>OY288287.1:51786034-52491534 GCA_958450335.1 Hibiscus tridactylites | reverse complement strand
GCTGCTGACTACACAGATTTTGATGTCTTGGTCGTTAGGGCAAAGGACTTAGAGCACAGTTTGGGCTTGACCAAACGATCTGATTGTTCTAGTTCTGGGAAGAGATCTAGTGACTTTGATAGAGGTGATGCCAAGAGGCATCGGGACAACAGGCATCACTATGACCATAGACGTGGTGGAGGTAACCACGGTAGGGGCCATCAGGGCCAGAGAGCTGGTGGACGGTTGCCAGCGTATGCTAGTTGCGGGAGGAACCAAACCGGTGAGTGTTGGGGGAATTTCCACTCGTGTTGGAGCTGTGGAGCTGGGGATCATATTAGGCATGACTGTCCACATCAGGTGGGGCAGGCACCAGCTCAGGCTTCTGCTAGAGCCAATGACTTTCAAAGAGGCCGCGGGCGCGGTAGAGATAACTTCCAGCCCAGAAATGATGGCCAGAGGAACATATCGCATGTAGTTGCAGTCCAGCCAGAGGGCGGAGGCCAGGCCAGAGTTTACGCTCAGCGTGAAGGTCAGCACGACACAGATGTGATTGCAGGTAACTTCTCGATACAGTATTTGGGTTTGCTTTCTTTGATTGACTCCGGGTCTACACATTCATATATACTGAGTGAGCATGCAAAGTTGTTGAAATTGCCTTGTGAAATATTAGAGGTAGGAGTTAGTGTTACTAGTTCCTTCGGGGATACAGTAATAGTTAGAAAGATGTACAGAAGATGTCCGCTTATGGTTCAGGGGCATGTATTTCCAGTGGTTATGATAGAGCTGCCATTTTATGGCTTTGATGTGATTCTGGGTATGGACTGGCTCACTGAGCATAGAGCTAGGATAGACTTTGAGACTAAGAGGATTTCCTTGAGACTCGCGGATGATTATGAGATAGTAGTGGTAGGTGAGAACGTGAAGTTCTTATCGAATGTAGTTTCAGTTTTAGAGGCTAAGAGGTTAGTTGAGACGGGTTGCGAGGCGTACTTGGCCTATGTGATGAATTCGAACATGAGTGAGGTTAGACCTCAAGATATCCGGATAGTGTGTGACTTTCCAAGTGTGTTTCCGGAAGAATTGTTGGGTTTACCGCCTGATAGAGAGGTAGAGTTTGCTATAGAGACTTACTCAGGTTCATCTCCTGTTTCGATTGCTCTGTATCGTATGGCACCAAAAGAACTGAAAGAGTTGAAGACTCAGTTGCAAGAGTTGACAGATAGAGGCTTTATTCGACCGAGTTCTTCGCCTTGGGGCGCTCTAGTTTTGTTTGTAAAGAAGAAAGATGGAAGCATGAGAATGTGTATAGATTACAGACAGTTGAATCAGTTGACAGTGAAGAACAAGTATCTGTTGCCGAGAATTGATGATTTGTTTGACCAGTTGAGAAGGGCATCAGTCTTTTCGAAGATCGAATTGAGATTCGGTTACTACCAACTGAAGGTAAGAGAAGTTGATGTACCGAAGACGGCCTTTAGGACTACATATGGTCACTATGAGTTTTTAGTAATGCCTTTTGGGTTGACTAACGCACCAGCAGCTTTCATGGATATGATGAATAGGATCTTCCATCAGTACCTAGATCAGTTTGTAGTTGTCTTCATAGATGACATTTTGATGTATTCGCGTACCGAGGAAGACCACGACCGACACTTGAGGCTAGTTTTGAAAACTTTGTTAGAAAATCAGTTGTATGCAAAGTTGAGTAAGTGTGAGTTCTGGATTCGAGAGGTAGTCTTCTTAGGGCACGTAGTGTCAGCCGATGGTATTAGAGTTGATCCGAAGAAAATAGAAGCTATCGTCGAGTGGAAGCAACTAAAGTCAATAACCAAGGTTCGTAGCTTTCTAGGCTTAGCTGGATACTATAGAAGGTTCGTAGAAGGTTTCTCGAAGTTAGCCGCTCCATTGACACAGTTGCTTCAGAAGAGTGTTCAGTTTGAGTGGTCAGATGCAAGACAGCGAGCCTTTGAGAAGTTGAAAGAAGCTTTGACCCAAGCACCGATCTTGATTCAGCGAGAGTCAGGGAAAGAATATGTAGTTTACATTGATGCTTCCTATGTAGGCCTAGGTTGTGTTCTCATGCAAGACAAGAGAGTGGTGGCTTATTCCCCAAGATAGTTGAAGACTCACGAGCGTAACTATCCGACTCACGACATAGAGTTAGATGCAGTTGTGTTTGCTCTGAAGATTTGGAGGCATTACTTGTACGGTGAGAAGAGCACAGTGTACACAGATCACAAGAGTTTGAAGTATATCATGACTCAGTGAGATTTGAATCTCAGATAGCGTAGGTGGTTAGAGTTTCTAAAGGACTATGATCTTACGATTGAGTACCATCCGGGTAAGGCCAATGTAGTGGCCGATGCTTTGAGTAGAAAGGTAGTTGTATATTTGAGAGTCATGTTTGCTAGATTGAGCTTGTCTGGAGATGGTGGCTTAGTGGCCGAGCTTCAGGTTAGACCTACTCTAGGTCAGTTGATTAGAGAGAAACAGTTCTTAGACAGATCTTTGGCACCTCACGTGCAAGACATAGCCAAGGGTAGACCTTCGGACTACAGTTTCAGTATCGATGGGGTCTTGTGTTTTAGAAATAGGATAGTTGTGCCAGATGACAGTGATTTGAGACATACGATTTTGACTGAGGCGCACAGTAGTCCGTTTGCTATGCATCCTGGAAGTACGAAGATGTACCGAGATTTGACGAATGAGTACTTTTGGGTTGGTTTGAAGAGGGATGTAGCCGACTTCGTGAGTAAGTGTATGGTGTGTTAGAGAGTGAAGGCGGAACATCGGGTTCCCTCAGGTTTGTTGCAACCGTTGAGAATTCCGGAATGGAAATGGGAGAATATCACCATGGATTTTGTTTCGAGCTTGCCTTTGACTCCTACGAAGAAGAACTCAGTTTGGGTTGTAGTAGACCGTTTCACAAATTGTGCTCACTTCTTAGCAGTCAATACGACTTATACCTTAGATAGGTTGGCCGATCTGTACATCGGTGAGATTGTTAGACTGCATGGTGTGCCGAAGTCGATTGTGTCCGATAGAGATCTGAGGTTTACAGCTCGATTTTGGGAGTGTCTGCATACAGCTTTGAGTACCCGTTTGAATTTCAACACGTCTTATCATCCTCAGACTGATGGTCAGTCATAGAGGGTTATAAAGATTTTAGAGGATATGTTGCATTGTTGCATCATTGATTTTCAGGGTACATGGGAGAATCATTTACCTCTAGTTGAGTTTGCTTACAATAACAGTTTTCAGTCGAGCATTCAGATAGCTCCGTATGAGGCCTTGTATGGTAGAAAGTGTAGAACTCCAGTTTGTTGGGCTGAAGTGGAACAGAAATTTTTGCCTATGTCGGATTTGCTTAAGGGGACAACCGATAAAGTGAAATTGATTTGCGATCGCTTGAAGGCAGCATCGGATAGACAGAAATCCTATGCCGACTTGAAGAGGAAGGAAGTTGAGTTTTCAGTGGGTGAGAAGGTATTCCTAAAAGTGTCTCCGTGTAAGAAAGTAATGAGATTTGGCAGAAAGGGGAAGTTGAGTCCAAGGTACATAGGGTCGTATGAGATTGTGAAGAGGGTTGGCCCAGTTGCTTATCAGTTGCGTTTGCCATCCGAGCTAGAGAAGATACACGATGTATTTCATGTTTCGATGCTTTGTAAGTATAGGTCAGATCCATCGCATGTTATGCCTGTAGAAGAGATTGAATTGAATCTGGATTTGACTTATGAAGAAGAACCGGTTGAGATCTTGGCTTCAGACAGCAAGGTGTTGCGGGGTAGATCAATTGAGTTAGTAAAAGTGTGGTGGCAACGTCGAGGGGTGGACGAGGCCACTTGTGAGAGGAAGGAGGATATGGAAAGGCAGTTTCCTTATCTCTTTCAGTCAGGTAATTTCGAGGACGAAATTCCTTAAGTGGGGGAGAGTTGTAACACCCGTGTTTTGGGGTTGGGAGTTTGGTATGAGTTTTGGGTTCGAGTCGTCAAAACCGATTTAATTTAATTAGAGTTGGGGTTTGATTTAAATAAGATTAAAATTAAGGTAATGGCATTTTTGTAAATAAGTTGAAATAAAGAAGACAAACTTTTTGAAACTAAAAGAAAAAAAAAGTACTCATCTTCCTCCCCATTTTACAACCCAACGTGCAAAGAGAACCCAAAACCCTCCCAAAGCCTAAGTTACTATTCCATCCATTTTCTCCATCAATTCAAGAGCTCCTTCGAAGGTAATTTTATTTTTGAACTCTCCTCATCATCCCAATCATTTCCATGGTTTTAGATTTCAAAACCATCAACTTTTTAAATTTCCAAGTTTTCAAGGTTGAAGAAAGTATGAATCTTTATTGGGTTTTTAACTTGTTTTGGTGTTTTTTAGTTAAGTTTTGAGTTAATCTCACCTTAATACTCCTTATATTTCAAAATGAAAGGATTTTGAGAAAAATCCTGAAATGGGTTTTGGGGGCATTTTTAAAAGTGTCAAAACATGAATTATTGATGTGTTTTTGTGTTGGGTTGAAGGGCTGATGGTATGGGTTGTTAAGGAAGTGTTTTGGAAGTCTTTAGAGGTCATTTGGGTGTTGGAAATGGTGGATTTCAGTTGTGTATTTGGGGAGTACGAAAATGTGGGTTTTGTGGTTAGTTTGGGTTTGAAATTGTGAAGTTTTGGCTTGTGATTGTGGGTTGAGTTTGTGGCTGAGTTTGACAGTGATTTGGTTGAGTAATACTTGTCTTTTGATTGGTTAGAAGCAAGAGAAAACATCATAGAAGGTTCGGGATCGATTCCGGAAATTTTGGAGGCTTGAGAGGCTTTTGCTTGGTTTGCTAAGGAATGGTGGTGAGTGAAACTTTCAAATTGTTTAAATTGGTTCAAGTGTGTGTAGATGAGGTTTAGGGATGTGCTTGGTAGACCATTCCAAGGTAGAAGTTAAGTTGGTAGCTTAACTTCTTGTGTGTTAATAAGCTTTAGATGTTTATGCTTATATTGATCTTGTGAAGCCTGATTTGGTTATGTATGAATATACATTGTTGTGTGTGATGATGGATGTGTGCTATATATGATGAATGTTATGATGTGGTTTAAAAGTATAATTGGCACTAGTTAACTTATCGGGTATAAATGATCGATCATTAGGATTAGTGTGCACACGGTTGAGTAAAATTCGCGCGTGGCCTTGGTGGCGTTAAGTCATCAAGGAGGAGTACGGTGATGTAATATTCCACCGGAAATGTTTATATTTATACGTGATGATGAGTGGAATCCCATCCGTAGGGCATGTGATGATGAGTGGAATCTCATCCATGCAAGGTCCGATGATGAGTGTAATCCCACCGAGGTAATGTTGTTGTTGAGAGTAAATCTGCATATCCGAGTAAACTAATAGTGGCCAATATACTTGTTCATGTAGTTATGTTGTTGAGATAAGTGCTTCATCTTGTTGAGTTTAATATGAAGTAAGATGCCATATTATTGTCTCTCGTGTTGCTAGCTAAATTGCTATATTGATGCTTATGTATGTTTGTGTGTGATGTAAGGATGTTATGCTTGAACCCTGCATTGTCGTTGTTTTTGGTTTTAGAGCATCTTCACTAAACTTCTAGCTTACGCTCTCGTTTTTCGTCAATGCAGATCATTAGTGTGGAGTTAGCAAGGTGCAAGGAAGGGGCTTTCCAAGCTTTTGTGACTGCTCAAGTATGGTTTAGTAAATAAAGTAGTAGTTTAGCAATGGGGCTACTATGTGTTTGTATGAGCGTTGTATGACTCATAGATGTTGATTGTTATTCATGCTATGCTTGGATTTGTAAACCATGTTATGTTGGATGAATGCTTGTGTTGATGAGGCTATGCTTTGGATGTTATATGTGTTGTGAGCATGTAAGCCTTGTATGTGTCAACATGTGCCTTTTGGCTTTTAAGTTTTTTAAACATGCCTTGAATGATCTTTTAAATGGATGCCTTACCTTATGTCTTATGAAATTTGAGTACGTTATGCAATAGGATGCATGCCTCTAGAGTGTGTTTGTATGCTAAGCATGCTTCTTGGGGTTGTTAAGGGCGTTTGAGATTGTTTGGAGATGTTTAAAAATGGTTTTGGGAAATTGCAGACAGCCGGTGTTTCGAAACGGGCTAAGCCATTTCGGAACGGGTGTGGCTCCAGGGCCCCCATATCGGAACTCGTTTTGATACAGTTTGGCTACTGTGAGCCCCTATTTCGAAACAAGCTTCGAAACACTTTGGCTACTGGAATTGCCTGTTTCGAAACGGGTATCGGAATGCCTAGGCAATTTAGGACCTTGTTTCGAAACGGGGTGGATGCGTTTCGGTACGGGTGTCTTGCTTTTTGAGCTGGAGCCCGTGTTTCGAAACGAGTGACGTCTGTTTCGAAACGCATGCCTGAAAATGGGCTTTCTGACATCTCTAAAGGGGCTCAAGGGTTGGGCTTAGGCCCAGTTTGCTGTAGGGCTTCTGGTGAGCCTCATTTTCCGCTATCGTGATCACTTAGGAAATAATTATGCCTTTAGACAAGATGTAAAATAAATGAAAAAAATTTAGGGTCGCTAACCGAGGTGGGACCTTAACGGGTTTCACATCGGTTTTCCCCGTGTAGCCTACTCGAACTGGTCAGTCGACCAGACCAAGGCGAGGGGGTTACAATGTTGAGTTGAGGCGCATTATTCTGACTGAGGCGCATAGTAGCCCTTTTGCTATGCATCGTGGTAGTACGAAGATTTATCGTGGATTGAAAGATAAGTACTATTGGGTTGGGTTGAAGAAGGGTGTTGCTAATTTTGTGAGTAAGTTTATGGTTTGTCAGCGCGTGAAAGTTGAACAACAGTTTCCTTCCGGGCTATTGCAACCTTTGAAGATACCAAAATGGAAATGATAGAGGATTATGATGGAATTCGTGTCAAGTTTGCCTTTGACTCCATCAAAGAAAAACTTTATTTGGGTGATTGTAGACCGTCTTACAAAGTGTGCGTATTTCATAGCTATGCATACTACATATACGTTGGATAAGTTGGCAGAGTTGTACATTGCGGAAGTTGTGAGGTTGCATGGTGTACCTAAATCCATAGTTTTGGATAGAGATTTGAGGTTTACAGCGAGGTTTTGGGGTTGTTTGCATAAAGCTTTGGGCACACGGCTCAATTTCAGTACCTCGTAACATCCTCAGACGGATGGTCAGTCTGAGCAAGTTATTCAAGTGCTTGAGGATATGTTGCGGTGTTGTGTATAAATTTCCAAGTTTCTTGGGAGAAACAGTTGCCTTTGGTGGAGTTTGCTTATAATAATAGCTATCAAGCAAGTATACAAATGGCTCCGTATGTAGCCTTGTATGGTAAGAAGTGTAGGACGCCTCTTTGTTGGGCGGAAGCAGGGCAAAAGTTAGTTTCTTTGTCTAATTTGCTTAAAGGAACGACAAAGAAGGTAAAGTTTGTTTGTGATCGGTTGAAGGCAGCTTCGGATCTTCAAAAGTCTTATGCGGATTTGAAGCGTAAGGAAATTGAGTTTGCGGTTGGTGATCGCGTGTTTCTGAAAGTGTCACCTTGGAAGAAAGTGTTGAGGTTTGGACGTAAGGGTAAGCTTAGTCCAAGGTTTATTGGACCATATGAAGTTATGGAGCGTGTTGGTCCTGTTGCATATCGGTTGAGGTTGCATCCCGAGTTAGAAAAAATTCAAGATGTGTTTCATATGTCGATGTTGCAGAGGTACAGGTCGGATTCGTCGCATGTAATGCCAGTTGAGGATATTGAGTTGCGACCGGATTTGTCTTATGATGAGGAACCTATAGAGATTTTTTATTCTAGTAGCAAAGTTCTTCGTAGTAAGACAATTGAACTTGTGAAGGTGTTGTGGCGACATCGAGGAGCTGATGAGGCCACGTGGGAAAGCAAGGAAGACAAGTTGAAGCAGTTTCCGCACTTTTTTCCTCTAGGTAAAATTTCAAGGACGAAATTTTCTAAGTGGGGAAGAGTTGTAACGCCCCAGTTTTAGGCCTACGAGTTTGTAGGTTGGGTTTAGGGTCCGTTGGACCGAGATCAGAGATCCAGGTTAATTCGAGATTGTTTAGGGAAAACCTAGTTCGAGAAGTGATAAAAATATGAGAAACATTGCTAAAATCCTTTTTAATTGTATATAAGGGTTTGGTGAAGACGATTTTGGAAAATGACATTTGGAAGGTGGACATTTTGGTTTAGTGACTAAATCGTAAAAAATGGAAAAACTATTTTAATGGCTATTTTGTAAAAGAGCCAAAACTTAGAATCTCCAGGGAGCTAAAGTAATTGTAATCATTTATTCCTTTAATTTGACATGTTTTAAATCTGTTTAATTAAAAACATTAAAAAGGTTTTGATTAAAAAGAGAATTAAGCTTTACAAACTTATTTTGACGTAACTTGCATTTTCTCTCTTCTCTCATCAGCCAACCACCCATTTTCTTTCAAAACTTCCAGAGATCTTTTCCTTTTCATTTTACTTTGATTTCCAAATGATTTCTATGGAGTTTCCTCAACTTGTTTCAATGGATTCTTGAAGATTTTCAATCAAATCTTGTCAATTGAAGGAATATCAACGGATTAGAGGTAATTTTCGTGCTTCTCCTCTAATCAAGGTTCTTTAGTGAAATTCTCAAGTATTTGTCTCTTTAATTGTGTTTCTTAACAATGTTTCATGATTGATTCAAAGAAAATGGCTAAATCAATCTTTAAATGATGATTTGTTTAATTTTCGTAATGGATCTGTTATGGTTGGTTTATGATTGATTTTAATCATGTTTTGAAAGTTTATTAATGTTGAGATTGAGGTTTAAGCATGGTAATCCCAAAACTATTTGGATCTCTAGTTGATTAGGTTGTTAGAATTGGGGTTTTGTGGTGTTAATGTGATTTTGGGGATGCTAGAGGTATAAGGTTGTTAATAGGTTGATTTTGGATGTTAATCAATGTTAATAAATGGATGTAAGTGTTAGGTTTTGGCTGGGTTGAGTTTGTAGAGTAATCGATGGGGTTTTCGAATGTTTCGGATGGGTGTTTTGGTGGTTTTGGGCAGAGCAACGTGGTAGGATTTCTTGCTGGAGTTTTTAATGCATTGAGATGCATTAATCCTCTATTCTTATGTGGTTAAAACATGGGAGAACGCTTTAGAAGCAACCAGTGAGGTTTCGGGAGCTTCAGACGCTTAGTTTCGCGTCGGCTAATCATGTTTTCGCGTGACGGTGAGTGAGAGCGTAGCTTTCACCTTTGAAATGTTTTTAAGGTGGTTTTGGGAACTTAGATGTAAGCTTGAAACGTTTATCTAAGTTCAGAAGTAAGTATAAGGAATTTCTCTCTCGATTATGCTATTATGAAATGGTTTTTATGCACTTGGTTTTGAATACATATTTACCTACTGTTAAATCATGATTATAGCATGTGGTTTGCTATTTTTAATGTTGAAATGATAAAGGATGCACATGGTAAGTGATCCTTGTAAGTATAAATTTTATACTTGTGATTTAAAGCATGATTTAGTGCTTGGAAAATGATTTAATGATGATGCTTTGAAAACAGTGAGGTATGTGATGAAACGAGAATTATATTGGCAAGTGATGTTATGAAATTGGTTTATAAATGTTATCGGATATAGTTAGTCGGCTATAGGATTGAGTGCACTGTAAACAAGTCGCCTTGGATGTTGAGGGGTTTATACGGAGTACCGAATACTCCATCTTAGTACCCTAACAATTGAGGTATGTGTGTGTGGTGTCCCGTCTCTCGTTAGTGGGGTTATACATCTACCGATGAGTGGTGTTGAGGGGTTTATACGGTGTACTGAATACTCCACCACGAGTGTCACAACGGTGGAGGGTAGCTCCCGTGTGTGAACGTTGAGATGTCAGTGAGAATGTATGAAGTGTTAGGACAACACTTGTGAATCCGTGTATCTGATATGTTTTTTTGAGAAATAAACTTGCATAATGATCACTTGTAAGCCAATAGAATTGATGATGTATCATGAGATGGTTTATGTTGAATATTGTGATTTATACATGTTTTACTCTTTAAGATTTACATATGGTAGCTATGCATGGGAATGCTTAAATTGAGTGTTAGCAATGGGATTTGTTGTTGATTCATGATACATGTTTCATAAGGGTTATTATGTCGATTTATGATTAAGAAAAGTGCATGGTTTTAAAGGCATGATGGTTTTCAAATGATGATTTAAGTTAATTGAAATGATATTTCAATGTGGACTTGGAAAAGAGTTTTAATGCTTTGATTGTGTTTTGATTTTGAGCACTCCTAACTAAGCCTTGTGTGCTTACGCTCTATTTTGTCCATCAATGTAAAGAATTGATGTTTTGTAGGCAGCGTAGAGCAAGGGATCGCAAGTGACTTCATTTGAGAATGTATGTTTCAATTTAGACTATATGTAATAAGGGCAATGTGGGATTCATTGTGTTTTGGGAGATTTGTGTAAAATCCGTATTCGAGCAAGTTTATATTGTTGTTTTAGACTTGTAAATGGCATGTGAATATTGGTTTGTGCCTTGCTATGCATTTTGGTATCTTGCTTGGCTTGTTTACTGGGTTGCATGCCTATAGTCTACCTTTAATGCAAAATGTCATGTTATGATGTTGAATATGTCATGAATGATTGAGGTTTGATGTTTGGATATGTTATATATATATATATATATATGTTGGAAGAATGCTTGAGCGGTTATGTGTACATTAAAGTGTGAAAAACCAGTAAAATGTGACATTACAAGCCCAGGCGTACCGATACGTGGGCTACCATATCAGTACAGTATAGCCAAAACAGGCATACCGTATCGGTACAGGATAGACCGTATCGATATGGCTAAAGGGCAAATTAAGAAACCGTATCGGTACACGAGGTCGTATTGATACTTTTTTTCTATTGGAAATCTGAGAAATTGACGAGATAATGGCGTATCGATACGGGTTGAAGTGTATCGATACGCTTGGCTGGTAAGTTGGTTAATTAAGGCTTTTTGATTTTCTATTTTCTTCCGTTTTAATCACTGAATGTTTGGATGTTCAATTGAATGTGTTTGAATGGTCGAATTGAGCTGATATTTGACACAGTGGCATGTAACATGACTAATTAAAGGATGGTAACCTAAAATTGGATGAAGTCATTGTATTTTTTGAAATTTACAAATCGGTCCTTATCGTATGTTGTAATCAAATGAATGCCAAATAAGGGTGGGCATTGTCGGGTAACCAGGTTTCAGGTACCCGGTTCATCCGAGTACCTCATTGCTCGTCCCGTGTCCTGGCCTGAAACACGGGTACCTGAAACACGGGTACCCGTAAAACCCGGGTACCCGGTTCATATTTTTTTTTAATTCTAAAATTTAAAAAAAAATCACATGTTAAACCTAAAAATATTTTTTTTAAAAAAATAAACTGAAAACTTAAAAGTATATAATACAAATATAGAAAGATTTTCGAGATTTAAACTTAGTTTTTGGGTTAAAATATTAAGAAACTTAAAATAAAATATATATCAAAATTTATCGGGTCGAGTACCCGGTAAGGGAAAACTTCCTTTTCGTGTCCCAAAAAAAATACTGGGTCGGGTACCCGGCCCGGTCTGGTAATTTTTTTATAAGATTACCAACCTATTTTACTTCGGGTCATCGGGTAATTGGGTTGGATTAACCGGGTCGGGTAATTATGCCCACCTCTAATGCCAAATCAAAGTCCGTTTGAGTTGATGTTTCTTATGTTGTGAGTCTAAACACTTAGGTTAACAATGTGCGTCTAGACAAGATAAAAAAGGTCGTTTATTGAGGTAAACTTCTCGGTTTACTTCAATATTCCCCGTGTGACCCGTTGGGTTCGGTCGGGCGTCTAGGTTGAGTCGAGGGGTTACAAGAAAAAAAGAATCGAGTACTTTGATTTAAACTAGCTCTGGTACCAAATGATATGTGCCCACCTCCGTAGGTTGAAGTTGAGACTGAAATCAAGATGTATTTGAAATCGTTGTTGAAGGCTCGCAAAAGGGTTCAGTGGAATGAAACATAGAAGATGTAAATAGTAAAGATGATGGATGCATGGATGGCGGTGGAAGGGAGTGGACGTTTGGATAGATTAAAGGATAGTTTAGATGAAACGTAACCCACTAGATATTGAGATCTAGGAACCAACGCTATAATTAGATGAAAAAGGTTGATGATAGAACGCGACCCACTAGTTATATACAACTAGGAACCGAGGTTATAAGATGATGGAAAGTAGAGATTGACAATCACAAGGACAAGCTTGGAAGTCAAGAAGTTCAATGAAGAACAATAGGGAGAGCAATCTCACAAGTATATTCAAATTCTAAGTTGTGTTTACAAATGACCAAAAGCCTTTTATTTATAGGCTTACAAAGGATATGAAAGGCCAATGTCCTTCCTTCAGTCAAGATGATGCATAAAGCCTCTTCATTAGTGTTGAAATACGAATGGACATGCCTCTTGAAAGTGAATGGTTGAAAATCTTGTATGACCTTCCAACATGCACTACCTTCAGTAATCTGGACATATCTCAGGCTCTCGAAATCGGATTGATGAGATTCAAAATGCATTGAAAAGCTAAAAGATAGGAGATTAAATTTCATGAAAACTTCACAACTCAGTTATGCTTGGATCCTCCTCGAAAATGGCAAACAATCTTGCTGACGTTTTTGGTGATGAATATGCTCAATAAATATAAATGGACACCATATGAGAAGGCATTAGATCATGCTCCTTATTATTTCCATCCATTGAAGAGTCAAATAGACGTGTCTCTTGACTTTCCTTCTTTCATCTCTTGTTATTACAATCCTCTTCAAATGATTTGGACAATGCTTCCCCTCCAAGTTCTAAGTTAGCATGCCACTTGTACTCCTATGTGGTCAAATAAAACACATTAACGTGTGACATATAAATGCTGAAATTAAATTATAAAATATTATTTTAAAATATATAAAATAAATCACATGACTCACTAAATAAAATGCTGAATTTAAAGAGAAAATTAGGCACAAAACAAATAACAATGTGTCTAAAAATTAAACAAACAACGATGTTTAAAATTTAAACTAAATGCAACAAAGTGTATGGCTTGCATAGCTATTCACTCCCATTGCCTTCAAGTCCAACACCCTTTTGAAACCCAACGTCCCAAACTCGCTTGATTAACATTGTGAGAGCGTCCTTTGTTAGAAAATTACTTTCTAACATCCTTGACCTGTTTAGCCCTTTCCCGAGTGATTAGACCTTAAGGAACTTTTATCGAGTCTCTCTTAGGTGTAGTATTGATTTTCGCATCACAAAGGCTCGACATGCAATTAATCATATTTCAAAACAAAATTAGAAGAAATTATTTCATGAACCATTCTCACCACATCATCCATAGTCATACCCAATTAAATAAAACCACATCATCTTTATTTTCCACATAATATTTTCGTATAAAGTAAAATTACAAATCATCATCTTCTTCCTCATAGCTCATATATCAATTCTAATGTGTTAAGCTTGGGTAAATTATAGGGTTGTTAATAGATTATAATTAATTATTTTATGTTTTTCTCTTTTGATTTGGGGTTAAGCTATTGGGCTGTTTTTTTTTTAGATTTTATTTATCAACATGTTATAATTGATATATGATGTATGAAGAAGAAGATGATGATTTATAATTTTACTTTATAAGAAATATTATGTTGAAAATAAAGATGACGTGATTTTATTTAATTGAGTATGGCCATTGATGAGGTGGTGAGAATAATTTATGGAATAATTTCTTTTAATTTTGTTTTTGAAATATGATTAATAGTCTTGTCGAGTCTTTGATGTTTTTAATAATTATTTAAAAATTATTAGAAATTAATGATATTCAACTGTATATTGCGTTAATGATGTTCAGCGGTGTGCGTCGTCCTTTTTAAAATTTTCTTTTCCTAATAACATGAAAATTAACCGGACAAGCTTTATTAGTATTTTAATATACTACCGTATGTTCTTAATCTTTATTACTATTTGGAGGGTTTAATTGGATCTGTGTTAACGATTAAACGATACACAACTGGAAAATCTTTTTTATAAACCATAATTATACTATTATAAGAATATTTTTTTATCTTTTTTATGTTTTATATAATATTTAAATAAAAGAAATAAAACCACGACTTAAAAACAAATATGTGACATATATAAATTCTTTACTATTTTACTTATTATCATTTATTGAGTAAAAATTTATAAATATATTTTTATGCAAAACGTTTTTGTTTATTAACATCGCGTGTGATAAAATTTAACTAATATTTAAATAAATAATATATGATTAGTATTATAATCATTTTAGAAAAATAAAAATCTCCATCACCAATTCATTAAATAATTACCCTATACTGTATCTGATTGGTTTTGAAAAGGGGTTTTATTTTGATGCACAAGCTGTGTAAATTTTTTTTACACATTCCTTTTATAAAATTTAAAATCTAAATCACAAACCCTAGCAACCTAAAACCTAAGCCCTAAATCCTAAACTCTAAATTCTAAATTCTACCCATAAACCTTAAATTATATACCCTACATACTAAACCCCTAAACCCTAACCTAAAACCCTAAACCCTAAACCCTAAAATTAAAGGGCTTGTGTAAACTAAAGTTTACACAAGCTTGTGCATCAAAGTATTTTCCTTTGAAAAATTGTATTATCATTCCACTGAATTCTACAACTCCAAATAAAAATGAATTAATTGAGCGGTCATTACGTTGTGTATTAGAAAATAATCCAATTATAACATTTTTTAAAAATTTATGTTCATATCCCTATAGAAAAACCAGGAAAAAGAAAAATAAAGATGATTAACAAAATCCACATTTTTTAAAATAATTTTATATTCGCTAAGGTCAAATATCTCTAGATGAATTCAGCCCTGATTTTCTTTTGATCTTCTCATGCCTACAAAAATAAAATTCAACGGCCAAAGTTTCAAAAGTCGTTTTATTTAAGTAATATATTTAACACAAACGCACATACACGTGCATAAATTACTCAAAAATTCAGTTGAAACTTCATTTTAAAATGTTGATTTTGAATGGTAGAGCTAGGGTTGTAATCGGAATTAGTTAAATCCAAACGGTAAGATGTTCAAGTTCGAGTTTAGAGCTTGAACTTCTATATAAACTGGATCGAATTTTATTTTTAAAGTTCGATTATATTCGTTATTTAATAAGAAATGATCATAGGTGGAAGGGATTGTTTGGCTATATCTGAGATTATATTAGATTAGTAGGGGCTTATATCTGATTTCATGCTGGTTATCCCTGATTTGTAGGGACATGTTATCGTATTTATATATCATTCGCTTCCGATTGTTGTGGTTAGTACTTAACTAGTACTCTGCTAAGGGAGTTTAAGTGCGTTTAACTTAAGGCATGCTACGGTGCGGCTACTATGCGGCGCTAATAAAAAATATTATAGAGATTGAACATAGAACTGAAAATGTTATACTTTCTAACAACATTTTCAGTTGGTTGTTAAGTATCGAAACTTAATTTCGGCTATCAATATTTATCTCTTCTGATAACATT
Source organism: Hibiscus tridactylites (assembly GCA_958450335.1). NCBI lineage: Eukaryota > Viridiplantae > Streptophyta > Magnoliopsida > Malvales > Malvaceae > Hibiscus > Hibiscus tridactylites. The sequence continues at coordinate 52,475,961 of OY288287.1, read as the reverse complement.
TTAGGTTTATGTTAAGTATCGAAACTTGTCTCTAAATATCGATATTGTCACGAGACACCAACCAAAAATATTATAAAAATATAATATTTTCAGTTCCGTGTTTCGTGTTCCGTATTATACAACATTTTTGGTTGGTGTTGCACTGTACTAGTCGTACCGCTACTATTCCGCACCGTATAACTACCCAGTTTAGTTTGTATTTGGATTTGGTGTTTTCGAATTTTTTTAATAAAAGGATATCTAACTAAGCTGGGTCAAGCTTCAATTTAGTCATTTACTTACGTTCAAACTAATCAAGAAATTACAAGCGTCTAAGGTTGAATTATCATCCTAATTTTCTTTATTAGGTTTGACCGAACATTCATTATTCAAAACATATTAAAAAGTTAAATAGTATTTTGGCTTTTAAATTTATCTCATTATCGATTTGGTACACGAAGAACTCTTTTATATAATTTGGCCCTTTAATTTTTCTTCCATGAAGCACGTTGTTTTACTCCATATTTTTCGTTACAAAGTCATATAACACTCTAGAAACTTGTCAAATGACACGTAATATATATTAAACTCAAACAATTTTATAAAATTATTTAAAAATTTTAAAAAGGGAAATTCCATAAAAATCTATTTTTTTCGAGTAACATGAAAATTTTCAAAAACAATTGAAGTTTTTTTTTTGAAAATTACAACATTTTTTTAGAAAAATACATAAAATTACAAAGAAAGAAAAAAAATCAAAATTGTAAAAAATGGTTTTACAAATTTCTGTTTTTTAATGAGAAATTTCTTAATGATTTTTAATTTCTAAAAAATATGATTTTTTCGTGCATGAAATATATATTAAATTTAAAAAATAAAAAAATTGAAAATCATTGTTTAAAAATAGATTTTAAAAAAATATATATCAGTGAAGTTTTGTGAATTGTAATAAGTTTTTTTACAGAAAATACATACTATTAAAAATCCGAAAGATGTATAATAATTTTTTATTCATGGCCATGTCGTTTATCTCTCAGTGAAAACACCTGCGACGAGAAGATTAGTTGCTACTATCGGCGGTGGATATCTTGGCTCAAACAAAAAAAATCGAAAGAAATAGTAAAAGGTTAATGTATATTTTTAAAATTTATGATATTAAAAATGCATTTCTTTCTTATTCTTTGGGTTTTTTTAAGTTTTTCATATTTTTAAACTTTTCAAATCTTATATATATTATGTATCATATGACAAATTTATATTGTCAACTGTCAAGTGACTTTTTTTTATCAGCAAAGTACGAGTTCATTGATGAGAATCATACAAGCCTCCATCACCATAAGCCTCATTAAAAACTTCCTTACACTTAAATGGAGGAAAAAAATACTCGCAGTAATGAAATAAAGAGTGCACAAAGACTAAACGCCCAACTGTCAAGTGACTTTTCTGCAACGAAATAATGAAATGGGGTAACACGGATCACATAAAGAAATTTTAAGTGTAAAACTGAACGGAACGATTATTCAAGTATCAAAATGATGATGTAGTATAATTTGAGTGATCAAAATGATAATTACATAAATATTAATATATTTTTTAATTTTTTGAACATATAATTTTATAATTAAATTCAAATAAAAATCTATAGCAGTAGATACTAATTCAAATGAGAATAAATAATAAAATCATAGAATGAAATAGTCAATACAATAACTGGTTGGAAATTGGTAAAATATTAACCGCGGAAACCAATTAAGCAGTAATAAGAGAAGCAAAATTGAGTTATTCTATTAATACTATATTGATTATTGAATTTGATTAGTCAAAAACCGGCTTTGTTGACTTTCATTGCATGAAATCACTTCACCATCGTACATATAAAATCTGTTGGTCGTGGATCACCCAATCTCAAAATCATCTTTCCGACAACATAAAAACAATGGAGCTACTTCAGAAACCAATTCCCGGTACCCTGAAGAGATACTGGAGAAGGCGGCGCTACCAAAGACTGTACGCCGGCGAAGCGAACAAGAACAGAAGAAACGTGAAAGCTACGAGGATGGGAGGGAGGTCTTGGAAGATAAAAGCGATGCCGAAGGTGCAATGGAGGGTGATGATTGCTTCGCCGATGAAGCTTATGGCGAAGCTGAAACATGGATACATGAATATGATGCTGAGGTTAGCGGGGAGTGGTGGGGAGAAGGAATTCGGAGGAAAACGGATTCCCAAAGCTCGGAAAGTTGCTTTGGGTTATTCAAGCTCTGAATTTGATCAAAGGTTGTTGCATGAGATTTACAAGAATTTGATTCCTGCTCTTGAACTATATGGATAAAGCCACTGGTAAAGTGGTAATTACAATTTGAATTTGTACCAAATGGGTACGGATTACATCTTAGCTAAAGATTTTGTAAATTTGAATCAAATCTGTTTCGGTTCTATTAATAATTTTTTTATTTTTTAACATATAAATGAGTAAAAATTAATATATATATTCAAAATAAATAATACATATAATTTATCTCTTTCAAATTAAGTCATGCGAATGGTTAAAAATTTTCTAGTAAATGTAGTTTATCACAACCTTATTTTTATAGGAAACAATAACACTCCAACCGAACATGGCATCAAAGTTAAATTTGAGTATACTGAATTCAAGAAAATTCTTTTTCTAATTAAATATTTCTATTTAATTTTTAAAAAACATATTTGGATAGCTATACTGTTATTTAAAGTTGAGTGAATGTTGTGCGGCCCATCGATTAATTAATCACCAACTCGGTTAAAGAATTGTGGAGTAATATTACTGTTATTTATAAAGGGTACTACTACTAAATAGTAAATATCACTGTAACGATGTTTGCCTTTTTACACTTTTTTAAATCTTAAAAATAAAACTATTAAAACCCAATACTTGGGATTCGAATCCATAAGTTTTTATATACAACCTTAATTATTTAATAATTTAAATTTTTTAATGGTCTAAACGTGATTATAATGTAGTATATGTTTATACATATTCTTAAATTTTGACAATACGCATATATTTTGTAAACAAAGCAATTTGACCACGTATCTCCTAAGATGAACATCATCCACTTTTTCACTGAGACACTTATTGCGTTCATCTAATAATTTAATTTTCACAAGTTTACATAAAATATTTATTTTTGAAAAAAAATATTTTTTAAATGTTTACTTCAATTTCAATTTGGTGTCATTAGTACATTTCAATTTCAAAAAATAGGCTTAAACTAAAGTATACAATAAAAATGTTTAAAGGTTAAATCAGCCCTTAACGTAAAATAAAAAAATTAAGTCATTATAATTTTTTTTGCACCTAATTTAACTTTCATAATTTAAATTTCGGTCAAATAAATTTTTTCCTGTAACGTTAATTGTGTTGACCGTCAAGATCCACTAACAGTGAATGTTACGGTCAACACAATCAACGTTATAAATTTTTTTATTTGATCGCAATTTAAATTATGAAAGTTAAATTGAGTAAAAAAATTATGGGAGTTTAATTAATTTTTAATTGATCCAGATTCAGACGACTTGAAAACATTGTATATCATCTCTAATGTTTTATTTAATAAAAAAATTAGAGGTGATTGGTTCTCTAAAGAATATTAGGAGAAAATAGTATTCTTTACTTGTTTGGTCAAGTCAAAATAGTTGAAAGAAAAAATCTCTATAAAGAATATTATCTAATAAACACCTGTCCCACACACGAAAAATTATATTATGAGTAATTCCCACCATGTTATTCATGGGACCAACCACTAGAAACAACCCACTTCACCATGATTTTTCCATGTCATTTTTTCCAACCAATGAATATTCACTAAAGTTTTTCCATGTCATTTGAAAAACTGTTTTTTGAAAGTTATTATATTATTAAATTAATAACATGGAAAAAAAATGATGAAGTGGGTAGTTTCTAGTGGTTGGTCTCATGGATAACGTGGTGAGAATCACCCATAATATAATTTCTCCCCACACACACTTGTAATCCAAAGTTCAAATTAACAAATAATCTGTGTTTACCCAATCGACTAGGCCAGGCCGACTAGAGAGTCAATTTTCTCCATAAATAATTGATATTGTATATATTTTATTATGAAATTTAAATGAAATAGTTTTATTATTAAATTATAATTAAAGTCGGGTCAGTATGAATTTATAATTCTTATTCGAAATGAACTTAACAAGTGTCCTAATAAAAAAATAGATGATATTCAACTTAAGAGATATGAGTTCAAATTCCTCTGTCTACAAAGAATATATGCATTATCAAAAGGTTTAAAATATCTATGAACGAATATTATCTTATAATCACCTTTAAATTATTTTAAAAAAATATAATTCTTATTCGAAATCTAATTTATCAAATTACACAAACAGTCCAATCTCTAAAGATGTCTAATGTCCATAATCCGATTTAATTGGAAGAAAAAGTGTACAAGTTAGTTAGCTGATTAGTTTTAGTTTGTTGGTAGTTGGTTAACAGTTGGTCATATAGTTAGTTAGCTCACTAGAATTTGTATAAAAATGTTAAGGAAAATTTTAGTACGTGCGTCAAATACCGCTGAACACCACTAATGTTAAATACCGTTGAACAACAATAATGTTGAACACCGTTAAACACTATTAAATTGATTAGTAAAGATTAATAATCTCAAGGACTCAACATACAATTATAAATTATTTAAAATAAAATTTTAATTAAATTATTTTTCATATATATTATATTTTTTAATTTTTTAATTATATCAAATACAACCTTAGTCAATTTAAAAAATAAATAAATAAAAAACCCTAATTTTTTTCTTTGTCATTTCAGCCGCTGTCGCCGTTAGTCACTGTCAGACGGCGTTGAACATTGCTACGCCTCTATACCTGTTACTTTTTTCTCTTTTACTTCACTTTCTCGGTCTTGGGTAATTGGAGAAGTGCCTGTCGAAACAATGGAGGAAACACTTCTTACGGTTGTAATGGTTCGAATGTTTAATGTAGATTGTAGTGTATGTTTATACATAATAACGGTGTTGGGATTTAAGGTGCTCGATTCCTTCAACCGTTCTTGCTCGCCAAGTGGTGGAGAAGTAGAATTTTTGGTGAAAGAGGTGTAGAAGCTAAAAAGAATAAAGACAAGATGATTTATAGTGATTCAACCTTCAAACCAAGGTCTACATCCACTACCTTAGCTTCCCACTAAGGATTTCCAATCAATCAACTATTGATTTGTCCCCTTTTCTAGGCTCAGAAGGAAACTCTTATACACCGATCAAGCTTTCTACACAAAGCCTTGATCAAACCCTCTTTTACAAAGAGATACTAAAAGCAAACACAAATCCCTCTAATATGTGTTTGTTTGCACAAATAAAGCACTCACCCAAAACCTAAAACACTTGAGCAAATTTGACAATTTTGACTCACTAGTATTTGTCTATACAAGAATTGACAAATTAAGCACTAAGACAATATTTGATCATGTGTTGATTGACAATATGAGCATTAACCATATCTTGATGCTTTGAGGTCCCTTTTATACTCCTTGATGAGTTTATAGTCGTTACTAGCCGTTGGGGTTGATTTGGAGCCGTTGAGGACTTTATTTCCCACCATAAATGCAGTTCTCTTGCTACCCGTATCGAAATGCTCGAACCCGTTTCGATACGCTCTTTAAGTAGAAAGAGCCGTTGAGCATCCGTATCGAAACACCATGGGCCGTATCGAAATGCCCGTATCGAAACGCTAGGCACCATATCGAAACACTCTGCATTTAAAAGTTAGTTGGAAAATAGTCGTTGGGGTTTATGACCGTTGTGGTCGATGCCACGTAGGTGTATCGAAACGGCATAGCCCGTTTCGAAACGCTGGGCAAAATTCACATCCAGGGAAGGCTTGTTTCGATACCCGTATCGAAACACTTTTGCTACTGGAATCTCTCGTATCGAAACGCCCTAAGGTGTTTCGAAACGCCTGGAAGGTTTTGTGTATTTTGGGTTTTGAAAACATGCAAAACCCGTTAGAAATTATCCCTAAACATAGTTTCAAGTTATTTGAAATTTTGAAATAGTTTTGAATTCTTTTTAAATTAGTCCAAAACATTTTTCAATTATTATATCAAAACATTAGTTCTACAATCTCCCCTTTTTGATATAATAAAACTATCTTGAAAAATTGTTTGAGATTCTCCCCCTTTAACTTTAAAAATGTGAATAAGAGATTAAGGATATGAAATCAAATAAAGCTCCCCCTTATTCATTTGAAAATTCAATTATTCAAACCATTTCTCCCCTTTTTTGTTATATCAAAAAGAATTTAAAACATTAAGCTCAAAATAACTATAGAGGAAAAGATTTGACAAAATTAAGAATTTGGTTTTTAAATGGCTCCCCCTTACTCAAAGCATCATTAAAAGTGTTAGTCCAACATATATGATCATCTAGTTGAAATAAAAAGAAATAAATCAAATAAAAGCTAAAGCAACTAGATTTTACCACACTTGAACTCAAGGGAGGATGTGAAGCCTTCCTTCTTCAAGTGTTCTTTCTTAGTGCGCATGGAGCTCCCCCTCATTAATTTGACTTGTTGATCACTCTCCATCACACCTAGCAAAAGACAATCAAGTGACTTTTGGTATCCAAATTGCTTTGGATCCATAAATGTTAGTACCACAAATTTTAGTCCCCTTAGGAATCCATTTTTCAATTTCATCCTTTTTAATTGAAGTGGTTAGTCCTTTTGGGACCCAAACACTTCTAAAACATTTTCCTTTTACAAATCTAGGGGCACTATATTGCCTTACATAGAAATTTGATTTTCCAAAATTGTTTCTCTTTTCTAGCTCTTTGGAAATCAAATCATTTTCTTCTTGAACTTTTTGAAGCAATTTTTGTAAATCAAAACATTTTAGTTCAAACTCTTCGAGTTTTGCTTCAAGTTCAAATTTGGTTTTAGAAATCAAATCATTTTGAATTTTCAACTTTGAAATCAATTTATTGTTTTTCAAAATGTCACTTTTAAACTCTAAAACCAAATCATCATAGGCATCTTGTAATTCATCAAAAGAGTAAGAACATGAAGAAGATGAATTAGAAGTTACCCTTGAATCTTCTTCGATGGTGTTGAGTTATAGGGTGCTCGATTCGTTCAACCGATATGGCTCACCAAGTGGTGGAGAGGTGGATTTTTGGGTGGATGAGGTGTGGAAGCTTAAATGTAAATGACACAATGATTTTAGAGTGGTTCAACCTTCTAACCAAGTTCTACATCCACTACCTTAGCTTCCCACTAAGGATTTCCAATCAATCCACTATTGATTCGTCCCCTTTTCTAGGATTAGGAGGAAACCCTTACACATCGATCAAGCTTTCTACCCAAAGCCTTGATCAAACTCTCTTTTACAAAGAGATAATAAAAGCAAACATAAATCCCTCTAATTGGTGTTTATTTGCACAATTAAAGCACTCACCCAAAACCTAAAACACTTGAGCAAATTTGACAATTTTGGCTCACTAGTGTTTGTCTATACAAGAATTGACAATTTAAGCACTAAGACAATATTTGATCATTTTTTGATTGACAATATAAGCATTAATTATATCTTGATGCTTGGAGGTCCCTTTTATACTTCTTGATGAGTTTGTAGCCGTTACTAGCCGTTGGGATTGAATTGGAGCCGTTGAGGACTTTAATTCCCACCATAAATGCAGCTCTGCAGCTCTTCGTTTCGAAATACTCGAACTCGTTTCGAAACACCCTTCAAGTAGAAAGAGCTGTTGTAGTCTGACGTAAGACCCGTATCGAAACACTCTAGTCCGTTTCGAAACACCCGTTTTGAAACGCCTGTCCCCGTATCGAAACGACCTGCATTTAAAAGTTAGTTGGGAAATAGCCGTTGGGGTTTAGGAGGCAAAATTCACATCCAGAGAAGGCTTGTTACGATACCCGTATCGAAACACTTTTTCTTCTAGAATCCCCCGTATCGAAACTCCCTAAGGTGTTTCGAAACACCTGGAAGGTTTTGTGAGGTTTGGCTTTGAAAACATTGTAAAACCTTTAAAAACATTCCATAAACATAGTTTCAAGTTGTTTGGACTTTGGAAATTCTTTTGAATTCTTTTTAAATCAGTCCAAAGTATTTTTCAATTATTATATCAAAACATTAGTTCTACAATCTCCCCCTTTTTGATATAATAAAACTATCTTGAAAAATTGTTTGGGATTCTCCCCCTTTAACTTTAAAAATGTGAATAAGAGATTAAGGTCATGAAATCAAATAAAGCTCCCCCTTATTCATTTGAAAATTCAATTTTTTTATACCATTTCTCTCTCTTTTTGTTATATCAAAAAGAATTTAAAACATTAAGTTCAAATAACAATAGAGGTAAAAATTTGACAAAAATAAGTATTTGGTTTTAAAATGGCTCCCCCTTTCACAAAGCATCATTAAAAATGTTAGTCCAACATAAATGATCATCTAGTTGACATAAATAAAAATAAATCAAATAAAATAAAAAACAACTAGATTTTACCACACTTGAACTCAAGGTAGGATGTGAAGCCTTCATTCTTCAAGTGTTCTTCATTAGTGTGCATGGAGCTCCCCCTCAATGTTTGACTTGTTGAACATCTCCATCACACCTATCAAAAGACAATCAAGTAATTTTTGGTATCCAAATTGCTTTGGATCCATGAACATTAGTAGCACAATTTTTAGTCCCTTTGGGAATCCATTTTTCAATGTCATCTTTTTTTAATTGAAGTGGTTAGTCCTTTTGGGACCCAAAGACTTCTAAAACATTTTCCTTTTGCAAATCTAGGGGCACTAGATTGCCTTACATAGAAATTTTATTTTCCAAAATTGTTTTTCTTTTCTAGCTCTTTGGAAATCAAATCCTTTTCTTCTTGAACTTTTTGAAGCAAATTTTGTAAATCAAAACATTTTAATTCAAACTCTTCAAGTTTTGCTTCAAGTTCAATTTTTGTTTTAGAAATCAAATCATTTTGTATTTTTAACTTTGAAATCAATTTATTGTTTTTCAAAATATGATTTTTAAACTCTAAAACCAAATCATCATAGGCATCTTGTAATTCATCAAAATAGTAAGAACATGAAGTAGATGAATTAGAAGTTACCCTTGAATCTTCTTTGATGTCCATAATGCAAAGGTTGGCTTGTTCATCGTCGGTGGAGTCCTCATCACTCCAAGTATCCACATGTGCCTTCTTCTTATGGCTTGAAGTGCTTGTCCTCTCCTTTTTCTTAGATTCTCGTTCAAGCTCTCTCGAAGCTTTCTCCATGAACGGGGCACACTTCTTGAAGAGATGAACTATCTCTTCTTCTTCATCCTCCTCTTCACTTGAGTAGACATGATGACAAGTGGAGGATTTGAGAGCCACGACACTTGCGTTGATGCCTAGCCCTTTGATTTTCTTCTCTCTCATAGCTCTAATTTCTTTCCTCTTCTTCTCATCTTCTTTATTCTTCTTCATGATTTGATGAGTAAGGAGTGACCCCATGAGTTCATCAAGCTTCAAGGTCTTCAAATTCTTGGCTTCGATGATGGCGGTCCTCTTTGAGTCCCAAGACTCGGAAAGTGAGTAGATGAGCTTTCGGACAAGTTTCTCCTCCGGAATGGCTTCTCCATAGCCCTTGAGACCATTTGTGATTGTGGAGAACCTATCAAACATCTTCTCGATGTTTTCTTCCGGATCCATCTTGAAGTTCTCATACTCTAAGGTGAGGAGCCCAATCTTGGTCTCCTTAACTTCATCGGTTTTCTCGTATGTGACTTCAAGCTTGTCTCATACCTCCTTGGCACTCTCACAAGAAGACATCTTCTCATAGATGGATGGGCCAAATGCACAAAAGAGAATGTGCAAGGCTTTGCAATTTAGCTCCATCTTCTTGCGATCGTCGGCACTACACTTCTCTTTGCTTTGTTGAGGCACGAACGGACCATCTTCAACTATATCCCATAGCTTGTAGTCTCTAGACTTGATAAAGAACTTCATCTTTATCTTTCAATGGGCATAGTAGGTTCCGTCGAAGAAAAGGCGGTTTGTCGATGGATTACGTCATTTGAGTCGGTTGGTGAAATGACGATCGAGCTTGTCGGATCTTCTCAATAGGATGTGAATCCTCTTCGATTGAGCCAAGCTCTGATACCAATTGTTGAGTTGTAGGGTGCTTGATTCGTTCAACTGATATGGCTCACCAAGTGATGGAGAGGTGGATTTTTGGGTGGAGGAGGTGTGAAAGCTTAAATGTAAATGACACAATGATTTTAGAGTGGTTCAACCTTCTAACCAAGGTCTACATCCACTACCTTAGCTTCCCACTAAGGATTTCTAATCAATCCACTATTGATTCGTCCCCTTTTCTAGGCTTAGGAGGAAACCCTTATACACCGATCAAGCTTTCTACCCAAAACCTTGATCAAACCCTCTTTTACAAAGAGATAATAAAAGCAAACACAAATCCCTCAAATAGGTGTTTGTTTGCACAATTAAAGCACTCACCCAAAACGTAAAACACTTGAGCAAATTTGACAATTTTGGCTCACTAGTGTTTGTCTATACAAGAATTGACAATTTAAGAACTAAGACAATATTTGATCATTTGTTGATTGAAAATATAAGCATTAATTATATCTTGAAGCTTGGAGGTCCCTTTCATACTCCTTGATGAGTTTGTAACCGTTACTAGCCGTTGGGATTGACTTGGAGCTGTTGAGGACTTTAATTCCCACCATAAATGTATTTCTGCAGCTCTCCGTTTCGAAACACTCGAACCCATTTCGAAACACCCTTCAAGTAGAAAGAGCCGTTGCAGTCTGACGTAGGACCTGTATCGAAACGCTCTAGTCCGTTTCAAAACACCCGTTTTGAAACGCCTGTCCCCGTATCGAAACGTCCTGCATTTAAAAGTTAGTTGGGAAATAGCCGTTGGGGTTTATGACCGTTGTGGTCGATGCCACGTGGGCGTATCGAAACGGCATAGCCCGTTTCGAAACGCTAGGCAAAATTCACATCCAGGGAAGGCCCGTTTCGATACCCGTATCGAAACACTTTTGCTATTGGAATCCCCCGTATCGAAACGCCCTAAGGTGTTTCGAAACACCTGGAAGGTTTTTTGAGGTTTGGCTTTGAAAACATTGTAAAACCTTTAAAAACATTCCCTAAACATAGTTTCAAGTTGTTTGGACTTTGGAAATTGTTTTGAATTCTTTTTAAATCAGTCCAAAATATTTTTCAATTATTATATCAAAACATTAGTTCTACAGATGGCCATAAGGCAAAGGTTGGCTTGTTCATCTTCGGTGGATTTCTCATCACTCCAAGTAGCCACATATGCCTTCTTCTTATGGATTGAAGTGCTTGCCCTCTCCTTTTTCTTGGATTCTCGTTCAAGCTCTCTCAAAGCTTTCTTCATGAACGGGACACTTTTTGAAGAGATGAACTATCTCTTCTACTTCATCCTCCTCTTCACTTGAATAAACATGATGGCAAGTGGAGGACTTGAGAGCCATGACATTGGGGTTGATGCCAAGCCCCTTGAGCTTCTTCTCTCCCATAGCTCTAATTTCTTCCCTCTTCTTCTCATCTTCTTTGTTCTTCTTCATGATTTGATGAGTAAGAAGTGACCCCATGATTTTTGGTGAAAGAGGTGTAGAAGCTAAAAAGAATAAAGACAAGATGATTTATAGTGATTCAACCTTCAAACCAAGGTCTACATCCACTACCTTAGCTTCCCACTAAGGATTTCCAATCAATCAACTATTGATTTGTCCCCTTTTCTAGGCTCAGAAGGAAACTCTTATACACCGATCAAGCTTTCTACCCAAAGCCTTGATCAAACCCTCTTTTACAAAGAGATACTAAAAGCAAACACAAATCCCTCTAATATGTGTTTGTTTGCACAATTAAAGCACTCACCCAAAACCTAAAACACTTGAGCAAATTTGACAATTTTGGCTTACTAGTGTTTGTCTATACAAGAATTGACAAATTAAGCACTAAGACAATATTTGATCATGTGTTGATTGAAAATATGAGCATTAACCATATCTTGATGCTTTGAGGTCCCTTTTATACTCCTTGATGAGTTTATAGTCGTTACTAGCCGTTGAGGTTGATTTGGAGCCGTTGAGGACTTTATTTCCCACCATAAATGCAGTTCTGCTGCTACCCGTATCGAAACGCTCGAACCCGTTTCGATACGCTCTTTAAGTAGAAAGAGTCGTTGAGCATCCGTATCGAAATGCCATGGGTCATATCGAAATGCTAGGCACCGTATAGAAACGCTCTGCATTTAAAAGTTAGTTGGAAAATAACCGTTGGGGTTTATGACCGTTGTGGTCGATGCAACGTAGGCGTATCGAAACGGCATAGCCCGTTTCAAAACGCTGGGAAAAATTCACATCCAGGGAAGGCCCGTTTCGATACCCATATCGAAACACTTTTGCTACTGGAATCCCTCGTATCGAAACGCCCTAAGGTGTTTCGAAACGCCTGGAAGATTTTGTGTATTTTGGCTTTTGAAAACATGCAAAACCCTTTATAAATTATCCCTAAACATAGTTTCAAGTTATTTGGACTTTTGAAATAGTTTTGAATTCTTTCTAAATTAGTCCAAAACATTTTTCAATAATTATATCAAAACATTAGTTCTACAGAGGTTCCTTTTATACTCCTTATTGAGTTTGTAGCCGTTACTAGTTGTTGATGTTGAATTGGAGTCATTGGAGACTTTATTTCCCATATTAAATGCAGTTCTAGAGCCTTCCGTATTGATACACGAAGACCCGTATCGGTACGCTCTTCTCCAGAAACTAGCCGTTGGACTCTTGCCCGCCTAAACATATTGATACGCTTGAGGGCGTATCGGTACGATATGTCATTTAAAGAACCGTTGGGAAATAGTCGTTGGGGTTGTTAAAACAGGGATCTGTATGCTTAAGGGGCGTATAAAAACGATCCATTTCCGTATCGATATGGTCTCACCCGTTTCGATACGGGTTTTGGCAGATTCAAAACTTGGGCAAAAGGATATCGATACTGGGTATATCGTATCAGTACGGGCTTGCTAAAAAGTCAAGTTTGGCTATTTTAAAGCATACAAATCTTTGCCAAAAACCTTTTAAGATGCCTCAAACTTATTTTCAAGTTGTTTGGACTTAAAGACATGTTTTAAAATCTTTTCAAATAGGTCTAAAACATTTTTTCAATTATTATATCAAAACATTAGTTCTAAAATCTCTCACTTTTTGATATAATAAAACCAACTTAAAAAATTGTTTTGGGATTTCTCCTCCTTTGTGAAATAAATTTTGAATAAGAGAATCAAGATTTAAAATCAATTAAAGCTCCCCCTTATTTATTTGAAAATTCAATTTTTCAAACCATTTCTCCCCTTTTTTTGTTATATCAAAAAGAATTTAAACACTTTTAACTCAAAATAACAATAGAGGTAACAAAATGACAAAATTAAGAATTTTAGTTTTAAAGTGGCTCCCACTTACTCAAAGCATCATCAAAATATGTTAGTCACAACATATGATAATCTAGTTGAAATAAGTAAAAATAAATCAAATAATAACAAAAAACAACTAGATTTTACCACACTTGAACTCAGGGGAGGATGCGAAGCCTTCATTCTTCAAGTGTTCTTCCTTGTGTGCATAGAGTTCCCCCTCAATTTTAGACTTGTTGGTCAATCTCCATCACACCTAGCAAAAGACAATCAAGTAATTTTTGGTATCCAAATTACTTTGGATCCATGGACATTAGTAGCACAAAATTTAGTCCCCTTAGGAATCCATTTTACAATTTCATCCTCTTTAGTTGAAGTACTTGGTCCTTTTGGGACCCAAATACTTCTAAAAACTTTACCATTTACAAATCTAGGGGCACTAGATTGTGTTACATAAAAATTTGATTTTCCAACATTAATTTTCTTTTCAAGCTCTTTAGAAATCAAATCTTTTTCTTCTTGAACTTTATGAAGCAAATTTTGTAAATCAAAACATTTTTGTTCAAACTCTTCGAGTTTTGCTTCAAGTTCAATTTTGGTTTTAGAAATCAAGTCATTTTGAATTTTTAAATTTGAAATCACTTTCTTGTTTTTCAAAATGTGATTTTTAAATTCTAAAACCAAATCGTCATAGGCATCTTGTAATTCATCAAAGGAATATGAACATGAAGTAGATGAATTAGAAGTTACCCTTGAATCTTCTTCGATGACCATAAGGCAAATGTTGGCTTGTTCAACGTCGGTGGAGTCTTCATCACTCCAAGTAGCCACATATGCCTTCTTCTTATGGCTTGAAGTGTTTGCCCTCTTCTTTTTCATGGATTCTCGTTCAAGATCTTTCAAGGCTTTCTTCATGTAAGGGGCACACTTCTTGAAGAGATGAACTATCTCTTCTTCTTCATCTTCCTCCTCACTTGAATCTACATGATGGCATGTGGAGGATTTGAGAGCAATGTCATTTGTGTTGATACCAAGCCCTTTGAGCTTCTTCTCCCCCATAGCTCTAATCTCCTCCCTCTTCTTCTCCTCTTCTTTATTTTTCTTCATAATTTGGTGAGTGAGAAGTGACCCCATGAGTTCATCAAGCTTCAAATTCTTGAGATTCTTGTCTTCGATGATGGCGGTCCCTTTTGAATCCCATGACTCGGGAAGGGAGTAGATGGGCTTCCGGACAAGTTTCTCTTCTAGGATGGCTTCTCCATAACCTTTAAGTCTAATGGTAATGGTGGAGAACCTATCGAACATCTTCTCAATGTCCTCATCCGGATCCATCTTGAAGTTTTCATACGCTAGGTGGAGGAGCCCGATCTTAGTCTCTTTTACTTCGTTTTTCCCCTCGTATGTAACTTCGAGCTTGTCTCAAACTTCCTTGGCACTCTCACAAGAAGACATCTTCTCATAGATGTTAGGGCCAAAAGCACAAAAAAGTGTACAAGGCTTTGCAATTAAGCTTCATCTTCTTGTGATCTTCGGCACTCCAATCCGCCTTGCTTTGTTGAGGCACGAACGGACCATCTTCTACTATGTCCCAAAGCTTGTAGTCCTTTAACTTTATGAAGAACTCCATCCTTGTCTTTCAATGAGCATAGTGTGTTCCGTCGAAGAAGGGCAGTTTGTCGATGGATTGCGCCATTGAGCCGGTTGTTTGAAATGTTGATCGAGCTTGCCGAATCTTCTCAATAGGATGTTAATCCTCTTCAATTGAGCCAAAATCTGATACCAGTTGTTGGGATTTAAGGTGCTCGATTCCTTCAACCGTTCTTGCTCGCCAAGTGGTGGAGAAGTGGAATTTTGGGTGAAAGAGGTGTGGAAGCTAAAAAGAATACAGACAAGATGATTTATAGTGGTTCAACCTTCTAACCAAGGTCTACATCCACTACCATAGCTTCCCACTAAGGATTTCCAATCAATCCACTATTGATTCGTCCCCTTTTCTAGGCTTAGGAGGAAACACTTACAAAACCGATCAAGCTTTCTACCCAAAGCCTTGATCAAAACCTCTTTACAAATAGATAAAAATAAGCAAACTCAAATCTCTCTAATAGGTATTTGTTTGCACGATTAAGCTCTCACCCAATCCTAAAACACTTGAGAAAATATAACAATTTTGGCTCACTCGTGTTTGTCTATTACAAGAAATTAAACAATAAATCCCTAAGGCAAAGAAATTGATCATAATGTTGTTGACAATTGAAGCACTAACCTTTTATACTCCTTATTGAGTTTGTAGCCTTTACTAGCCGTTGAGGTTGAATCGGAGCCCTTGGAGACTTTATTTCACATATTAAATTCAGTTCTAGAGCCTTCCGTATCGATACACGAGGACTCGTATCAGTACACTCTTCTCCAGAAATTAGTCGTTGGACTCTTGCCAGCTTAAACGTATCGATACGCTTGAGGGCTTATCGGTACGGTATGTCATTTAAAGGACCGGTGGGAAATAGTCGTTGGGGTTTTTTAAAATAGGGATCGGTATTCTTAAGGGGCGTATCGAAACGATCTCTTTCCGTATCGATACGGTCTCACCCGTTTCGATACGGGTTTTGGCAGATTCAAAACTTGGGCAAAAGGGTATCGATACGGGGTATACCGTATCGGTACGGGCTTGCTGAAAAGTCAAGTTTGGCTATTTTAAAGCATACAAAATTTTGCCAAAAACCTTTTAAGATGCCTCAAACTTATTTTCAAGTTGTTTGGACTTAAAGACATTTTTTAAATTCTTTTCAAATAAATCCAAAATATTTTTTCAATTATTATATCAAAACATTAGTTTTACAAACGGGTTTTTAGATGTCAATGTTAATCGTATGCAACAAGTTAGATTACAGAGTGAAATTGAACTTGGCCAATTATAGGACCATATGGTCTTCAATCGTTGGTAATTGTGCTCGTACGACGGCCACGGGATAGAAGTACGTTGGTGTTCAACGCTAGCGAAAGGTAACTAACAGCAGCGACGGCTGGATCGGAAAAGGAAAAAAAATTATGGTTTTTTTATTTTTTTTAATTTACTAAGTTTGATATTTGATATAATTATTAATTAAAAAATTAAAATATATAATATATATGAAAAAATAATTTAATTGAAATTTTATTTTAAATAATTTATAATTGTATGTTGAGTACTTGAGATTTTTAATTTTTTTTAATCAATATAATAGTGTTCAACGATGTTCAACGTTAGTGATGTTCAGCGGTGCTCGACGCACGTGGTAGACTCATCCAAATGCTAATATGCACTTGATGAAGATTGAATGAAATACATTGAAATTCTCTCTTTCTAATCTTAACATGGGTAGGCTTGGGGTGCGGCTACAAGACAATAAATTTTAAAATTTCTCCATGAACTGAAAAAGTAAGACTTTTTGATGACATTTTCGGTTGAGATTTTTTGAGTTCTTTTTTCTTCAAGTATCGATACTGCTTTTGTAAGTATCGATACTTAGTTTTTTTTGATAAATTTTCAGTCTGGGACAAAGTATCGATACTTACAAAATAAGTATTGATACTTGAAAAAAAGAACTAAAAAAACTAACCGAGATTATTATCAAAAAGTCTAACATTTTTAGTTCGTGGATAAATTTAAAAACTTGTCGTCTTTTAGCCGCACCCTAGATGTATCGCACGTTATAATATCAAGAGTCTTTCTTATCTTAACATGACTTTTTGTAACAGAAAAAAAAAAGTGAAATAACATGGCTCACATAAAGAAATTTCTGGTGTAAAACTGAGCCGAACAATTCTTCAAATACTAAAATATAATGATGTATAACTTCAGAAGTCAAAGTGATAATTACGTAAATATTTGTACAATATTATAAATAAATTCAATATATATATATATATATTAGATATGAATTCAAATTAGAACAAATAATTAAATCATACAATGAATAAGTCAATACAATAATTGGTTGGAAATTACTAAAATATTAGCCGTGGACACCAATTAAGCATTCAAAGAACCGGCAAGTATGACACGAACTTTCGTACTACATTCATATATTTTTTTGTTTTATTTAGAGAAGCAAAATTGAGCTATTTTATGCATCCAATGTAGAAATGATTAGTCAAAAACCGGCTTTGTTGACCTCAAAATTAATTGACTTTCATTGCCCTTGCATGGTACATATAAAATCTGTTGGTCGTGGATCACCCAATCTCAAAATCATCTTTCCGACAACATAAAAACAATGGAGCTACTTCAGAAACCAATTCCCGGTACCCTGAAGAGATACTGGAGAAGGCAGCGCTACCAAAGACTGTACGCCGGCGAAGCGAACAAGAACAGAAGAAACGTGAAAGCTACGAGGATGGGAGGGAGGTCTTGGAAGATAAAAGCGATGCCGAAGGTGCAATGGAGGGTGATGATTGCTTCGCCGATGAAGCTTATGGCGAAGCTGAAACATGGATACATGAATATGATGCTGAGGTTAGCTGGGAGTGGTGGGGAGAAGGAATTCGGAGGGAAACGGATTCCCAAAGCTCGGAAAGTTGCTTTGGGTTATTCAAGCTCTGAATTTGATCAAAGGTTGTTGCATGAGATTTACAAGAATTTGATTCCTGCTCTTGAACTATATGGATAAAGCCACTGGTAAAGTGGTAATTACAATTTGTACCAAATGGGTACGGATTACATCTTAGCTAAAGATTTTGTAAATTTGAATCAACATGTTTCGGTTCTATAAATAAATTTTAGGGTAAACTACATAAATAGTCCCCCGATTATACTCCAATTATCTTTTGTATCCCCCGACTATCAGAAGTTACAAACTGGTCCCCTAACTTAAAAAAAATAACAAATTGATCCAGTGCCGTTAAAAATTTAACGGCTGGTGACGTGCCAGTTAACAAAAATTGGTATAATAACACATTTAGTCCTCAACTTTAACACTTTGTTTAACTTTTACAAAAAGATAAACTCAATTCAATCACGCAAGTTCATGGATGGTCAAGAGGCTTACTTTTGTATATGTAACATTTGAAGCCAGTAAGAAATTGGGGATTCTTTGCTGTTAGTTTAAGGTTATTCTAACACGAGTATGAATTGCTGAGGTAAAAGAAGGAACCGCAGAGGCAAAAAACACTTCACACACTATGGATTATCTGCAGACAGAATTTCAGCCAGCTTTTGGAGACTTGTTGTGTCCCTGGAACAATTGTATCTCCCCTCTGCATCTGGATATTCAAGCAGGAAAATGTGTGCTCTCGCTGCATCATCGATATGTTGAGATCAATGTTTTCAAGCTCGGACCCTGTATAGTTTCACAATCTCAGTGCATATTCTCTTAATGGAATCAGTATAAACTATTAAAAACAAATTGGAAATTATTAGTGGGGAAAACAACCACCTTGTACCTAATACCAGACCCAATGGCGGGTGCAGTGTGTCTGGGAGCTTGGGGGTTAGTGAAAGGACGGAAAATGTAAGTAGGAACCACTGTCACCACACCTAGTCCATGCTCTGCTACAAGTTCAAGAGCTGCCTTTCTATCAGCCTAAAAGCTTTCATCCATCATCTCCACATGCTTGTCGATGAACACAACGGCGCATGCACTAGAAGTGTAGATGACTTTCTTCAAGGTTCCTGAATTTAAGCATGCCTTAAGGATGCCTAGTGCCCCATTGACTTCCTTGGGCTCTTTGTTTCCGACATCCATAGTAGCGGCAACATGGAGTAGAGGGACTCCCTACCTTGCATCCTTCAATGTCTGCATTGAAACTCTCAGGTTCCTCAAGACCTGCAGTGAAGATTTTGAGCTTTTCGGATGTTCCCGGTCCCGGTAGACTGGCGAAGAAACTGAAATATTCCCTTCATTTAGCTCCATAAGCAGAATATATTCCTCTATTATAAAACATTTAGATTCTCTTCCTCATGAAGTCATGATACCTACTTCAATTACATATTTTTTAGTGTTAGTTTAACAATAATGCTATGTCATGACCAAGGTTTTCTTTTTATCATATTTCCTTTCCTTAATGATGAATTATTTTTTCTGGTTTTGCATCTTCTGATGATCGGTTGGATCATTATTTATCTTGATTAAGATTAATCACTTGGTAATATGTATATATGCAGTTCAATCCAAATAGTTTTAACTTCATCTTTGCAAGCCTATATGTTCTGATTACAGTGATATTTATGATTTTTTGGTGTTGTTGAGAATTACATGCTACCGCGATTATCTGTGGTATATAGAACAAGGAGATCGAGGAATCTATCAGCTTAAATTTTTAGAATTAGGGCAAAGTTAAACAAAGTGTAAAAGTTGATGACTAAATGTGTTATTATGCCAATTTTTGTTAACTGCCACGTCACCAGCCGTTAAATTTTTAACGACACGGGATCAATTTGTTATTTTTTTTAAGTCAGGGGACCAGTTTGTAACTTCTGATAGTCGGGGGATGCAAAAGATAATTGGGGTATAGTCGGAGGACTATTTATGTAGTTTACCCTAAATTTTAATTCAACATATAAATGTTAATGTAAAAATATTTTTATTTTTTTAATCGATTTCTGATTTGAGTAAAAAGATTTAAAAGTATTATGGATTATAACCACTGTAAAAATAATCAAATTGGAAGTTGAATGAATTGGACACTTGACTTTAAATTGGATCAATTGAATCGGGGAAACCAAAAAAACTCCCCTGAAACACACATAAGCAGTCACTCCAAAAAGAAAAGATTACTAGTGATGTAAAAACAGGTAATCGGATGTGTTCTAAGTTAGCAAACATAATAAACAGAAGAATCCGATAGTGACGAATGTGCTTGTGTGATCACCATAAAAAATTATCTTATTAGCTAAGACCCGAGGCGAGGGCAACCAAGTATTAGCTAGTGGAGGTCGAATGAGATCGGGGATTACCATTCACCTCCGATCGGGGATTACCATTCATGTAAATGTTTGTACGGTTTTCCCATAATATCCGCAACACAACGAGTTTAATGTTAATATCTTTATGATGAAATTAAGAGTTTAATACATAAGTAATAATATAAGTAAAAATTTAATAATTACACCAGTTCTAAAATATTTTGTTTAATATAAACTATAATTAATGTAAAAAGTTAGAAAAATTAGTAAAAGTTAACACTCCAACCCAAGGTAACATCAAAGTTAAATTTGTGTCACTATCCAAGCCAAAAGTTTAAAATATTCTCTTTTAGTTAAGTATTTTATTTAATTTTAAAATATATTATGATATTATATTATTATTTAAAGTTCTAACTAAGTTGATGGCATCGATTAACCGATCACCAACTTATTTGAGAAACTAGAAAATTCATGTTATTTACAAAGTAACTAAATATTTTTTTCAGCCAAAAGTCATTTTATTAATAATGGAAAAGCGGCGTAAAGCCGTAATATAACAAGGAATGTTGTTTGCTCGCCTATTTCTGAGGGTGGGTTGGGAATTAAACGGATGGAGCATCAGAACTCAGCTTTTCTCTTGAAGTTGGGTTTTATAATGGTCTCGGAGCCGAGTAGACTTTGGGTTAAAGTAATGAGGGCAAAATATGGTATTCAAGAGATAACACCGACATCTTTACTGAATGTGCGGGGCTCACGTCTTTGACAGGGTATCAGATTATTATGGTCGGATCTTAGGCAAAATATTGTTTGGAATGTGGGTGATGGGAAGCTTATCGACTTCTGGAACGATGCTTGGGTGAGTTCTTTTGGTCCTCTTGTACATCATGCGTCTCCCGGTAGTGGTAATATTGAGCGTGGCATGGTCAAGGACATGGTGGATGAGGGTGGACAGTGGAAATGGGGAGAGCTTGCTAGACGGCTTCCTGAAACAGTTTTACAGGGTCTTGCGGCAACTAGGCCTCCGATTGATTTAGGTGTCCCTGATTGTCCTGGGTGGGCGCTAGAGGCTTCGCGGAAGTTCACGGTGAAGTCGGCCTATGCTATTTATGAGGACTCGGTTGTCACTGAGGTGGATCCGATTTGGGTGTGTTTAGCTAAACTTCGTGGTCTTCCGCGAGTTCGTGTGTTTTTGTGGAAAGCTTGTCATGGTCGGTTGATGACAAATGAGGAGCGTGTGCGACGGCATTTTGCAGAGGATGCTAGCTGTGTGCTATGTGGTGCCGCGGTAGAAAATATTTCTCACATTCTCCGGGATTGTTTTGTGATTCGATCGGTATGGTTAGCTTTAGTCAAACCAGATTTGGTTGCTGAGTTTTTCGGGTTTCCTATGGTGAGATGGATTCATTTGAACATTATGCCTATATGTAAATATCCTAGGGTTGCTGGGAACTGGGATATTCTTTTTAGTACCGTTGTTTGGCTTGCATGGGAACGTCGAAACGTTGTGGTTTTTGGATTGTCGATGGACTGTCAGGAACCTCTTTTGCAGCGGGCTTTCCGATATTGCGAGGAGGTGTTGCGGGCGGAGGAGCGACGAAACCTCCACGCAACTGGGAGGGTGTGGTCTGCTCATGCAGCTTGTTGGGTGCAACCCCCGGTAGGCTGGATAAAATTGAATGTTGACGGTGCCAGAAATGTGAGTACTGGGGCTTCTTTTTGTGGAGGTGTTGGACGAAATAGCTTGGGACAGTGGCGGTTCGGGTTTTCAAAGAAAATTGGGGTGTGTTTTGTTTTCGATGCTGAGCTTTGGGCGGTCTATGAGGGGCTTTCGACGGCGTGGGCTCTTGGATTTCAGAAGATTATTGTGGAAACGGACAATAGAGATGTGTATGGCGGCTTTCTCTTGGGTGATCCGTTGAAATTTCCTTCGAATCTTCGGGTTCATCTCAAGGAAATTGTGGAGCGAAACTGGCGAAGGAGTTACCTTTGACGTATTACCGTTTCCTTGAACCACCCCCGGCTGTTCGCGATCAACTGAAGAAAGAGCTGCTGGGTTGCTGTGCTGCGGAGGGTTTTGGTTGATGAGTTGGTACTTGCTGTGTTCGGATGGTTTGGGTGATCACAGACTGAAGGAGTGGATGCTGCAGCCGTGGCCATGCTTTTGTGCATGGTGCTTGCTGGGTAGTTTAGCTTTTAGCTATGTTTGTTAGTTATTTTATCTGATATTTATGTCTCGGATTCTTAGTTTCTTTGCTCCACTGCACATACTCTTTTTCCATCATTAGGATTAAGGAGGTTTTTTAATGAGGTGTGTAGTGGATGCCCCCCTTAATCAAAAAAAAAAATCCTAAAGACAAATTGCAAAACACATAACAATTGTATGTAGTGTTGTTTATTGTTAGGTTAAAATTAAATTAATCGACCGACCTGAAATAGTTTAATTAAACGGTCGGCGGCTGAAGTTTTTTCGATTCGTTAATGGTTAAATTTTTTAAAAGTTCAATTATAGGTTAATTAGGCTCGAAAACAGTTAATTAACCAAATTACCAAAAATTACCCAATAAAATTTTGAAACCCACCTTCAAAAACTCAAAGAAAAAATATCCAAAAATATCTAAAGTTCTAACAAACCTAAGAAACTGAAACTGAAACTGAAACTAAAACTAAAACTAAAACCATACATTACCTTTCATTCTTGTTTTTGACACTTTATTTTCGCTTAATAAAGATTTTAATAAATAGTTCTCAAAGTGGAATACATGATAAGATACATGTGATAAAAAGAGGTCCAACAAAAACTAATTTCGCCCTCATCCAAAGTAAGTTTAGCTAAGATTTGGAATTATAAAAATAAATTTAAATATTTTAAAAATAGGAGAAAATATACAAATAATCTATTTTTTTTTAAAATAAAATAACATCACAAAGGTAAAAAATTTATAATTTTTTTAGTTGGGGGCATGAGCCTCTCTCGGGCCTATGTCCATGCGTCCGTGGTTCCAATCATACTAGAGATGGCAACGAGGTGAGGTTTTAGCCTCCCGAACCCGTCATGATCTATAAATCCTAAATCCGACTTCGATCCACTCTGGATTAAAATATTAATTTATTTGCCTCGATAAAATAACTCTTAAACCTAACCCTATCAAAAATATTAAAAAATTAAATTTACACCAATAATAAAAATTAGATCCGATTAATCCACCATCACGACCACAAAATATAATTTCAAAGGACTTTAAACCTATATAAAAATAAAATAAAATCAATTTTAAATTATCACATGAAAAATTACATATTTAAAAGAATAAACTCAAACCATTTACCGTCAGAATTGAATATATTAAAACTTGAACAACATATAAAAAAAATTACAATAAACACAAACCCAAAAAAACAAAAAAATACCTTAACAACCATAAAAGTGTTTATATATATATAGTGGTATTTTCATAAATATATATTTAAATATATACAGGGGTGGGCGGGGTGGAGAGTCTCTAGCATGTACCTGAACTCGCCCTGTCCCGACTCAACATTTTTAAAACCCGCCCCAATTCTCAAAATTCAAAGCTAAAAATTCGACAGGTTAGGTTGAGGCACACCGAGTCATTTTGCCATCCCTAAACCACACCCATGAAAAAGAAGCCAAAGATTCACCATCGCGACACAACAACATCTATTACCTGGCACATTGGGGATTACTCTAACGTCCAACCTCATCTCAATCGCAAAGCACATAAGAATATTTTACCAAAGCAAAACAGCCTCAAGAACAATTAACATAGCAACCAGTAACGCCCTCTAAAGATCTTTTCTATGTACAGATTATATGTTCTCCTTAAGTTATGTACGATTGATCTTCTTGACAGCACTTTAAGTATTCTATTTATTTTGTTAAAGTTCGAGTTAGTTGGCTACTTGGTTTGGTATTTTTTTTCTATTAGTATACCTTGCATTTCTTTTGTTACTTGTTTTAATGTAATGTTTAATCTAAATTCTATTTCAGATATTGTTTAAATAAATGTAAACATTGTAAACTAAAAATTTTCAAGGATTTTTATTTTGTAGATTAAATTGTATTGTCATTTTGATTAGAACTAAAAAAACTCATGAAAAAATCGTTTAATTTGAAAATTAACTGAATTAACCAAAATTTATTTAGTTCGGTTACTTTTAAAAAAAAACCGATTCGGTTAATAGTTAAAGAAAAAACTTTGGTTAATGGTAATTTGGTTCGGTCGATTGCCAAACTAACCATTTGAACACTCCTAATTTTGACACTTTTGTACACAAACCTTTTTTAATATATATTTGGCTTAAACCAAAAAGAAGCCCTCAAACTATACATTTTTTTCTGTTTTAAGCCCCTAAACTATAGTTTGGGTAAAATAAGCTCTTAAACTATTATTTTTGGTCACTTTAAGTCCTTAAGATGTCATTTTTGGTCACTTTAAGTTTCTAAACTATTTTTTGGTCTAAATAAGTACCTAAACTATGTCACTTTTTTCTTTTAGTCCCTAAATTATCTATTTGTCAAAAAAATCTTTGTGATGTGCCAACATTTTATTAGTCAAAATAATTTTCTTTTGACTTAAATAGCTATTAGACTTATAATGACCCGATACGATACGGTCAGATTTTTTTTTATTTTTAGGTTTCGGGTCGGGTTTAGGGTGGAAATTCCTCGACCCGACCTGATTTATATATAAATATATTATATTTTTATATATTATATTTAACATTTTTATTAATTTTCTTCGGTTGTTCGGGTTTAATCGGGTTTTTTATTAAATTTTTGGGGTCGGGATATTCTTTTTATCGTATCGGGTTGGGTCGGGGATAAAAATATATTAAACTCGGGTCAGTTTTAATTTTAAATTTTCGGGTCGGGTTCGGGGCGGCCAAAAACCTACTCGGCCGATTGGGCAATTGTTTCTAAACCTTTCAAACCCGACCCGACCCTAAACCTGAAAATTCAAAAAAAAATCTGACCATATCTGATCGGGTCATTATAAGTCCGATAGTTATTTAAGTCAAAAGAAAATTATTTTGACTAATAAGATGTTGACACATCACAAAGTTTTTTTCAATCTTTGTGACAAATAGATAGTTTAGAAAATGAAAGGAAAAATGACATAATTTAGGTACTTATTTTGACTAAAAAATAGTTTAGGGACTTAAAGTGACAAAAAATGATAGTTTAAGGACTTAAAGTGACAAAAAATAATAGTTTAGGGGCTTATTTTGCCCAAACCATAGTTTAAGGGCTTAAAACAGAAAAAAAAAAGTGTAGTTTGAGGTTTTTTTTTTTTTGGTTTAAGCCTATATATTTTTAAAGTAAGATCCACTAATTGGCCTAGTGGCTAATGATGTTCATCTTATCCTATCTTGTATGAGTTCGAATCTCGGTATAAGAATGTAATACCTCATTATTTAATCACACATACATATATAAAGTGCATGCTTCAATCTAGTGTCACTGCACCATGTTAATTTAAAAAGTGTGCTTAAATTAAAGTATAAAATAAAAAATTTACATATTTATAAAGTAATAATAATTCAATTTATTTTTTTGCACTAGCAAATGAAATGTATAATAACTCGAGTAAAAACAACACACTAACCAATAATCATGCAAGGTGTTATAATTTGATGTGCTATTTTAGTTACATATACTCTCTCCATCCCATAAAAAATGTCCCTTATTGATTTTTTGAAATTCAAAAATTTTAAAATTTGATTATTATTATATTAAATACTTTAAATAATTAAATTTTATAAAATATATATTTGAAAACTACTCGGTTATAAGTTTTTAAAATATATTTTTTCATATTTTTATCAATGCTACATTTTAAATAATTATGAGTCAAAGTTGAAAAAAAATGACCCAAAAAAAGTCAATAAGGGACAAAAATTGTGGGACGGAGGGAGTATAAGATTATCATTTGATTGGATTGGATCATTAATGTTATTATTGTCAAATTCTTTTAGAATTTAGTATTTTTTTTAAGGAATTTTATGATTTTTAAAAAATCACATAATTATAATTTTAAAAGTATTTTATACTTTTTTTAAAATAGATTTTTTAGTTTTCTTTGGAATTATCATTCAAAAATAATCGAAAAGTATTACATTGATAATCAATTAGAGTTGAGGAGTTAAATGAAATATTAACCCTTAGGTTAACATGACATGTCATGATTTATTGAATAGGCTACAATTAATGATTGAGTTTACCTTATTGTATCTTTTAAAAGTTTAGTGGAAAAAAACTAAAAATATACTCATAGTTGAATGACTAAATGTGTAGTTTACCTTTTCTAATGCAATGCATCTCAAACTACTCGAAACCTCAATCACTACATCGAAAACATATCCATACCTATTCCCAAACATGACAAATAACGAGTTCAATTGAACTAAAATTAAATCTATTTAAACACTATTTAGTTTTAATTTTTTATTTAATAAAAATCAGAGGAATTTGGTTGAATATTTGGAGAGAATTGTATTCTTTTCCTTTTCGGTGAAGTCAAAAAGTTGAAAAAACAAATCTCCAAAGAATATTATGTAATAAACACCCAAGCGACTAGGCAAGGCCGACCCGAGAGTTTATGTTAATATAAATAATAAAACGGTAAAATATAGAATATACCACTAAACTTTAAATTTAGTATCGATTATATCAGTGAACTAAAAATTGATATCTTTTAAGACTGAAATTTATATTAAGTATATTTTGATATAATAGAGATTTATAAAATATTTTTGGACTTGATCAAACACTTCAAAAATAATTCAAAAATTTACAAAATTTAAAAAATAAGTTTAAAAAGGTTTTCTATTTGACTTAGGCTTAATACAAAAATAAGTGCCTAAATTATTCCATTTTTTCCTTTTAGGTGTATTAACTATTTTTGTCCCTTTTAGGTGTCTAATTTTTTCGCCCTTTTTAAGTGTTCAAACTATTATTTTTTGGTCAAAGTAGGTGCCTCAATTTGACCTTAAAATAGACAAAAAAATATATAGCTTGGGCAACTCAAAAGGGCAAAAAAAGTATAAACACCTAAAAAAAGTATAATTTAGGTACCTAAAATGTGCAAATAATAGTTTAGGCACTTTGAGCACTTATTTTGACATTAATTCATTATATCACTACTTTTATATACTGTTATGAGTCAAAAGATAGTCAAATTTTTTTATTAAAAAAAGTTTTGATACCCCTATTTGGTAGTTTTAAGACTTGTAAGGAATTAAATTTTTGGATCAAAATTTAGGCCATGGTTTCGATACCATGCCAATGATTTCGAAACCATGCACAATGTTTTGAAATCATACTTAGAGGTTTTGATATCATTGCTTGTGTAACGGGTACTTTCTTTAAATGTATAAAGTCAAAAATATCTCCTAACGTTTGATCTTTTGGTCATTTCAGCTACTATTTTTTTGGTGCAAATAACCTCTTGACGTTTCAGTTTCGTGCAATTTTCACATTTGTTGGATGAAAATTATTAGTCAACATACTTTCACCGTTTTTGGCTGACATGGTATGGAAATGTGGCCTGGGAGATGATGTAGCAGCAATGCCACCTAAGAAAAAATATATTAATTTTAAAATTAATTTTAAAAAATGATGACCACTAAGAAAATGACACGTGACATCTTCTTAATGACATTATTTTGAACAAATCAAAATATTGCTTAAGGGACTCAAACCCATATTGTGGGAATTGGAGGGCATTCACCAAACCATCAGAACAAATCATCCATTTGATATATGCCTTCGCAAATAAAATATATAATGTGCCTTTTAAATTTTAAAATAACGAACACATACTGAACATAATACGCGAGCTACAAAAGAAACAATCTTCTCCATTCTTCCCCAAATTTTACTTACCCTAAAATTTCTCTCGCTCTCTCTGTAAGAGAACTAAATCTCTTTCAAAGTCAAAATTTACTTTCCCCAAGTACTTAGGTCGATCGAAGGTGAGGAAATACTCCAAGTCGATTATATCATAGAAATATTAGGTTCTCAAAATATCTTCAGTTCATCTCAACGAGATTTTGTATATGATGGATAAGAGAAAAGGTGTTATTGCGATAAACTGGCTCCTAAAAAAGTTGCATGGAATGACTTAAATCTGAGAAGAAGGTATTATGATTACCCAAATTTTTCGGTAAGAATTCTGAATTACTTTGTTATTTAGATTTCTAAGTAGGATTTTAAAATTTTTGGGTAATTAAGATTCTGAATTTTTGCCTAAATATTAATAATTAGGGTAGTAGTAGTTATTTGATGGTTCTATGGATAATGTCCATTGAAAATGTTTGGTTATTTAAAATTTTGATTTTTTTTTATTTCTTAGAATTCTAAAATTTTTGGTTATTTAAAGTACAAATTAGGATTCTAATAAATAGGGTTCTAGTAGTTGTTTGATGGTTCTATAGATAATACTCATTGGAAATTTTTGGTTATTTAGAGTTCTAATTAGGATTCTATTCTAATAATTAGAGTTCGAATAGAATTTGTTATTCTATTTTTGGCTTATTGTAGAATGGTTGTCGATTTTTTGAATGGTATAATGGAAGCATTCCATATCGAGCAAAATACTTACTACGATAATTACGGGGTAGTGAATGGAATCTAATCAAGGAGAATGTGAGACTTAGAAGATATCTTAAAAATTGTTAGAATACTTCTGCGGGTGGAAGCAATAATGGTTTGTTGGATGATAATAAAAGGGTACAAAGTGAACCGAATATTAGCCGATGAAGGGTGTAGAGGTTTCTTTTGAATTTGAGAAAAACAAAAATCGAAAAATATGAACATTTTGACACGATTGATTTTAGAGTGGTTCGACCTTCTAACCAAGGTCTACCTCCACTACCTTAGCATTCACTAACAATGAATTGTTCCTTTTCACAGGCTTAAGGGGTAACTTTACATCCCTATCTTTTCACAAGTTAAGATAGAACCATATCCCTAGTTTTTATAAGGATCAACTAGAACCTATCCCTTAATTACAAGGTCTTGACAATGTAAACATAATTTACTTCTCTAGGTGGGTGTTTACACAATTTGGCTCACTAGGATTTGACTCTAAATAAATACAATAGATTACAAAAAAAGGACAATTAAACACTACTCTCTTGATCTTAAGCTTGGATGTCCATCCTCTCATTCTTCAAGCGTCCTTGCCTTTTATTTATAGTGTGGAATGAAAAATTAGCCGTTGAAAACTAGTCGTTGGGGACTTTAGTTCCAGGCATAGATGCATTTTTGCAACCTTAAGTATCAGTACTCGAAAGTGGGTATCAGTACTTGCCAAAACAAGAAAGAGTGTTGCACATAAATGCAGAACGTACAGGTAGATGATACATTTGTATCGGTACGATACTTCGCGTATCGGTACGGAGACTTCCGTATCGGTATGAGAAGTGCTCATTGAAAAACTTAAAACAAAAAGCATATCAATACATGACATAATCGTACCGGTACGGGCAACTTTGTATCGGTACTGGGAGGACTATACCAATGCCGAAGGCCTGTTCTTGACTTTGTAATGCCTTTGAAAATATTTGTTCAAGTTAAAAACACTTTAAAACAATTTCAAACATATTTTTCAAGTTTGTTTGACTTTAAATATTTTTGCAAATTTATTTAAGTCCACAAACATTTTTATTGAGTTATATCAAAATAAATATCTCAACAATCTCCCTTTTTTGATATAATGAAACCACTTAAAATTTATTTTTGAAAATCTTCCTTTAGAAAAATAATTTTAGAAAAATGCAATATTTTAGAAAAATATTTAAAGTTATCATTTTTCTTTTTGAAATTAAAATTTTTAAACTTATCTCTCCCTTCTTTGTTATATCAAAAATAATTTAAATCATTTAAGGTTTAAAATACCAATGGATAGTAAGTAAAATCTTTTGAAAAACAAAAGCTCCCCTTAATAAATGCATCTCGTTTTAAATTTTAGCTCAAAATACCTTGACAGTTAAGAAAATTATTGAATTTCAATAAAAAGATAAAGTCTAAAAATTCATGAAATTCAATTTATTCAAGTCTTTTTAGAGTTTATGTAAAAATAAGAATTAATATGTTAAATACGCTTATGCATAAAACCTCTTTTGATGTCATGCATTTATAAAATACTTAACAATAAAAATATGCACGCTCATTCAAAAATTTAATAAGTAACCAAATAAAAAAATTAAGCTTGGAGGTTACTCGTCTTTAATGTGTGAGCAAACCACCTTTGTAATTGTGAGGAGGTAGATGGTTCATCTTTCAATCGTTGAACTTGATGTCAATATTTCTAGCTCTTTGTTGAGATATTTGATTTTGATATAACTAAAGAAAAATGTTTTTGGGCTTAAACTAATTTGCAAAAATATTTCAAAGTCCACAAACTTGAAAAATATGTTTGAAATATTTTCAAAGTGTTTTTGACATGTTTTTAAATGATTTTAAATAGCTAAAATATCAAAAGCAGGCATAGAGTACCGATACGGTTTGACTAGTACTGATACCCATTGTGCCCGTACCGGTACGATTTTAAGTGTACCAATACAATTTCCCCTCCCCCAAATTCTAGTAGCCAAATTTTGTACTAGTACGATTTCAAATTTTATCCCAAGTTTCTTGGGACACGCAGGGTTTTATCATAGATTTATTGCCATTTTTTCTAAAATCACTAAACCCATGTGTCTCTTGTTGGAACAGAATAGGGCCTTTGACTTCAATACTGAATGTACTGAAGCATTAAAGACGCTGAAGGAGAAGCTGGTAACAACTCTAATAGTGCAGCCACCAGACTGGAGTTTACCGTTTGAGATAATGTGTGACACCAGTGACTATGCTGTCGGGGCAGCACTAGGGCAGCGAAAGGAGAAACTCTTCCACGTTATATATTATGCCAGCAAGACTTTAAATGATGCCCAAATAAACTACACCACAACAGAGAAAGAGTTGCTAGCGGTGGTATTCGCCTTTGACAAGTTCAGACCATACATACTTGGAACAAAAGTGGTAGCCCATACATATCATTCAGCACTAAAATATCTGTTCACCAAGAAGGACGCAAAACCACGCTTGATATGTTCCATTCTACTGTTGCAAGAATTCAATATAGATATCAAGGACAAAAAGGGAACAGAAAACCAAGTAGCTGATCACTTGTCAAGACTAGAGATGGGAAAAGAACAAGACAAAAACAAAGTTAACATACAGAAGACTTTCCCAGACGAGCAATTATTTACTGCCACCAGCACTGCCGCGACAGCCATGGCGACATGTAAACTTTCTGAAATCTCTTGATATGCTGACATAGTAAATTACCTTGTTAGTGGTTTATTACCTCCTGAACTTAACTACCAAGCAAGGAAGACGTTCCAAAATGATGCAAAACATTATTATTGGGACGAGCCTCTTTTATTTAAGCACTATGCAGATCAGATCATCAGAAGATGCATACCACAGGAAGAAGTGCTTCATCACTGCCATGATGCTCCTGATAGAGGACACTTTGGAGGAAACAAAGCTGCTGCCAAAGTTCTGCAATATGGTTTCTTTTGGCTTACACTGTTCAAGGACAAGCCTTTTACAAGAATTGTGACAAGTGCCAAAGGACTAGAAACATCTTTAGAATGCATGAGATGCCCCTGCAAAACATTCTCGAAGTCGAAATTTTCGATGTTTGGGGAATCGACTTCATGGGACCATTCCCAGCTTCTTGTGGGAATCTGTACATACTGTTGGCAGTAGACTACGTGTCCAAGTGGGTAGAGGCTATCGCCACACCACAAACATATCTTCACAAGGTTTGGCATCCCAAGGGCGATCATTAGTGATGAGGGTAGGCACTTTGACAATAGGGTAATTGCTAGTGCATTGAAGAAGTATGGAGTTAAGCACAGGATCGCAACAGCATATCACGCTCAAACCAATGAGCAGGTTGAGATCTCCAATAGAGAAGTGAAGAACATCCTAGAAAAGATGGTTAAACCAACTAGGAAGGACTGGTCTCTTCACTTGAATGATGCATTATGTGCCTACAGAACTGCATTTAAGACACCATTAGGAATGTCACCCTACCGCCTCATCTACGGAAAAACTTGCCACCTACCTGTTGAGATAGAACATAAAGCATATTGGGTTATCAAGACAGTTAACATGGACTGGAAACAAAGTAGGGCAGAAAAGGCTACTGGACTTAAATAAAATTGAAAAAAATTCAAGTCGTGGCCTATGACAACGCCAAAATTTATAAGGACAAAACAAAGAAGCGGCACGACAGAAAACTGCTGCCACGATAGTTTAGCCCAGGGCAGAAGGTGTTGCTGTTCAACTCTAGGTTGAATCTTTTCGCAGGAAAGTTAAAGTCTAGGTGGTCTGGACCCTTCCAAGTAGTCCAAGTTTTTCCTCATGGTGCCATCACAATCAGATCAATCAAGGACGGGCACCAGTTCAAAGTCAATGGACAAAGGCTAAAGCACTATCAGGGGACTGAAGCCCCAAGAA
This sequence comes from Hibiscus tridactylites, assembly GCA_958450335.1. NCBI lineage: Eukaryota > Viridiplantae > Streptophyta > Magnoliopsida > Malvales > Malvaceae > Hibiscus > Hibiscus tridactylites. The sequence continues at coordinate 52,443,081 of OY288287.1, read as the reverse complement.
AGCAGGAAGTAGTTACTTTAGGAGATACCCCTCAAGACATCCCTAATTCAACTTTTTTTATTTTATTTTTTTATTTTTTATTGGTTTAGGAAATAAGAATTTAAGATTTTTTTATTTTAGTTTTCAGTAAAATAAAAGAAGCAGAGTAAAGAGAAGGAATAAACCAGCCCACTACACTCACAACAGCCCAAAAAGCCAAATGGTAACAAGGCTGTCATGACAGCCGGTCACCAGTTGTCGCGGCAAACGCGCAAATACAGCTTGTCACCAAGTTGTCGCAATAGATACGAAAACGCGTTACAGACGCGCAGTAGACACGAAAACGCGTAACAGACGCGTCAGGACACCGTGTGACAGCTGGCTCCGTTTTTCACGCCACCCGTTAAGGCTTCAACGGCTAAAACCCTGTTCTATATAAACCACTACCTCTATTTCATTTTTCACCTCATTCTCTTCTCTCTACTTTGTTTCCGAGCATTTTAGCTTTTCAAGTATTTTCTTTCATTTCTACAATTCCTTACAATGACGACGAGATCAACCAGAAGAAGTGTTGCCTCCACATCTACCGTGGCAGTGTCCACTCCTAGCCATAGCAGAATTCATAGAAGGTTCATCTCGGCAGATTTAGAGAAAAAATACTATGAATCTTTTCAGAAACGGGAGATGTAGGAGGAAAGAGGCTTCACCTACGCAAAGAAGACAAGAGATCTAGGGCTTGAAGGATTTATTGCCAAACGAATCATTGCATTAAAGTGGCAGATGTTCGCGGCACAACCCGAAAAGATGAACGTTACACCTGTCCGCAAATTTTATACTGGCGTCACATCCAAGGATGCCACGACAATCACTATTAGGGGTAAGGAAATCTCTCTCGAGCCAGCCTACATCAATACTCTATATGGCATATATGTGGGCAGGAAAGAGGATGCACACAACAAGTTTATCAGCAATCTATCGCCGGCAGACTATGACGGCATCATGGCAGACCTGACAGAAGAGGGCACCAACTGGAACGAGGATCCAAAACATAGATGGACGGTACGAAGAACCCAACTTACACCTACTACCAAACTGTGGAACCACTTTGTGAAAAAGCGTCTCATGCCAACGTTTCATAACACAACAGTGGACCGACAGAGACTTGCCCTCGTACACTCCATCATTAATGAACGGTAGATCAACGTAGGTAAATACATCCTCGATGGCATCCATAAGTGTGCACTAAGAGGAATGGGTCCCCACTTTTTCCCCTACCTAATCACATCCCTCTGTCGAGCCAATAATGTGCCCGAAATTGATGAAGACGTGAAGATCCAGGGCAAGGGGTGGACGTAGCAGAACATTTATAGCTTGATGGAACTGAAGGCAGCCACCCCAATGGCGTATGTTGATCCCTCTGCCACGACAGAACCAACGACAGAACCAGATTCCACAGAACCTGTCGCGGCAGAGCCCGAGCAAACAGAACCTGCACAACCAGAAGCCACCTCATCCAACCAAATAATTCAACTGTTGAAGAAGATGGAGGCACGACAACTGGGATTCATGGAGTACATGAGGGACTTCACTACTGCCACAGTAAACTTTATAAAAGTTGAGCTTAATTATCCAAACGTGCAGTTTCCATCTTTTCCAGAAGCCCTTCTCTCTGCCCATACATCTGCTGCCAGCCCCAAGACACCTACACCAACAGCTGCCTCTACTTCACCCTCTGCCACGGTCAGAGACGGCGACAGACGATCTACCACTCCTCGAGAGTTTAATTATCCAAAGGAACCACTGCCAGAAATAAACCCAAAATATTTCGAAAGTTTCTCCTCTTCCTCAGTCTGGCAGGATGACTCCGACTCCGAGCCCTCTGTCGTTCGGGAGATAGCCAAGAACTTCCCTCAGATGAAGAAGAAAAAGCTTAATATTGATGTTGAGGGACCCTGCCGTGACAGAGTAAACAACAGCAGCAGCAACAGTGATAGTGAGCTCGAGGTCCTGGACAAGGCACCAAAAATTTCACCCACCAGAGTCCAGCCACCTCGAAAGGCAAAAAAGAAGGTAGCCTCACCCTCTCCAACTCCAAAACCAGCCTCTGCCATAAAAAGAAACTACCCGACGATAGCCCTGCATCGACAGTAGCAGCGACGACAGCCCCTCAACTTAAGTTCTTTTACTTTTCTGTCGTCCGTGTTTTATTTTCTATTTTGTGATGTTTTTATTTTTCTGTTTTGTGTCATGCATTGAGGACAATGCAACCCTCGAGTTTGGGGGTAGGCATTCCTCTTAATCATTATTAATGAACTTATTTTAAATTTGTGTCATTTTTGTGTAAAAAAAAATTGGCTTAAGTCTGTGAACTGCTCTTACCAGCCGTGGCAATCTCTGTCGTGACAGTATCTTTAGAGTATTTTAGGAAGTATTTAGAGCCTTGCTATAGTTCTGAACTCTTAAAAAACAAAAAAAAACTTTGTGACTTATATGTTGTTAAGACTCTGTTAGCAAATTTAGAATAGGAAGCTTAGCTACTTGAGTTAGAAAAAAAACTTAGAATTAGTTTACTCCTAGAGGTGCCTAACATTGGCTCTAGGAAATTGGACTAGAAGTACTCCTAGAGGTGCCAAACACTGGCTCTAGGAAATTAAACTAGAGGTGCCCAAAAACCGGCTCTAGTAAAAATAGAAAAACTTTAGAAATCAAGCTAGAGGTGCCCGAAATTAGCTCTAGTTAAGAATTATTTTTGAAATAAAACTCAAGTAAGTTAAGTAACTATTCTGGTTACTAAAGAGTCTAGGCACATATTTGTTCACAAAACCTGCATACACTTACACGAGAATTATAGCATTGCTCCGAATAAGTCTTTAAACATTCGAAAAGGTACTGATCTAGATGGTGAAGGTGTTGTAGGTAATAATTGCTCACTGAGTTAAGCCAAAACAAAAAAAAAAGTCATTTTAGTTAGGTTGCATTTGCTTGAGGACAAACAATAACTTGAGTTTGGGGGTGTGTTGAGTGCATAAATATTCTATGTTTTAACCCTCTTTTACACATATTATTGATGCACTCAAGCATGTTTAGTTGCATTTTAGGAATGATTTTGCATAAACATCACAATTGGGAAATATTGCACAGATAATGTTGATTTTAGTGTATTATTGCAGGTACATGTCGTGGCAGTATCCAGGGCAGCAGAGGAACAGAAAATAATAGCAGAGCTGGAGTAAAGGATGTAGGAGATGGCCTAATTCAACACTGTCGTGACATCTGCCGTGGCAGAAGAGACGGCAGTGAAGACTATGGTGATGGAAAATGCAAAGTGGAGTTCGATCAATAGAGCATTTAAAGCCTGATTATTGTGGACCACTTGCATAACTTTCGGAGCCCAGAAGCACAAGGAAGACCTTGCACAAAGTTTGAGGAAAAAGTTAAAGCAAGAAGATTGGGCGAATTAAAAGACATCTACTTAGAGATTTAGTCTTTAATAGAGTTGTACTTTAATTCAAACTAATACTATTGGCCATTAAGAAAACTCAAGTCCAAGGCCTATATATATGAATGTAATTCGACAAGGCAAAGGATATCTAGCTCCTAGCTGTCTTCCCCTAAAACTCTAGTCGTTTCTCTCTCTCCAGCATGTTCTAAACTCCCCTTAGAGCTAAGGGTTGCTCTTGTAAGGTAGTTGATTGTACTGTTTTTTAGGATTTTTTCTGTTCAATTAATAAAAGCTTCAAGTTTATTTACTCTGGTTTCAACATCTCATAAAAGTTTCGGGAGAGCAATGTGAGGTTATCCATTTACTTAATATCGGGAGAGTTAAGTATACGAAATGAGTAAATACGAGTTTTCCAGTTTATGGTTAAACCATCTTGGCCTAGGGATAGGTTCAAGGTTAAGTGGCTAAAGAATTACAAACATCGGTGTTCATCCTTCGATTCACGCCGGGAGGTATCATCCAAGACGTGTTCATCGACAGAACTTGGGCCTAGGGATAAGACAAGTCACAAAAAAGATTTTTGCTAAACTTGAAGTACAGAGTTGTTGGCCGCTGCCGCGACAGGCACAATGACAGAAGCAACAAAAGTTCCTTTGATCAGCGCAATACCTGCACTACTGAGCAAATCAATATCAACTTATTCTCTCAATCTGATTTCCTCGTTTACTTTAGTTTATCTTCAAGTTTTCTAAAATTACTTTATTAATAATAATTTTTTTCTTGTGAGATTTAAAGATAAAAGTATTTTCAGTCCATGTAAAGACGATATCCGATACTTCGTATCACTTTATTACTTGCGACGTGTATACGTGCACCCAATTACGATAGACTCTTTTACATACAACAAACACTAATCTCAAACAATACATATTACTAATGATTGAGAATTCACACAATATTTTTAGAAAGAAGAATATTTATCTAAAATATTGAGTATGATAATTCAGAATCTTGGTGTAGGTTGAAATATATAATATCAACAATTACTACCACCAAGCACCAACAATGCTGTGAGAAAAATTATAACACAAACATTTTATAAATGGCATTGCATTTTGCATTTGACAGAAGTCAAAATACATTATCTCTATTTCTTCTATACCACCATTGAACATAAATCAAATCCAAACTTGTATATTATTCATTGGCATAGAATGCCCAGTTCCGTAAGTGGTGGGAAAAGAAATTTAAAACGAAACTACTTCAGTTCCTGCGCTGCACTTTCCCGCTTTCAGCACGGCGAAAGGATCAATTACCACATCTGGCTTAAATTTAGGAGGATAGAACCGAAACTACCTCAGTTCTTGTGCTGCATCCTCCCACTTTCTGCACCAGCATAAGGATCGATTGTCACATTTATCACAGCTGGCTTCCTTGCAGAAAAGGATTCAGAAAGGGCAGATTTTAATTCATCAGGTGTCCCAACAAGGTAACCCTTCCCCCCGAAAGCTTCCATTACCGTATGGTAAGCGGCACCAGGAACAAACGAAGTGGGGGCAGGATCATCTTTGAAAGGGCCAGTTACTTCCTCGGGGCTCCTACGGTCACCACCGTAGACACCACCATTGTTAAAGACTATCACTACAACCGGCAACTTGTATCGAACCAATGTCTGCATTATTAAGAGAAGGTAAACACACCATATTCAAAAGTTTATCAACCAAATAAATAGCTCCAATCATAAATGGGCATAAACCAGAGAGTGCATTTATAATTCCAAGATTTCTTAAAGCACCTTTAAAAAATAAAATAAGAAAATTCTTCGGAGAATTAAAAGAGAGAGAGCACAATAGAAAAGAGAGAACATCATAGAAAAGGAAGAACATCAAGAATATGACACATCAGACAAAAAAACGAAGTGTCCTTCAATAAGTTATTATCAAACACCAAGATTTCACCAAACAACTTTGCTCGTGCAATTAATCCATCATGATACTTAACTCTTTTTCAAGAAACTGTGACACAATCAACTCTATGATTTCGAAATCCTAAAATAAAATCCCATATTCAGTCCGACATGGACAGATCCTTATTAAAAATGCTTTTACATACTACATTTTACAGGGAGGCACCAGCATATTCGAAATTGCCATGCCAAAAGGAGCAAAATAGTTACCGTTATCTAACTGATTATTACAAAATAAATTAAGTCGCTAATCCAAATTTTCTTTCACAATTTGGCTGACTTGATCAACGAATTTGTCTTTCGCCAAAAAAGTTGAAACAAGGATAAGATATAATATATGGACCCTAGGAAACACCATCATCACTTCCTTAGTCGGTATTAGATTAATAGAAAAATGAAAATTAGTTCCATCTTAATAAGCAACAGGAAGTATAGTATTAAATCTCTTACAAAACTGAAAGAGTAAACCTCACACCCAAGGGTATTGTATAAATACTATATTAATAAATCATCAACATAAGCATTCGCTATATTTCTTCTTTAGCATTAAACATAAAAATTAATTGTGCAAGTGACAGTTTAACGGTAGGAAACATACCTCAACCTCCATTGCACTGAACCCAAATCCCGAGTCCCCTTCAACTGCAACCACAAGGCGGTCGGGATTAGCCACAGCAGCTGCAATGCAATAACCTAAACCAACTCCCATTGTCCCCCAAGTCCCTGCATCCAACCTAGTCCTAGGCTCAGTCTGAACCAAAACGGACCTACCAACATCCATAGTATTTGCCCCTTCCGAAACCACCACTGGAGCCGGATTCCCAAGCCCCAAAATAGCATCTCTAATAATTCTCATAGGAGTCAAAAAGTTAAACGGCACAACATCTTTTGCCAACTGAGCTTCCATTTTCGACACATTATCCTTCACCTTCTTCGAAACAGCCTCAACCCAAGGATGAGACTTCCCTAAACAAAAAGGGTCATCCTTAATCTCCTTATTAATCATCTCCAAAACCTTCTTAGCATCCCCAACTAAACCCAAATGAGGTTTTCTCAACTTAATCTCTTCCTCACAAACATCCACTAAAATGAACTTCACATCTTTATCCCATTTAGGACTCTCCCCAAAATGCAATAGCCAATTGAGCCTTGCCCCAACCACCAATGCCACATCACATTTTCCGATGGCGAGTGACCTTGCGGCACTAGCGGCCAACTCATGGTTATCGTTTACCAGTCCTTTACCCATTGGAGTTGGCAAAAAGGGGATTCCCGTTCTTTCAATCAACTTCCTTAGTTCCCCTTCAGCTCGGCCATAAGCCGCCCCTTTGCCAAACACAATCAACGGCCTTTCCGCCTTCCTTAACACACTAACCGCCTTTTCGATCTCGGAACTCGGCGGAGCTTTAGGTTCTTCAAAAACCCGCCCTTTCTCGACCTCAGCCAACAATTTCTCAGCTTCGGATTCAGTTACCGTTTGATGCAACACATCAGTTGGTAAATCCAAATAGCATCCACCGGGCCGACCCGAAACTGCATGATCCATAACCCTAGCAACACAACTGGGGATTTCCTTGATATCTTTGGCTTTAACCGAGAATTTGGAAAAGGGTTTCACAGCTTCGATCTGATCAAGCTCCTGGAAATCTCCACGGCCGGCATCCTTCTGGTCGGAGGAGCCGGAGATCAAGACCATGGGCCAGGTGTTGATCATAGCATTGGACAAGCCGGCCAGACCGTGGACACAACCCGGACCGGAAACGGTCAAGAGAAGAGCGGGTCGAGCGGTGAGGTAGCCGTAAGCTGAAGCAGCGTAACCAGCGGATTGTTCGTTGTGAAAAGCGATGAAACGGATACCGAATTGGACGGCACGGTTGGCAAGAGAAGTAACGGGTATACCGACGACGCCAAACATGTGGGTAACGCCGAAACGGGCAAAGGATTTAGCTGCTAAAACATTGCCGTCCAAGCAGTCCGACATTTTTCCTGGAGGAAAATTGAAATGTAATTAGGAAAGGTGAAAGAAAAAGAATTTATAAAGTATGGGTGAAGGATCAAGGAAGGAGTGTTAAAATGGAATTTGGATGTGGTGGAGGTCATAACTCACCATTTTTCATTTAAACAAAACAACACAAGTATTACATTTTCTTCTAAACGGGTATTAATTATGAAGAGCAGGTGGTTACATAGAAATTAATTAGTGACAAAAGAAATTAATTAACTAATTTTTAGTGGATGAAAATTATAAATAACATTGTGAGTTAAGTCCATAAATGCTAGAGGTGTTTGTCTCCAATCCGTCCACTAAGCATACATACGGGCTGCCCCTGCCCGGGTCAAAATGAGGTGGTACTGGCAGCATTCAGCAATTAGCAAAACCAAAAGCAATTTTGTTTCTTTTTCTACATTACTTAACACCCCCACCATTGCCAAGTCTTGTAAATCCAGATCCACGATCGAACCGATTTCCATTACTGCATAATAACCACAGTCCATTCAGAAAACAGTTTAGCTCCTCCTGCTCAACAAATTACAAGATAAATTGATTCCAATGCAAGCATCAACCATTTACAATATACAAAACATGATAGATATATGAATCCACAAAAAGCAGATCAATTATTTTCATTATCCATCCCAAACTTGAGTTGGCCTGGCCTCTTCAGACTTCAATCAATCAATCAAGTTTTGAGTTTTAGGCCCATTACTTCATCATAAAACACCTCAGCTCCTCCTTTGCTCACATCAATATACTCCATAATTCCAATGCAGGTATCAACCATTTAAAAACAATAAGATGGTACACAGTTCAAGCATTCCACACATACAGCAATTATTTTCAAGAAGCTAGCAAAATATGATCATGAGACTCACTTTTAAAGCCAAATTTAAATGATTCTGACAACAGTCCGTAACAGCAAAATCGCAATGCTGTAAGAGCAAGGCAGAAAAGCCAATTGTTTAACACCGCAAAGCTAAAGAAAGTGAAACTAAGTTCCTTTAGAAGTATATTACAAACTTGGAAATCCAATTTTAACTTTCAAGTTCCTAAGCAAACCATCATAGTAAAACAGTAACTCTAACAAACAAAAACAGCCAAATGAAACCCAGCACTTCCTAATCAAGCATCCTCATCCATTGTCAAACTGTGGTTCATATTTAAAAGTTACCAGGTTATCCATCTTGAATACTGACCATATCAGCTAATTAGAAACTTTAAGGTTCCTGCTGTTCTTTTGGATTTGGTGAAGCAGGATGTTCCTCTTTTTTGTCATTTCCAACAGGGGGTTCCTCATTTTCAACAGGGCGATCAGATGGTGGGGCCTCTTCATTTCCACCATTCTCTGGGTGGAAATTTATGGGGAACTTTGTTACCCTGGGTTTATCAGACAGAATATTTCTTTGGACTTTCTCAATCAAGACCTTTGGGGGAGGTTCCTCTCTAAGCTGCTCATCATCATAATCATTGTTAACATAGTAGCCCACCCGGACAAACTCTTGGCCAAGATACGAACAAGTCAATAGAAGCACTGTAACACCTATAATATCTTCTTCACGAATCCTTGATGGCTCTGGTGGGTCTGCCTGCAACATATTCAAGGGCAAAGGTAAGAAATTAAAACAGATACATCAAATCCACAACTAAAACCGAGTTTGTTGAGAATGCCTGTAATACAAAACGGTAATTTCCAACATTAACAGGTCCAACAAGTACACTCTCCAGTAGTTGATCGTAAGTCTCATCTTCTGCAGATCCCACATAGATAAGTTTCCATTCCAAATCTGCCAACCCAATAAAACATGAATATTTTTAACCTCAAAAAAGACATGAAGTCAACAAAAACATACCATTACTAGGTAGAGAGATTTGGGTGGTAAATTCTTATATTAGATTAATACAAACAGATGCAGAATGTATTCATGAATAATAAGAAAACAAATATAAGTCAATCCAGGGACGAAGCCAGGATTGAATCATGAGGGGGAGGGGGGGGGGGGGGAGCAAGGTGTTTAATTTTGGAATGACAGTGTTTTAAGACTCTTCTTAAACAACTAAACAACAGTGTATTTACATTATACTACTCATGAAATGACACGAAATTCCACTATTATAAACAGCACACAGCAATACTCCCTGATTCAAAGGATCCTTGACCTCAAGGATCATAGGATGGAAATTGCCGCTGCAACTGATGTAAGACATCCCGGGTGGCATCTTTAGGAAACAAATTTTGCCATTCTACCAGCACCTCTATCACAGCTTGATTCCCCTTCTTAACCATCCTTCGTGCCAAAATATTCAGGGGTTCCTTACTGATTGTTCCATCATTTCCTACTACAGGCAGCTCAGATTGATACGGAGTAACACCAATGTGTTTCTTAAGCTGAGAAACATGAAAATTGGGGTGCAGCTCAGACCCACTAAGCAACTGTAAGAGGTAGGCAACCTTCCCCAGCCTAGCTATCATGGAGAATGGACCAAACCATTTTGGAGAAAACTTATGTTGTAGCATCAATTTTATGCTATGTTGCTTTCCATTATTGAACAGTGTTGATTTTTGGGTGACGTTGCAGAGGCGATGACAGACAACAGAACCTCATTGCTCTGGCAGAGAAATCTTAAAAAAAAAATTGTTTTCCCTTGACTGAGTTGTCATTGATGGGATCTGGTCATAAATCATAATGATAGGATCCTATCTTAGATGGCAGGATTCATGTCTTTGATCCCGTTGAATCTGAAAACAAATGAACTGTGCTTCCGCCAGCTGAAAACAAGTTGTTCGATGGTATGGCAACATCTTCAGTCACAGCTCTAGGATCAGAACAAACCCAAAGATTATTGAAATTATTTGATAAAAGAATTTGTAGGTTCTTAATTTGGGGATAATTTAATTGTCGAGGAGTTGTTGGTCGTTGTCAGATTTATGGGTTTTGATGTTGGGGAGGAGGGTCAATGCCTATAGAGTTGTTAGGGTTTTTAGGGATTAAATTGATAAAATATTGAATATTGAGGATAGATTATTTAGAATTAGTACCAAATAAAAAATTTAAAAGTTCAAAGCTAAATGTATTATTATTATACCAATTTTATCAACTACTACGTCATCTTCCGTTAACTTTTTAATGACAAGTGACAACAGACCAATTTGTTACTTTTATCAAGTCGGATGATCATATTTTAACTTTTTATAATAAGGGGACTCAACAAAAAAAACTCTATAGTCGATGGACTATTTATGTAATTTAACCTGAAATAAAATATATCCTAACTTATATAAATAACTTAATAAAATACACATAAATGTTAAATCTGATCATAACTTATCTAAAATACATATGAAAAATCTTATGGTGAATTTTTTGCAAATAATCGATAAAAATATTGAAAATTCGTAATTATTAAAAAACTCTTATTAGACCATATGTATTTTTCTAATTGCATTGTCTTCGCTAAAATGAATGTATACTTTTTTATGTCCGATTGAGGCGTTTCAAGATGCATTGCAAAGATAAATGACAAGCGGCCGATCCATAAGAAGACATCTCGACCTAGAAATACTTGAATCCCATTCGAAAAGTCAACACAAATCAGATAATGTTTCATCAAAATGATTAATTTTACCCTCTTATTCTTGTATCACAACCATTGAACTCCAAGCATTGTCACTCCTTTTCAATGGTAGAACCAACAAGTCAATGGTACAACCCCTACTTTTTGACCAAAGCTACTAAACTGAACTTTACAACCTTCACTTGAATTTTCATGGTGTCACAACTAATGACACCCAACATAGCCTATAAAGATAGTACTAGTGGATCTGATCCTACACACTCTCCATACACATCGTCTAGCCCTTTCTCACAATCTACGAACTTCTCTTGCTCCCCTTCTGCTTACAATACCTCAACCAAAATCTGGTACAGTTGTAACTTAGTGCATCGATTCCCTAGTGTATACTTTGTTACACACCAAAAACAAAAGCCTTTTACCTCCTATCCTCAATTTTAGTCGATGAAGGTAATTTACTGGCACTTTTAGTGCTATTATAGGTCATTGGTTTGGAAGAACCCGAACTGATAACACTTGACATAGAAATCTTAGCCTTGTAAACTGCACTGGAGGATCACATGTGAAATTTTGTGGTAATGGATGTTGGAGTTGTCCTATGAGGTGAATGAGGCATTTGAAGAGGCAGGTAATTGGAGGTACTAGGTCTAGCTAAAGACAAGTAGCTCCATCTCTGAGGTTGGCTGAAAATACTTTCGAGGTGTTTGGCCGTGGAAAGCTTTTCAAAGGTATTATGGTTTGAGGAGTTTGTTGCACTGGTTAATCAAGTTGTTATTAAATATGCTCAAACCCTAACTTTCTTCAATAAAACCAAATCCACACTCTATTCGAAAATTGAAGCATCTAAAGGTTCTCTATCTTTATCGAAATCTTAAGATAACAACACTGCCTAGTTCATTGTCGAGGCTTCAAGATTTGAACACGTTAGATCTCCGTCAGTGCATAAAGCTTATAAACTTGCCGACCAAAACAAGCAGATTAGTCAGCCACACCCAAATCTGGAGAAGCTGTGGGTGAGTGATAGAGAGCCTTTAGAAAATACAACAAATTCCTATTTCTAAGTTTCACTTTTGAAAAAAAAAACAAATATATATATATAGACTGATAAAACCAAAATATGCAATCAAAGCATGCAAGTGAAGATGAATTCATGCCTGGCCCAAACCCTAACTTTCTTCAGTAAAAACTGCAAACCCTAACCCACAATTATATCACCAATTAACTAAATGATCTTATTCAAGCATACCAAATCTTTATTATCGTCCCACAAATTTCTCATTAAACAAACAAGACGAAAAATAAAGGAAGTGGAAACAACCTCATAGTCTTGACCTCAACCAAACCCCAACTAAAAGAACTCAAAACAAACAAATTAAACAGAAATGAAAAACTCAAAAGCATTGAAACCAGAAAAAAAAAAAGAAATGTTGAGAAAGAAAGGGTACCCGTACCATCTTTAAGAGGAGTCAAACACTCGTAGGATATCTCGAACTGAAAAGCAGACAAGAAGGACGCCGGGTTATCCAAAACGGTAACGTTAGTAATGTTGACTGCACTCATTGTCTGGAATCAGAGAAAAATTACACTATTTACTACTCTATAAATATAAACCCTAGCTTCTCGAAAATTCATCGAACTCTAAATAAAAACCTAAAGTTAAAGGGGGGAGACGGAAGAAACAGAAGATTCAAAGAAAAAAGAATCAAAGAAGTGGTTTTTTTGAAAATCAAAGAAACTGTTTCCTTTGAGTGGGGTTTTGGGATTTGGGGTTTGAAAGAAACAGCAAATGAAATTGGGATTAATGGATGGAGTTGGGATGAAGAAAGGAAAGGAGGGAAAATTAAGGAAATGGTAATTTGGGGGGAAATAAAAATAAACTAAAAGTTTTTATTTATTTATTTGTTTTATTTCTGGCAACTTGTAAGCTGTCGAAAAGTGTGCGGTGATAGCCGGTTGTCAAATTTGGCGGGAAGATTGCAATGTATGAAAAGATTAAAAATAAAATGGTGCATGCCATCGCCATTGGGGGGTTAAGAATCTTGGCTTTTTTATCCACACAACACATGAGTTTTAAACATCATATATGTATGAGCATGGGTTGAGATTTGTACGGGGAAGTTCAGTGGTTTCACCCTTCGGGCTGAATTTTACTTCGGATGGCGGACGTAGCGAGAAGGCTATGGGAACCTTCCTAATCTTTGGCGGACGTAGTTTAGTGCATTGCATTATGCTTGTGATATTGTACTGTTGGTTTTATGTTTTAAACAATTTTAAGAAATGATTATTGTGTTTTATGACTATAGTTTTCTTGTACTTTGGAGACACACTAATGTTTTTAGCTTACTCTCTCATAGTTTCTTCTTACATATATCTTTGGACTTTAGGCGACGGGGTACTTGGAGGATCTCACCTTTTATCCAGTTATTTTATTATTAGGTATGAAACTACTTTTAGTTATTCAGATTATTAATTATTATTTTTGACATTGATGTAATTTCATACTTTGAGACTATTTATGTTTTTCGGATTATTTTAGCATTCTTTTACCATAGTTTTGTTTCAGAGATTTTATTTAAACACTCGAATATTAATTATGACATTTATGTTTTATTTATTATAAAATATTTATTAAATTGTCGTTATACATTCTTTTTAAATTTAAAGTATAATTTGTAAATTAATTTTCTTGAGGATTAAATTTTTAAACGCGAATTTCTAGATTCAGCACATTTCTTTTGTGCAGGGTTTAGGGGTTACACATTTTGTAGCGTCTCAGGTAGTGAAAGCGGTGGCGGAGGCATTAGGCGCCTGGCTTCTGCTTCAGCATCATCTTTGGCCAAGCCTTTTTCATCATCTTTGATTATTTTTTTACCTTTGTCCTTCATCTTTAAACTTTAAAGACTACCAAGAACATAGAATGGTTTATTAAAAACAAAATGTTGCATAATGTTTCTTCAAATGAATTCGATTGAGAGTTGATGCAAAGCATCTCTTCCTTATATCTAATTCTTAGCAGTTGATTTCTTGAAATGGATTTGGAGAAAGGGTAGGAGATTTTAGACTTGCCAGTTCCTTGCTTATATATTAGGTGATAATAGAAACAAAATCAATTTCGATGTCAAGATATAAAAAGTCTAAATATCAAAAAATGCCTCTAATGTTTTATGGAATGCTCATTTTGACTCCTATTTCTTTTTTTGCCTACTTTCACCCGTAACATTTCATTTTGTGTCAAAATGGTCCCGTGCATGGAAACCGTTAGTTGATTAACGGTTAACGCGAGATGATGATGTGGCATGTTGACTTGGCTTGGAACGTTGATGTGACACTTGAGCCGAGTAAAAAATCGAGTTAAACAATCATATTTTATAACTCAAATTTTGTTTGAAATTTTTTCAAGTCGAGTTGTTCGATTTTATGTTCAAATTTAATTGTAAACATTTATAATGTTATGATACTAATTAGTTCCGTTTTAAACGATTTTACATAATGTCACGGGGCTAGAGTCTGACTAGCTAATTTGCTCGACCTTAATCAAAATCTTAGTCGAAGACTAAGTTAGCCTTCAAAATCACTAAGCTAGAATGCTTAGAACAACATAAGCTTTGTGGGAAAAGTGACTAAGGCAAGACAAGAAAGGAAAGCAAAGAACAAGAGAGTGTGAAGAGAAATGTAACTCTTTACTCAAATACTCAAGAAATGAATGAATGAAAGATGAATTGCAATGGTGAGAGTGAGCATCTATTTATAGGCTCACCTCCTAACATCTAACGGTCTATGATGAACTGATCTAAAAGCTAAAGATCAATCCATGGTTCTTGTTCTCTAACTATAGAAACAATATCGCTCATATTACAAAGTTGCCTAATGTAAAAGTGTAAGAGTCACTCAATATATCCTACTTGGGTTGGCAAATGATACTTTCCTCAAGTGTTTCTTAAAGATGATCTCTTTCTATATATGTTGGTCAAAAGAAGATATTCCTCAATGGCCCTCGGTCTCTTAGGTGGATTGGGCATAGATTGGCCCGGTTTGCTTGGCCACAACCTCCTTGGTAGCATACTTGGGGCTGATTTGGGTGCTAGGGTTGTGGGCAACTTGAAGGGTGCTCGTTTGAGCCACAAAGGGTGTCGAATCGGGCTTCATGGTCCGGGCATCATGAAGTGTGCTCTCTTAGGCCTTCTTAGGTGTGATGAGAGTGCTCCCTCGGGTCTCTTTCTCATGGGTAGCTCATGAGGTGCTTGCCTCGGCCCCATGGTGTCTGTGAAGGGTGCTAGCTCGGGTCCCTCGGTCAGGTGCGGCACGTGGTGTGCTTGGATAGACCCCTTGGTGTGCTGCCTCTTTGGTCATGGGCTGGAAGCCCGTGACATTCTCCCAAACTGGATCTAGCAACGTCCTCGTCGCTTGTCGGTGATGGGTCTCGACAGTCTTGTCCTTGAACTATCATGGCTCCTCGGAAAGTTCTCGTTTGGCTTCGAAAAGTGTCTTCCAAAGTGCAAGGCCTTCGTTCCTTCTGTTCGGGTCTGATACTCGATCCGTCAGGTTGTGTCATTTCTCCTTCTCATAGGAGGACTACACTCCTAGTGTTGCTCGGCTTAGCACGTTCTGCTCCGGGTCATCGACATCCTCGTTGAACGACTTAGGTATGCTGGTGTTGGTAGCAAGATCTACTCGTAGCTTTGGTGGCAGCTCCATTTTCTAGGCCTCCTTGTCTACTTGCTCCATGGCTTGGTGCAGTCCCCCGCTCGGTCTTACAAGTAACCTGTGGACAAAACAACCATTAGTTAGACTCAATTTTGTGAAAGCAGAATTGCTTACCTTGGACACAATGTCCTTTGTGGGTTTGGTCTGTCCACTTGTTGGTCTCCACTATATCTTGTTGGCAAAAAGGTCGTGGGATAGACCCTCTATGGTGCTCTCGAGCACTTCTCCCTCGGGTTGTTTAATGGCTTGGGTTGGAGACTCTCGGCTTGCTTCGTCCGCCATGGTGCTCACCTTCCTTGGCTTGGTCTCCATGGGTCCATCAAACTCCGTAACAGGCTCTCGCCATGTTGTCACTACAATCACCTCTTTCTCTTGGATGGTGTCTCGCTTCTTGGTCTCACTCGTCTTTTTACTCTTGAAAGCAAGTGGATGCTCATCTTGCATCGGCAGCTCTCAATGGTAAAGTTTGATGCCTCAGTGTTTGACTCAGATAGTTTGGTGCTATCTAGCAACACCAATTTTGGCTCACTCGCCTTGGCTTGCTTCAAATCATCAAAACTGGGTGATGTTATCCGACGTTGGGCTTTGGATGGTGGCACAACACTCGGATCGGTCTCACTCTCATGGTCCACCTCACTCTTTGGTGGCAACGCCTTCGGAAATTTGGAAGGCCTGACGTCCTTGAACTCTTCTAGGACTCGTCCCACTCCCTCGGGGACTTTCATGGTCGCCATGGTCTCGTCATCATTAGCTATCTTTTCCTCGCGCACTCTCTTGGCAAATCAGATTGTTGATAGCGCCTCGGTTACTTTGCCTGCATCACGGGTCATCAGTATGATGCATTGATAAAGCTTCCGCTAGGATTCGCTCGAGGCGTCTCAGTAGTGTTTGCAGTATCATCGACGATAAGGTCCACAAGAGCATCTTGCAAATATCCTCCCAACTCACCACTAGTAAGGTGTTCACGATCACCACCAACAGCTTCTTCAAAATACAAACAAAGGCAAGTCTGCATTAGTAGTACTCATAATACAAGTAAAATAAAGTGCTATTAAAGGTAAACAAATCGTATGTGATTGATACATAGAGCATGCTCTCATTAGACATTTTTGAAGCAAAGCAAAAAATAGGACCCTGCAAGGGAATGAAAATTTACATTCATTGGTAAAGTAAAACCTTCAAAAATATATTACGAACTTATCGCATGATCTGTCTCCTCTTGGTCCTGCGTTCCAAGTTCGCGTAACTGCTTTCCACTTCATCTGGGGGAATATATGGGGCATTGTTAGGACTACAACTTTCAATAACCTTATTTTTTTTATCATTTTCCTTGTTGGGAAAAGCCGGTATACCCCAAGGCGTAGCGGAAAAAATATCCATCGATTACCTCCAGAGATCCATGTACGAGGAGTGAATTCGGGGTGAAAAAGATGAAACGATGCCTTAATAGATCTGGAATTCCGCAGGGAGTATAGGAGAATCCAAATAAAATCCGAGTCAGCATAATCGCGTTCCGACCTTTACGCAGTCCACCTGTTAACCCCTAAACCCGACCCAATGATTATGGGCAGAATCTAGGAAGTCGGGTTGAAAACGTGTCCCTCAAGTAAAATGATTATTAGGTTTTGAAAATTAAATAATTAGTTTATTTATTGAAAACGGTACTATTTCACATTAAATTCCATTTTTCAAAAACACACATGTTTAAATGAAAACATCACAAAATAAATTATTCAAAAAAATCCACATAAAAATTCTCATGCATGCTAAAACAGTTAAAAACCCAAAATAAAAATATATGTATCTGAAATTACATAAATCCCAAAATAATAATCTAAAATAAAATAAATAATCTGTAAATCTGAAATGTCCATACTGAAAACTAAAATTATCTGATAAGCTGTGGTCCTCCAAGTACCGAACTCCTATGTTTGAGAATCAGAAATAGAAGCTAAGGGGGAGTCAACTATTAAGCTCAGTGTGTCTCTAAAGTGCATCAGACATAATATATCACAAGAATCATACAATCAACATAGTCATTTAAGTACACAAATATGCAAAGCACGATGCACCTAAGTCTATGTCATGAACCCATCTACATCACCGTCCGAAGAGTAAGGTTCCCTTGAACCACTCTCTACATCGTCACCAAGTCCGAAGTGGAATTTAGCTCGAAGGGTGAAACCATTGATCTTCCTCCGTACATTTCCCAACCCGAATGATATGACATGAAAATCCGATTCTAGTCTGAATGCAAACATTATTAATCCGAAAATGTATGAGCATTTAATTCGACATAAGTTATTCAAAATTTGATGTATGATGCGTAACATAATTACACAAAGCATAGCACATAGCTCAGATCACAACATATTTTCACAAGTCAGACATCATACAACAACAACACAGATAATATAACACAAGTAGAGAACACACCTCAGACAACTAACAACTCAACATCGGAAGTGACGTCTCCCACGATCAGATCTAGTAACGGGTTGAGCATGATCGACACCTACAAGGGTAACAATATGTAAGATTTCACTACTACTATGCCACAAGCTACTAAACAGAAACTTATTTAATTACACGTACGCGCAGAACTCGAAGGCTAAGATGCAGGAGGTCGACCAGGCGGAGGAGGAGGAAGAATCTCGGTGCTTGAATCTATGTCACCTGAACGCAAAAGAAATCCGATTCAGAAACAAATTTATACAATTTCTCAACTAAGCATAAATTAATTCGAATGGTTAAAAACAGTTGTTCAGGATCGAATTTGGAAAAACGGGCTGTGAATATGGAAACGGAGCGTTAAAAAACATAAAGGTTGACTTTGACTGAAAAAGTCAACGCTGACGTCATCATGGTCAACGATGACATCATCGCTAACGTCGACGGCTTGCGTCAGCATCATCATCAGCGGATGACATCACTGCTGACATCACCCAGTTTGGTCACAAAAGTCCAGTTCAATTTATGAGATCCAGATCGGTTCGGTTTTCCTAGTTCGGTCTAAGGTTCGATTCGGTTCGATGATTCTGGTTCGGTTCATTGGCCGGTTCGATTCATTCTTTTTTCCCCAAATCAAATTAGATTAACCCTAATTTCCTTTAATTTCCCCTAAATCCACAAAGCCTAGATCTATTTTATTCCCAAATCCTTAACCCCGAATCCCTAGCTCTAGGATCCCAGCGGCGGCGCCCCAACAAAAAGATGATGGCGACCGGCTGCGATTCGTACCACCTAAAATAGAAAAGGGAGCCCGAAACAAGGCTACGTTGGCTTACCCACGAGCCCAAACTGAACGGGGACGAAGAAGAACGACAGCGCTAGAAAAACCTGAGGTGGTTTCGAACGGTTCTAACCATTTCTGACGAAGGACGGTGGCGTAAAGAGAGTTTGAAGGTTGGAATTTGGTCCCACGGTCACGATGAGCACACCGACGGTCACAAATGACGAACGAACGGTGGTAGAGCCCTCACCGAAGCTTGATCGAAAAAAATGAAGGGGTCTTAATGATAATCGAAAAATAGAGAGAGATGGGAAGGTTGTTGTACGGCTCCAAAACAGAAAAAGGGAATTGAAAAGCCAAACTAGGCTTTTACCCTAGTTTTTGGGTAAATTACCCATTAAGGGTCTCTACTTCTACCCGCACCAAAAAAGGGCCACCAAACTTCTATCTTAATCCAATTCAACCCCTTAGCTCAATTAGGTTTTAAACAAAATTCCCAATTAAATTTAGGTTTTAAAAATTAGAGATTTCTCTGAATTAAGGTTTCAAATTGGGGATTTAATTAGGGTGTTACAATTCCCCCTCCTTAAAAGAAATTTCGGCCTCGAAATTTTCCTGGTTCAAAGAGATGCGGAAACCGAGCTCTGACAACAGCCTTGGGCTCCTATGTAGCCTCATCATGACTACGTCCACGCCACAAGACCTTGACCATCTTAATGGTCTTCCTTCTAAGAACCTTCTTGTCTTGAGCAAGAATCTTAACGAGCTCTTCCTCAAAACGCAAGTTAGGACGGATCTCAATCTCCTTCACTAGAAGAACGTGAGACGGATAAGCATGACAGCGTCTCAACACAGAGACGTGGAAGACATCATGAATACGCTGAAGCTTAGGAGGTAACTCAAGCTGATAGACAACTGGTCCAACCCGACGAATAATCCGATAAGGTCCGATGTAACGAGGACTCAACTTGCCTTTCCGACCAAACCAGAGTACCTTCCTCCACGGAGATACTTTCAAGAAATCATGATCACCCACCTCATACTCGATATCCCGACGTCTCAAGTCGGCATAAGACTTTTGCCGGTCAAAAGCAGCCTTAAGCCGATCCCGAATCAATCTGACAGTCTGCTCAGCCTTATGTACGATCTTAGGTCCCAACAATCTATGCTCATTCAGCTCAGTCCAACCAATAGGTGAACGAAACTTACGCCTATACAGAGCCTCATACGGTGCCATCTTGAAACTGGCCCGGTAACTGTTATTATAGGCGGACTCAGCAAGTGGCAAGAAATCCTCTTAACTGCCTCTATAATCCACCACACAACCTCTCAACATATCTTCAAGAATCTGAATTACCTGCTCGGACTGACCATCAATCTGCGGATGATAAGAAGTGCTGAAACTCAATTGAGTACCCAAAGCAGTATGCAGAGCTCTCCAAAATTTCGATGTAAACCTCGAATCCCAGTTGGAAATAATAGATAATGGTATCCCATGAAGGTGAACAATCTCAGAGATATAGAGCCGAGCTAACTTACTCGAGGAATAGTCAACTCAAACAGGAATGAAGTGCGCGGACTTAGTCAACCGATCTACAATAGCCCAAATAGAGTCCTTCTTTGATGGAGTCAAAGGAAGACCACTAACAAAATCCTTTGTCACACGCTCCCATTTCCACTAATGGATCTCAATATGCTAATGTAACTCAGATGGACGATGATGCTCTGCTTTGACCTTCTGGCAGGTCAAACACTTGGACACAAACCCTACAACATCACGATTGAGACCCTTCCACCAATACCTTGCACGAAAGTTCTTATACATCTTGTCCCCACCATGATGCATAGAATAAGGACTGTCGTGGGCCTCATGAATAATAACCTACTATAACCACGATTTCCTCAGAATACAATATCGGCTACGAAAACATAATACCCCATCTCGATCAATAGAGAAATCCCGAGATGTACCTTCCTGCACCTCTCTGATACGATGCATCAAAAATGGATCACTAGGTTGCTCAGCTCGAATATTAGAATTCAATGTAAGAATACCCCGAAGTTTCGCCAAAAGACTACCATCATCATACAAACTCATATGGGCAAACATAGCTCTCAATTCTGCAATGGCATTACGACTCATGGCGTCAGCAACAACATTAGCTTTACCTGAATGATATTCAATCTCGTAGTCATAATCCTTAAGAAGTTCTACCCAACGACGTTGTCTTAGATTAAGATCCTTTTGGGAGAGGATATATTTCAAACTCTTATGGTCTGTGTAGATATAACATGTCTCTCCGTAAAAATAGTGTCTCCAGATCTTGAGAGCAAAAATCACGAGAGCAAGCTCAAGGTTACGGGTAGGATAGTTGCACTCATGTGGTTTTAATTGTCGGGACACATAAGCCACTACCTTCTCATCCTGCATCAGAACACATCCCAATCTAGTGTGAGAAGCATCACTGTAAATGGTGTAGGCCTTATTAGGCTCAGGCTGGGTCAAAATCGGTGCTTCAGTCAACACGTCCTTGAGCTTCTCAAAGCTAGACTATTGGGCCTCAGCCCAAACAAAGGGAATACCCATCCTCAGAAGTTTAGTCAAAAGAGCTACAATGATAGAGAAACCCTCAACAAACCTCCGATAATAGCCGGCTAAACCTAAGAAACTCCAGACCTCAGAAACATTTCTGGGTTACTTCCAATTCATAATGGCTTCAATCTTCCTCGGATCAACCTGAATACCTGCAGCTGACACTACATGTCCCATAAATACAACCTCTGAAAGCCAAAACTCACATTTTCTGAACTTCACATACAACTGTTTCTCCTGAAGAGTCTGTAAAACAATCCAAAGATGCTTCTAATGTTCAGCCTCGGGTTTGGAATAGACCACAATATCATCAATAAATACCACAACAAACTGGTCAAGATAAGGTTGGAACACTCAATTCATCAAGTTCATAAACACGACTGGGGCGTTAGTCAATCCGAAAGGCATCACAAGAAACTCATAATGTCCGTAGCATGTCCGGAAAGCTGTCTTGAACACATTAGAATCCTTAACCTTGAGTTGGTAATAACCAGATCTCAGGTCTATCTTAGAAAACACTGTAGCTCCTCGGAACTGATCAAAGAGATAATCAATACGAGGAAGGGGATACTTATTCTTGATCGTCAGCTTATTCAACTTTCGATAATCGATACAAAGCCTAAGTGTCCCATTTTTCTTCTTTACAAACAGAACAAGAGCTCCCCATGGTGAAACACTAGGCCGAATGAACCCTCTGTCCAACAACTCTTGCAACTGCACCTTCAATTCTTTCGGTGCCATCTAGTAAGGAGCCATAGACATAGGAGCTGAACCTGGGTAAACCTCAATGCCAAACTCAACCTCATTACACTTTGGCGGTACACCAGGCAATTCTTTCGAGAATACATCCGGAAAGTCTCTCACAACTTGAATCTTATCCATCCTAGCATCAGACTGCCTCAGATCAAGAATGTAAGCAAGATAGGAAATGAACCCCTTTCTTTATCATCTTCTCAGCCTTGAGAGCTGATACAACATTAGATAGAAAACCTCTACGCTCCCCAACAAGAACTACCTCACGATCAGCAGAGGTCCTCAGAGTTGCCCTCTTCTTTTCACAATCTAAAGTGACTCGGTGAGCGGATAACCAATCCATATCGAGAATGAGATCAAACTCCCCAAATGGTAACTCCATCAAATTAGCCGGAAAGATTTCTGCTTGAAGCTCGAGAGGACAATTCTTATACACTTTGGTAACCTCAATAGGATTATCCACCAGATTGTGTACGTTGACAGCATTATCGGTACTCTCAATAGGAATTTCAAGACCCCCAGATACAGAACTCGCAACATATGAGTGAGTCGAACCATTATCAAGCAGAGAAAAATATGAAATAGAATGGATAGAAAAAGTACTGGCAATAACGTCTGGTTCATCGCGATCCTCATGTTTCCTGGTAGAATAGACTAACCATGGCTATCTCACCCCAGAACCAGAAGATCCTCTACTCTGAGCAGGTCTACCCCTACCAACGGTACCCGAAGCAACATGTCTACCATATCCTCTGCCACTAGTTAGAGTCTGTATAGATGCCTGAGACTGACTCAGAGCATAAGATGCTGGAGGCGAAATCGGACAATCCCTGAAAAGATGCTCAAGAGATCCACATCGGAAACAAGCCCTAGACTGCCTCTTACACTCACTCTGATGCCACTTTTTGCAAAAGGAACATTGTGGCACCCTACGAGTACTAGTCGAACCCTCGACACTAACAGTCGGAACTGTGGAAGTTAACTATCTAGCTATGGAATAACCCTGATGATCATACTCGTCTCTGGCTCTCTTCCTAGACTGATTACCCTGACTGTGCTGATCTGATGCAGTGGACTACATACTACCTCTATTAGTACCATACGACTCAAGAAGCTTCAACTCTACCTCATTCCGCTCAGCTATCCTCGCTCGCCAAGTGATCTCCTTATACTCATTGTCTATATGAAGAGCCACACCCGCCTTAATCGAAGGACACAACCCTTTTAGAAACCAATCCCATTTCTCCTTTTCTGTAGTCACCAGCCCCGGAACATACTGAACCAGTCTCATAAACTCAATCTCATAATCATTCACAGACATGATGTTCTACTTCAGATTCATGAAATCATCCCGACACTTGGTTAGATACTCAACACCAACATATCGGTCACAGAAAGCTTGTTAGAAATAGTCCCAAGAAATCTGACCAGCTAGAATAACATGCTCCTCAACCTCCCACCAAATCTGAGCCTCCCTATACAATAATGAAACAGCAGCCCTAAGATTCCGATCAGTAGGATAATCTATCTCAACAAACAACCTCTAAAGCTTCTTCAACCAGTACTCAACATCAACCGGATTTGTACTCGTCTTCCCATCGAACATAGTCATCTCGGTAGCCAAAAACTCGGTAGATATGGGTTTCCTGACACCCTCAGAATGACGAAGGTAACAAAGCAACTCCTTATGCACTGCAGCACTATCTAAGCCCACAGTCTCACTGTCCCCAAAATGAGGTGGTCTGTCACTCTGTGCTCGCTGAGTTGGTTGATCCTCACCACCAGCCCGTTGAGCCCCAGTCTGTTGGACCCCAGTCTGCTGAACTCCAGGTTGCTGATCCACGACCTGTTCTTCCTCATTAACATCATGAACATTATCTTGATTTGGTGGCGCTCCCACAGACTGTGAAGCACCGCTCTCAGCTGTTGCGATACGACCTCGACCACACACTCCTCCACGACCGAACGCTAATCTAGAGCTCCTACGATGTGGCATAGTAGTCTATCTACAAAAGTTAAAGAGTCCTAAGATCAGTTTCGTTACTCGGAGTTCTATTCAAAATAAATCAAAATTCTAAAAATATTTACTTTCCCAAAAATACCCATTTTTTTCGAAAACATTAACATGCATGCAAAAGTTCAAATTCAGTTTAAAACTTATTTGAGCCTCACAGTCTGAGGGTTGAACCTAGGCTTTGATACCACTAAATGTAACCCCCTAAACCTGACCCAAGGCTTATGGGCCAAATCTAGGAAGTCGGGTTGCAAACGTGTCCCTTAAGTAAAATGATTATTAGGTTTTCAAAATTAAATAATTAGATTATTTATTGAAAATGGTATCGTTTCACATTAAATTCCATTTTTCAAAAACGCGGCCGTTTAAATGAAAACATCAAAAAATAAATTATTCAGAAAAATCCACATAAAAATTCTCATGTATGTTAAAACAGTTAAAAACCCAAACAAAAACATATGTATCCGAAATTACATAAATCCCAAAATAATAATCTAAAATAAAATAAATAATCTGTAAATCTGAAATGTTCATATTGAAAACTGAAATAATATGATAAATTGTGGTCCTCCAAGTACCGAACTCCTATGTCTGAGAATCTGAAATAGAAGTTAAGAGGGAGTCAGCTATTAAGCTAAGTGTGTCTCTAAAGTGCATTAGACAGAATATATCATAAGAATCATACAATCAACATAGTCATTTAAGTACACAGATATGCAAAGCACGATGCACCTAAGTCTATGTCATGAACCCATCTACATCACCGTCCGAAGAGTAAGGTTCCCTTGAACCACTCTCTACATTGTCACCAAGTCCAAAATGGAATTCAGCCCGAAGGGTTAAACCACTGATCTTCCTCCGTACATTTCCAACCCGAATGATATGACATGAAAATATGATTCTAGTCCGAATGCAAACATTATTAATCTGAAAATGCGTGAGCATTTAATCCGACAGAAGTTATTCAAATTCTAATGTATGATGCTTAACAGAATTACGTAAAGCATAGCACATAACTCATATCACCACATATTTTCACAAGTCAGACATCATACAACAACAACACAAATAATATAACACAAGTAGAGAACACACCTCAGACAGCTAACAGCTCAACGTCAGGAGTGACGTCTCTAACGCTCAGATCTAGTAACGGGCTAAACAAGATCGACACCTACAAGGGTAACACTATATAAGATTTCACTACTACTATGCCACAAGCTACTAAACAGAAACTTATTTAATTACACGTACGCACAGAACTCGAAGGCTGAGATGTAAGAGGTCGACCAGGTAGAGGAGGAGGAAGAATCTCGGTGTCCGAATCTATGTCACCTGAACGCAAAAGAAATCTGATTTAGAAACCAATTTATATAATTTCTCAACTGACCGAAAATGTCGACGCTAACATCATCATGGTCAACGATGATGTCATCGCCGACGTCTACAACTTGCGTCAGCATCATGATCAGCGGATGACATCACTACTGACGTCACCTGGTTTGGTCACAAAAGTCTGGTTCGGTTTAGGGGGTCTATATCGGTTCGGTTTTCCCAGTTCGGTCTAAGGTCCGGTTCGGTTCGATGATTCTAGTTTGGTTCATTAGCCGATTCGATTCATTCTTTTTTCCCCAAATCAAATTATATTAACCCTAATTTCTTTTAATTTCCCCCAAATCCAAAATCCCTAGATCCATTTTATTCTCAAATCCTTAACCCCGAATTCCTAGCTCTAGGATCTCGCCGCCGGCGCCCTACCAAAACGACGATGGCGACCGACCGTGACTCTTACCACCTAAAATAGAAAAGAGAGCCCGAAACAAGGCTACAGTTGCTTACCCATAAGCCCAAACTGAACATGGACGAAGAAAAACGGTGGCGCTACAAAAACCCGAGGTGGTTTCGAACGGTTCTAACTATTTCCAGCGAAGGACGATGGCACAAGGAGGGTTTGACGGTTGGGCTTTGGTCGCACGGTCACGGTGAGCACAACGACGGTCACAAACGACGAACAGATGGTGGTAAAGCCCTCACTGGAGCTTGATCGAAAAAAATGAAAGAGGTCTTGATGATAATCGAAAAACAGAGAGAGAAGGGGGAAGGTTGCTGTACGGCTCCAAAACAAATAAAGGGAATTGAAAAGCCAAACTAGGCTTATACCCTAGTTTTTTTGGGTAAATTACCCATTAAGGGTCTCTACTTCTACCCGCATCACAAAAGGGCCGCCAAACTTCTATCTTAATCCAATTTAACCCCCTATCTCAATTAGGTTTTAAACAAAATTCCCAATTAAATTTAGGTTTTAAAAATTAGGGATTTCTCTGAATTAGGGTTTCAAATTGGGGATTTAATTAAGGTGTTACACCACACGAACGGAACGAACAATACTTTCTCTTCTCTAACTATTAGTGAGGTTTTCTGAAAAAGCACATCTTGGCTGTTAGACCTTATACCTTTATATAGAATTCAAAAAGTTAATTTTAATTAAATTCAGATTTATTAAATATACAATATATTTAACTGAATATAATTAAATATGTAGAATCTGATTCTAATTTAATTTGGATTCATTAAATATAAAATATTTTTAACCGAATATAATTAAATATATAGAATCTGATTCTCCTTTAATTAGGTTTCTTTAGATTTATATATTAATAGTATTTGATAATTACAATAATTATCTAGTATTAATATATATATATATATATATATACGAGATTATCTATAATTATAATAATTATAATAATTTCGTTTTAATAATTATTACGTGTACAATAAGTTTGTACACATGCTATTTAGTCGATATTTGTTCGTTTCAATCATAGGGTGTGACCCTTGTAGGTTCATGTAACGTTGGTAGTAATATCTAGAACAATTCTAATATTACAAGCAATGAGTGGCATCTAGCAATACAGCAGTGCTACCTAAGTTACATGAAGTCGTGGTTCGACTTTACCTTTTTTCCGTGATTAACTTCTTTTATGTATTACATCCTTTTATCCTCATATCTAGATTGGACACAAGTCATGTATTAGTCACACTTGTATTTTCCATCTAATGTTTCTTGATATCTTGAGTAGACTATTATAAACGAATAGTTATGATATCTTATATCAATTTATTCGAGCATGGCCATGCATTTTCTAGTCTCACTCAATCAAGTGGCCTATGATAAACCATATTTCGCTACATAGATTGTGACATATCCAATGTCAGTCTTTATAGTGTAGTCAGTTACGACACACGTTTGACCGTATCAAAATATATCACTCACGATGTTGAAATGATGATGATCTCAAGTCTGAGGATCATACATGTAGTTATCACCATGAGCGATGTCGTGACTATCACATAATAATCCAAGAAACATGCTCATAGTAGGTCAGTCCAGTATGTCATTTTCTAACACATACTTATGTATTGATTTTGACATCTCTGTATCATTGACAATGCTTTGTCATCAATCAATTACATATTAGTCTTAATATATTATTGTTGTCCATGTCCATAATAATACTTGACTAAGGACATTCAAGAATAACTATATTATTCAAAGAACTTTATTAAAATTCTGTTTATTCATAAATGCACAAAAAAGACTGAAATAATAATAATAATGGCTTTATATTAAAAAAAGATAAAATAAGTATGTCTTTTACAACCATCTCATGATTGGTCTTTAGGCATACTCCAACACTCCCTGCTGATGAATCCTTATTCATATAATTCCACTTGCGAACATGAGGGACAACCAACATATTCATTGAGAACGTTTATAGGTTCCTCAACCAAACCCAACAAAATAAACGCAACCTTAGCAGAGCGAATGCTACCATGAGGCCATGCTTCCAAATAGTGAGGAGTCTTCGCCAGTAACTTAGCATGGACAATGTTCTTTTCAACATCATCCCACCCATTAAGACTATTCTCCATCAAACAATGAACTCACACATTCCTAAGAGTGCACAATATCTTATATCTAGATGGAGGCCCTGCTCGCAATCTACCGATCTATGCCATATCCACTAGTGAAACATCGCAAGCTTTCGACCTCGCATTGCTAGCTTTAGAAGGCTTGCACCAAATCAAGGGAAATGGAAGTTGACCAAATTTATGTTCCATATTGATGTACTTTTTCCTATCAAGGCGAAAGTTGGTCGCCACGTTGCTCATAATAGACTGCATGTTGTTGCAAACAATAGTCATCACAAAACCCTTCACATTCTTTTCTCACGCACAACAGATGGAATTCCACCTCGAACGTATATAAAGGCACAAAGAACCAAGGGTGTTCCCCTTGTTTTACCACACTAAGATGATACAACCCCTGGGCACGGTAAATCGGCACATGAAATGATCCCAACAACATAAACCTCGACACTCCAATGGATTGTACATCTTTTGTGTCTTCGCAGAGCACTCATATTCCTCACTCTCTATCATGTATAGATTACCCTCGACGGTCATCGGAAAACAACGGAAAACAAGAAATAAAAATATACAAAGAATAGCGGTGGAAAGCAAAGAGAAATTACCTAAACATTTTTGACATACAACGTCAACAATGGAACAAGAAATTTTCGCAAGTAAAGGTTAATAGTAACAAATGACACCATTTATAAATCTTGAAAAACCTCCCCAAAACGATACGTCTTCCAAAATAAAATGATTCATTTCACCCAACGAACACATGGCGATAATCGATTGAAAAAGTCGCACAACTATACTAGGGTAATAATTATCTACGCCAGTCGTAATAAATGCAACATTTCACTTTACAAAACTACAAATTCAAACGCGCGCCAAAAAATAATTCAAAATTTTAAAATTTTGAAATCTCAATTAAACACCTTTTTCAAAGAAATAACCACCATTCTAAAGATCTACTTCAATACCTAGATCAACGAAGGTCACTTTATAACCTTCTCTCACTTGGGGGCAAGTGTTAGCCCTTTCAAACCTCCATCATGTGAACTTCCACCATACGAGCTCATGCGAACCTACCAAACACAAACCCAATGGGTGAGCCCGTAAACATGTGAACACATAACTCCGATCTCCCTTACAAACCTCCACCATACGAGCTCATATGAACCTCCACCAAACACAAACCCCTTATGGGCGAGCCCATAAACGTGTGTACACACAACTCTGATCTCCCGCAAACCTGGTATACGGACGATCATCGACGAGACACGTAGAAGCTCATATGGTTCGCACATTATCTCGGACCACGTGACAACACACGTGATCCATATTAATGATGAGTTGAACTAAACCAACACATCCAAGAATGTCTAATCGTCATCCATGCCACAATGACTTTCTTTCGACACATGTCTATTCTTGACCAAGCCTATATAAAGAGTCATGCAACATAGAGTGAGAAGACACAGACCTCAATTGAACAAAAACCCTACCAAAACTCTAACAAACAACAAGAATCCTCAAATCCACCATTCAAGCGACCTTCAATCACCGTCTAAACAACCTTTCACCACCATCCCAAAACACCGATATTCTTAGCAGTCGACAAAACTATTTTTATATTTGCACACGTCTAAACGCCGTCTCACTTTTTTTATTCTTTTCCCCCATCAAATCAACAATGATTCAACAAATGATTCCAACTGAACTTGATCTTTGTTTGTTTTCAACAGTTGCAAATACTCTTTGTAAATCTTCACTTTATTTATTGTGATAGGTTATAATTATATACATCTTGTTATGATTAATTCCTTCATATTCTAGTTATATTATGCGCTTAATTATGGAAATTATGTTTGTTTTGATTTAGGAGGTGAAATATGGATGCAATGATGAAAATCATCGTAAAAGCATGTTCTTAGCTTCCAATGTGAAAATCAAGTTCTTTAAAAGAAAGTAAAATTGGGCAAAAGCTCATATTTGATAATGTGAAACTAAAATTGATTTTGATATAACAATTTAACTTTTAGACGAAATTGTAAAACAATAAATTTTTAAGTAATTTTCAAAGACTCACATTTTGACAAGCAATTTTGAACCAAACTTTATTTCAAGACAAAACATACTTAAAGGTTAAAATTTCACTAAGTCTTTTCATGTGTTTTCAAGCCAAAATTCAACAAAACGCCCAGGTATATCGATACATTATGCGTATCGATACAGTTTTCAACACAAGAATTTTAATCGTTTATAGCGTATCGATACAGTCTGTACTCGTATCGATACGATATTCATCTGGGCAAGACTTTAAGCTATAGCGTATCGATACACATTGGAACCGTATCGATACCGTTTTCTTATCAAAATATCATTTTTCTATAGCGTATCGATACGACACGTCACCGTATCGATACGATATGCTGATCTTTGCAAAATCCTTGCATTTAATTTTTCGACTGTTGGCTTGTCAGTTAGTTGGTATCCTAAATTTTAAATGACCGTTGAATCGTACTGATACGCTAAGGGAGCATACCGATACACTTATCATTAAAACAAAACTCAGGATTTTAGTGAGCAAAATCAGTATCGATACGCCTATCTGTATCGATACACCCCTTAATATCGTACCGATACGCCCTCGAAGCGTATCGATACACTCTGTTTTTCAGTCACAACGACTCTTTTTATTTGAGACAGGTATCGATATGCCTACGAGCCATACCGATATGGTAGGTTGTTGAGCAACATTTATTGCGAAAAATTGCAGCCCAATGGCTCTATTGATGATCTCAACCACCCAAACGGATAGAAATCAATACAATGGTATAAAAACAAGTCTAAAATGCACCAGCAACAACCATTGAACCTACAAGCAACATCAAAGCACTCAAATCCAAACTTTGTTCTTTAGAGTCAAATCTTTGTACCCAACTCCTTTGTGTTCTTCATTGTAATTCTTATTGTGAGTTTGGGGAGTGTGTGATTGTAATTGGGTAAACATCATCCTTAGAGAGGAATTTGTAAAGTTTACCAAAACTCTTCTTTGTAAAGGTGAGTGGATTAAGCTTTGGGTAGAAAGCTTAATCAAATTGTAAGGTTTCCTTCTCATCCAAGAAAAGGGGAAAACTTCAATTAGTGGATTGGTTGAAAATCTGTAGTGGATGTAGAGTTTATTGGAGAACTTGAACCACTCTAATTGCCTTGTGTCCAAAATTTTATTCTTCCAATTTCCACCCTTAAATTTTTTATCGTTAATTCACCCTCCCACTTGGCCATTTGCAATTGTTTGATCAACTCAACAATCGGTGTCAGAGCTACACTCATTGGAAGGATTACAACCCTCACGAGTTGATTCTAGGAGTGTTTGATCAACAACAAGTCAAGCAATAACATCCACTTTCACTTCCAACCTCTATGAGTCTCAATCTACCACCAAACCACCATTCTTCAATGGGGATAACTACCCATATTGGAAGAATATGATGAGACTCTTCATCAAGTCTACCAACTACATGGTATGGGATGTAGTTGAAGAAGGGTCATACATTCCGATGAAGGGAGATTGTGAAGGAAGACTTGTCCCAAAGGTTAAATCTGAAATGACCGAAGATGATAGAAGAAGAATGCAAGTCAACGATAAAGCTTTACATGTCATCTTTTGTGCTCTTGGTCCGGATATCTACTCCAAGGTGTCTTCGATCGAGAATGCCAAGGAAGTTTGGGACACCCTCGAGACAACATATGATGGAACTAATGACGTCAAGGAAACAAAGACCAGACTACTCAATCTATACTATGAAAACTTCAAAATGGATCCCGATGAGAGTGTTTCCAAGATGTTTAATCAATTCTCGGTCATCGTCAATGGATTGAAGGGCTTCGGTGAAATGATTCATGAAGACAAGCTAGCGAGGAAGTTGTTGTATTCTCTTCCAAAATCGTGGGATAGCAAGAGAACGACCATTATTGAAGCTAGAGATTTGAAGACTCTCAAGCTAGATGCTCTTATTGGATCTCTACTTACCCATGAGATCATGAAGGGAAGAGAAGAAGAAAAGAAGATGGAGGAGAAGAAGGTTGAGAAGAAGAAGATTGGAATCACTCTAAAAGCTTCATATCATGAAAGTGATTCTAGTGAAGATGAAGATGAAGAGATGGCCATGTTGGCTAAACGATTCACTCGCTTCATGAAGTCCAACCGAGGGAGAAAGTTCAATAGAAAATGGGACTTCAAGAGCAAGAGTAAAGAAGAGGAGAAGGACCAAATCATTTGCTATGAGTGCAAGAAATCCGGCCACATCCGTTCTGCGTGCCCTCAATTGAAGAGGAAGAGTTTTGGGAAAAAGAACAAGCTCAAAGCTCAAGTGGCAACTTAGAGTGACGGGGAGTCATCCAAGGAGGAGGAGGAAGTGGCTAACCTTTGTCTCATGGCCATTGATGATGATCCAAAGGTAAACCTCAACTCATCTAATTTTGATTTTACTTATGATGAACTTAATGATGCATATGATGAGTTGCAAGAGGTATATGATGAGTTAGTTAAAAAATATAAATAGTCAATTTTGAAAAATAAGAAAAATATTTTCGGTTTGAAAATTCAAAATGAGTCTTTCAAAATCTAACTTGAAATTGGAAACGAAGGTTTTATACTTGATAAATCTTTCAAATGATCTTAAGAAGAAAAATATTGATCTTGAAAAACTTCTTCATGATTTTCAAGATTATCACACAAAGGAGGTGGATAATCTTAAAACTTCTATTACTATTGGGAGAAACAATTTTGAAAAATGAAATTCTTCTAAAACCCAATATGTAAAAAGAAAACCTTTTATCCTAAACAAAGAATTTTTTCTAAGTAATCTAAAAGTCAAAGAATTAGGAGTGTTTGAGTTCCTAAGGAACTCATTGTTTCTAATAACATGAATGCTATTGCTTCTTGGATTCCTAAAGGAACCGAGGTTTTGAGGGCTAACACACATGGACCCAAAATTATTTGGGTACCAAAAACCAAAGCCTATTTCTTTGTTTGTAGGGGGAGCATTGCTACAAAGCCAAAGCTTCAAGTCAAAACTCATGGTACCTTGATATTGGATGCTCAAGACACATGATCAGTGACAAGAGTAGATTCTTGGAGCTAAAGCCAAAGAGTGGTGGAGTAATAACTTTCGGTGACAACTCCAAAGGCCACATTGAAGGAATTGACTCCATTGGTAATCACTCTTCTATTTTCATTGAAAATGTCTTATATGTCAACGGTCTTAAACATAATTTGTTGAGCATTGGTCAATTATGTGATAAAGGTTTTAATGTTCTCTTTGATAAAAATGGTTGCAAAATAGTGAACATTAAAACGAATCAATTGATGCTCATAGGGCATAGGATAGGAAATATTTACATGGTGTATTTAGATGACATTCATACATCTTATGCATGTTTAGTTGCACACGATGAACACGACTCATGGCTTTGGCATTGAAAATTAGGACATGCTAGCATGAGTGTTTTAGAGAAATTAATTTCCCTTAATCTAGTTAGAGGTTTACCCAAACTTAAGTTCTCTAATGATAAAATATGTGATGCATGCTCTAAGGGTAAACAACATAGATCCTCATTTAAATCCATTAATGATGTCTCTACAAGTAGATGTTTACAATTGATTCATATGGATCTTTTTGGGCCTATTAGGACTATGAGCTTGGGTGGTAAATTGTATGCTTTTGTACTTGTTGATGACTATTCTAGTTTTACTTGGGTTCTATTCTTAAGTACAAAAGATGAGGCTTTAGAAAAATGAATCACATTTTCTAAAATAACTCAAAATGTTCTTGAGCTTAAAATTTCTCATATTAGAAGTGATCATGGAACCGAGTTTCAAAATCTAGGTTTTGAAGAGTTTTTAAATGAAAATGGGATTAGCAACAATTTTTCCGCACCTCGCACCCCCAACAAAATGGGGTAGTTGAGAGGAAAAATCGAACTTTAGAAGAAATGGCTAGAACCATGCTTTGTGAAATTAATTTACCTAAATATTTTTGGGCGGAAGCCACAAATACCGCTTACTACATTATAAATCGAGTAATGATTAGGCTAATTATAAAGAAAACACCATATGAGATTTTAAAATCTAAGAAGCTTAACATGAGCTATTTTCATCCATTTGGTTGCAAGTGTTTTTGATGATGACGTAGTAGAAGAGTCTATACATGTTGTTTTCGATGATAACCTCCTTTCGAGGAAGGATTCTTGTGATGATGACGACGTAGGAATCCTTGAAGCTATTGATAGAGAACAAACGTCAAAGGTAGACGAGATTCCAACCAAAGAAGAAGATGCACAAGATCCACCTCCTGAAGCCTTGAAGGACTTGACTCTTGAGGAAAAGAAGGTAACTTACCCAAGGGAGTTCAACTATGTCAAAGGTGGTGAAATTTTGGGTGATCCATCTAAGGGGTAACTACTAGATCCTCTCTCAAATTAATGAGTTATGTTGCATTTCTTTCATGCATTGAGCCTAAAAGTATCAAAGAATCATTAAAAGATGATTTTGGATTTTGGCCATGCAAGAAGAATTAAATCAATTTGAGAGGAGTAAAGTATGAACATTAGTTGAAAGGCCTAGTAATCAAACTACTATAGGAACTAAATGGGTCTTTAGGAATAAACTAGATGTGAGTGGTAACATAGTGAGAAACAAGGCTAGGCTTGTTGCTCAAGGTTATACTCAAGAAGAGGGAATTGATTTTGATGAAACATATGCACCCATAACTAGAATGGAAGCTATTAGGATGCTTCTAGCATTTGCATGTTACCATGATTTTAAGCTTTTTTTCAAATGGATGTAAAAAGTGCTTTTCTAAATGGTTTTATAAATGAAGAAGTGTATGTTGAACAACCACTGGGTTTTGAGGATTCAAAATTTCCAAATCATGTTTTTAAACTAACCAAAGCCCTTTATGGTTTAAAACAACCTTCTAGAGCTTGGAATGAAAGACTTTCAAACTTTTTGATTGAAAACGGTTTTGAAAAAGGTAAGGTGGACACTACACTTTTCATAAAAAATATCGTAATGACATCTTAGTAGTGCAAATTTATGTTGATGATATCATTTTGGTTCTACTAATGAATGTTATTGCGAAGAATTTTCTAAGCTAATGTAAGGTGAGTTCGAGATGAGCATGATGGGGGAGCTCTCATTCTTTTGGGGCTCCAAATCAAACAAAGAAAGGATGACACCTTCATAAATCAATCAAAGTACGTGAATGATATGCTCAAAAAGTTTCGCTTGGAGAATGTAAAGCCTCAAGCCACTCCTATTAGCTCTTCCATAAAGCTTGACAAAGATGAATGAGGTAAGTGTGTTGATTCTAAGCTTTATAGATCCATGATAGGTTCTTTGCTTTATCTTATCGCAAGTAGACCAGATATCATGTTTAGTGTTTGCTTGTGTGCTAGGTTCCAAGCTAGTCCTAGAGAATCACACTTAGTAGCCATTAAGAGAATTTTTAGATACCTTAGAGACATACCTAACTTAGGTCTTTGGTATCCTAAGAATTCTTCCTTTAGCCTTCATGCTTATTCAGATGCGGATTATAGGGGATGTAAGATAGATAGGAAAAGTACACCCGGGACATGCCAATTCTTAGGTAGTATGCTCGTATCTTGGTTCTCTAAGAAAAAAAATAGCGTAGCCTTATCTACCACCGAAGCAGAATACATATCCTTAGAGATTTGTTGTGCTCAAGTCCTTTGGATGAAGCAACAATTCTTAGATTATGATTTTCAAGTAGAAACCATACACATTAGGTGTGACAACACTAGTGCTATTTGTCTCACTAAGAATCTCATCCAACACTCTAGAACCAAACATATAGGAATTAGACATCATTTTATTAGAGACCATGTTTTGAAAAATGATGTTGTTCTAGAATATGTTGATACCTTGAGCCAATTAGCAGATATATTTACCAAACCTTTAGATAAAGAGCGTTTTTGGACCCTTAGGAGAGAGTTAGGTTTAACTAGCCTTTCTTGACCCTTTTAGGTCCCAAATGGTCAAAAATTTGCTTGAAATTGGTTAATATTCATGCTTGTGTTAATTTGTCTCTTTTTGCTTCTATGCATGTTGCTAGGGGGAGTATGCATTAATTTTAGCCATTAAAACTTGTTCATATGTCATTCACATGCATTTAGGGACGTTTAAAGTTGAATTTTTGAACTTAAAACTGTTAAAAATGTCTTATATGGTAAAGGCGTATCGATATGGCTAAAAGCGTATCGATACGGGTTTGTCAAGGGAAATGATACAGGTCAAACTGTATCGATACAGTCACACGTATCGATGTGGGTTCGTCAAGGGAAGTGATACAGGTCAAACTCTATCGATATGATCACGCGTATCGATATGTTATTAAAGTTGAATTAAAAATTAGGGCAAGCGCGTATCGATACGTTTGTAGAGCGTATCGATATGGTCTTGACAGAGAGTTAAATTAGGGTTGTATTTTGTCAAAAACACTTTTAAACTTTTCCCCTCTTTTTCTCTACAAACCCTTGCCGCACCTCCCTATAAAACCCCCCTCAATTCCTCAAATTTTTCACATCAAACTTAAAATTCGTTGAGGGTTTTTCATCTACACATCAAAGAAAAGCTTTGTCAACAATCTTGTGCATTCACATCAACCCATTCATCCGTTCTAGTAAATCAAGGTATAAATTTTCTTTTCTTTTCTTTTTAATTTTCTTTTGTTTTTAGTAGTCGTTTTAACGTAATTTTTGTATAAACCATATATTTGTGATATGGGTTTTCAGGTTTTTACAAAAACTTTTTAAAATTTGAAATTTTTTATTCGAATATAATTTTATATCGCATATTTTTGTAAACTATTTTTCGAAATTTTTTAACCAATCTTCTCTTTTATACATGTATATATTTTTAATATTAAAATTGATTTTCAAATACCTTGAATTATTGGAATTTATTGGATTGAATGAGATGTTAATTGCATACATATTCGAATCATTTTGATGTTGTTCAAGGTTATGGCACCGAAAAAGAAAGCGAGACGTCACCTTGCCATTTCTTCCGATCCTGTGGATGACGATGAGGGTAACCCTAAACCAAATCTTCCTTATATAATCCAACATTGTTTTCCAACCCCTTCGGATATGTCACGTTATAAACTTTTTCAAGGTTTCGCTCTTAGGGAAGAACGTGTCGTGTCTATTCTGTTTTTAAACTCCGAACGCTTTAAATTTCAATACATTCCTTTGATTCGATAATGGAAATTTATAAGCTTTTTGAACCTTCCTCCCATTGTCTATCGAAACTTGGTCACAATTTTCTTTTCTAATGCTA
This sequence comes from Hibiscus tridactylites, assembly GCA_958450335.1. Lineage (NCBI taxonomy): Eukaryota > Viridiplantae > Streptophyta > Magnoliopsida > Malvales > Malvaceae > Hibiscus > Hibiscus tridactylites. The sequence goes on along the minus strand of OY288287.1, from coordinate 52,405,544 downwards.
TATGCATTCATGATGAAGATAGAGAACATTTTGTTGCTATCGAGTCACATCTAATGGGCAAAACTTTTCAAATTGATCAAGATGTTCTTTGCAAAGCATTTGGTTTTGAAAATATATTGATTGATGATGAGAATTCCTTAGGTCACGGTCCTTTAGGCTCCGTAAATGTTTTAAATGCTCATGACCGAATACTTCATCTTATTATCACATGGTTTTTTCGTCCATCGGGAGGGAAATTTTCAACAATCCGTCAAGTAGACGATTTTTGGCTTAGGTGTTTTAGGGAGGGTAAGCGTCCTAACCTTTGTCAAATCATGTTTGTCGATCTTGTTTATCTAGTTCAACACCGTCACACCGACCAAGTAAAATCCTTTTACTATTCTACGGCGTTGAGTCACCTATTCCATTCCCTTAAGATTGATTACACACATGATTTTCTTGAACCCATTAGCCAACCTATTGATGAGTGTTCCCTCTCTCGTGCTCACTTCTTTTATGTCGATAATGAATGGGTTTGTGTCCCTCGAGCTCCTCGACAAGATGCTCCGGATGATGCTCCTTCAAGCTCTCAAGGCGCTCTGATTGCTTCTTCCTCCATGGACAATCTCATGACTTTCCTTAATGAGAAATTCACAAACATGGAAGCTAGGTTTGCAGCCATTGACACTCGATCCACATCCTTGGAAGACCGAGTCAAGGGTCTTGACACTCGCTTCACACTGTTGGAGGATCAAGTGAAAGCCATAGCTCTTCAACAAAACTCCATGGATGTCTCTCTCACCGCTTTCCATGGTGCTTGGCTTAACCAATCTAGGAGGCATCAACCTACTCAAGATGATGAGGACGAAGATGACGATGGTGGGAACGCGTAGTTATGCATATCATCTCATGTCATTTAGTTTTATTGTTTATGCACCTATGTTTAGAACTCTATACTTTTGTTTATGTTTTAGGATTTGAGTTTGGATTTATTACTTTGAACTATTTTGTTGCTTTAAATTTGAAGTTTTCATTTGTATTCAATAATATTATTGTTGCTATTATCTTACCTTGTGCTTATGTTTGATCTAACAAAAAAGGGAAAAGGATTATAGAGCCAATTTTGAAAAATTAAAACTAAATTTTGAAAACTTATCTTAAATTAAGGGGAGTAAGATTTTCAAAAGTTTCAAAACTTAAAAATTTATATTTGGTTTTGTTATATCAAAAAGAGTGAGATTGTGAAACTAAAATTGATTTTGATATAACAATTTAACTTTGAACTAAATTGTAAAACAATAAATTTTTAAGTATTTTTCAGAAGCCTTCCTGAATTTTTTTGTCTCTATCTAAGCGAGGCACTTTACATGGTGAAAAAGGAGTGTGAGCGAACCAAACTATCAAGCAGATTGCTCCGCTACCCAGGTCTGATTACATCGACAAACAACCATCAACCAAGTGGGGATCTATCTTTCTATAGCTACCGGCAATATCAAAATCAGAAACTAGCACTGTAAAAATCTATGTCCGAGTACCAAACGACCGCTAAGGTATGCTAAAATTATTTTAAAACGACATATGAAACGAACCATAAAATGAAAGAGAAAACGCACCCCTAAAAGCAAAAAGAACACGTGTCACAAGGACAAAAGTTCTTATTAAAGATATGAAAAAAAAACAAAAAAACATAAAAAAATAATGAACTTCGATGGTCAACAATTAATATTAAAACTGGTTGTTGACCACTTGCCAAGGAACCAAATGAAGAAAAGACTGCGGCGCAAAGTTAGGATGAAAAGGAAAGCTTAATTAGCCTTATAAGATATTTGTGGAATAATTGTTAACTATTTAAAAAGATAATATAAACGTTTGAAAAGATAAAACACCACTATAATACTATTTAGGCTTCGTTTTTTATTACTATCAGAACGACCGTTTCACACGCAAACGCTGAAGTATTGCTAAACGGTTCGATAAAATCGTGTTGATGTTATATTTTTACTAGAATTTATGCCTCAAACGCTGAATTTTTTACCGTCAATTTTTTTAGCTTTTTCAAAGTCACAATTTTTTCAGTGCAAATTAAGTCCGACATCAATAGAGAACGAAGCCTTATTATCATTTTAAAATAAGTGTATTTGAGGGATAGTTTTCAGTCATGGATCTATCATTATCCTTCCGATAAGGTTTTAAATATTTTGCATGATAATTATTGTAGGTAGTTTTTAGCTTTGTTATATTGTTGTTGTTAGGTTTGTTCCGTTTTATTTATGTAATATTATCACACGTACTCTTTTTTTTCTTAGACTTATAGATATTTTTAATGAAGCTTATAAGAGTACATTTGATTCGCAGAAAAGATGATTACTGGTGGTAATGATCTTTTTTAGATTTGCATTCCCAGGTTTAGGAGGATTCTCACTATGATGCATTATTATTTTTTCTAATAGTGGCTTCTTTTCTCCGAATTTTATCATTTTCTTAGGTATTACACAATTCCTTCTCCTTTGGACAACACCGCCCTTAAGATAATGAATTATGTTCATGTTGATCCTTTATTGCATTTTTAATTAGGTGACTAATTATTTTATGGTGTAAAATTATTAAATATTTTTATTTAATATATAAATGGTGTTGCATATATTTAAATAATATTATAATATTTAATACATTTTTATTAATATTATATTTATGATATTTTTAAGGATATAGGATGAGATTGCATGTTGCTTGAGAGTAAATGCGTTAATGGTTGATGTTATTAATTTTATTATTTGATTTGCAAGATATTTTTCATCTTTAAAAAATTAGTTGGTTGATATATTTTTATCATTTTTACTACTTTTAGATTTATTTTATCATTTACCTTAATTTATTTAATAAATGGTAAAAAATAATAAAAAATTAAACTTAAATACATATTAAATATTTAGTATTTTACTATTCAAAAAAAAAACTAAAAGGGAATAAGGGTATATAAATATAAAATAATTTTAAAATAATTTAATATATTAATTATATTATAACTATAATTTTTTTTTTGCAAATTTTAGATGATATAACGATTCCTTAAAAAATAGGCGATATAACGAAAATAATTCTATAAATTTTTATGCAATTATTTTTGATTTAATAATTAAAAATTTAACTTGTTAAAAAATATATATCATAAGGACAACTTGATAAATTTTGTTCTCAATTAATTTTATATTCTTCCAACCAGACATTGTAGTCTTATATTCCTACCAAATAAACTAAACAAGGTAATATAATATTCTCAATAATGTGTCAAAAAAATGTTACATTCCGATAATTTTATTCTTAGAGGTAATTTTACATTTTGTAAACCAAACGCCTCTTAATAGTATTCTTCTCCTTATTAATAAAAAAAAGGAGGACTGAAGTAGCATACAAACCGAATCTATAGTATTAATGTCAACTCAAGCGTATAATCAATTTGCATGAAAATTAAGTAAAAAATGCAAACGTTAAAAAATGAAATTCGAATTTCAAATCTAAGAAAATCAAAAGGAGCAATTGCAAGTCCAAATTTGTAACATTGAATTGTCTAGATAAATATAGGCATAAATATAAAAAAATACCCCTAATGACTGAATAATTATTTTGGCTTATATGTTTTTAACCAATTTAACTCATAACATTTTATTTTGAGTCAAAATAACTCGTCTATTATTAATTAACTAACGATAAACCTCTTAAAATATAAAAATATTTTATATTTTATACAATTTTAGAAAAATATTTTTTTGCCTATACAAAACTGTTATCGCAGCATGCACTGCTATGTAAGTTTGTCACGTCATTTTAAGTTATTTATCGTTAGTTGACCAATAATTTTTATTGGCAGGAGGACTATTTTGACCCAAAATGAAACGTTAAGGATAAAATTGGTTAAAAAAAGAATACGTGCATTTTTTTGGCATTATGCCATGAATATAATTACAAAACAGAAAGGGTTAAACACCAGCCAAGCCAATACAAGAACCTGGACGGAAAACATATGTACACGAACCCTAAAACAGTGGTCATTGTTAGACACTCACGTCCATCTTTCGAGTTTGCGAATGAAACATTTCAGCTATGTCTGTTGCTGTGCTGCATTCCTCGGGGTTTCTGTCTGTCACCGAGCGGATGAACCTTGGAAATCTCATTGAGATGCCACGGGAGGGATGGACTAACCCTATCGCAGCCTGATGAACTGGTGATACAGTGAAGTCTGCAGCTCGTATCTGCCAAACAAGTTCCGGAGTGAACCACATATCAGGCACCTCAGCTGTTTGATAGTAAGCAGGCTTTTTGGCTAAGATCCTATCTCCGGAAAAGAACTCTTTCATCTGAATTCGATAAAGAAAACAGAATAACTTAAAGTTTAGGGTATCATGAAGAATTGAAACTTATATGTATATGTGCAGAGAAATGTGTTATTAGCTACATTGCTCCGACTTAATTATGTCAAAGTACCGATGTCTAACACACCTACCAATGCATATCCGACAATGAGTATGAGAATATGACCCTTTAAAGATCATCCAAATATACAAAAAAAAAAAACTTAGGAAATTTTTTAACGTACTGTTTTGGACATATCTTGATACTTGACACTAACATCCTAGTCTAAGTAACATAGGTTAATAATGGTAGGATCTTCGGAAAGAAACCAGAAGTCTGATCTGGCTTCTTGAAGGAGCTATCAAAGAGTGATTCAAACCAGAAACAAGCACAATATTTAGCTGTGTTATGGCCATTAGATCAAATCTCAGCGCCATTATCATTACTCTATCGTTAGAGGAACTGTATAACTTGTACTCCTATAAGTTGTGAAGCAGATATGCTTGCTGTCAAAATCTTAGCTAAGCCAGCATAAAAAAAGATTCTAAATTCTGAAACAAAACTATTCTCACACAAAGCATAACGATGTCCAGGTTTTAATTTACACCATATCCTTGGTAACATGAAGAAAAATACACTTTCTAAGATACAAACATCATCAACACCCCACTTTACCTCTTTGTAAAACGAATCAGAGAATCCAGACATAACACGGCATACGCTTTGAAAATCTTCAGTGTCTGGGTTGTAACATGCCATGAGGAACGGACTATACCTGCACGAGACAAGCAACATACATCAAAGCATGACTTAAAACTAAAAAGATTCACATTGGGAGCATGCCGTAAGGACATGCTGCGCAACGAATGGATGGATATTACTCAATTTTAATTCAATAATATATAACATTTTCTTTGGTAATATATCAACATACTTCATAAAATGCAAATCAGCAATTAGAACATAGGGTCTCTAATAAATCAAAGGCTATTTATCAAATGATATCAAATTTAAAGCTTACCAGTGCCACCAAGAACGTTTCAGCAAACTTGGGATTTTCTAAGTTACTAGCTTGAAGTACAAATGCAGTATAATAAATGAATATTTATGGATTTGTGTTCAATCGTCTATAACATTTCTTTGACAATATCTGAACATACTTCATAAAATACAAACCACTACCCTTTCACATCAATTCTACATGCTTACTAAACATTGCAGCTGTTAAAACATCTGGTCTCTTAGGTATCACAGGCTATTTATCAAATGATATCAAATTTAAGTTTACCAATGTCACCAAGATCATTTCAGCACACCTGGGATTTTCTACGTTATTAGGCCGAAGTTCAGATGATTCCAAGAGTCTCTACGAGCTTATATGTATTTTCTTGATGCCTATCAGTCATATTTACCTACTTATTAGTTTTGCATATGTAATTCCATCCTAGTGGGCTTAGGAGGGGATGGTTTTTAATCAATGCGACTGCAGAATGTTACACAGTTTCATGAACTTCTAAAATCAAAAGCTTACTATAGACCGAGGAATCTAAATCTTACCCTCTATAAATTTCAAATACATCAAGAAGCATTATTTAACACTACAGCTAAGGGGAATATATATATATATGGTCATTACCATCCAGCTTTTCTTCCATTACCATGCCAAGCACCAATTGGGACTAAATCAAGGGAGTCGCTTAACCCTTCCACATAGTCCCGCTTTACCTAATAGAGATCACCAAGCAATTGGATTCAATATTAAACCCTCTTCTTATTTTCTAAACAGTTAAATTATCAAATATTCTGGTAATCACAGAACCTTTAACCATGAATCACTACGCTTTGATGGAAGATATCCAGCATCAGTATCCAAGGATTTAACCACAATTCCTTCACATGAAAACTGCAATGCACCTTCAAGGAAGGAATTTATCCGAGTAAATGTGGTTTCACTGGTCAAACAAGCATCATCTGCTTCAACCTATTAACCAAGAGATTACTAATTAGTCCTATGTTGTTCTGACACTTCATTTTCTTTAAGTACCTATATCCAAGACATATTTGGTTATGGGTGGACACATGATCAGGTACCTTCCAAATACATAAAAAATAAATAAATAGACCTGTCTCAGACACAAGATAAATACGGCTATACCTGAAACTCGCATCTGAGCTAATAACTAAAAATTGGGATTTCATAAACAAGCAGTCCAGAGGTCTTACAGCGATTTCTTTTGCATATTCAAAATAACCCAACTTCTCATCGTGAAACAAATCCTTCAAACCTAATTTTTTAAGCATGACAAAAAGGGATTAAATTTACAGCTAGTGAGACTGATAAGAGGGAATTTGAAAGAAATTAACCCCAAAAAAATGTGGGAGGGGAAAGGCATACGTTTCCTTCTTTGGCGCAAAGGAACATCTAACAGCCTGTAATAGAGAGTATATCATATTTTTTAAGTTGAATGAAAAAAAACAGCAGCAAAAATAAGAGGGGCAACTAATTGTAATATAAGGTGTATTTTTCAGACAAAGAGATTGACATCTACATGACAGTCTACACTCTTTTATTCCAGAAAGAACAAAGAATGCTTCACTACAACAATAGCTAGATTTTAAGTGATTGACATACAACAGTATAGGTTGACTTTTTTAACATAACAGTATAGGATGATAAAAATGTAAGACTACTCTATGCCACAACACTGAGTAAAGAATTACACTACCAGCTACATTACTTGGATTCAAGTGTGAATGTCAAATACGGATATGCATCAAACAAGGGTATGCTCGATCTTTTTAATTTTTTCTATGTATTTGGAGGGTCCTAAGAGGTTTATATCCCCATACCCACGTCCGAATAAACATCGGACACAAGTGTCAAATACAGGTACTTCAAGAAAACTGAAGAGTCAGAGTAGCATAGGTATTTCATAAAACTAATGGCAATACAGTCAACCACTCATCAGTTTGCTAAACTTAAAACGCAAAAGTAAATATGGAGATATTTCAACAAGATTACCAATCTCTATCACTTTGAGAAAGGAGTTTACAAACATTGATTGAATCCTTGTACTAATTGCTCATAAATCCCCATATGTCAGAAGTACACTTGACATCATTTGCATTTGCAAGGTCTTCTAGTAAAGGAATAAACCAGAGCAGCATAAAGTCCATTTTAAATTATGAAAAGAGAGGTTGACACACAGTGCATTTCATTTAAATGAAGTAGCTTGAAATGCAGTTGAAAACACAAGATCTAGACCACATTGGAAACATGGCACGCTTTTGGGATAATTACAAGTTCATGCCAAAGTTTTTTTTTATCGAGGAAACATGTTTATGGTCAAGGTGAATTCACAGGATGAGGGAAATAAAATGTGTTCAAAGAATTCACAATTTGAAGAAGAAAAATCACTAGACGAATTTCTGTTATTTAGTGAATTTCTATGTTACTCCTATTCTTCATTTTTGTTGAAGTACCCATGTCAAACACCAAGATCCACTGCATACATGGACATGGGTATGGAAATATGACTTTCGAAGATCCTCCAAATACATAGAAAAACCTTATAAGCACACCTAAGTCAGACAAATACTCGTATCCAACACTCACACTCAAGTCTGAGTTACACGAATTTCTTGCATGCAGTTGTGCAAATATGTGTATTTGCGAATTAAAGAGGCATGGAGGAAAGATATATAACTGATAAATGGAATACTCTATTCTTATTCAATATACTAAATTCCATGCAAAGATTGGTTTATTATTGCTCATAGGAAAGCTCCTGTTGTTTGAGTTCAAAGAATCAGAAAACACTACTGCTACAGTCTTGTAGTCTACATATGTATATAGATGTATACCAATAAAAGGAATTCAGAACAATTTCAAGAGAGAGTTCAAGATATTTACTGCTCTCCATTAGCAAACATGATATCAAACACGAATACACAAATGTTCACCTGCATGTTGCAAAGATAATTAGAAAGAAACCTCAAAATTTAACTTCAGGATAGAGGGGGGGGGGGGGGGGGGGGATTAAACTTATAAGAGAAGATGAGTGAATGTGAAAACTACATATTGAAAGGGCCTCTAACATCACTTAGGAAAGCACAAAGGAAACAGGTATATTAAAAACAATTAGTTAAACAGCAATGCAGATTGTTCATGTCTTAAGATTAATTTCAATTTGCCTAAATGTTTGATGTTTGCACTATAAACTTCCATAGAAAAACAGTAAATCTAATCATGTAATATAACAAAGTGAATATAGAGAAAACCTTTATTTTCTCCACTGTGATCAAAGAATCTTTGCTCCCTCTTTCTCTTGAAGATAATTCTTGGAAGGACATCAGCTTCTGACCATTCTTCCTATCAATTGCAACAACCTGAAGCCACAACGAGAAACAGAATTAGCAACCTAAAAAAGTAAAAGGCATCTTGCTGTTAGACAATCTCACCTCAGCATCCAATACGAAAGTCCGGGCAGCAGGCTTAGCAGACTCTTTAATTGTATTAATTAAATCTGGAAATCGTAATGTCGTTTCATCCCCATTTCGTGAAAAGACACGCATTGCTCCATCAGCCAATTTGTGAATTTGGACACGCTGACCATCGTATCTGAAAATTATATGCACATGGAACCACTCAGTCATAGCCAACATGTGATAAAACTAAGGGACACAGAAGCATGGTGCGAAACCACAAGATGTCTCTTCCAATCAGTTATCCAACTAATGTCATTCAAGAAAAAAAACTGTAGAAAAACAGAGATTTTGAGGTAGAGAAAACAGTTCTCTATTTCCTGATGATTATTGATAAAATGGCACCTATTTATAGGTTACAAAGAGAGCCTAATCTAGGGAAAACTACACAAAATCAGCAGCTACAAATATGTGCACCTATTTATTAATAAATTCCTAAATATCAGCAGCTAGATATTAGGGAATATAATTCCCTAATTTTCCACAATCTACACCAATCAACACTCCCCCTCAAGCTGGTGAGTAAACGTAGTGAGACTCCCAGCTTGGATCTTGGATGTGTTCTCATCTCTTTGGTAGCAATTGTGTCGTCTCAAAAAGTAAAAAAATCCTCCCTCATTTCGGGAGCCATTGAGTTCTCCCACAGTCATTGTTGATAATTTGCAGCTGTTGTGGCTGGTTTCTGCACCCTCCTGAGATGTCTTCCAGCTTTCCTCTACCAGTGATTTTCTTTTTCTGATTTCTGCATCTTCTTCTGAGATGTCTTCCAGATTTTTTCTGATTTCTGCATCTTCTTTTGAGATGTCTTTCAGCTTTTCTGCCATTCATGGACTGGGTAGCTGCTGCCATTCAACTTATGGCACGTGGTTGACTTAACAACACTATCTTTTCAAGGCTTAGATAGAACCTCATCTAGTTTTTTAAAGGCTTAACTAGAACCTCTTCTCATATCTTTTACAATGGATGGTTAAGATAGAACCAAATAGTTTTTTTAAGGCTAAACTATAACCTTTCCCTATCTTTTACAATGGATGGCTAAGATAGAACCATATAGCTTTTTTTTAGGCTAAACTATGACCTTTCCCTATCTTTTACATTGGCTAAGGTAGAACCATTAAAAAGAACACTACCATGGTCTTGCTGGGGTTTTCCAGCCTTTCCTAGCTCGGATACCATGTGAGAATTCTGGCATGATTGCCAGAAAGATGAACAACGGTGAAAAATAAACAATAAAAGTGAAAAGCTAGAATTTAACGATATAACCAAAATATAGATAAAGGAATGAATTTCCTTGTATTTCTTGATATTGCTATTGACAGAAGTAACACTTATTTATAGTTTACAAGGAGTATCTAATCTAGGAAAGTCTTAATTAGATAAGAATAACCATTGATTTCTGCATTAACTGCAGAGATTTTATTCCTATTTTATGCTTGCATTGACTTAGATATTAGGAAATAATTTCCTAAATATCAGTACCCATTTATAAATGGGATATCATTCTGAAATCTTCAGTTGGCAACCTACACTCCCCCTCAAGCTGGTGAGCAAGCGCAATAGAGCACCAGCTTGGATCTTGGATGCGATGCCTTGTTGCGGAGCCTAACCAAGGCCGGCAGAGAGGCAAGACCGAACATCGTAGACCAACGATGAGTTCACTTCGAGAAACTTGGCGGTCGAGTACACTTGCTGTGAAATCCAAGGGCTGGAACGATGAAACAACACAGGAGAAGGCAGCCATGGCCTTCGATCCAAACGAAAAAAGGCATGGAGCAAATTTGCTCCATTGATGAGCTCTTCTGAGATGGAGGTCTGAGATTTTGCATTCAAATGCAAATAGATCAGCATCTGTGCTGAAATTTCATGTGTTGTTGCTTGCTGCCACTTCAATTTATGGCACGCTTGAGATGGTTGATGCGTCAGTTGGAATATCAGGACTGAAAATTGAAGCAGTTCCTGACTGAAAGGTCTGATGCGAATGATTTAGGAAGAGATCACATGAATCTACACTCCCCTCAAGCTGGTAGGTACACGTACTAAAGTTCCAGCTTGGATCTTTGATGTAGAATTCCTAAAAAAAAAAATTATCTAGTTTTTTAAGGCTAAACTAGAAACCTATTCTCCTATCTTTTTACATTGGCTAAGATAGAACCATTAAAAAGAATACTATCAGACATCTTGCTGGGATATGAGAATTCCGGTATGGTGATCGAAAGGTGATTGAACGGAGGTGAATATCAGAGAAAGAAATTAGGCAGCTTCACCGGATTGATGCTGCAGCGGAAGAGAACGACGCACCAGATTTGATGATTTGTCAGCAACGGAAGAAAAACAATTTCATGACCGTCGGCGGCAACGGGAAAAAACCGACATCAAGATCGTCGGTGGCTCTGATACCATGTGAAAAACAGAGATTTTGAGGTAGAGAAAACAATTCTCTATTTCCTGATGATTATTGATAAAATGGCACCTATTTATAGGTTACAAAGAGAGCCTAATCTAGGGAAAACTACACAAAATCAGCAGCTACAAATATGTGCACCTATTTATTAATAAATTCCTAAATATCAGCAGCTAGATATTAGGGAATATAATTCCCTAATTTTCCACAATCTACACCAATCAACAAAAACAATACACTTTTAAATTTCAGGAACGTGAATAATCCAAAGAGAAAGAGAGAGAAAATCTTACTTATATTCACATGTAAAAGCTTTGTTTTGAAAAAGCTTCAGTACTTCTGGAACCCCATTGGTAATTCTACCATCATGGACAACAATAAATACCACCCATAGGAAACAACATTAGTACATTTTGATATACAAGAAAGAAACAATAGAGCAGCATGTAAACAACTAAACATACTTTGCAAGCATGGGCTTAATAGGTATTCCCGGAACCATCGACAAGGTTGATGATGTAAACGCAATACCTTCCTTCATTAGTGAAGGAACAAGTAAATCCTGTCAACAATGCATCATGAGCATAGATGTACCACATATATAAAGAACGGGGTAAAGGAAAGGCAAAAAACTGGCATGTGCAACACATTATAAAGAAAATGAACCGGGCTTAAGTCTATAAGTTACAACAAACAAAGGTATCAAGAGCAAATAAATGCATATAATAACACATATATAAAATATATTATATATAAACATCTCATAAAGTGGATAAGGAAATCCGGGAGCTTATAAATTTAGAAAATAAAATACAGTGAAGAACTTTGATATAAAATATATAATCACTTACCAAATTTGGAAGTACATTATATGCTTCAGTTACTGCTGTTGAAAGGTCCTGATGAGTAAACAAAGATCAAATCAGAAACAGACACAAATAATTGCTGGCTTGGAAAGAAAGCAATGTTGAAAATAGTATTATGCATATGTAGTGTAGATAAGCAGACAGTGGATGTTAGATCCAAACAACACAAACATCAACAGATACATTATACCCGTTTTTATTTTGTTTTTTGGTTGGGGGGGGGGGGGGGGGGGGGGATTTCAAGCCTTCATGAAGAGATCTACTAATTCATACTCTTCAAAAAAATAATAATTTATTAGCTTATGATTAGCATTGAACCTGAAGCTTCTCTTTTAGACTATCTGGTGTCCCTTCATGATAAAGATTAAGAGAGGAATTCATAACAACTGCTTGAGCCAGTGCAGGCAGAACCGTTTTCAACATTGCTCCTATTCGCAAATTCCTGACCTGTATGTGCCATGAGTTAGAAACAGAAGACATTACAATACAAGTCAATGCTCCCACATCAATTTAAAAAGAATCCTTCATTTACCATGAAGTTTTAGAAAAATGTACAAATTAAAAATTATGAACATGCCTCCATGAAAATTGCTAAAAAAAAAAACTCAGGCATGTGAAGGTTGATATTTTTACTAGTACCATCCCAATAGCAATCACGACAATGAGCATTAAAAAATAACAGCACAAAGAAGTGTTTGCTTTGATCACATCAACCATGCAAGATGTATCAATTGGGTGGGGAAAATGCAATAGAATAAAGAGAATGTCAAATGAGCCTAAACTTCAATATGATAAAAGAAACTCATTATCCTCGTTTCCATGACAAATATTACCAATTAAAAACACTTGCATATAAGATTCACATGATTACATAAATAAAATCAAGAATTGCCTGCATAAGATACATACAAAAAAGGATCATTTTTTTTAATCTTACCAAAGTTCTAACTAGAAACTTCATCTCTTTCTCTCTACATGAACGTATAAGACTCACAATGAGGTTTTTCTTCCGGATGGTACTGCCACTGCCTGTTTGTACACTGATAAATGCTATATGAGGAAAATGAGACTAATAGAATATAGATGACAAAGATTAAAACAATACAAACACATTGGTAAGCATGGTGTTTTACTTAGCTATAGTAATCAAATTTTAGAAGGACTAAATTTCTCTTATTTGGACAGAAGAAAAAAGAGAAGCTATGGAAAAGACTTGTTTTAGAGCATGAATCCCTAGGCACAATCATATGCATCTAGGACTCTATATATCCAAGCCATTAGATATTTATAGCATGATATCCTTTGTCTATCATCAACAGTGGTAATAACATTCTGCTTCTAATATGTTTAGTGACCTAGAAAACAGTTCTTAACCTTATGAAGAAGATATTGTGATAAGTTCTCAATGAATTTCTTACCACCAAAACCCAGGTTTTAACCAATTATTTCAAGTTCTAAGTACAGCAAATTAAGGTGACACTCAGTTTCCTAACATCTCTGGAAACAAATCAGTATCTAATGATTCTAATAATGGATTCAATATTTCAGCACTGTCATACTCATTTGGTGTTGCAGGATCCATACTGGGTTGATCATACCTTATCTTCCGAAGCACCGAATATACGTCCCTAATTAATAGTGGTGGTGGAGTAGCAAGTAGTGTTTGGGTTTGCCGGCATGTTTGTGCAACATCACCTTAGACCAAATGTAGGTGTTAAGAAGTCTCTCCAAAAATAATCATGGGTAAAAAGTAACAGAAAATGGAAAACTATGACTGGAAGTATCTGCTTCTACCAAGATCACCCATGTCATTGTACATATCCCTTATTTTCGAACGGTTTGTCCCACAAGCTTCTTCCAGTGCGGACGTAACCAAGCTTCCGCCAATATTCAATTCCTGCATCATTACTACAGCATGAATACTCTTTTTTTTTCTTTTGCAGCAAATCTCTCTTAATATTCTGTTTCTTATTTGTTAAGCAATCTATAATATACAATTTGAAGGGAAATTTGTCCTTAAGAATAAAGAGTAAAACTCAACTACTGTGAAACAAAAAAAAAGGAAGATAAGGACAGGGAACTGGTGAAGTGGACTAACAATGTTTTCATGGTCAGCCGCAATTTTGTGGGTGCACAGATAAACAGCAGGAAGCACATCCTCTGGTGACAAGGCCAGCAAACTAGTTGAAAGAAGCCATAGAGGAAAAAAGGTTGGCAGTCAGTTATAGGTAATGTAATGTGAACTTGGATTTCACAACCAAGAAATATATACAAAATAACAAGGTACAATTTTACCAACCTCCTAAACATATTGCAAAGCATAGAAGTAGCTTTAATCTTGCCCTTTTCACTGCAAACAAGGTCAAAAGTCCGTGCAAGATGGACATATGGAGCAGGCTGACCGGATCTCCAGCATGCTGCATACACATCTCAGTAGGAGTTTCAAAATTTTATGAATAAGCAGAGAAATTCTATGAATTTGCCCCAAAAAGAAAGAGACACTAAAGATGCAATAAGACTATAACTCAGAAAAAAAATGCCAAGCAGTTAAAACCAATAAAATAACGTCTAAATAGATGCTACAATACTACAGAATTACAAGAGTTTCAAGATACAATATTAAAAAAATAATAAATTAAACAACTTCATGACACCAACCATGTTCTATAGGTTTATATTTATCAGGAGGCAACGAAACAAGAGTTGTGCCAACATTTTCCACTGGTTTTCCTTGCAAAGATAAATACGTAATACATCTTGATTCCTCCTGCGAATGTTTGTTCTTGCTAACAGGGCAATCATTAGTACAGCTGGGTACCTGAGCTGACTTATTGGAAACTACCATACCTTCTGTATTCTCATCATCGTTCACGTCAGGATTACTGTAATATATATCAAGTGCATTGTTGATATCTCCTTGGGCCTTTTCAAGTAAGGTGACCACATAATCTCTTGACGATTCTTTGGCATTTATTATCTGAATAAACTGATCGATTTTCTCTAAATATGATTTAGTCAAGTCACTAGGCAAAGTACTTTCACTTTTAGGGCATTCCTCAAATTGCGGATCAGTCTTACCACCTTTAGAGTCATCAACCGAAACTTTGCCAAAGAAGCTAGTTATCATAGGTTGCTTTGACCCGCTAGATTCCAATTTTGAGTTACTTTTGACTTTCTTATTCGACCTGTTCTCAGAGTTTTTCTTTCTTTTGCCAGGAGATATGTTGCTCCGAACTGAAAGTTTAGAACTAGAAGGCTTGATGACTTGACTTAAATGAAGGCTTAAACTTTCATGAGTGCTACTTCTAAAAGGCCCTGAATTTAGAAGTGAGACAGAGTTGTTAGATGAACCAGCATGAGAAGCAGAATCAGAAGTTCTAACAGCAGAGATTTGCTCATATAACTCATTTTCATGTTCATAAAAATTAGAAACTGCTTCAACAATATTCCATCTGGAGCTGCTAATCAAATTTAATATATGGTCCCTGGTAACCCATTTGGGCAAAGAGTTGCCTAATTCCTCAACTATTCTCTCTCTTTCCTCCTCGCTAGGTATGGCTGAATCTTGTAAATCAGATTTGTCCACAAAAGATGAATCATTCAAAGTAATATATACATCATTACTCTCAATAGTTTTCATCTCTGATATATTTTGCTTTCTCTCCGTGTCCTTTTCCTTGTTCAAGGCAGGACTGACATCTATTTCAACTTTTTCTACACTTTCACAATTGCCACGATGAAAACCCATCAGGAAGTCCTTTTTATTAGCCATTTCATCAACCAGCCCAGCAAAGTGTTTTCTCAATTTAGCAGCATGCTTACTGTCAAGGTTCTCAATGTCCATACCAACTGTAGGAATAACCTTCTTGGGTTTCAAAAACTTCACATATTCTCTAAGCTCATCATAATTAGAATGCTCACTGTAAGGGACTAGATGTATCTCGACTGAATCCTTTGATCTCACAGAAAATTTATTCCTTTTGATTTCATAAGTCCACCCAGTTGGCACAAAACCAACAACCTTCTCATACCCTTTTTCCACCATAATATCTTTCATTTTCACAAAATTCGGTCGAAAATACGGCCAAGTCTCACCTAATACATTCCAACCAACAACATGGACATCGCTCTCACTCTCATCTACAGTAAAAACCTCATCTTTCCCATACCCCAAAATATTCAAAATCTCCGATTTCCTCCCATCCACAAATATCTTCCTCTTACATCGCCGAGCAATCTCAACCAAAATCTTCTCTTTTCCAACAACATAAGTGGCAACAAGAAACAAAACCCTTTTTTCCTTAAACTCCTTCCCTATCCTATCGACCACACTAGCCACATAATCAACCGATTCTTCTTGAGAAGGAAACACGAATTTTGGATTACAATAAGTTGTATCTAAAAAAATAGCATCACAACCAACAAATTCCTTCAAATAACTATTCAACTTCATCGAGTTACAATAACGACAATCTCCCGTGTGAACATACCTTTCAAAGCTCCCATTTTTTGTGGGAACTTTGAATAAAAACTGGACAGCACCAGGGCAATGATTAGCGTCAATGAGAACGACCTCACAGCCGTCTACCACAACGGGGTCGTTTAGAGGTAAGGGGAAGATGAAATGAGGTGGTACTTTAAGGGTTTGGATGAGGAGGAGGGAAGTGAGGTGGGAACAAAAGATTATGCCTTTGGACCAGGAAGGGGAGAGGCCGGAATAATGGTCGGAGTGGAAGTGGGAAAGGAAGTAGGCGGCGGAGAAGGTTGTGGTGGTGGCGGTGGAGTGGCGGAAGGAGTCAATAAGGAAGCGGGTGTTGGGGATGAGTTTGGAGGGAAGGAAAGAGGAGGGAATTGGGGGGAAACAAAGGGTAGAATCGGAGGAGTTTGTGGCAGCGAGGTAGAGTTGGGTGGAGTCTATTGTAAGGATTTTGGCGGCAGCGGCGCTGGTGGTGGCTGCCGAGTGAGAGGACATCGGCAGAGCTTCGCGCGGCGGAGAAAAAAAGACGCTTTTCTGGTAGGTTGATTTAGGAGTTCCGAGAGGAAGGCGAGTGAAGCGGTTGCCTGAAAAGAGAGGAGTTAAACTACTTAAATGACCACTTAATTATAGTGGTTCGGCTATAATCATCGTACTTTTAATTGTGTTATTGTAACTACTTAATTATTTAAAATCTAGGATAAGTGACGTGAAAATTAACAAAATTTTGTATAATTATACATTTTGGTCTTTCATTTGGTCGTATTTTTAATTTAATTTAATAAATTAATAATATATACATGTCACCACATAATTAGAATAATTTAAATACTTTTATTTAATTAAATAAATTTATTATCATCATCCAATTAAATTGTGATAAAATTTGGAATGTCAAACCCACGTAAAGCTAAGAATAATAAGGTGTTCTTACCAACCATAACATTTATTGAATAAAGGGTTAACTACTAGGATGGTCACTTATATTTTCTCTAGTACAGAGTTGATCACTGATTTTGAAAAACGACTCGTAAGGTTACTTACGTTTTCGGGACATAAACTTTTGGTCACTCAGCCGTTTGTTGCCGTTAAATGTTAACGGGAGGCTGATCTGAGATAATAAAAAATGATAAATTACTTAGACAGTCCCTAAACTATTACTTCACTCTTATTTTGACCACCGAAATAAAAATAATTTGTATAATTACACATTTAATCCTCCACATTTACATTTTTTTATTTATTCTCCTCTACCATCTTCCATATTCTTTTTCAGCCAACTCAATCTTTAATTTTCTATTATATTAATCCTCAATTCACACCGTATATTATAATTCATCGTCGTATATATCCATGTTTCAAATAATGTTTGTAATTCTTAATATGGTTCAATACAAAATAATGCCCAATTTACGTGCAACAATGTTTACATAGCATATTCGAAAGACTTAAATGAAAATAGGTGCCTAAAGTATACCTTTTTTGAACTTTAGGCGCCTAAAGTATTTTTTTGTAAAAATAGGTGCCAAAAGTTTTAACCGTTATAATTTTAGGTGCTAGACCGTTAAAGGGGTGTTAAAAAATTAACAACCAATCAATTCTCGACATGTGGCACTATTTTTATTTTTTAAAATCAATATAATGAAAAAAAACTCATAATTTTTAATCTTTAATTCGTAAATTTTGGAAATTTTACAAAATAGTCCTTAAATCCCTAAAATTACTCAAATCCTAACCCCTAAATCGTCGTCGCTTCCGCTGCCGACCATCGCCCCTGACCGCACCCCTTTGGTTGCCATAGCATGAAGACCATTTCCCCGAACACGACATCGCCGAAAACGGTGAATGATGTGCTAGCCGAACGTCGATTTCGCGTTCGACATTCAGTTGAACGCCGTTTACCGTTTCCAGTGATGTCGTGTTGGGGGAAATAACCGCCATGCTCTGGTGACCAAAGGGGTGTAGTCAGAGGCAGCGATTGACGACGAAAGTAGTGGCGAGTTTGTGGTTTGGGTAATTTTAGGGATTTGAGGATTGCTTGTAAAAATTTCAAAATTTCGGGATTATTTGAAAATTAAAAATTTTGAGTTGAGAATTACAAACATTATTTGAAACATGGGTATATACGGTAATGGATTATAATATACGGTGTGAATTAAGGATTAATATTGTAGAAAATTAGAGATTGAGTTAGATGAAGAAGAAATAAAAAAATGTGAATGTAGAGGATTTCATGTGTAATTATACAAATTGTTTTTATTTCGGTGGTTAAAATAGGAGTGAAGTAATAGTTTAGGGTCTGTCTAGGTAATTTATTCTTTTTTTCTTATTTCAGATCAACCTCCCGTCAAAGATTAATGGCAACAAACGGCTAGGTGACCAAAAGTTTACGCCCCGAAAACGTAAATGACCTTACTGGTCATTTTCAGAATCGATGACCAACTCTGTACTGGGGGAAAACATAAGTGACCATCCCAGTAATTAACCCTTGAATAAATTACAACATTTAAATACCTACCTAGTGTGTTATTGTTTACTATACTCACTATTCTAATTTATAAAATACTATGACTGAATGATACTCTTTAACTTAGTGAAGAAGTCAAGAGTAATATTTGATCTATCTTATTAAGATACATTCTTTTGGTTATAGTAGATGAAAATATTTCGTAGTCTATTTAAGTCAATAATTTTGATTAAAACACTTAAAAATGTAGGGTGTCTGAAAATGAAGTATTAGGAGAAGGCATGAATTAAAGTGGAGCATTCATTTTAAAGTTTGAGATGACTTATGAGAACCTAGCTAATCCACTAACAAAAGAGTTAAGTAGGAGATTAGTTCTAGACTCGTCGAGAAGGTGATGTGTCTCAAGCCCATTGATTGAGGAATTTATGGTGAGTGCCCAACTTAGTATTTTAAATTAAATATGGTCACAACGAAATCATGAAAACTTGGTGGGTACTTGTTAGACTTAATCTGATCAATCGAAATGCCAAGAGGGGGTGAATCGACTTATAAAAAAATTTGTGGAAGCAACCGAAAAAGATAGACAATTTGCACAACTATTTTAGAGTGGTTCAACTTCTAAATCAAGTCTACATTCACTATATTAGTTATCCACACTAAGGATTTCTCAAATTTACTAGATTTGATTCTTTTTAAGACTCAAGGAGATAACCTTACAAACACCCTTAAGGTTTATACCCCAAAACCTTAATAACACTCTCAAAGAGAGCAAAAAAATATAAATTTAGCAAACTAAACAAACCTCACAAGGCAAGTAAGTTTGTAAAATTAAGCTCTCACCCAAATGAACACTTGAGCAAAAATTAAACAATGAAAGCTCACTAGTGTTCTTACAAGAAAAATAGACTTTAAAGCTCAAATACAATAATTCTTTTTGCTTGATTGTTGGTATGGACTTTCTTGATGGTTTTCAATCACTTAGAGGTCCGTTTTAAGTCTTCTAATCAATTTCTATCCGTTGGAGGAGTTTTGTAGCCGTCGAATGTCATAAAATCAGGCATTTAATGCTCACATACACAGAAGTTCTGAAATTTCTCAAAGAGTTTCAAAACTCTTTGAGCCAGATTAAAAATTCAACCGTTAAAATTCAGGAGTTTCGAAACTCTTGCACATGTTTCGAAACTTTACCCAAAATTTTGAAACTTAAAACCCCACCATTTTCTCAAGTATTGAAACTACACAAGAAATTTCGAAACTTGTCATACAATTTCGAAACTAGGAAGACAATTTCGAAACTTTGCTCTAAAAAAATTGATTTTCCACAAGTTTTTAACCTTTTAAAAATGTTTAATAGTGGGAACAAAGTCAAAATACTTTATCATTATGTTTGACATGAACTATTTTGAAGAATTGTTTTAAAAACCCTTGAACAAATTTTACATATTTTATTGTGTTATATCAAAATAATCATAAAGCTATTAATCTCCTCCTTCTTGATATAACCAAAAAATCTTTATAAAATTTTAAAATCTGTTTTAAGTTTGTCGAAAATAATTTTTTTCCCTTTACTAAAAAAGCTTTAGAGCTAGAAGAAAAAATTAGAGTTTAAAAGATATTTTAAAAATTATTGCACCGATTTGTACAAAACTTTCTCCCTTTTTTGTTAAATAAAAAATGTATCATAAAGCTACAAACGAAGAAATATTAGTGCAATTTAGGAACCAATATCAAACTCATAATAAAGAAACATAAAATAAAGCCCAATCATCAAGCTCATAAATATAAAAAGTCATACAAAATAAGTAAAAAAACAAACTAACATAAAAACAACATATTGTTCTAAAGCAAGATAAAAACATGAAGTTCAAATCTAAAACAAACATGTTAAGTCCATAAAAAATAATTTATCTAAAATCCAAGATTAAGCATTTGGTTTATTGAGAGGAGGCATAAAGTGACGACGAAGAGCACCAACATCTTCTTCTATGGCTTGTTGTCTAGCTTTTATGGCTATTTGACGAGTATTTATGGCATGATGTCGAGTCGTCATAGCTCCAAACTGATCAAAAATGTAATTATAAATAGACTGAATGATTGCAGCTTGTTGCGGAGGAGACACATCACCATAAAAAACAATAAGAGCAACACCAATAACCAAAGCATCACCATTTCCATCATCAACATCCATCTCAGCTTGATGCTTTTGCACCCATTCACATTCTTAAAATAGTAATCGGTTTCATGAGCCGTGGTTTCATCAAGCTTACTAATCAAGGGAGATATCGGATCAAAAGAGAAATCAATATTCTGATACTGAAAGATGTGGCTGAGGGCACAAGCATAGAGAAAGGAATGTTAGGAGTGAAAACCTTTGTTAATGGAACCAATTATCTCGCTAAAGATAATACGAGCAATGCGAGGACACGTGTTTGTACGGAATTGATGAAGCAAAAATCAAAAAATGAAATGACAATTCGACACATTCAATTTTTTCAACCAAGGTCTACATCCACTACCTTAGCATCCACACTAAGGATTTCCCAATTCACTACCATGAATTCTTTCTTTTTACAGGACAAAGAGATAACTTTTACAACCTATCTTTTCACGGGCTAAGATAGAACTCTCTCCCTAGTTTTTATAAGGATTAACTAAAACATATCCCTCAACAATAAGGTCTTGACATTTGTAAACAAAATACCTCTCTAGGTGGGTGTTTACACTTTTTGGCTCACTAGGATTGAACTAAAGAAACATAAGAGATTAAAAAGAAATAAACAATGAAAAACTGTACTCTCTTGATCTTTAAGCTTGGATGCACATCCTCTTATTCTTCAAGTGTCCTTGGCTTGTATTTATAGTGTATAATGAAAAACTAGCCGTTTATAGCCGTTGGAGATGAAAACTAGATGTTAAAAATTATCCGTTAAAAACTAGTCGTTTATAACCATTGGAGATGAAAAATAGTCGTTGGGGACTTTAAATGCAGTCATAAATGCATTTTTGGTACAATGGGTATCGATACCTGCCAAAACAAAAAGAGAAGTTGCGCATAAATACATAGCGTATCGGTACACGATACATTTGTATCTTCAGATAAGGCCCGGTGGCACACAACCTCGGGAACGCACATTCGGCATCTCATCTCATGGTGTTGCAACACGCTCTCTGGTATCCAAATACCATCAATCAAGGTGACTCAACCAAATAAGGTGTCCAATACAACACACATCATAGACACACAACCACATACGACACACAACATCATTCAATCCCCAAGAATCTCTTAAGGTTGCTATTACAACAAGTCACCCAAACTTTATCATGTTATTACATATTATGCTCATAAATGAGGGTTAAATCTCGGTTTCTCGGTTTTACAATTTATTTTACCACATTAGAACCCCATTGGACCATTGCCTTCAAATTATCAACCATTCGAACTCAAGCACAACTTTTCAGGTAGATTGCCCGGTGGATATCAATACTGGCCCTCGTGTATCGATACAATACCCTTGGGTATCAATACTCACAGTGTACTGATATCATTTGAACTTATTGGAATTTCATCTAGCCTTCGCGTACCGGCACAGGTCGACCCGTACCGACACCTCCTACAAAGCGTACCGGTACTAGTTGAACACTATATTGGTACCTCCTTCATAGTTCATCTTAATGAACAGTGTTCTTAAACACAGAACACTAGGGTACCAGTACTGCCTCCCCGAGTACCAATATCAAAGCCCAAAAATGGCTTCCTATGCTTTGGAAATCACTTCCCGAGCCCCAAAAACACAACCTTTAACCCCTTTACCCGGTCCTACATCTTATGAAAATTATTAGGGTGGTTTGGTACCATTTTTACAAGTTATTAACATGAAATCTGAGTTCTACCATTAAAGAGGGTCTCAAGCATTCAACATCTAAAAACAACCATACATATCAAAATCAAGCACAAAAGACATCATCCTTAGGATGTACATCAAACAAAGAAGTTAGTAGTGTACTAACCTTGCTCTCACTACTGGAAAAGAAGCCTCAAACTGTCATAACAACTATTTGCTCGATGATGGGGTTTGTTGTTAATTTGAATTTTGAAAAAAACAATTTTAAAGGACTGGAGTCGCCGCCATTCACTTTGATAGATCGAACACCATAAAACTAGAGATTCATTTAACAATGGGTTTGGGAGTTGGTTACGTGTCTGGAAGGATTAACACCCCACAACACCCGAAATCGCTACCAAATCATACGTTGCTTTTATCAATGAAAATTTTTTAAATTTAAATTGAGTTTAATTAAATGTTCTAAATTGAATACAAACTTTAAGTAAGTGGGCTTTAACATTTGGTGGGTTTGAATTAATTAACCATTTAATTAATGAGGGTAACTTTAAATTCGGACCATAGATTAAACCGACATCAAATAAGCCTGGCTGTCATGTTAATTTATGGTTCGAATTAAGAACATCGCCTTTATGCATGACGCAAACAGTTAAGTATGATGCTATGATTTGTCAAATTTTATTCATTTTAAAGTTTACCTTTATACAATATAAATTAATTCGAATATTTGGTCAATATCCATTAAGTCAATATATTACAACACAAATACTCGAGTTAATAAATACCTTCTTTTTATATTTAAAATTAATTAACAAAATATTTATTGAATTAAATAATATAAATTAAATGACTGTCAATTAAATTGACGTGAGCACGATTATGCCACCCAACGAATGCTACTTCAAACTTTCAGGGAAGTTTGACTTTTCATTTGTTACATACTGATGTGTAACATTTCTTATACTTATACTACTTATTAGTGTGTTTAACTATGTATATAGTATGTTTGGTGTGTTTTGAATAAGTTTGAGTATGATTTATAATGTTTTTATATTGGTTTCGTTTTGGATTATTATAAGGTGACTTATTATTTTTATATATTTGTTTTATCAGGATCAAGTGTACGTGTGTGATGAGTGTGCATGCATTGTACGTGACCAGCATTGTATGTGACCAGCACCTTGCATGTGCGATGCAAGTTCGACCAAATGAAATTTACATATGCAGCCGAGCCTTTGTTTTATCCTCACCATGTGCATGGAATTTAAATTTCCAAAGCAAAACACATGCAGCCGAAACTTGGATTTTCATCCATGCACGTGACAAAGCAGCCGGAAATGGGAATTAAAATTCAAAGAATTAAATGTTTGAAAGCCGAGTATTCCTTGTTCATCCTTCATATATGCGCACGTGCAACATATGCTTTTTATCTCACAAGATGCGGGCAGAATAGATGAGAACAAATGGATTTCATTTGAAATTCAATTTGTTTTTCTCACATGTTAAATGTGAAACATATGTGGCGCCTATTGGAGGAGTTATTTGTGTAATTTAAATTCAAATTACACTTTCAAATTCAGCCACAAACAATGGCCGACCACCTTTTCCTATATATTTGTAACTTTTTTTATTAAAAAAAAGACATTTTATGAATAAAATTTTTGTGAGATTATTCTCTCAATTTCGGTTTTTCACCAAACTTTCTTTGGCATTTCAGACGTTGTTTGTTGTGTCAAATTCACTTGATACTTCGGGTTCCTAGATCGCTATCTACTGGGTCCAAGTCCTTTGACGTGAAGCATATTCGATTCGGGTTTGCTGAGTAGATTGTGCAGGTTCTTTCGAGCTTTCTGTCTTTGACGTTAGACATATTCGATTCGGGTTCGTTCAGCAGATTTTTCGAGTTCTTTCGAGTTTAGCGTTTTCAACATCGATCGTTTTTGAAGCCTTTTTCACCATCGTTTTGAAGTCTTTCCAAAACGCCAAAATTATCATATTACCCTATATTATTATTATTTTTATTTTTGTTCATCTTTAAGTCCATATTTAACATAAATATGTCATATAATTTTTGTTGTTTCCTTGTTGTTTTTATTGCAGGAACATGCCTACAACATTCCTAGATCCGTAACAAACGAGGATAGTCCGTTTCGGCAGACTGCCCCTTTATTATGTGGTATCAGAGCTTTGGTCAGATTATAGCACTTTCTGCACTACAAGAAATAAAAAAATACAAAAGTAAAAAAAATTCAAAATTATGGAAAAAAGTCAAAGTTTGATAAAAAAGTCAAAGTCAACAAAAAAAAATCGAAAAAAATTCAAAAAAATTCAAAAAATCAGATTCGAATATTTGATGTATTTTTACGTTCATATATGTTGTTGGTTTGTGAAAATGATGAAGGATGATCAAATTTGCCATGGAATGCTTCGAAATCACCCGAAACAACTTCTTCTTGTTTGTTCGGTGATAGGGTCGCTGCAAGCATTCCTATTGCAGTAAGTTCTTTGTTTTCGTTCATTCATTTCATTTTTCAGCCTTGTTCTTCATTTCATTACCAAAATTCCAACCACCTTTCTTTTATTTTCCAACCTTTTATTTTTATTTTAACAGCCCCTATATGTTCTTTAACCATTTTTTTGTTTACCTATTATATTATCTTGTAAGTTTGACACAGTTAACAAGTCCGAAAGATCGAGTTAGTTCCTTAAAGAACTAATTGCGAGAGATCAAGTGGAAAAGGCAATTGAGCGTGTGAGAACAGAATGGGAGACAAAAAGAGCCATTCAAGTATTCTCCCGAGTGAAACACGAGCGTTTGAGTGCAATTGTTGAGCGATCTTTCCTTGGAGCGATCTGTGAGATTTTTGTTGAGTGTGATGTGAGGTCCATTTTTTTATTATTTATTTCACTAACATATATATATATATATTGTGTGTTTTTGTTTGTTGTTTTGGTTTTTCAACATGGCAGGTTCTGATGATAATTCGGGTGAACAACAACCACTAAATTTCCAGATGCAAGCCTTAGAGCGCATGATGCAACGAGTGATTGCTAATGCATTGAAGCCTATACATTCTCGAATGGATAGACTTGATGGAGGTGGTTCCCATTCTGTCCATGAAGAGATAAATGATGACAATGTGCAGACATTGGCTACCGGTGAAGCACTTGTTGACAAGAGAAGTCTAAATGATCAACCATTACAGGATGAACCACAACGAAACAACCTCTTCCATACGAGATGCAACGTGAACGACAAGGTATGTATTGTGATTATTGATAGTGGTAGTTGTGCTAACGTTGCTAGTAGTCTCATGGTTGACAAGTTAGGACTGAAGACGACCACGCATCCCAATCCGTACAAGTTACAATGGTTGAATAATGGTGTTGAAATCAAAGTTATCGAACAAGTTGTTATACCATTTTTCATTGGTAAATACAAGGATGAGGTAACTTGTGATGTTTGTTCTATGGATACTTGTCATTTGTTGTTAGGAAGACCGTGGCAGAATGATAAGAGAGTTTTGCACGATTGTTACACCAATCGATACTCTTTTACTCATGAGGGGAAAAAGGTAACTTTGGCGCCTATGACTCCAAATGAAGTATATGAAGCCGGAGTTCGTTTGAAAGCGAGTACTGCAGCTTGGAAAGCCAACAAAGAGAAGAATGATTGTGACAAAGAAGAAGTGAACTCAAAGGTTTTATCTGATTCTACGTTTTCTTCTATTTCTTCTTCTAACTTGCAGGTTAATAAGGTGATGCCATGTGATGTACCCAAGGTTTCTACTGTTGGTATGTCTAGTGCATCTATGTCCTTTTCAGAATTTTCGCAACCTTCTTTACCACGGGTTGACGTTCCTTTCCATTGTGCTATTGATTTTTCATTCTTATATGCTAATTTCTTTGGTTTTACATTGGATTGTGAACAACCTTGTGTTGTGATTTTGGATGATCGTCGAGATTCTTGTTGTTCTTTGGAGTTGCCTTTATATGTCACTGTTTGCAGGATTACGAATGTGCAACGATCATTGTATGACTTTATGTTGTGCATTATTCGGAAAGGTACAAGAAAGAAGGCATTTCCATTTGTGTTCTTTGTAACAGAACTTGATTCAAGAGGATGGCATATGTGCCGAGCAAGACGACTGAGGAAGTTCCCTGCCAAGCGAAAGTTGAAATTGTTCCCTTTTGTAATGAGGGTCGATTTGGGGACAAATCGCATTAAACAAGGGGGGATGATGTGAGCACGATTATGCCACCCAACGAATGCTACTTCAAACTTTCAGGGAAGTTTGACTTTTCATTTGTTACATACTGATGTGTAACATTTCTTATACTTATACTACTTATTAGTGTGTTTAACTATGTATATAGTATGTTTGGTGTGTTTTGAATAAGTTTGAGTATGATTTATAATGTTTTTATATTGGTTTCGTTTTGGATTATTATAAGGTGACTTATTATTTTTATATATTTGTTTTATCAGGATCAAGTGTACGTGTGTGATGAGTGTGCATGCATTGTACGTGACCAGAATTGTACGTGACCAACACCTTGCATGTGCGATGCAAGTTTGACCAAATGAAATTTACATATGCAACAGAGCCTTTGTTTTATCCTCACCATGTGCATGGAATTTAAATTTCCAAAGCAAAACACATGCAGCCGAAACTTGGATTTTCATCCATGCACGTGAACAAAGCAGCCAAAAATGGGAATTAAAATTCAAAGAATTAAATGTTTGCAAGCCGAGTATTCCTTGTTCATCCTTCATATATGCGCATGTGCAGCAGATGCTTTTTATCTCACAAGATGCGGGCAGATTGGATGAGAACAAATGTATTTCATTTGAAATTCAATTTGTTTTTCTCACATGTTAAATGTGAAACATATGTGGCGCATATTGGAGGAGTTATTTGTGTAATTTAAATTCAAATTACACTTTCAAATTCAGCCACAAACAATGGCCGACCACCTTTTCCTATATATTTGTAACTTTTTTTTAATTAAAAAAAGACATTTTATGAATAAATTTTTTGTGAGATTATTCTCTCAATTTCAGTTTTTCACCGAACTTTCTTTGGCATTTCAGACATTGTTTGTTGTGTCAAATTCACTTGATACTTCGGGTTCCTAGATTGCTATCTACTGGGTCCAAGTCCTCTGACGTAAAGCATATTCGATTCGGGTTTGCTCAGTAGATTGTGCAGGTTCTTTAAGCTTTCCGTCTTTGACGTTAGACAGATTCGATTCGGGTTCGTTCAGCAGATTGTTCGAGTTCTTTCGAGTTTAGCGTTTTCAACATCGGTCGTTTTTGAAGCCTTTTTCACCATCGTTTTGAAGTCTTTCCAAAACGCCAAAATTATCATCTTACCCTATATTATTATTATTTTTATTTTTGTTCATCTTTAAGTCCATATTTAACATAAATATGTCATATAATTTTTGTTGTTTCCTTGTTGTTTTTATTGCAGGAACATGCCTACAACATTCCTAGATCCGTAACAAACAAGGATAGTCCGTTTCGGCAGACTGCCCCTTTATTATAAATGCATTGCACGTTAAGGATTTAAAGAAACACACCAAAGGTCCACAAAAGTTATAACCTAAAAAGGCTCAAATTATGAAAAATATAATTAGTGATCTATTATTATCTAAGTTATTCTAATATTAACCTAAATTAAAGAACCTAGAAATTTAAAACCTAATATTTTATGAAATTATCTTAATATTCAATGATTAATTTGATTAGTATCGAATTGTATCCATTAAGCCAAGGACACTATTTAAAAGAAATCAAGTTAATGATTATGATTTCTAAGTTGTGAACTAAATTGAATATTAATTTTATATCCTAAAATAATTAAAAGAAATAGTATAAATTTAATTAATTTAAAATATATCCCATTAAGCCAAGGACATATTTTAATTTAATTAAATTAATTCATGCTATATTCTAACTAAAGGTTTTAACTAATCTAAAATACATAAATTTATTTTGATTAATTTAAACACACTCCCCCATTAAGCCAATGAAATATTTTAAATTAACTAAATTAAATTTTAAACTAAACCTAAACTAACCTAAATTTAATTCAATTAGATTACGCATATGTCTCATTAAGACAAATGTATATATTAAATTAATTAAATTAAACTAAGCTAACCTAATCTAAAACCTAAAAAACAAGCATACATGAATAAAACAAATAAAATAAAATACATAAATTAAAAAAAATAAGGATTAAAACTGAATGAAATTTAAACTTTAAATAATGAATTAGGGACTTAATTGAATAAATCTAAAATTACAAAGCGCAAATTAAAGCACAACGAGACCAAATTGAAAGAAATAAAAACTGAAGGAAACATGTAGGATATCCATGATAAATGGGCGCGACCCGTTTAGAAATGCACAAATCCTAATGATCCGAATCCACGACTATATAAAACCACATCCCAAATCAAACCAACATTTTCCCTCTTTTTCTCTCTCTCTCCTCAACTTTGATATCCCAAAATTGAGAGCATCTCTCTCTAAAAAAACACGAAATTCCCAGAAAACACACCCAAACCAGATCAAACTTACCTTTTTTTTCAAAAACAAGGCTTGTGTTCTTAACCAAAAACCTAGGTTTGATCTTTAGAAACCCTGTATCTTCTTTCTAAACTTATTTTTCAGATCTAACACCTAAAAAATAAGAAAAAACATCACATTCTTCACTTTTTACTCTCTTTGATCCATAATCAAATCCTGAATATCATATTTTCTTGTTTTTCTTCCCAAATCCCCTAGAACACATACCCTTTTTTAAACCTAAATGTGTCATCATTCTAATCCTAATTCAGAATATATGAGGATTTGAACAACCTCCCAAAATCTAACCTAGATCTAATGTAAACCATATATTTGATTTTGATATAACAAATAGTTTAAGGACCGAATTGCAAAGTAAATAAATTTTTAAGTATTTGAAAGTTTCACTATTGACAAGGATTTTAAACCAAAATTATTTCAAAGTCAAAACTTAAATCCCACAATTTTTAAGTATTTTCAAAGCAAATCTTAACAAAATCGCCCAGGCGTTTCGATACACTATATAAGTGTTTCAATACGACTTTGTCTTTCCAAAGCCAAACTTTACAAAACTACACAGGCGTTTCGATACTCTATCCCAACGTTTCGATACGGCCTCATCTTAATTAGCTATTGGAATTTCATGTTTCAATATGGCTGTCTATTTCGATACGGGTGTTTCGATACGACATTCATCTGAGCTTAAGGTTAGTGTTTTAGTGTACCGATACAGACCTATACCATATCAATATGGGGGGGGGTTAAGATTTTCAAATCTTTGCATTTATTAAATGACCGTTGCCTTGTTAGTTAGATGAAATCAATAAACTTTTGAATTTCAGTTACCCGTACCGATACACCCTTGTGGCATACCGATACGAAGTTTGACAGTGTCTAAGTTTGCAAAAATTGCATCGATACAACCTATAGCCATTTCGATACGTCACCTTTATCATTTTGATATGCCTTCCCGCGTACCGATACGCCTTCTTTATTACTTGCAACGACTCTTTCTATTTTGAGACAAGTATCAATAATAGTACCCCGTGTACCGAAATGGTAGGTTACAAAAGTGCATTTATGATGGAAAAAAGAGAGCTCAACGACTCTATTGATGATGCCAACCATCCAAACAACTAGAATTCAGCGAGAAGGTATAAAAGCAAGCCTCTAAAGCTACATCAACAACCATTCATCAAGTCAAGCACACTTAAGCAAAAATCCAATCTCTTTGAGCCATTTAGAGTCAAACCCTTACACCCAACTTGTGTAATTAATTTATAATCTTTCATTTCAAGTTTGGGGAGTGTGCTATTGTAACTGGGAAAATATTTTACCTATTGAGAGGTTCATTTTCAATTTGCCAACTTCTTCTTGTAAAAGAGTGATTTTGATCAAGCTTTGGGTAGAAAGCTTTGATCCTTGTAATGGTTTCCTCCTAATCCTAGAAAAAGGGGAATTCATTAGTTAATTGGTTGAAATCCGCAGTGGGAGCTAAGATAGTGGATGTGGAGCTTGTTAGAAGCTTGAACCACTCTAAATCTCTTTGTCTTCAATTTTTATTTTACCATTTTGCTCCCTTTGATTTTAAAAAGCCAATTCACCCCCTCTTGTCCAATTCGACATTGTTTGATCATCTCAACAATTGGTATTAGAGCTATTCTTATTGGAAGGATTAACACCCTCTTGAGTCGATTCTAAGAGAGATTGATCAACCTACAATTCAAGCCATGACATCTACCTCCGACCAAAACTTCTATGAGTCACAATCCATTACCAAACCTCCTTCTTTCAATGGGGACAACCATCCTTTTTGGAAGAATAGAATGAGGCTCTTCATCAAATCAAATGACTAGCTCCTATGGGATGTAGTGGAAGATGATCTATAAATTCCTATGAAGAGACATGTAGAAGGTATACTCGTTCCCAAGTCCAAGATCAAGATGACCGATGATGATCAGAAGAAGCTTCAAGTAAACGACAAAGCATTGCACATGCTATTTTGTGCTCTTGGACCAGATATGTACTCGAAGATGTCTTTGTGTACAAGTGTGAAGGCTTGGAATCCTCAATTTGAGCTATGAAAATTTTAAGATGGAGCCCGATGAAAGCGTCACCAAGATGTTTAATCGTTTCTCGTCATTGTCAAATGTCTCAAAGGCTTCGATGAAGTCATTCCCGAAGATAAACTTGTTCAGAAACTTCTCTATTCTCTTCCCGAGTCATGGGATGTGAAGAGGACCGTCATCATCGAGGCAAAAGATTTGAAGACATTGAAGCTCGATGCACTAGGGGATCACTTCCTACTTATGAGATCACGAAGCAAGGAAGAGAAGAAGAAAAGAAAAGAGAAGAGAAAAGAATGGAGAAGAAAGAGGTAGAGAAGAAAAAGATTGGAATTGCTCTCAAAGCTTCATATGAAGAGAGCGACTCAAGTGAGGAGGAAGACGAGGAAATGGTCATGTTAGCCAAAAGATTCACTCAATTCATGAAGTCTAATAAAGGTAGAAAGTTCATTAGAAAATGAGACTTCAAGAACAAGAACAAGGAGGAAGAGAAGGATCAACTCATCTGCTATGAGTGCAAGAAATTAGGGAATATACGAACCGGTTACCCCCAACTCAAAAGAAAGATCTTTGGGAAGAAGAAGAAGTTTAAGGCTAACATTCCTACACGAAGTTGACAACCTTTGCCTCAAAGCCTTGGAGAAGGATCCTAAGGTAACCTCTAACTCATCTAACTTTGATTTTACATATGATGAGCTTCAAGAAGCATATGATGAGTAACAAGAGGTATATGATGAATTGGTTGAGAAATATAAGGAATCAATTTTGAAAAACAAGAAACTCATTTTTGATTTGAAAACACAAAACGATTCCTTATCTAAAACCAATTCCAAACTTGAAAAGAAGGTTTGTGCTTTGAAAGACAATTTAACATATTTTGAAAAAGAAAACATTGATTTAAACAACCTTTTTTCTAAGCTTAATGATCATCACCATAAGGAGGTGAATGATCTCAAAGCTTCTTTGAGCAAAGATGGGAATTCAAGTTTTGAAAAAGGTGAATCTTCAAAACCCAACTATGGAAAAAGAAACTTTGTTAATCACAAACAAAGTGGCTTCCAAAGGCCCTCTAGAGGAAAGAGGATTAGGAGTGTTTGGGTTCCCAAGAACCTAATTGCTTCTAATGATTTACATGCTATTACTTCTTGGATTCCCAAGGGAACCAAGATATTGGGAGCTAATGTCCATGAACCCAAACTGATTTGGGTACCGGAAATCAAGACCTAATCTTTGTTTGTATGGGGAGCATTGTTACAAGGTCGAAGCTTCAAGTTAAAACACATGGTACCTTGATAGTGGATGCTCAAGACACATGACCGGTGACAAGAGTAGATTCATGGAACTAAAGCAAAAGAGTGGTGGAGTAGTGACATTTGGTGACAACTCCAAAGGCCACATTAAAGGAATTGACTCCATTGGTAATCACTCTTCCATACTCATTGATAATGTTTTATATGTCAACACTTTAAAACATAATTTGTTGAGCATTAGTCAATTATGTGATAAAGGTTTTAATGTTCTCTTTGATATAAATGGTTGTAAAATCTTGAACATTGAAACTAACAAAATAATGCTCATAGGTCATCGCATATGTAATATATACATGGTGCATTTAGATGACATACACATTTCTAATGCATGCTTTGTAGCTAAGGATGAACATGATTCATCCTTATGGCACATGAATCTAGGACATGCTAGCATGAATGTTTTAGAAAAATTGGTTTCCCAAGATATATTAAGAGGTTTACCTAAGCTAAAATTTTCTTTAGATAAAATTTGTGATGCTTGTGCTAAGGGTAAACATAAAAGGGTATCTTTTAAACCTATTAATGATGTTTTAACTAATAGAGTATTACAATGGATCCATATAGATCTCTTTGGGCCTATTAGGACAATGAGCTTGGGTGGAAAATCATATGCTTTTGTGTTAGCATATGATTACTGTTGACGCTCCAAAAGTACTGATTTATATACCAATTTCACATGCTTTTACTTGTATTTTAAGTACATTTAGTTGCATTTTGCCTTAGGAACCATGCATTGCATTAAGAGTTAGGATTTGGTGTTATGCCAGTGTGAAGGGGTTGTTTTTGGCACCTTTTTGCAGGTTGGCATAGCTGATGGCACAACAGCTGGCAGTGTAGGAGACGACGCCAAGGAGGATGCCGAGTTGACATTGGTGCAGAAGGAACTTTAATGCCAAGCACCGGGTGGCAGAAAAGAACATTTGATGCCAGGCTAAGAATATGTTAACTCTGAAAAAATAGGACTAGATCAGGCTGCTAGAAAATATGGATCATACCAATCTCCGAGAAAATAAAGGACGAGCAGTGCCAAGCACGGTTTGCAGTACCATGCCAAGTTGTGATGCCAGAGAAGTACTAACACGATGACACAACCTAACCTGATCAGCCTTAGGATTCAAACGCCAGATAAGACTATCGCCTACCTTATCCCTGCACGTTCAAATTCAAATTCAAGATATTCCTAGGCTATCTAAGGAGTCATATTTAATCCCGATCAAAGAAAAACGAAAAGAGGGAGAGACAGTGGAGAATCGAGGAAAGTGATTGGAGATAAGGAGCAACAGTCGAGAGCCTAACCGTGAAGAGCTGTATCGACGGACCCTCTTCTAGCTCATCCTCTTTATTATTATTTTTCTTTTTCTTAGTTTTAATGACGATGGATGTTGAAAACGATTATGTTTTTTTGGTTGATACCCTCACCATGAACTGATTTTATAGTTGGTGAGGGGTGTTGCGTTTGAATGCCATTTTTAATGTTTAGTTTTTAATAAATCAACACTGCCTCGACACTGTTCTTCCTATATGGTATGTTCTTCATTTTTAAGTGTGTTACCACACGAAAATTGGCACTATCTTTTTAAATACTTTGCCAAGCAAAAGCTGGCATAGTTGGCTTATTGCAACTTAGTATCATAACTGACTTGGGTGGCAACGATCGATTGCCAGGTACTAAGGAGAGATGCTTCAAAAGAAGATGTTCAAGTAGATGAACTTACTTCAGGAGTGAAATCTACCCCTTAGGAGTAAAGATTGGAACTTAATCGAATTGATTTATGTAAAAACATGCACTATAGACATATATGGGTTTTCCATAATTGATTTAGGGCAATTCCATCGACAGAGGTATTGCCACCTTTGAATCTGCTCGGCAAACAATGCCAAGACAAGATTTATTAAAGGCTGGCATGGCACAAATAACGTGAAAACCAGACACTTCTTGCCAATGCTGGTCATTTTCTAAGACCCTTTCCTTGCCTTCAACTTTATTTTATTTCATTTCTTTTCTTATCAGACATTTCAAAACCATTTCCAATCAAAACAATCTTTTTACAAAGCAAGTACTTGACTAAACAATTACACCCTTGAACGCATTCCATGTGGGATCGGTAACTCAGGTTAACTGTTGTATTACTTGCAGACCGTGTATACTTGCACGCAATAGACTTTACTTGGTATTGTTTTTATACTTTTCCAACATATTTTCTACCATATTGCCATCAATTTCTTATTCACGCCGAGAATTTACAAGTTTTTGGCGCCATTGTTGTGGATTGCAATAGATTTAATTGTTAAAGGTTTTTACTTGTTTTATTTTTATTTTATTTTTTCTTTTATCAGTGTATGCCCAAAAAACGTGCTGAGAGGGAAGTTAGACCATTAGATCTTGAGATTGAACGCACGTTGTGCAGATTGAGAAAGAAGATCCGAGAGATGAATCACGAAAATCAAGGGAATGTAGGAGTAAATGGTGTTCAAAACAATAAGGAGAATCAACCAAACAATTGAGGGATACCATTACACAATGACAATGTCGTCAACAATGGCGAAGAAGAGAGATCCATTTGAGAACAATCAGCACATGACATCACATGCTTAATGCCAAGAGTTATTGGCAATGAGGTAAATGCATCAAATTTCGAGCTTAAACACGTAATGATCTCAACTCTTTTGAATGTAGGACAATTCGATGGAGCACTGACTAGAGATCCAAGGCATCATTTAAATCAGTTTATAGAGATTTGCCAATTATTTCATCAATCAAGAGTGTCTTAGGATATTGTGAAGCTGAAACTTTTTACTTTCTCTTTGAGGGACAGAGCACGGACATGGCTGAATTCTTTGCCACCTGGCTCAGTCACTTTCTGAGCAGATCTATGCTAGATGTTCTTAACACGATTTCAGCTGCGACGCTCACTGCCAAGCTGCGTGGTGAGATCATTACCTTTAGGCAGGCCAAGGACGAGACCCTATACGATGCCTGGAATATATTTAAGGACTTGTTAAGAAGGTGTCCTATGTATGGGTTCCCAAATTAGACCCAGATACAAACCTTCTACAAAGGATTGAACACACAGACAAGAACTGTTGTTGATGCCTTAACAGTCGGATTATTGCTCGAAAAAAACTATACAGAAGCTGTTGGCATCCTTGAAAGGATAGCCATAAATGATTTTGAATATCTTGTAGCTAGACTTGGGACTGGAACCAAAGCAAGTGGAAAATTTCAGTTGGATGAGCTAACATCCATCCATGCCGAGATTTCCAACCTCAACAGCATGGTGAAAATTTGCAAAAAAGTAATGAGTCCCAAGAAGTTAAAGCATTAGAGCTATTTTGCACTATCTGTGAGGAGAACCACCATGCGGATGAATGCGTTGCCAATTCTGTGTCGGTAAATTTCATTGGCAATTCTGGACATTATTATAATTCTAACTCCAACTCTTAAAATGCAGGTTCGAGGCAACACCCTAACTTAGCATGGGGAAACCAAGGGGGAAACCAATACAATATACATCGCCATAATGCCAGAGGCAAAATCAGAATGCCATGCCAGCATTCTGCCAAAATACTATGCCACAAGGAGTTCAAAATAATTTCCAGCATGGGCAAAGACTCAATCAAGAGGGGTAATCTTATAAAATACACAAAGCAGGATGATGTCACAGTTCATAGACTAGCAGCGTCAATACGCAACTTAGAGATCCAGATGGGATAGCTTGCGAATGCACTCAACAATCACCCACAAGGAGCTTTGCCAAGTGACACTGAAGATGCTCGACACATAAGCAATGAACAATGTAAGGCCATAACCCTTCGAAGTGGTAAACAATGTGAGGCAGAAACGGCTGCCAAGCAATCGGTTGAATGCCAAGTTGGCAAACTAATGCCATCAGTGGAGCCTATGAAATTAGAGGAGGAGAAAGCCAAAGCAGATGATGCCAATTCTCATGCCAGCTCCAGTGCTCAGCAAGATACCCGTTCCATTGCCAACGATGGAATGTACAAGGATGACAAGCAGACAGAGGTAAGAAAGCAAACTGATGTCAATGTGGATGCAAGCATTGCCTCAGCTAGACTCCAAAAGCACAAGCAGGACCAGCAATTTAAGCGCTTCTTGGAAGTGCTTAAGCAATTACAAATTAATATTCCATTGGTAGAATCCCTTGAGCAAATGCCCAACTATGTAAAATTCTTGAAAGACATTTTGTCAAAAAAGAGGAAGTTGGGAGAATTTGAAACTGTTGTTCTCATGCAAGAATGCAGTACCATGATTTTGAATCGATTGCCACCAAAGCTTAAGATCCAGGGAGTTTTACTATTCCTTGTACAATTGGCAATAAATTCATGGGTAAGGCATTACTTGATTTAGGAGCCAACATCAATTTAATGCCATTATCTGTTTTCAAGAAACTTGGCATAGAAGCGAGACCTACCACGGTGACACTACAGTTGACAGACCGATCCTATGCACATACAAAAGGTAAGATTGAGGATGTGCTGGTAAAGGTAGACAAATTTATATTTCCAACTGATTTTATCATGTTAGATTATGAAGCTACTACTAATGTGCAAATTATTTTGGGTAGGCCATTCCTTGCCATGGGTAGGGCGCTTATTGATGTTCATAAAGGGGAACTAACCATGCGAATGAATGACCAGCTTGTTACTTTTAACATGTTTCAAGATTTGAAATGCTCAGATGAATTCGATGAATGTCAAGCTGAGGAGATGATGGAGGCCGTTTATACTCTGGACATGGCATAGTTGTGCCAGGATGCAGAATTTAATGCCAGCATACTTGATGGCATTGCTGAACTTTTTGAGGAACTTGAGGAATCAATCTTGGAGGCTGAAGATGTGAGTTATTTTGAGCCATTGAAGTTAGCCAGCAGGGCGACAACCAAACCGAAACCATTCATCGAGGAACCACCAGAGTTGGAACTTAAGCCACTACCAGAACACTTGAAGTATGCCTATCTAGGCGAGCACTTAACTCTGTCGGTGATTATCGCCACTGATCTCACTAATGACTAGGAGGCAAGATTGCTGGAAATAATAAGAATCTATATGCAAGCGTTGGGATGGACCTTGGCAGATATCCGAGGGATAATCCCAACCATTTGCACGCACAAGATTATTTTGGAGGAATATCATGACAAGACTATTAAAGGTCGAAGAAGGTTGAACCCGAGCATGAAAGAGGTTGTAAAAAAGGAGATTATTAAATGGCTTGATGCCGGAATAATCTATCCCATATCCAATAGCTCTTGAGTTAGCCCGGTATAGTGCGTGCCAAATAAGAGTGGCATGACTGTTGTTCAGAATAGCAAGGATGAGTTGATTCCCTCCAGAAAAATTATAGGATGGAGAGTGTGCATGGATTATAGGAGGCTGAATAAGGTCACGAGGAAGGATCACTTCCCTTTTCCTTTCATCGATCAGATGTTAGACAAACTGGCAAGTAAGGCTTTTTATTTCTTTTTAGATGGTTATTCAGGTTATAATTAGATTGCAATAGCCCCCGATGACCAAGAAAAGACCACAATCACTTGTCCATATAGAAGATTTGCCTTCAGAAGAATGTCTTTTGGTTTGTACAATGCACCGACAACGTTTCAACGTTGTATGATGTCTATTTTCTCTGATCTGATTGAGCACAACATGGAAGTATTTATGGATGACTTCTCAGTGTTTGGTAGCACATTTGAGGAATGCATCCTAAGCTTGGAGCAAGTTCTTCAGAGGTGCATTGAGACAAATCTAGTCTTGAATTGGGAAAATACCATTTCATGGTGAAAGAGGGCATTGTTCTCAGGCATAGAGTGACCAAGAATGGACTAGAGGTTGATCCAGCAAAAGTGGAGGGAATCAAGCAATTGCCACCCCCCGAGTGTTAAATGTGTAAGAAGTTTTTTAGGTCATGCTGAATTTTATCGACGATTTATTAAGGAATTTTCTAAAATTTCTAAACCTTTATGCTTGTTATTAGAAAAGGATGCCGCTTTTGCATTTGATGATTCTTGTTTGAAAGCGTTTCAGGTCCTTAAGGAGAAGCTGGTTAATGCCCATATAGTCGTGGCACCAGACTAGAATGAGCCTTTCGAGCTCATGTGTGATGCCAATGACTATGCCATAGGTGCAGTACATGGACAGCGTCGTGACAGAGTTTTTTACACCATATATTATGCCAATAGAACACTTAATGAAGCACAACTTAATTACACAACAAATGAGAAAGAATTTCTTGGAGTTGTATTTGCTTTTGATAAATTTAGACCTTATTTGATAGGTAATAAAGTTGTTTTTTATAGATCACTCGACATTGAAGTACCTCTTGGCAAAGAAGGATGCCAAGTCAAGATTGATCCGATGGACGCATCACCTAGAGGACGATAAGACTAATGCCATCAGAGATGAGTTCCCAGATGGGTATTTACTCGCGGCCAACGCTACACTATGGTATGCTGACATAGTCAATTATCTGGTAAGTAAGATCATGCTACCAGATTTGGTGTATAATGCCAAGAAACAATTTTGCGCTATGTCTGACAATCTTATTGGGATGAGTCATTTCTATTTAAGCAATGTGCCGATCAAGTGATCCATCTTTGTGTTCTAGAAGATGGGCAACATGCCATTTTTCAAGCATGCCATGCCGCACCACGTGGAGGACACTTTTCTGGAATAAAAACTGCTGCCAAGGTGCTGCAATCATGTTCTTATTGGCCCACGCTGTATAAGGATGCTCATGACTTCACCAAGGCATGTGATCCATGCCAAAAAACTGGGAATATCTCTAGTAGACATCAACTTCCGCTCCAGAACATCATACTCTTGGACTTGTTTGATGTTTGGGGGATAGACTTTATGGGGTCATTTCCCCAATGTTTTGGCAATATATATCCTAGTGGCAATTGACTATGTTTCCAAATGAGTAGAGGCTATAGCCTTGCCAACAAATGATGCCAAGGCCGTTGCCAAAATTTTGCACAAGCATATTTTTACACGTTTTCGTGCTTCTCGAGTGATCATTCAGGACGAGGGCACCAATTTTAAATGTAATCTAATCTCTAAAGCTTTGTGCAGGTATGAGATACAGCAAAGGATAGCCACAACCTATCATCCACAGACAAATGGGTAAGTGAGATTTCTACCAAACAAATCAAGAATATCCTAGAAAAGACTGTGAATCCTTTGAGGGGGGATTGGTCTTTGAGGTTAGATGAGGCTTTGTGGGCTTATAGGACCGCCTTCAAAACTCCGTTGGGCACTTCACCTTTTAAGCTTGAATATGGTAAGCCATGCCATTGGCCGGTAGAACTCGAGCATAAAGCCTACTGGGCAATTAAGACATTGGATATGGCATGGGCAGTCGCGAGAGAAAAACGAATGTTGGACCTAAATGAAATGGAAGAATTTAGGGCGCATGCTTATGAGAATGTCAAGTTATATAAAGAAAGAACCAAGCACTAGCATGACAAGAGGATTCTGGCACGAAACTTTGAGGTAGGTCAACAAGTTCTTTTGTTTAACTCACGCCTAAAATTGTTTCCAAGAAAGCTCAGGTTAAGATGGTCAGACTCTTTCGAGGTTGTGAAACCTTATGCCCACAGAGCGGTGGATATTAAGGACACAAAAACTGGTGATACTTTTAAGGTGAATGGGCAACGCCTGAAGCATTATTGGGATGGAGAATAGAGTACTGCCAAGAAGGTCACCCTCTTGGCAGAACTACCATGATGCCATCGAGTTGGTATTTTCTTGTAAATAGTAGGATTAGAAGTTTTCTTTTTCAATTTTTTAGTTTTTTTAATTTTATTTGTTAATTTTTTCTTTTTTGTATTGAAGGGTTTTTGTTTGAGTGCATGCATATTTTTTGTGCCAGGAAGTATGCTTGTGTAGAGACATATATGGGCATGACGAGAGAATGAGTGCAGTGCCTTGCCGGGAACAATGCCAGTATAAAGCTTGGCGTGCGACATGAGTAACTTTGGGGAAAAGAAATTACCCTAGCTTGATTTAATTTAAACCATGTGAGAGAAAGAAAAAATTAATAAACCCTAGCCGCCCAAAAATTAAGGTAATTTAAATTTAATTTAATTTCCTTTTCACTTCATACCCTATCACTTTAAACCTTATTATTTATCATTTCCATAAGCTATCACATCATCCCCTTTTCTCTCCCCAAAACACACTGTCTTTTCAACATCACCTTCTTCAAACCCATCATAATTACTTTCTACCCTAAACACTCAACCTTTCCATCTTTCAAATCAATCGTCTTTCTTCCTTTACCTTTTCACTTCACCTTCTTCCCTAGCCGTTCACCTCTCTCTCTCTTTTCATCCAAAGAAAATCAAGATTTTTTTCTTTCCTTTTCAAAAATCCCCATGGCGTCTTCCTCCAAATCTTTCCAAACATTTTTCAACGAAGAAATCCAAAAGAAATATGAAGAAAACTTTGCTTCAAAGTCCTTTTGCTTTGAAAGGAATTTCAGTTTTGAGCCCGAGAAAGATCAAGACTTTCCCTCTAAAGTCATGGACATTGTAGCCAAACACAAGTGGAAGACATTTGCCAACAAAAGGGTGAGATCTTTCCAAATCTTGTTCGTGAAGTTTACGCACATTTAACTACTAAAGCTAACCCATTCTTGATGATCCGAGAAAATGTGTGCGTTTTGATGAAGGGGAAATCAACACAATGCTCAAGATAGATGTGAGGAATGAGCATGCAGAGTTTGCCGCCAACATGACCACTTCCAAGAGGGAGATGATCTTGGAAGATTTGTATGAACCAGGCACGGAGTGGACTGTATCCTCAAAAGGGCACTGCACGATCAAGAGAGTAGCCCTTAAGCCACAAGCGAAGGGCTGGAATCATTTTCTTAAAGCAAGTCTGATGTCGACAACCCATAATGAGACCATTTCGGAGGACCGACTGATTTGTTGCATTCAATCATTAAGGGCCGAAAGATTAATATTGGCCGGATTTATCATTGATGAGATTTACAAGTGTTCTCTAAAGCCAACTGGAGGGTTATTCTTTCATCTTCTTATTTGCAACATTTGCCAGCGACATGATGTGCCCACGGAAGAGGACGACGTTGCCCTCAAAGTAAAGGGTTACACAATTACGCCAATCGATTGGAAGAACCTCACTGACATTTTTGTGAAAGACATGGACAAGGACAAGGGCAAGGCCAAGGCTGCTACTCCAACACCCAGGGTTAAGGAACCAAAGGCAAAACTAACAGCCTCAGTGCCAGCGGAGACAATGAAAAGGCTTGCCCAGATATATCTACGGCAAGAGAAAATTCTTAGAAAATTAGAGGAGGCTGAGGAGCAGAGGAAGAGGCTCTGGCAATATGAGTGTGCCAGAGACGTTGCCATCAAAGAAACCTTGGTGAGTCATTCCCCAGGAGTCATGCCAGGATTCCCTGCCTTTCCCGTGGGTATCTTTGCCAATGATGATACAATTCCAACCAACCCAGTGCCATGTCCAGTCCACACTCCAGTTCCCATTACAGTACCATCCAATGCCACAGAACCAATCTCCCCTCTCAAGGATGAAACTGTTAAGTTTGCTACACCAGTATCTAAGGACCAAAGTGAGAAGAAACCTGCTGCCCCTACCGATTCCGTTTCCATGCCAACCTTGTTTGAGTTGGTGAAGGTTGTGAAAGAAACACATGCTTCCACTACTGCTCAAGGAGGGAGCAAAAAGAAAAGGATGGCTCCTGACCGTGGAAGCTACGCCTAACGAAAGACTCGAGCCATATTAGCAGCTAAAGCCCGTGCCGCCCGAGGAGGAGTCTCTTCTAAAGGAGAGTCTTCTTCATCCCAACTCTTTACATTTTATTCATTTTCATGCATTTTATATGATTTATGCATTTTCTATTTTCTGTTTTTCTTGTATATATGTGTTGTTTCATGCATTGAGGACAATGCACATCTTG
Organism: Hibiscus tridactylites; assembly: GCA_958450335.1. Taxonomy (NCBI): domain Eukaryota; kingdom Viridiplantae; phylum Streptophyta; class Magnoliopsida; order Malvales; family Malvaceae; genus Hibiscus; species Hibiscus tridactylites. The sequence continues at coordinate 52,362,766 of OY288287.1, read as the reverse complement.
GGTTTGGGGGTGTGCATCTTCTCATAGTTATGCCATGACATGCATTCAAGTTTAAATTCTGTTTTCATGCCATGCCATGTAGGTTAGGATAGTTTGCATACCGAACCACTAAAAAACAAAAGAAAAAGAAAATTTTTCTCGGCTAATTTTTGAAGCATGTTAACATTTGTAGGCAAGTTTAGTTTGACCTAGGTGTTTTTCCGATAAGGAAATTTAAATCTTTAGATGCCTATGTCAGCAGAATAGTAATGCCAAGATTGCTTGCCAATTGATATCTAGTTTTGGGAATTGAATTACACTTAAACACGTAGTATGCATCTAGTTCCCTAGCAAACTTAGAAACTTAGAAACTATGCTCAGAATTGAAAAAAATATTGATGTCAGGGTAAAAAGAAACAAATAAGGTAGCAATGTTCTGCCAAGGCTTTTAAAAAAATGAAACTCTCCTCTACTTAGGGATAATAAGTACTTAGGGCTTCGTGGTTTGCTCCCTCTTAGTTCTTAAGTCCAAAACCCTGGAGTATAAGTTGAAGAGAAAGCCAAGTGATGTCTGGATTAAGGTGGGGATTCGTGGTAGGCTCCCTCTTATTACTCATGCTAAACAGTATCACGAGGTTAGCTTAAGTTAACGCCAGGAAAAAATCCCTAGGCAAGAAAAGAGAAAAAATATTATAATTCTGAGTTTAGGTAGTAGATTTAACTAAGGGAGTTAGTGGACACTTGATTCATATTTCCTACACTTCATGCACTTTCATACCCTACGACTAGAGTTATATTGATGCTCTTGAATTTTCTATATGCTTGGCATTACTGCACTAAGATTACCGAGGGTAGATCTATGCCAAATTCTTCTTGCATGCGTCTGTTGGCGTGCTGACCAAAACTTTACTGAGGTATTATTTTCATTTTTTAGTTTTTCTATTTTCTTTTGCGTTACTTGAGGACAAGTAACGAGCTAAGTATGGTGGAGTGTTGACGCTCCAAAAGTACTGATTGATATAGCAATTTACATGCTTTTACTTGTCTTTTAAGTACATTTAGTTGCATTTTGCCTTAGGAACCATGCATTTGCATTAAGAGTTAGGATTTGGTGTTATGCCAGTGTGAAGGGGTTGTTTTGGCACCTTTTTGAAGGTTGGTGTAGAGCGTTTGGGTGTTCTCTATTTATGAGCGCAAGTACACACTCCTATCAAGTTATAGTATATAAGATATTGTCTCCCACATGGATTGGATAGCTTGATTCGAATTGTTATCCCTGCACAAGAAAAGTAAATGCACAAGTAAGGTGGATGTCGAGAAGAAAAGTAAAATAAAAACACAATTAATAAAATAGGAAGTGATCAACTTGATATAGAGGGCAGGGTTATGTTGCTGCTTAGTGTGAAACTGTGTTGAATAGGTCAAGTTGCTTTGCGCTGCCAGACTCTACTGCCTCGGCGATAGATGGCAGATTGAGGCGGCTGCAACTTTCGTTGCCACGACGGCAATCTGCTCTTGCAACTTTCGCTGTCCCGGTAGGTGAGATGGAGAGAAGTCCCGATGGCAAATCTGGAAAATACTCCAAGTTTGGCGAAGCAATTCTGAAGTGATCCTACCTATGTCTAGGCTAGGATTCTATTGCTGCGTGATGTAGGCAATACCTAGCAATCTCAGTGTAACCCCCTTAACCCGGCCTAGACGGTTGACCCGAATTAAGGAAGTCACACGGGGAAAACCAAAGTCAACCCGAAAGTCAACCTTGATTAACGACCCTTTTTTTTCTTTTTAAACTTGTCCAGAGGCATATTAATCCTAGTTATGATCATTCACACAACATACTCAAAGATCATAAACATCAGAGATCAAATAGGGACCCAATTGAACAAATTACAACTTTAGGGACCAAATTGTAAATTCGGTAAATTAGGAGGACTTAACCCAAATTAAAGTTACCATCTTAAAATTAATCAGGTTTCATGCTTCTCTGTCAAATTTCAGCTAAAAAGGACATCCCAAACTCATACAATTGCACAAACAAGATTCAAGACCAAAATGCAAACAATCCAAAACATTTAACTGCCAGTGTCAGCCCCCAACGGTCGACCGTTCCGAAACAGGCAGAGCCTGTTTCGAAACGCGGGGCCGTTCCGCAATGCGTACCGAAACACGGGCTGGCAGTGGCCTTTCCGTTTCGGAACGGTCTCTCCCGTTTCGGACGCCTAGGCTGATTTAGGGCACCCGTTCCGAAACGGTAGGCACTGTTCCGAAACACCCTGCACAGATTGCAACAAAAAGCTACCTTAAACATGCAATTGATCAACCAATCATGCTCCGATTGCTACCAAACTTTACCAGCAACAAATTCAACATATATGAGACATGTTTGCATCAACCAAACATCAAGATAGTATCACATGTAAAAAGCCCCAATTCTAATGGCATGCTTCCTACACAAGCAACCATTCAAGTCTAAAAACCTTCAAACCAAAACATAAAAGCCATTACAAGAAACCAACAATATCAACAACATTAAACATACTTAGGGAGTACAACACATCTCCCAAAACAACCACATGAGTTTCCCCCATTGCCAAATACCCAAAAGCTAAATGTTTTCAATAAAACCTTTCCATACTTGAGCTTAGTTTTCCCTTGGTTGCTTGCCTTCCTTGCTGCCCTTAAATCCTCTTAATGTTCTGCATTATTGGATTAAGAAAACGAAGAGAGCGTAAGCAATAGCTTAGTGAGTAATGCTCATTAAAACCATTCAATAATGCATTTATAAAACACTTTAAGAATCATGCTTCAAATCATACTTTACTCATGCTCAAAAGCAATTTAAACAAGAAATACATGCTTCCATATCAATTCATGTCATATTGGCCACAAGTGATAAGTTTCATCTTTTTGAAAACAAGTTCAACATAAGACTCACACATGGACTTTTAAACACCATTATGATCTTATAATCAACAAGAACCACGCAAGGACTTTTAAACACCTTCGTGTTCTTCCCAAGGACTTTTAAACACCTTGGCCCATGGACTTTTAAACACCATGGCAAGGACCACACAAGGACTTTTAACCACCTTTGTGTCCTTAACAAGAACCATCCAATGACTTTTAACCACCTTGATGTTCTTAAGTAACAAGGCTCACTCAAGGACTTTTAACCACCTTAGTGACCTTAACAAGAATCGTCATGGACTTTTAACCACCATGAAGTTCTTAGATACCACAAGGTTCACTCAAGGACTTTTAACCACCTTAGTGACCATAACCTTTTTCAAAACATCACTTGCCAATATACATTATTATCATCATATAATCCACTGTTTTAAAGCATTAAACTAAGCCATATACATCATGCATTTTGAAGCATCAAACCACATTTAATCAATGTTCATAAACAAGGAACTCTTACCTTGAGCTTCCTTCAACATATGGCTTACAAAAACAGCAATTACCATGCTAAATCATGCTTCCAAAACAGGATTTAAAACATGCAATCAACCACATTGCATAAGAACAAAACCATGGCCACCACTAGAGAGTTTTTCCGAAAACTTACACTTGAGCTTAGTAAAGTTGTTTAGACTTAAACTAAGCTCCCAAGACATTGGTTTCAAAGCTGAAAACCCATTTCCACTCACCGATTCCACTTCGCCTCTTGCCGAAGCACCAATTCAAGCCTCCGGAACACCAACTCTTGGATCCAAAGATGACTCCCCTGATTTAAACACATCAAAGCAGAGGATTAATGCATCATCATGCATTAATAGCTTCAATGAAAGCACCTAAACTCGCTGCTCTCACCCAACCTCCATTTTCGGCCACCAAACACAACTGAAAATGCATCCAAACCACTTCTCAACAAAGCCCAGCCACAAACCATCAAAACCAAACATCCTTTAACATCATTTAACATCTAAAAAGAGCCTAACAACATCCTTATACCTCCAACAACATCAGATCCACAAGATCACACCAAAAACAACCTAGAATCATAAGCTAAACTTAGGAAATTCAACCTATCCGGGATTGCATTAATCAAAACTCAATTCCTCATCAAATTATCATTCATTAATCATCATTTTAACACCTTAAAACACTGCTTTAACAGATCCAACGAAAATTCATCAAAAATCACCAAATCTTGCATTTTAAGCCAAGATCCATTAAACAACTTAAAAGCCATTTATAAAACATCAATTAAGGATTGAGAACTTAGGAATTTCAGTAAAGAACTGATAGTTTAGAGGAGAAGGACGTTCTTACCTCCAAACTTGAGTTTCTCCTCTTTAGAGCCAAAAAGCTTGAAAATCCAATTAGCAAAACGCAAGGTTTTGTTGTTGAAATGATTAGGAATCCAAAGAGAATTGAAAAGATAGATTTGAGTGACAAAATCAGAAAGAAATTTCTGGAGAGAAAGTGTTTGGGTTGAGAGAAAATGAGAGAAAAGGAAAATTGGAAGAAAATGGAAAGTTGGTTACAAAATAGTAAAATGATTTCCCTGCACTTTTTTTAAGCTTTAAAATCAGAATTATACATTAAAATATCTTAGAAAAATCTGGAGAAACTCTTTTTGGAATAATAGCTCCTTAAAGATTCAAAGTTTCAATCCTTTCTAAAACAGTCACTCAACTTTCAAAAATTACATTTTGGTCACTAGCCAAAATGTCACCCTTCCAAAACCCATTTTGTAAAATTGATTTCACAGTTCACTTATATATATTAAAAGATGATTTTAGAACATTTTTCCATATTTTTAATGCAACCCGAACTAGGCTTTCCTAATTTCACCTTTTTAGATTCGACCAGCACTTTGACCAAACCGGTCAACGCTCAAACTTCTAAGCCCAAAACCGGGGCGTTACAACTCTCCCCCCCTTAAGAAATTTCGTCCTCGAAATTTACCTGAAGGAAAGAGATAAGGAAACTGCTTCAGCAAGTCTTCCTTCCGCTCCCACGTGGCTTCCTCAACACCTCGATGCTTCCACAGCACCTTTACCAACTCGATGGTCTTGCCACGAAGAACCTTGTTATCTGAATCCAGAACCTTCACCGGTTCCTCATCATAGGTCAAGTCCAGATTCAATTCCACTTCCTCCACAGGCATCACATGCGAAGGATCAGATCTATACTTCCGGAGCATAGAAACATGGAACACATCATGAATCTTCTCCAACTCTTGAGGTAGCCTCAACCGATACGCAACAGGACCCACACGCTCAACCACCTCATATGGTCCAATGTACCTAGGGCTCAACTTACCCTTCCGGCCAAACCTCATCACCTTCTTCCAAGGCGAAACCTTCAAGAACACACGATCTCCCACCGCATACTATATCTCCTTACGCTTCAAATCCGCGTAAGACTTCTGCCGATCAGAGGCCACCTTCAACCGCTCACAAATGAGCTTCACCTTCTCGGTGGTTCCTTTCAACAAAGCCGGCATCGAAACCAACTTTTTGACCAGTTTCAGCCCAACAAAGAGGAGTCCTACACTTCCTCCCGTACAAAGCCTCATAAGGTGCCATCTGTATACTCGCCTGATAACTATTGTTATAAGCAAATTCCACCAAAGGCAAATGCTTCTCCCAAGAGCCCTGAAACTCAATCACGCAGCACCTCAACATATCCTCCAAGATCTGGGTAACACGCTCAGACTGACCATCCGACTGAGGATGATAGGATGTACTGAAATTCAACCTTGTACCCAGAGCTTGATGCAAACACTGCCAAAAACGCGATGTGAACCTCGGATCCCTATCCGACACAATCGACTTAGGCACACCATGCAGCCGCACAATCTCAGCAATGTACAGCTCCACAAGCTTATCCAAGGAAAATGTAGTATGCACAGGCAAGAAATGCGCACACTTCGTCAGGCGATCCACAATCACCCAAACCGAATTCTTCTTCGACGGAGACAAAGGTAAACCAGATACAAAATCCATGGTAACCCTCTCCCACTTCCATTCAGGGATTCTCAACGGTTGCAACAAACCTGAAGGAACCTGATGTTCAGCCTTAACTCGCTGACACACCATACACTTGCTCACAAACTCCGCAACATCCTTCTTCAAACCCACCCAATAGTACTCATCACGAAGATCACGATACATCTTAGTACTACCAGGGTGCATGGCAAAAGGACTACTATAACCTTCAGTCAGAATAGCATGCCTCAACTCAGCATCATTTGGCACTACTATTCGACTCCCAAAACACAACACACCATCATCATTAAAGCAGAAATCCGAAGGTCTACCCTCTGCGATATCCTGAACATGAGACACCAAGGAATCATCCAGCAACTGCTTATCCTTGATCAACTGAACCATAGATGGTTTCACTTGCAACTCAGCTACAAGACCACCATCATGCGATAAACTCAAGCTAGCAAACATAGCCCTCAGCTCAACAGCTACCTTCCTACTCAAGGCATCCGCAACCACATTAGCTTTTCCAGGATGGTACTCAATTGTCAGGTCATAATCCTTGAGCAACTCCAACCAACGCCGCTGCCTAAGATTCAACTCCTTCTGAGACATCAGATACCTCAAACTCTTGTGATCCGTGTACACCGTACACTTTTCACCATACAGATAATGTCTCCAAATCTTCAGAGCAAAAACCACTGCAGCCAACTCAATATCATGCGTAGGATAATTGCGCTCATGCACCTTCAACTGCCGCGATGCATAAGCCACAACCTTACCCTCTTGCATCAGCACACATCCCAAACCAACATAGGACGCATCACTGTAGACCACAAACTCTTTCCCTGATTCAGGTTGAACCAAAATAGGAGCTTGCGTCAAAGCCGCCTTCAGCTTCTCAAAAGCCTGCTGTCTCGCTTCTGTCCACTCATACATAACATCCTTTTGCAACAACTTCGTCAAAGGTGCGGCAATCTTAGAAAAACCATCCACAAACCTCCGGTAGTATCCCGCTAAACCAAGGAAACTACGAACCTCATGAACAGACTTAGGAACCTTCCAGTTCATCACCGCCTCAATCTTCTGAGGATCAACACGAATCCCCTCAGCAGAAACAATATGTCCAAGAAACACCACCTCCTTAAGCCAGAACTCACACTTGCTCAGCTTAGCATAAAGCTGATTCTCCAACAAAGCTCGCAGCACAATCATCAAATGCTCTTCATGCTCCTCCTCAGTACGCGAGTACACGAGGATATCATCAATGAACACCACAACGAACTTGTCCAGGTATTCATGAAACACACGATTCATCATGTCCATGAAAGCAGCAGGAGCATTTGTCAAACCAAACGGCATCACAAGGAACTCATAATGCCCATACCTTGTCCTGAAAGCTGTCTTAGGCACATCAACATCCTTCACCTTCAACTGGTAATACCCTGACCTCAAGTCAATCTTAGAGAACACAGCTGCTCCCCGAAATTGATCAAAGAGATCATCAATCCTCGGCAAAGGATACCGATTCTTGATAGTCAACTTGTTCAGCTGACGGTAATCAATGCACATTCTCATAGTGCCATCCTTCTTCTTTACAAACAAGACCGGTGCACCCCAAGGTGACACACTCGGCCGAATGAAACCACGATCAAGCAGCTCTTGCAACTGCGTCTTCAGCTCCTTCAGCTCCTTAGGTGCCATTCTATAGGGAGTAATGGACACAGGAGTTGTATTCTCATACAACTCAATTCCAAACTCCACCTTGCGATTAGGAGGTAAACCAGGCAACTCATCAGGAAACACACCAGGAAACTCCTTCACTACTCTGATATCTTGCACCCTTAACTCCTTAGAGCTAGGATTCATCACAAAAGCTAGATAAGCTTCGCAACCTTGCCTCAGCATCCTGCTCGCCTCCAAGGTAGACACCACATTGGCAAGAAACTTCACATTCTCGCCAACCACAACAACATCGTAATCATCCGCAAGCTTCAGCGAAACTCGCTTATTCTCACAATCCACAACAGCACGATGCTCAGCAAGCCAATCCATACCAAGGATTACATCAAAACCATAGAAGGGCAACTCCATAAGATCAACATGAAAAACTTGTTCTTGAACAACCAACGGACACCTTCTATACAACTTTCGAGTCACAACAGTCTCACCAAAAGAACTAGTGTCACGAACACCAACATCCAAAGACTCAACAGGCAAACCAAGCAATTCAGCATGCTCACGCAAAATGTATGAATGCGTAGACCCAGAATCTATCAAGGAAAGTAATGACAAGGATTGCAAAGTAAAGGTACCTGCAATCACATCCGCGTCATTCCTCCCTTCCCGCTGAGCATACACCCTCGCTTGACCTCCACCTTCAGGCTGAATAGCCACAACATGGGCCACTCCTCGACCACCTTCCTCTCTTCGCTGGAAATTGCCACGGCCGCGCCCACGACCTCTCTGCGGTGCAGCAACAACAGGAGCACGCACTTGGCCACCAGCCAACATAGGACAATCTCGCCTCAAGTGATCCGCGGATCCACAATTCCAGCATCCATTACCAGCTGCCGCAACAGGAGCTTGCACCTCCCTCACAGCACGAGGACAGTCACGCTTCATGTGACTACGTGAAACACAGATCCAGCAAGCACTCGGATCAACTCTAGCATTGCCTCCTCGAGCAGGTGCACCACCACCTCTCTTAGCTGAGGACTGATACTTCTGATCGCGTCCCCTCTTGTTCCGTCCACCTCCAGAACTAAACTCAGCAGCTCGCTTTCCACCACTTGCTCCAGCACCTCTAGCAGATAAACCCAAGTTCATCTCAATATCCTTGGCTCGGCCCACCAGCACATCAAAATCATCATATTCAGTGGCCAGCACATACATTTTCACATCCGTCACTAAACCATAACGGAACCTCTCGCACCTTGCCTGCTCATCAGGTACCAGCTCAGGTGCATACTGACTGAGTCGCACAAACTGCACTTCATACTCAGCCACAGTCATGCTCCCTTGGGTAAGAGACATGAACTCACGCTTCTTTTCATCAAGATATCTCACACCAAGATACCTCCTCTTGAACACATTCTGAAAGAATGTCCAAGTCACATCAGCTTCAGCTATCCCAGCTATAGTGGTCATCCACCACGTATACGCATCATCCTGAAGCAAGGATACAACACAACCCAGCTTTTGCACATCCGTGCAACTCATCTGACCCAAGATCCTCTTGGTACTCTCTAACCAAGCTTCGGAACCCTCAGCAGAAATTACCCCTGAACTCAGTCCCACCAAGACTGCGCAAACGCTCCAAAGGTAGTCTAACACCAGCATCTCCCTGATGCCCAGCTCCTTGAGCTCCAGCTACTGCCGCTCGAAAAGCACCCGCAATAGCTTGCACCAACATCGCCATGTCAGGCATAGCTTGCCCCTGACCAACCTCAGGTCCAGCAGCTCCAGCACCAGCTGCAGCTTCAGCTCTTTCACCCCCAGCACCACCACCACCAGGCGAAGGAGGAGGTAACACCGCACTACCCGTGTTTTCCTCATTCTCGTTCTCATTAGGAGCCGTAGCTCGCACATTACATCTCAACTCTCTACGTGGTGCCATACTTTAACCATGCAATCACAATGCAAATAAACAAAGTCAGGTCCAGCAAGGTAAGCAATCCAAGTACTCAAGCTCAATTTCATTCAAAATCAACATCATTACTTTAGCTTTGATTTGGCAATGGGCACCCACAACATGCTACATCACAGCATACAACTCAATTGCATCAAAAATCACAAGCCTCTAAACATACTTTCAATCAATCAAGCATACTTAATATACATACTTAAATCATGCACACAATCACTCCCAATTACTTGAGAACTCAGCTCTGATACCACCAAATGTAACCCCCTTAACTCGGCCTAGACGGTTGACCCGAATTAAGGAAGTCACACGGGGAAAACCAAAGTCAACCTTGATTAACGACCCTTTTTTTTCTTTTTAAACTTGTCCAGAGGCATATTAATCCTAGTTATGATCATTCACACAACATACTCAAAGATCATAAACATCAGAGATCAAACAGGGACCCAATTGAACAAATTACAACTTTAGGGACCAAATTGTAAATTCTGTAAATTAGGAGGACTTAACCCAAATTAAAGTTTCCATCTTAAAATTAATCAGGTTTCATGCTTCTCTGTCAAATTTCAGCTAAAAAGGACATCCCAAACTCATACAATTGCACAAACAAGATTCAGGACCAAAATGCAAACAATCCAAAACATTTAACTGCCAGTGTCAGCCCCCAACAGTCGACCGTTCCGAAACAGGCAGAGCCTGTTTCGAAACGCGGGGCCGTTCCGCAATGCGTACCGAAACACGGGCTGGCAGTGGCCTTTCTGTTTCGGAACGGTCTCTCCCGTTTCGGACGCCTGGGCTGATTTAGGGCACCCGTTCCGAAACGGTAGGCACTGTTCCGAAACACCCTGCACAGATTGCAACAAAAAGCTACCTTAAACATGCAATTGATCAACCAATCATGCTCCGATTGCTACCAAACTTTACCAGCAACAAATTCAACATATATGAGACATGTTTGCATCAACCAAACATCAAGATAGTATCACATGTAAAAAGCCCCAATTCTAATGGCATGCTTCCTACACAAGCAACCATTCAAGTCTAAAAACCTTCAAACCAAAACATAAAAGCCATTACAAGAAACCAGCAATATCAACAACATTAAACATACTTAGGGAGTACAACACATCTCCCAAAACAACCACATGAGTTTCCCCCATTGCCAAATACCCAAAAGCTAAATGTTTTCAATAAAACCTTTCCATACTTGAGCTTAGTTTTCCCTTGGTTGCTTGCCTTCCTTGCTGCCCTTAAATCCTCTTAATGTTCTGCATTATTGGATTAAGAAAATGAAGAGAGCGTAAGCAATAGCTTAGTGAGTAATGCTCATTAAAACCATTCAATAATGCATTTATAAAACACTTTAAGAATCATGCTTCAAATCATACTTTACTCATGCTCAAAAGCAATTTAAACAAGCAATACATGCTTCCATATCAATTCATGTCATATTGGCCACAAGTGATAAGTTTCATCTTTTTGAAAACAAGTTCAACATAAGACTCACACATGGACTTTTAAACACCATTGTGATCTTATAATCAACAAGAACCACGCAAGGACTTTTAAACACCTTCGTGTTCTTCCCAAGGACTTTTAAACACCTTGGCCCATGGACTTTTAAACACCATGGCAAGGACCACACAAGGACTTTTAACCACCTTTGTGTCCTTAACAAGAACCATCCAATGACTTTTAACCACCTTGATGTTCTTAAGTAACAAGGCTCACTCAAGGACTTTTAACCACCTTAGTGACCTTAACAAGAATCGTCATGGACTTTTAACCACCATGAAGTTCTTAGATACCACAAGGTTCACTCAAGGACTTTTAACCACCTTAGTGACCATAACCTTTTTCAAAACATCACTTGCCAATATACATTATTATCATCATATAATCCACTGTTTTAAAGCATTAAACTAAGCCATATACATCATGCATTTTGAAGCATCAAACCACATTTAATCAATGTTCATAAACAAGGAACTCTTACCTTGAGCTTCCTTCAACATATGGCTTACAAAAACAGCAATTACCATGCTAAATCATGCTTCCAAAACAGGATTTAAAACATGCAATCAACCACATTGCATAAGAACAAAACCATGGCCACCACTAGAGAGTTTTTCCGAAAACTTACACTTGAGCTTAGTAAAGTTGTTTAGACTTAAACTAAGCTCCCAAGACATTGGTTTCAAAGCTAAAAACCCATTTCCACTCACCGATTCCACTTCGCCTCTTGCCGAAGCACCAATTCAAGCCTCCGGAACGCCAACTCTTGGATCCAAAGATGACTCCCCTGATTTAAACACATCAAAGCAGAGGATTAATGCATCATCATGCATTAATAGCTTCAATGAAAGCACCTAAACTCGCTGCTCTCACCCAACCTCCATTTTCGGCCACCAAACACAACTGAAAATGCATCCAAACCACTTCTCAACAAAGCCCAGCCACAAACCATCAAAACCAAACATCCTTTAACATCATTTAACATCTAAAAAGAGCCTAACAACACCCTTATACCTCCAACAACATCAGATCCACAAGATCACACCAAAAACAACCTAGAATCATAAGCTAAACTTAGGAAATTCAACCTATCCGGGATTGCATTAATCAAAACTCAATTCCTCATCAAATTATCATTCATTAATCATCATTTTAACACCTTAAAACACTGCTTTAACAGATCCAACGAAAATTCATCAAAAATCACCAAATCTTGCATTTTAAGCCAAGATCCATTAAACAACTTAAAAGCCATTTATAAAACATCAATTAAGGATTGAGAACTTAGGAATTTCAGTAAAGAACTGATAGTTTAGAGGAGAAGGACGTTCTTACCTCCAAACTTGAGTTTCTCCTCTTTAGAGCCAAAAAGCTTGAAAATCCAATTAGCAAAACGCAAGGTTTTGTTGTTGAAATGATTAGGAATCCAAAGAGAATTGAAAAGATAGATTTGAGTGACAAAATCAGAAAGAAATTTCTGGAGAGAAAGTGTTTGGGTTGAGAGAAAATGAGAGAAAAGGAAAATTGGAAGAAAATGGAAAGTTGGTTACAAAATAGTAAAATGATTTCCCTGCACTTTTTTTAAGCTTTAAAATCAGAATTATACATTAAAATATCTTAGAAAAATCTGGAGAAACTCTTTTTGGAATAATAGCTCCTTAAAGATTCAAAGTTTCAATCCTTTCTAAAACAGTCACTCAACTTTCAAAAATTACATTTTGGTCACTAGCCAAAATGTCACCCTTCCAAAACCCATTTTGTAAAATTGATTTCACAGTTCACTTATATATATTAAAAGATGATTTTAGAACATTTTTCCATATTTTTAATGCAACCCGAACTAGGCTTTCCTAATTTCACCTTTTTAGATTCGACCAGCACTTTGACCAAACCGGTCAACGCTCAAACTTCTAAGCCCAATATCGGGGCGTTACACTCAGCGTAAACCTAACACAGACAGTCAACGTTTGGTTGCTCCTTTTAGCTGCTGAAATTCTAACTTATGTCTAAGCTGAATTAGTCAACACCTCTTCATGATGAGACCATGCTTAGTTCTTTCGTGAGTTTGACATTGTCGTACCCGATAATTGGATTCTTCAACTGGACTTTTGGAACTAATTGAAGGAAGTAAAGCATATGAATTAAGAAAACTAAGAGTATTTTATTGCAAAAACAAACTTTAAAACCTAAACAACCGTTCTCACAACTAATTACAACATAACTCAAACCCAAAGAGAGAATTAGAACATGTAGGTGACAAGAAAACCTAAGCCATGCCTAAGGAAAACCTCTGCTCTCTTGAATTAGAATTACAAAGGGTATATATAGGCATTAGCTAGGGCTAGTCATTCTTGAAGTAGAAGTCTTCAAAGTAGCTTTCCACATTAAATATGACTTTAAAATCTGACTTTTTTGAGTTGAATGTGGACTTTATCACGTTGCCTTGTTCCGCAAGCAATCTCGAGATTTAACTTTGGCAGATCTTCCCGTTGGTACAGACGTCAGAAAATTGAGTGGACATCATCGATAGAATCAGGATTTACTACTATACAAATTGCACTCCGGTTCTCCAACTCCATATTCTGCTGTCTTGGGCAGTAAGGTGGGCAGCGACAGCTACTCGGTAGCAAGGTGGGCGACGACAGCTACTCGGCAGCTGTTGTCTCTGTCTGGAACTACATCAGTACAGCTCCCTGGTTCGCTGCCTCAGCATAACATCCTCAGCTCCTCTTTCCCTCTGTCAGCCTCTAGTACCTAAAACCAAAAGTACACTAAAATAGTACCTTTTCTTTACCAAACATAGGATAATCTAGAAAAACATGGCAAAGTAAAGAAATTCTGTAAAATGCAATGCATGGTCCTAATTATGCCTAAGATGCATTCAAATATAGCAATAATATGAGATGGAATGTGCATGAAATATAGAACTTGTGGACACTTTACACACCCCCAATCTCGAACTATTGCTTGTCCTCAAGCAATGCAACCTAAACATACTTGCCCTTATATTAATCAAAAAGAAAAACCCACTTTTAACTTGATTTCATACCTCAAGGCCGTGGCACCTATATTAGATTAGTGAAGGGAACTTAGCATGAAAATAACTCATAATTAATTTCTAATGCCAGTGCAGTGTGTGCAGGACTGTGTACATGCTGGATATGCAGAATAACTAAACAAACAAAAATGTTGTTACGATATATAAGGTTGTTGCCGAGGTAGCACAATTAAGCACAATATTTTAGTCATGGCAATGAGGGCTTCAACTGATCACAACCACTCTTCTAGGCCTGAAGTTAAGATAGGAGTAAACTTTCAAATTTATGGACTTTCATTCACTCATGCTAATTTGTCCGTCACTTCAAAACTTTCAAATTTATGGACTTTGATAGCAGCAGAGTGTCCTCGCACATGATTCTTCCTAGAGCCTGTTGCGGGCACCTCTAGGGTAAACAACAATGTTCTTTGTTTTTACTTCTGCTGCTGTGGCAACACTGTATTTTTCTGTTTCTCTTTTCTGCCTCGGCAGCTACCTGCAATCATTGTTAGAACGTTGCAAAGAATTCTAAAAACATGTAGGCAGTGTTCATTAGATATTCTAACAAATCCAACAAGTAATAGTGGTGTTTGACAGTTTTGGCAATTAAAAAAAAATTCTAAGTCATTTTTCATGCTTTTCCCATATTAAGTTCAATTTATTATTGGTGCAAAAATAAGTAATCAACTAACTATCATAGGCACAAGTTATATAACAAATTTTTCTGTTCCGATTATTACTAAGGCAAGTACAATGCAACCTATATGCTACTAAGTATGCCTAGACAAAATATGCGAGAGCTATCCCCCCAAACTCGAGATGGGCATTGCCCCCAATGCACAAAATAAAACAGAAAAATAATAACAGAAAAATAAAATTAAATACAAGAGGAGGAGGCTTGAGTATTTGCTGCTGAGGAGGAGGAAGAGGTTTGGATGATAAAGCGGCGGCCGACAGATGTCTTGGCGGAAGACTTAGCAGGTGAGATTTTTGCTGTCCATGGCGGCTGGACTCTTTTGGGCGTGAGGAGAGGCTCTTCTTGAGGTTCGGCAGAGGGAGCGACAGGAGGTGCTTCGCTCTCTTCCGACTCTGTCTCATCATCCCCAGGCTCGGCGGCTATGATGTGCCGCTTCCTCTTCCTAGTGCCTTCCTCCGTGGGTGCTGCCATAGGGTCAATCGACATTGGGATGGTTGTTGCTAATGTTGTTGCTGGTTCTGGCGGCTGTTGCTCAATCTCCTCCGATAAGGAGGTGTTCGCCACTGTCACTGCTATGCAAGCAGGTGAATGGTGCTGCTGATGCCTCTCGGGGGAGTCTACCACTGTGTTAGATGCGGTGGTGGCTGAGTAAGATGGGTAGTGCGTCGGAGAGGGCTCCTGGCGATAGGAAGCGGCATGGAAGGCAACGGTGGTAGATGACGTTCCTTGTGCTGGGGCTGCTGCTGCAAGGTCTGCAGGATGGGTCCGTCGTCAGGGAATTTCTGCAGGAGATTAGCCACAAAGGCTTCTTGGACTTTTCCCACGTATTTCATGAAGGTCAGTTGCTACTGCTCGATGCGCTTGATGCTGTTGATAAGGGTGTGCAGCAGCGTGGGGACTTCATTGTCTAGGGCAGCTTCAGTACTACTGGGGCGGCTGGAGTGTCAGGCTGGGTAGCAGATGGCTGGCTGGGCGTTATGGGCTCTGTCTCCAGGGCCTGCATCATCTGCAGGCAGACTTTTCTGGTCCACCCTTCTTTGGCTGTTGTCATCTCATCTTTTGGGTTGGTCAGAACACCAAAGTTGGCGCAAAGGCCTGTGACGAGGGACGGAAAGTACAACATGCCCTTCGTATTCCAAAAGCAGGTGTGGATCTTCTTGTAGATAACTTTCACAACATTGATGGGCCGGTTCATCATAATGATGTGGATTAGGGCAAGGCGCGACCGATCGACAATATAGTTGTGGGAGGTGGGCAGCAGGCGCCTCTTGATGAATGTGTTCCATAGCATTACCTCGGGCAGCAGGCGGCGGTGTTGGAGAGATCCTCCATGCTTGCCTGCCAACCACGACGTATTGGGCTTGCATAGTTTGGCCTTGATTTTCTTATAATCGGCAGCCGTCAGTGACTGCCTCCACTCCTTGTGAGGGTTGTCGTGCAAATCCAGGCCATAGAAGTTGTTAATGATGGCAGCATTGAGCTTGACATGTTCCCCTCGGACGTACACAAATGGCATCTTTTAGCAGGGATGGTGGGCATAGAACTCCCTGACCAAGGTGATGTTGGCTATCTCTAGCTGTCGTGCGAAGATTTCCTATCCTATGCTGTGGATGGTTTCGAACAGATTTGGTTCTAATGCGAGATCTCATGTCTGTCGAGTATAGTGAAAGCCTTGTTCCTCTCATATGTTTTGCTTTGCGAACTGAGTTCAGTATCTCTTTTCATCTGCGCGGGAGAAGAAGTGTTGGAAGGTGGGTTTGGGTGCCAATGAGGAAGCCATGTGAAACGGTTGATGTTTACTAAAATTCTGAAAGAAAATAGGTGAGAGCAGTGGATGCAAGAAATAGATAGCAATGAGGTGAAAGTAAAGTAAATGAATGAAATGAGAAGGGTTTAAATATAGGTTGCCGAGAGGTGCCGTGGCGGCATTAAATGTCTAACGGTCCAGTTGTCTCGCACACGTTACGAAGTTTCTGCCTGTTATTTTCGTAGTCGTTGGTAGCTAGCCGTTAGCAATCAACTAGCCGTTACGCGTTCTACGCTGGGCTGCCGCGGGCTGTCTCGGCGGAATGGTGGGCGGGCTCCTTGCTAGGTCTCCTTCTTGATCTTGCTCTTTTATTCCTAAAAATAAATTAAACTCTAATCCTAATGCATAAAAATAAAAATAAAAATAAAAAAATATAAAATTAAGTTATGTTAGGAGTGCATTTAGGTGCATCTCCCAGACATAACCACTTCCTGAGGTAATTTGGCTTGTCCTTCTCTCTTGGGGGGGGGGGGTCCTCTTGTTCCTTCAGGTGTTGTGCTGCTGGGTCCTTCAGCCTGCCCTTTGTTCTGTCGCGATAGCTGCTGCCTTGGCCTGTCTCTATGCTGATTTTGACAGCTTTTGCATCTGGGCATCCTTCCTTTTCTTTTCCTGAGGGTTGTAGCACATTTAGCTTTATGCTCTGGTTGTCTACCCTCATGGTCAGCTCCCCATGTTCCACATCTATTAACATTCTACCCGTGGCCAAGAATGGTCGCCCAAGGATGATATGGGCTTTTTCATCGGCCTCACAGTCTAGGATGAGGAAATCGGCTGGAATAATAAGGTTACCCACTTTCACTAGGATGTCTTCAATTTTACCCTCCGGTTGTACAAACGAATGATCGGCAAGTTTTAGCATGACATAGATAGGTTTGGCTGGCCCAATTCCTAATTTATCGAAGAATGCTTTGGGCATTAGGTTGATGCTAGATCCCAAGTCGCACAAGGCTTTTGTTTCGTGTTTGCTGCCTATCCTGCATGGGATAACAAAGCTTCCCGGGTCTGTTTGCTTGGGCGGTAGCTTGTTGTGCAACATTGTCATGCACTCTTCTGTTACAACTACTATTTCAAACTCCCCAATCCATTTCCTTTTAGAAACCATGCCCCTGAGATGTTTGGCATAGTTGGGCATATTTTGAATGGCTTCTATTAGAGGTATGTTTATGTGCACCTTCTTTAGAATATCCAAGAATATTCTAAACTGGTGCTCTTGCTTCTGTTGCTTAAGCCTCTAGAGGAAAGGTGCTGGCAGGCGGATGTCCTCTATACGATCCTTGCACGGGAACTTAATATGTGGAGGATCATCTGCTTCAGGACTGCTATCATGTTCAGCTGCCGGTGCGGCTGGTGTTGATGCTGCCGCGACAAGCTGTTCTCTCTGAGCTGGCTGTATTTCTGGTTGTTTTTCCACCCTAGCTTCATCCAACTGCTTCCCACTTCTAGTAGACATGGCTTTGCACTGCTCGTAAGTAGGTTTGGCTGCTGCCTCTGAGCTATTGGATGCTGCTCCCATTGTTCTGCTGCTGAAGATCTCTGTGAACTACCCAAATTGGGTCTCCATGTTTTTTTATAGCGGCCTCCTGGTTGTTCATCTTCATCTCCGTCATGTCCATGAAAGACTCAGTTTTATCAATGAATTTATTAGTGTGAACAATAAAATCACTAGTTCGAGACATAAAAGTATGAATAGTTGCTTCTAGTAAATTATCGTTTTGCGGCTGCTGAGCCTGCTGTCTGGACATGTTTTGTTGGTAGCCTCTTTATTACTGTTGTGGGTTTGCAACAGTCTTTGGGTTGCTCCGAGAGAAGTTGGGATGGTTCTTCCATCCAAGGTTGTAGGTGTTCTGGGCTGGTCTACTGTTCCTCTCGTATCCTCCCATAAAGTTGGCAGATGCAGTGCAGTCAGAGGCATCATGATTTCCCCCACACTCGTCACAGAACAGCTCTACAGCCTTTACCTCATAGACTTTCCCAAAAGGTCTTACGATGCTCATGACCAGCTCTGTCAGCTTGTCAAGGCGGGCATTGATAGATTCTGAGGCTTCTATCTCGTTCATAGTGGTTGGCCGCCTAACGCTGCCTCGGCGAGCTGTCGGATACTTGTAGTCGTTCTTGGCAGCTTGGTTCAAAATCCACAGTGCCTCCTCTGGTCGTCTGTCAAGGATGATTCCATTGGGTGAGGTATCAATCATCATCCGTGTTGGGTAGTTCACCCTGTTGTAGAACATTGATACTAGTGTCCAAGCTGGAAAACCATGTAACAGGCAGTTGTTCAGCATTTG
The DNA here is from genome assembly GCA_958450335.1 of Hibiscus tridactylites. NCBI lineage: Eukaryota > Viridiplantae > Streptophyta > Magnoliopsida > Malvales > Malvaceae > Hibiscus > Hibiscus tridactylites. Next base: position 52,343,861 of record OY288287.1, on the reverse strand, counting down.
TTGGTACCGCTCCCACGCTTCATATATCGGCTCGTCATCCCCTTGTCGAAAGGTTGTTATCTCGTTTTGTAGCCTGTCAGTGAAATTGGACGGGCTGAATCGATCCTAAAAAGCTTTACACAACTCTGTCCATGTGTTAAACGATCCTGCGGGCTGGTTGTTTAACCACTGTTTTGCCCTATCCCTTAGTGAATAGGGAAATAATCCCAGCCTCAGTACGTCTTGATGGACCCCTTGTATTTTGAATGCTCTACAGATGTCCAGGAATCCTCTCAAGTGATGCCGAGCATCTTCTGTGGCAGTCCCTCCAAATTGCCCCAACGTGTTTATCATGTTAAACATAACAGGCTTCAGTTCGAAGTGGTCCGCCTCAATTTTAGGTTCTGTCACTGTTGGATCAAACCCTCTGAAGTCGTGTTCCAGATAATCTCTAGTGGTTCGAACATTCTGGGGCTGCCTTGGTGGATTTTGTTGTTATCTGGGTGGCAAGTCTTGCTGCCCTTCCCTGCCGTTCGCGACATTGTTGGGAGGGTCCATGTTTACCTTTGCTTTTTTCCCTCTTTGGTTTACCCTAGGGTTACTCTGATCTCTGTCTTAAGCTCTCTTGCTCTTCGTTCGATATCGTCGTAGAAGAGGATTTCTCATTTTGGATTCGCCCTGGTCATACACTAGCAAAGGAAATTGTAAATTTTTTTTTGGTTAGAATTAAAAATAAAAATAAAATAAAATGTAAAGAATTAAAAGTGCAGAAATTAAAGACGAATTTCGCTGTTACCAATCCCCGGTAGTGGCACAAAAAACTTGTAGATCGTTTGGGTGTTCTCTATTTATGAGCTCAAGTGCACACTCCTGTCAAGTTATAGTATATAAGATATCGTCTCCAACAGGGATTGGACAACTTGATTCGAATTGTTATTCTTGCACAAGAAAAGTAAATGCACAAGTAAGGTGGATGTTGAGAAGAAAAGTAAAATAAAAATACAAGTAATAAAACAGGAAGTGATCAGATTGATATAGAGGACAGGGTTATGCTGCTGCTTAGTGTGAAATTGCGTTGAATAGGTCAAGTTGCTTTGCGCTGCCAGACTCTGCTGCCTCGGCTATAGATGGCAGATTGAGGAGGCGGCAACTTTCGTTGCCACGATGGAAATCTGCTCTTGCAACTTTCGCTGTCCCGGTAGGTGAGATGGAGAGAAGTCCCGACGACAAATCTGGTAAATACTCCAAGTTCGGCGAAGCAATTCTGAAGTGATCCTACTTATGTCTAGGCTAGGATTCTGTTGCTGCGTGATGTAGGCAATACCTAGCAATCTTAGCGTAAACCTAACACAGATAGTCAACGTTTGGTTGCTCCTTTTAGCCGTTGAAATTCTAACTTATGTCTAGGCTGAATTAGTCAACACCTCTTCATGTTGAGACCATGCTTAATTGTTTCATGAGTTTGACACCGTCGTGCCCGAAAAATGGATTCTTCAACTGGACTTTTGGAACTAATTGAAGGAAGTGAAGCACATGAATTAAGCAAACTAAGAGTATTTTATTGCAAAAACAAACTTGAAAACCTAAACAACCGTTCTCACAACTAATTACAACATAACCCAAACCCAAAGAGAGAATTAGAACATGTCGGCGGCAAGAAAACCTAAGCTATGCCTAAGGAAAACCCCTACTCTCTTGAATTAGAATTACAATGGGTATATATAGGCATTAGCTATGACTAGTCCTTCTTGAAGTAGAAGTCTTCAAAGTAGCTTTCCACATTAAATGTGACTTTAAACTCCGACGTCTTTGAGTTGAATGTGGACTTTATCGCGTTGCCTTATTTCGCAAGCAATCTCGAGATTTAACTTCGGCGGCTCTGCCGGCTGCTACAGACGTTGAAAAATTGAGTGGACATTATCGATAGAATCAGGATTTTCTGCTCTACAAATCGCACTCCGGTTCTCCAACTCCATAGTCTACTGTGTTGGGTAGCAAGGTGGGCGGCAGTAGCAAGGTGGGCGGCGGCAGCTACTGTCTCTGTCTGGAACTGCATTAGTACAGTTCCCTAGTTCGCTGCCTCTTCATCACATCCTCAACTTCTCTTTTCCTATGTTAGCCTCTAGTACCTAAAACCAAAAGTACACTAAAACAATACCTTTTCTTTACCAAACAAAGGATAATCTAGAAAAACATGGCAAAGTAAAGAAATACTGTAGAATGCAATGCATGGTCCCAATTATGCCTAAGATATACTCAAAAGCAACAATAATATGAGATGGAATGTGCATGAAATATAGAATTTGTGGACACTTTACAGTTGGCATAGTTGATGGCACAACAACTGGCAGAGCAGGAGCATGAGACGACACCAAGGAGGATGCCGAGTTGATGTTGGCACAGAAGGACCTTTAAGGCCAAGCACCGGGCAATAGAGAAGAACATTTGATGCCAGGCCAAGAATATGTTGACTCTGAAAAAATATGATTAGATCAGGCTGCGAGAAAATATGAATCGGATCAATCTCCGAGAAAATAGGGGACCAACAGTGCCAAGCACGGTGGTAGTACCATGCCAAGCTGTGATGCCGGAGGAGTACTGGCACGATGACGTCAGCTCTAACCTGATCAGCCTTAGGATTCAAACACCGTAGAAGATGATCGTGTATCTTATCTCTGCACATTCAAATTCAAATTCAAGATATTCCTAGGCTATCCATGGAGTCCTATTTAATCCCAATCAAATCAAAACGAAAGAAGGGAGAGACGGTGGAGAATCGAGGAAAGTGATCGGAGATAAGAAGCAACAGTCGAGAACCTGGCCGTGAAGAGCTGTATCGACGGACCCTCTTCTAGCCCATCTTCTTTATTGTTATTTTTATTTTTCTTAGTTTTAATGATGATGGATGTTGAAAACGATTATGTGTTTTTGGTTGATACCCTCACCATGAAATGATTTTATAGTTGGTGAGGGGTGTTGCGTTTGAATGATGTTTTTAATGTTTAGTTTTTAATAAATAAACACTGCTTCGGCACTATTTTTCCTATATGGCATGTTCTTCACTTTTAAGTGTGTTGCCACGCGACAACTGGCACTATCTTTTTAAATACTTTGCCAAGCAGAAGCTAGCATAGTTGGCTTATTGCAACTCAATATCATAACTGACTTGGGTGGCAACGATTGATTTCCAGGTACCAAGGAGAGATGCTTTGAAAGAAGATGTTCAAGTAGATGAACTTACTTCGGGAGTGAAATCTACCCCTTAAGATTAAAGTTTGGAACTTAATCGAATTGCTTTATGTAAAAACATGCACTATAGACATCTAGGGGTTTTTCAATAATTGATTTAGGACAATGCCATCGACAGAGGTATTGCCACCTTTGAATCTGCTCTGAAAACAATGCTAAGACATGATTTAGTAAAGGCTGGCATGACACAAATAGCGTGAAAGCCAGACACTCCTTGCCAACACCCGTCATTTGCTAAGACCCTTTCCTTGTCTTCAACTTTGTTTTATTTCATTTCTTTTCTTATCAGGCATTTCAAAATCAATTCCAATCAAAACTATCTTTTCACAAAGAAAGTACTTGGATAAACAATTAGACCCTTGAATACATTCCATGTGGGATCGATAACTCAGCTTAACTGATGTATTACTTGCAGACCGTGTATACTTGCATGCAATAGACTTTACTTTGCATTGGTTTTATACTTTTCCAACATATTTTCTGCCTTATTTCCACCAATTGCCTATTCACGCCAAGAGTCTACAAGTACTCTAGATACACTTGGTGGTTAAGGGAACAATTAGACCTATCTGCTTATTAAACTCTGTTTATAAAATTTTGGCGAAATGTTTAGCGCAACAGTTTCAAGAGGTGGCACCTGTTCTGGTTAGTGATCTACAATCTGGTTTTGTCCATGGTCGTCAAATAGTGGATGGAATTTTGCTAGCAAATGAGGTGATTCATTCGATGAAAAAGATGGACAAGGGGGTTGTATTTTGAAGCTGGATTTTGCGAAGGCCTATGATTGTATATCGTGGGATTGTTTAGATCAGATCCTGGGATATATGGGATTTGGTTGTAGGTGGTGAAGGGGGATGACAGCTTGCATCCGAACATCTAGATTGTCTGTTCTGGTGAACGGTAGCCCTGCGAGGGAATTTTCGATGGGTAGAGGACTTCGTCAGGGCGATCCTCTATCACCATTGTTGTTTGTACTGGTAGCGGAACTTCTTCACTTGCTTCTTGTAAAGGCCGAGGCAATTGGTTTTGTATAAGGGATTAATCTTGCTTTAGAGGTTTCTTTATCGCATTTGCAATTTTTAGATGATACGATAATTTTTTTGCGTGGATTGATTGATTATGCGCGTAACATTAAGAGAGTTCTTACTTGCTTTGAGTACATGTCGGGATTACAAATCAATTTTGCCAAATCCTGTCTTTATGGTGTTGAAATTTTGGATTCTATTGTGTCCGATATGTCGTCTATCTTTGGTTGTTCGTGTGGAGCTTTACCGATGATTTATTTGGGGCCGCCTTTAGGAGTGAATTCGAGAGGATTGGAGGTGTGGGAACCATTGATTCAAAGGTTTAGGAAGACTCTTCAAGGGTGGAAGAGAGACTCGTTGTCATTTGCCGGGAGGTTAGTGTTAGTTAATTCAGTGTTGTCAGCTTTGCCATTATATTATATGAGAGTGTTTGTCGTTCCTAAAAAGGTGATTCTTAAGATTGATCGGATTCGTCGGAATTTTCTATGGGGTGGTAAACAAGAACGAACAAAGATGAGTTGGGTGAATTAGAGGATAGCTTGTACTCTAAAAAGATTTGGGGGTCTTGGCGTGGTCAATTTAAGACTACGAAATCTTGCTTTGTTAGCTAAATGGTGTTAGCGATATGCTGTTAGTAATGATTCTCTTTGGAAGTTGATAATTTTGGCTAAGTATGGACCTTCTGCTTTAGAGTGGCATTTCAAGTCCACTGGTCGTCATGGTATGTCGACTTTGTGGAAACAAATTGTTACGATGCAGGATGATGCTTATGTTTAAAAATTCATGAGTGATTCTTAGTTCCTTTGGATTTTGGGTGATGGGGAGACTATTCTGTTTTGGCACGACAATTGGATTTTAGAAGAGCCATTGTGTTAGGTTTATTCGAGATTGTTCGCATTGGCTTGTGATAAACTTTGTGTGGTGCGTTTTGTGTTGGAGACATCGTGGGAGGCTTGGCCTGCTTTATTTAGGTGACCTTTGCGTTCTTTTGAGCAGCGAGACTTGGAGGAATTACGTGGCTGTGTGGATGGTTGTTACCTGCGACTTGGTGCTGATCGTTTGGTGTGGAAGCAGCAGCGTTCAGGGGTGTTCTTGGTTGGCTGCTTATACTCGCTGATGACGAGTTTGAGGGTTGTCGAGGTACCTGATTTGGCCCGTGTTTGGCAGCTGAAACTCCCTCTGAAACTGCATGTATTCATTTGGTTTTTGTTGGTCGATCGATTACCTACTTTACGAATGTTGGCGGATCGTGGGTTAGCGATAACTAGTATACATTGTTATTGGTGCTTGAATGGGGTGGATGACTCGAGTCATATTTTTCTGCATTACAATTTGGCGAACCATCTTTGGAATTTATTTTTCCAATGGTGGCAGATTGTTGTTGTGCTTCCGATAACTATACATGACTTTTTACATCAGTTTATATCTGGTTTCTTCTCGGATGATGTTCGTATGTTTTAGATAATTGGATGTACCTCAATTTTGTGGACAATGTGGTTGGCGAGGAATGGTTTGATTTTTAATGGGAGTCGTAAGGATGCGGCTTCTTTATTCTTTTTGGCACAATTGAAATCGTTCCATTGGGTTCGAGTCATTGTGGGGATTGATAGTGTATCCGAAGCTGAATGGTGGGAGTCGCCTCTTGGGTGTTCTTCGAGATTGAGCTTGCGTCTCCCTCGTGTCGGGGTGGTTTGGGAGCCGCCTTGCTTTGGGGTCATGAAATTCAATGTGGATGGTGCTTCTCGAGGTAAACCGGGGCCAGTAGGTTGTGGTGGCGTGTTGAGAGATGCCAATAGTAGTATTTGTGCTTTCTTCTCTGGTTCAGTTGGCGTGGTGGATTCTAATGAAGCTGAAATTTTGGCCATTTCGTATGCACTTCAATTGTTGAGCGAGACCACTTGGGTTGATGTTTTGTCTTTTGTTATTGAATCAGATTCGAGGATTGCAGTATCGTGGGTTTTGCAAGTGGAGAAGCGACCATGGAGGCTTAGGCAATTGTTTGCATTGATCGATTTGTATTGTGATAAGTTGCCACATGTTTGTTTTAATAATATATATAGGGAGGCGAATCAGGTAGCGGATGTATTAGCTAAGGGTGGGATTGAGCGTAAGCAATGGATTTGGGTAGTCTGTTGAGGTTTTTTGGCGTTTGTTCTGGTCTTTGATTGCTTTGGTACTACTTTCCTCCACCTAGGCTTAGTCAGAGGTTTTTAACGAGGCCGGAGTTCATCTTGGTATTGTATGATTTTCTTTAATAATAATCACACTGTTACCGATAAAAAAAACGAGTTATGATTAGACCGATTTTAAAGAAAACACCTTATGAGATTTTAAAATCTAAAAAGCCTAACATTAGCTATTTTCATCCTTTTGGATGCAAGTGTTTTGTTTTAAATAATGGAAAAGACAATTTAGGCAAATTTGATGCTAAAAGTGATGAAGCTATTTTTGTAGGTTGCTCTTTAAACTCTAAAGCCTATCGTGTATTTAACAAAAGAACTTTAGTTGTTGAAGAGTCAATTCATGTGGTTTTCGATGATAACATCCTTCCGAGGAAGGATTCTTGTGATGTAGGAATCATTAAAGCCAATGATGGTGGACAATAATCAAAGGTGTATGAGGTTCCAAGCAAAGATGAAGAAGCACAAGATCCATCTCTAGAAGCCTTGAAGGACATGATTCTAGAGGAAAAGGATGTAAGCTACCCAAGGGAGTACAACTATGTCAAAGGTGGTGAGATTTTGGGTGATCTATCCAAAGGGGTAACCACTAGATCCTCTCTTAAACTTATGCATAATGTTGTATGCATTTCATGCATAAAGCCTAAAAATATCAAAGAAGCATTAAATGATGATTTTTGGATATTGGTTATGCAAGAAGAATTAAATCAATCTGAGATGAGTCAAGTTTGGACATTAATTGATAGGCCTAGTAATAAATCTAAGATGAGTCAAGTTTGGACATTAATTGATAGGCCTAGTAATAAATCTACTATAGGGACTAAATGAGTTTTTAGGAATATACTAGATGAGAGTGGTAACATAGTAAGAAACAAGGCTAGACTTGTTGGTCAAGGTTACACTCAAGAAGAGGGAATCGATTTTGATGAAACATATGCACTCGTAGCTAGGATGGAGGATATTAGGATGCTTCTTGCATTTGCATGTTATCATGAATTCAAGCCTTTTCAAATGGATGTCAAGAGTGCATTTTTAAATGGTTTTATAAATGAAGATATGTATGTGGAACAACCACCCAGTTTTGAAGATCCTAAATTTCTAAACCATGTTTTTAAACTTACTAAAGCTTTATATGGTTTGAAACAAGCTCCTAGAGCATGGTATGAAATACTTATGGTTTGAAAAAGGTTTTGAGAAAAGAAAGATGAACACTACACTCTTTATTAAAAGAAATGGCAAAGACATCTTAGTAGTTCAAATTTATGTTGATGCCATTATTTTTGTTTCTACTAATGACTTGTTTTGCCAAGAGTTTGTTAAGCTAATGCAAGGTGAGTTTGAGATGAGCATTTTGGAGGAGCTTACATTTTTCTTGGGACTCCAAATCAAACAAATGAAGGATGACACCTTCATTAATCAAGCTAAATACATCAAGGACATGCTCAAGAAGTTTATCTTGGAGACTGTGAAACCTCAAGCCACTCCAATGAGCTCATCTATAAAGCTTGACAAAGATGAAGGAGGTAGGTGTGTTAATTTAAAGCTTTATCGTTCTATGATTGGCTCTTTGCTTTACCTTATCGCAAGTAGACCCGATATTATGTTTAGTGTTTGCTTGTGTTCTAGGTTTCAAGCTAGTCCTAGAGAATCACACCTTATAGTCGTTAAGAGAATATTTAGATACCTTAGTGACACCTTATTTAGGCCTTTGGTATCCTAGAGATTCCTCCTTTAATTTTCATGCTTTCTCGGATGTGAATTATGGGGAATGTAAGATAGATAGAAAAAGTGCCTCCAAAACATGTCAATTCCTAGGTAGTATGCTCATATCTTGGTTCTCTAAGAAACAAAATAGTGTAGCATTATCTACCACCGAAGCGGAATATATATCAACCGGAAGTTGTTGTGCTCAAGTCCTTTGGATGAAGCAATAACTTTTAGAGGAGTTGATGTAGGTACCATACCCCTTAAGTGTGACAATACTAGTGCCATTTGTCTCACTAAGAATCCCATCCACCATCCTAGAACCAAACACATAGAAATAAGACATCATTTAATTAGGGATCATGCTACGAAAAATAATGTAGTTCTAAAGTATGTTGACAGCTTGAATCAATTAGAGGACATCTTTACCAAACCTCTAGAAAAAAGAGCGATTTTGGACTCTTAGGAGAGAGTTAGGTCTAACTATCCTTTCTTGACCCTTTAGAGCCACTTAAGTTCTAAAACTTGCTTGAATTTGATTGATGTATGTGCTTATGTGTTTTTGCTCCTTTATGCATCTATGCTCGTTGCTAGGGGGAGTATGCTTCTATTTTAGTCTATACATGTTGATCATATGTCATACACATGCATTTAGACTCGATTCAAATAGTCTTCGTAAGCCTCTTGTTGCCCAAAATGCACTTTCTAGCATAAGTCTACCAAAAACGGGTCAAAGCGTTTCGATACAGGCTCTTGGACACAGGACCAAACTGGTTTCTGGAAAAAATGGTATCGGAACGGGTGCATCGATAGTGTTTTGGTACAGTTAGACCTGTATCGATATAGGCTCGTGTTTCGGTACAACTTTAAAAGCATACCAGTACATATGTTTCGATACGTCACGTGGCATATCGGTACCCGAGGACACAAAATCTTAAATGAATCTTTAAAGAGGGGTTTTCAACTTTAAATCAAACTTTTATTAAAATCCTAGTTTTTAATCCTATAAATATCCATCAAAACCCTTTGTTTTTGTAACCCCCTTGACTCGGTCTGAGCAAAAAACCGAACCGAATGAGTCACACGTGGAATATTGAAGTAAACCGGGAAGGTTGACCACAATAAACAACCCTATTTTTTTCTTTTTATCTTGTCTAGATGCACATCTTTAACCTAAGTGTTCCAGCTCATAACAGAAGAATCAAAAGTTAATTCAAACTTCGATTAGGCACTCAATTGTATACAATATGCTTTAGGGACCAATTTGTAATTTTAGCCATTTAAAGGGACTTCTTCAGTTTTTAAGTTACCAACCATTAGTTAGTCACATTACATGCGACTTTGTCAAATCTCAGCTCAAAACAATCATCCAAGCTCATTTAATTGCATCCACAACATTCAGAGACTAAAACGTAAAGAGACAAAACTTAAAAAGATTCCATCAACCACTTTTTCAGCTTGGTGTATCGATACACTCAGCCCTGTATCATTACACCCTATTTCGGGACGAGTCTCAGTGTTGCGGAACACGGGCCCGTATCGAAACACTCCTTCAAGTGTTTCAGAACTCGAAATTCCAGTAGCTAGATTTATCAAGCTTGTACCGATACACTTAGCCCCGTTTCGAAACCTCAAACCGTTTCAAAACCTCAAGCCTTAGACGTATCGAAACACTAGACCTGAAATGTCATATCTTTGCTGGTTTTTCACACTTAAATGCATTCATAAACAACCAATCATGCTTCCAACGTGCATACAACTTTTCTAAACATCAAACCTCAGCCATACATGGAAAATCAGCATCATAACATGAAAATATGCATCAAGGGTAAAATATAGGCATGCTACGTATGCAAAATAACCATTCATGTGTAACCCCCTTAGCCCGGCCTAGACGCTTGACCCGAACTACGAAGATTACACGGGGAAAACCAAAGTCAACCTGAAAGTCAACCTTGATTAACGACCTTTTTTATTTTAATCTTGTCTAGATGCATATTAAGCCTAAGTGAGCACTCACGAAACATGAAAGAGAACGGCACAACGATCGGATAACAGTTAGGGACTCAATTGCTTAAATTACGTGTTTAGGGACCAAAAGGTAATTTTTGGAAATTAGAAGGACTTTACTGATTTTAGGATTACCAATATGAAATTAATCATGTTACATGCTTCTCTGTCAAGTTTCAGCTTTTAAAGACATTCCAAGCTCAAGCAATTGCATCCACATCATTTAGGACTAAAATGTAAAGCATGAAAACTCAAAACAATTCAAATCAGCATCCAACGATCAACTGTATTGGAACACCTACCTACCGTACCGAAACGCCCGTATCGAAACGATGTTGACCGTTTTGGTAATCGAGTATGTTCCGAGACCAGTATCGAAATAGGCTTCACCAGTAGCCAAAATGTTTCGATACAACATCAATCATTTCGAAACACCATGACCATTACAGGCCTCTATTTCGAAACAATTGAGGGTGTTTCGATACACCTTGCCCAGTGACAGTAGATATAGCTAGTTTTAAAATCTTATAAACCAATCATACATGCCTTCGAGAGCACTTCAACATACAAGTAACTCATTTTACTATTAAGGAACACATTTAAAACTTTCTAACAAGAGTATGGCATCAAACACAAAATCACATAGTCTAAAGGCATGCTCCCTAGTCTCAAAACCAAAATAAGCAACCAAACCTCAAACCAAACATTTAAGACCATTTACAACCCATATATGCCAACATAAACATGCCACAAACTTAGGGAGCTCAAACATATCTCCCAAATTCAACCTTGGTTTCCCATTGCCATATATCAAAACTAAAGTGTATGAAAACATCACCATACATGAACTTGTACTTCCTTGGATGTTCTTATCCTTCTTGATGCCCATAAACACCTCAATTATCTGCATTATTGGTAAAAGAGAGTGCAAGCACAAATGCTTAGTGAGGCATGCTCTAAAGAAAACCAACACAATAATGTATTTCTTGAAAACACTTTCTCAAAAGCTTTTAAACAACATGCTCATTGTATCTCATGCTTGAAAACCATTCAAAGCAACATCTCCTTGAAAACACATGTACCTCAATTCTATCTCATGCATTTAAACCAATGCAAAACTCATGGCAAAGCCACACTCATGCTTGTAACACCAAAGCATTTCATATACAAATCTCATATGCATTTCTCATAGCATAAATCATTTCATCAAAGGTACATGTGAATCAAAAGCATTTTCATATATTATATTGGCATTTCACATCTCATTATTACTCGGATATGCGGACAACTCACTAGACACTTCCGGTGGCATCTACCATCACCGTACTCACTCGTTTAGTAACATAATTTCCGGTGGAATCTCACATCACCGTACTCACATGGCAGAATCTCTCATCGCCACAAAGCTTGGGTATTTCACCAAGTCCTACCCGATGGAATGCCCATCATCGGTTCTCTCCCTTGGGATTAAACCAAAGAGCATGTACGCATTTTTAGCTTATAGTGCACTCTCATCCTATTGATCGATCAATTATATTCGATAAGTATCTCAATTTCTATGCCAATATATTAGGTCAAATCATCATCTCACCTACTGTTTTTCATGCAACATTTCCAAACCATTCTCATCTCATTTCAAAACCTTAACATTTGCCATGCTTTAAAACAAAAGCTCAAATCTCAACTATGCAACATGCTATCTCATGAAATCATTTTAAGCATCATCTCATGCTACAAATCATGCATAAAAACAATAGGAATTTATCTATCTTAAACCATGAGCATGTAAAAGCATTTTAGGGACAACCACCACATTTAAGAGAGCAATCTAGCCAATACTTACTTCCGGACATAGGAAGGTGTTTCAAACCTTTCCTAAATCCCCAAACCCTTGATTCTTTGTCCCTTAAGGACTTCTAAAACCATACGCACTCACCGATTACGTTTCACGTGCTTGTTGAAACGCTATCTAAGCTCCCGGATCAACACCAAAGGCGTCCGAAGATGTCTCCCCTATTTTAAACACATAAGAGCAGATGATTAATGCATCATCATGCATTGAAATCATCAGCCACACACCTAAACTCGCTGCTCTACTCAAACACCTCATTTCGGCTACCAAACACAACCGAAAACATCTCCAAACTCTTCCAAAACAAAGCCCATCCAAGATCTATCACTTCTAATCATTTCTAAACATCAATTAATATAAAAAACCACCATAAACTCGTCCTTATACCTCCAGCTATGACATAACACCAAAATCACCCAAAAAACCATCATTCTAGCATACAAAACTTAGGAAACCAAACCTATTCGAGATTGGATTGATAAAACCTCATTTGTAACATCAATTAACATCCAAAATACATTAGAAAACCACCTCAAAATAGAGCCCAATCATTCACCACGAAAATCTTTAAGATCTCTTCCAAAATCATGAGTTTTAATACAATTTCTTGTTTCTAACATTAAAACCACTCAAAAATCATTAACAAAGGATTGATAACTTGGGAATTTCAGTAAAGAACTGATCATTAGAGGAGAAGGACGGAGCTTACCTCTAATGGCTGATTTCTCCTTGATTTGGGCAAGTTTTCTTGAAAACTCAATATGGAAAATAAGAAGATTTGAAGAGGAAATGATTAAGAATCAAAAGAAGATTGAAATCTCATCAAATGAAGTGAAAATCAAAGTATAATTGCTGGAGAGAATGTGTTTGGCTGAAAAGAATTTGAGAGAAAATGAAATGAGAGAAAATTTGTGAAAAGTAGTTATGAATAGTCAAATGTAGTTTCTCTTTTAATTAACCTTCATTTCCTTTAATTAAAACATTAATAAAATCACCCAAATTAAGGAAAAATCTGATGAAAAACATTTTGGTAAAATTAGCTCCTTAAAGATTCAAAGTTTCATTCCTTTACAAAACAATCACTATTTAACTTTTGCAAAAACTGCGATGTGGTCACCACACCGAAATGTAGTATTTCCAAACCTTATTTTGTAAAATTGATTTCACCACAATCTTTCATATATTAAATGAGGAGTTTTAGATATTTTTCTATATTTTTAAAGCAACCCGATCTAGGTGTTCCCTAAAGCTCCCTTTAAGATTCGAACCATTTTCTGACCGGTCCGATTCAGACTCTAAAACATCTAGGCCCAAATTTGGGGTGTTACAACTCTCCCCCTCTTAAGAAATTTCGTCCTTGAAATTTACTTGGAGGAAAAAGTTAAGGAAATTGCTTTTCCATGTCTTCCTTTCTTTCGCACGTGGCTTCCTCAACACCACGATGTCTCCACAACACCTTAACCAACTCAATGGTCTTACCATAGAGAACCTTACTGTCCGAATCCAAAATCTCAACTGGTTCCTCATCGTAATTCAAATCTGGATTCAACTCAACTTCCTCCTCATGCATAACATGCGAAGGATCCGATCTATACCTCTGAAGCATGGATACATGAAACACATTATGTATCCTTTCTAGCTCTTGTGGTAGCCTCAGCTTATAAGCAACAAGACCCACACGTTCCATCACCTCGTATGGTCCAATATACCTCGGACTCAGCTTGCCCTTCCGGCCAAATCTCATCACCTTCTTCCAAGGTGAAACTTTCAAGAACACACGGTCACCCACCGCAAATTCTATTTCCTTACGCTTCAAATCCGCGTAAGAATTTTGACGATCCGACGCTGCCTTCAACCGCTCACAAATGAGCTTCACTTTCTCGGTGGTTCCTATCAACAAAGCCGGCATCGAGACCAACTTTTGTCCTGTTTCAGCCCAGCAAAAAGGAGTTCTGCACTTCCTCCCGTACAAAGCTTCATAAGGTGCCATTTGAATACTCGCCTGGTAACTATTATTATAAGCAAACTCCACCAAAGGCAAGTGCTTCTCCCAAGAGCCTTGAAACTCAATAACACAACACCTCAACATATCCTCAAGCACTTGGATAACACGCTCCGACTGCCCATCCGTCTGCGGATGATAAGAAGTACTGAAATTCAGCCGCGTACCCAATGCTTGATGCAAACACTCCCAAAACCTTGCGGTGAATCTCAGATCTCTATCCGACACTATAGATTTTGGTACACCATGCAAACGTACAATCTCAGCAATGTACAACTCCGCAAGCTTATCCAAGGTGTACGTAGTATGCACGTGCAAAAAATGCGCACACTTCGTAAGGCAATCCACAATCACCCAAACAAAATTCTTCTTTGATGGCGATAAAGGCAAACCAGACACAAAGTCCATGGTGATCCTCTCCCACTTCCATTCAGGGATCCTCAACGGTTGCAACAACCCCAAAGGAAACTGATGCTCAGCCTTAACCCGCTGACAAACCATGCACTTGCTCACACACTCAACGACATCTTTCTTCAAACCCACCCAGTAGTACACATCTTTCAGATCACGGTACATCTTTGTACTACCAGGGTGCATAGCAAAAGGACTACTATGAGCTTCGGTCAGAATAAAACGCCTCAACTCAACATCATTTGGCACCACTATCCGACTTCCAAAACATAGAACACCATCATCATTAAAACAGAAATCCGATGGTCTATCCTCAGCAATATCCTGAACATGTGGCACCAAAGAATCATCCAACAACTGCTTATCCTTTATCAACTGAACTAGAGATGGTTTCACTTGCAATTCAGCAACAAGACCTCCATCTCGCGATATGCTCAAGCTAGCAAACATCGACCTTAACTCCACCGCCACTTTCCTGCTCAGAGCATCGGCCACAACATTGGCCTTTCCCGGGTGATACTCGATCGTTAGATCGTAATCCTTAAGCAACTCCACCCATCGCCAGTGCCTAAGATTCAACTCTTTCTGAGACATCAAATACTTCAAACTCTTGTGATCCGTGTACACAGTACACTTCTCACCAGAAAGATAATGTCTCCAGATCTTCAGAGCAAAAACCACCACAGCTAACTCAATATCATACGTAGGATAATTGCGCTCATGCACTTTCAACTGTCGCGATGCATAAGCCACCACCTTACCCTCTTGCATTAACACACACCCCAAACCAACATAAGATGCGTCACTATACACCACAAACTCTTTCCCTGATTCAGGTTGAACCAAGATAGGAGCTTGTGTCAAAGCTACTTTAAGCTTCTCAAAAGCTTGCTGTCTCGCTTCTGTCCACTCAAACTTAACATCTTTTTGCAACAACTTCGTCAAAGGGGCAACAATCTTAGAAAAACCGTCCAAAAACCTCCGATAGTATCCCGCCAACCCAAGAAAACTACGAACCTCATGAACAGACTTAGGAGGCTTCAAATTCATCACTGCCTCAACCTTCTGGGGATCAACTCGAATCCCTTCAGCCGAAACCACATGACCAAGGAAAACAACTTCCTTTAGCCAAAACTCACATTTGCTAAGCTTTAGCATAAAGTTGATTTTCCAACAGCGCTTGCAAAACAATTTTCAAATGGTCTTCATGCTCCTCCTCAGTACGAGAGTACACAAGGATATCATCGATGAACACCACAACAAACTTGTCCAAGAATTCATGGAACACCCTATTCATCATGTCCATAAAAGCAGTAGGAGCATTCGTCAAGCCAAACAGAATTACAAGGAACTCATAATGCCCATTCCTCATTCTAAAGGCTGTTTTCGGCACATCTACATCTTTCACCTTTAACTGATAGTACCCTGACCTAAAGTCAATCTTTGAAAACACAGCCGCTCCCTGAAACTAATCAAAAAGATCATCAATCCTCGACAAAAGATACCTATTCTTGACGGTCAACTTATTCAGCTGACGATAATCGATGCACATTCTCATCGTGCCATCTTTCTTTTTCACAAACAAGACCGGTGCACCCTAATGTGACACACTAGGCCGAATGAAGCCACGGTCAAGCAACTCCTGAAGTTGCGTCTTCAACTCCTTCAACTCTTTGGGTGCCATGTGATAGGGAGCAATGGACACCGGAGTTATGTTCTCATACAACTTAATTCCAAACTCAACCTCTCGACTAGGTGGCAAACCAGGTAATTCCTCCGGAAACACTCTAGGGAACTCACACACGGTTCTTATATCTTGAACGCGCACCTCCTTTGAACTAGGATTCATAACAAAAGCTAGGTAAGCTTCACATCCTTGTCGCAACATCCGGCTCGCTTCCAATGTAGACACCACATTGGCAAGAAACTTCACATTTTCTCCCATCACCACCACCTCATAATCATCCGCAAGTTTCAACGAAACTCGCTTGCTTTCAAAATCCACAACGGCTCTATGCTCAACAAGCCAGTCCATGCCAAGGATTACATCAAAACCATAGAATGACAATTCCATGAGATCAACAAGAAAAACATGATTTTGCACCTTCAAGGGACATCTTCTATACAACTTTCTTGTTACAACCGTCTCACCAAAGGAACTAGTCACACATATACCGACATCCAAAGACTCAACAGGTAAACCAAGCATTTGAGCATGTTCACGCAATATGTACGAGTGTGTAGATCCAGAATCAATCAAAGAAAGTAATGACAAGGATTGCAAAGTAAAGGTACCTGCGATCACGTCCGTGTCATTCCTTCCCTCACGATGGGCATACACTCGAGCCTGACCACCACCCTCAGGTTAGACAGCCACAACATGCGCTACGTTCCTTCCACCATCATCCCTACGCTGAAAATTACTACGTCCGCGCCCACGACCTCTCTGTGGCTCAGCTGCTCTCACCGGAGCCCGTCCCTCTCTCAGCGGTTGAGGACAATCTTTCTTCAAATGCCCTCGGTTTCCACAATTCCAACATGTCCCAAGGTTACCCCAACACTCACCACCGTGTCTCCTACCACAACGGTTACACTCAGGATTCCTCAAGACAACATTAGGTCCTTGCTGACCTCTACCAGGGTTACCACCCCCACGTCTAGCATCATAGTGCGGCTTCCTATCCTTATGTCTCTTGATGCGATCTCTACCATAATCACGTTCTGTAGCTCGCTTTCCCGAGCTAGAGCCACCTGCTCGGCTCGCCAACCCAAGATTCAATTCAATGTCCTTGGCTCTAGTGCCCAAGACATCGAAATTAGTGTAATCAGCCGCAAGCATATAGGTCATAACATCTACTACCAGCCCATAACGGAACCTTTCGCACCTTTCACTCTCACTAGGAATTAGCTCCGGTGCATACTGGCTAAGGTGAACAAACTGAATCTCATATTCAGCCACAGACATGTTCCCTTGCATGAGAGACATAAACTCTCTCTTCTTCTCATCGAGGTAACGCACTCTCAGATATTTCCACTTGAACGCATTCAGAAAGAATGTCCAAGTCACCTCAGCATCCTCCATTCTGGAGATAGTGGTCGTCCACCATGTATAAGCATCACCATGCAGTAGCGACACAATGCATCCCAACTTTTGCACATTATTGCAGTTCAGCTGACCAAGAATCCTCTTGGTGCTCTCCAACCAAGACTCAGATCCTTTCGGTGACAAACCTCTGAACTCAGTCCCTCTCAGACTGCGGAGACGTTCCAACAGTAATCTCACATTAGCACCATCCTGAGGTGCAGCTCCATGAGCTCCAGCTACTACTGCCTGGAAAGCTCCATCAATAGCCTGAATCAGCACAGTCATATCCGGAGCAGCTTGCCCCTGACCATTCTCGGGTCCAGCAACCCCAGCACCAACTCCCGCATTACCAGCCCCAGCTCCACCACCACCAGGGGGAGGAGGAGGCAAATCCTCAGCATTCTCCGCATTCTCATTATCAGCCATAGATCTAGTATTAATTCTCAGCTCTCTACGTGGTCCCATAATAAAAACAATGCACTGACAAAAATGCAATAAACACAATTAGGCATAATAAGGTAAGTAATCCAAGTATCCAAGCTCATTTTTGAAATCATTTCTTCTCATTAGTAATGATATGGAAATGGGATCCCCAACCACACTCTAAACATAGCATAGCATAACAAATTCACCTCAATTGAATCATACATCACTATTCATGCATCACACTTTCACCAAAAAGACATAATCATACATAACCACATACAACAACCACATACCAAGCCCCAATTATTCGATAACCTGGCTCTGATTCCAACAAATGTAACCCCCTTAGCCCGACCTAGACGCTTGTCCCGAACTACAAAGATTACACGGGGAAAACCAAAGTCAACCTGAAAGTCAACCTTGATTAACGACCCTTTTTTATTTTAATCTTGTCTAGATGCATATTAAGCCTAAGTGAGCACTCACGAACCATGAAAGAGAAAGGCACATCGATCGGATAATAGTTAGGGACTCAATTGCTTAAATTACATGTTTAGGGACCAAAATGCAATTTTTGGAAATTAGAAGGACTTTACTGATTTTAGGATTACCAATATAAAATTAATCATGTTACATGCTTCTCTGTCAAGTTTCAGCTTTTAAAGACATTCCAAGCTCAAGCAATTGTATCCACAACATTTAGGACTAAAATGTAAAGCATTGAAACTCAAAACAATTCAAATCAGCATCCAACGGTCAACTGTATCAGAACACCTACCTATCGTACCAAAACACCCGTATCGAAATGGTGTTGACCATTTCGGTACTCGGGTATGTTCCGAGTCTAGTATCGAAACATGCTTCACCATTAGCCAAACTGTTTCGATACAACTTCAATCGTTTCGAAACACCATGACCATTACAGGCCCCCGTTTCGAAACAATTGAGGGTGTTTCGATACACCTTGCCCAGTGACAGCAGATATAGCTGGTTTTTCATCTTTTAAACCAATCATACATGCCTTAGAGAGCACTTCAACATACCAACAACTCATTTTACTATTAAGGAACACATTTAAGACTTTCTAACAAGAGCATGGCATCAAACACAAAATCACATAGTCTAAAGGCATGCTCCCTAGTCTCAAAACCAAAATAAGCAACCAAACCTCAAACCAAACATTTAAGACCATTTACAACCCATACATGCCAACATAAACATGCCACAAACTTAGGGAGCTCAAACATATCTCCCAAATACAACATTGGTTTCCCATTGCCATATATCAAAACTAAAGTGTATGAAAACATCACCATACATGAGCTTGTACTTCCTTGGATGTTCTTATCCTTCTTGATGCCCAGAAACACCTCAATTATCTGCATTATTGGTAAAAGAGAGCGTAAGCACAAATGCTTAGTGATGCATGCTCTAAAGAAAACTAACACAATAATGCATTTCTTGAAAACAATTTCTCAAAAGCTTTTAAACAACATGCTCATTCTATCTCATGCTTAAAAACCATTCAAAGCAGCATCTCCTTGAAAACACATGTACCTCAATTCTATCTCATGCATTTAAACCAATGCAAAACTCATGGCAAACCCACACTCATGCTTGTAACATCAAAGCATTTCATATACAAATCTCATATGCATTTCTCATAGCATAAATCATTTCATCCAAGGTACATGTGAATCAAAAGCATTTTCATATATTATATTGGCATTTCACATCTCATTATTACTCGGATATGCGGACAACTCACTAGACACTTATGGTGGCATCTACCATCACCGTACTCACTCGTCTAGTAACATAATTTCCGGTAGAATCTCACATCACCGTACTCACATGGCAGAATCTCATCTCCACAAAGCTTGGGTATTTCACCAAGTCCTACCCGATGGAATGCCCATCATCGGTTCTCTCCCTTTGGATTAAACCAAAGAGCACGTACGGATTTTTAGCTTATAGTGCACTCTCATCCTATTGATCGATCAATTATATATGGTAAGTATCTCAATTTCTATGCCAATATATTAGGTCAAATCATCATCTCACCTATTGTTTTTCATGCAACATTTCCAAATCATTCTCATCTCATTTCAAAACCTTAACATTTGTCATGCTTTAAAACAAAAGCTCAAATCTCAACTATGCAACATGCTATCTCATGAAATCATTTCAAGCATCATCTCATGCTACAAATCATGCATAAAAACAGTAGGAATTTATCTATATTAAACCATGAGCATGTAAAAGCATTTTAGGTGCAACCACCACATTTAAGAGAGCAATCTAGCCAACACTTACTTCTGGACTTAGGAAGGTGTTTCAAACCTTTCCTAAATCCCCAAACCCTTGATTCTTTGTCCCTCAAGGACTTCTAAGACCATACCCACTCACCGATTACGTTTCGCGTGCTTTCCGAAACGCTATCTAAGCTCCCGGATCAACACCAAAGGCGTCCGAAGATGTCTCCCCTGTTTTAAACACATAAGAGCAGAGAATTAATGCATCATCATGCATTGAAATCATCAGCCACACACCTAAACTCGATGCTCTACTCAAACACCTCATTTCAGCTACCAAACACAACCGAAAACATCTCCAAACTCTTCAAAAACAAAGCCCATCCAAGATCTATCACTTCTAATCATTTCTAAACATCAATTAACATGAAAAACCACCACAAACTCGTCCTTATACCTCCAGCTATGACAGAACACCAAAAACACCCCAAAAACCATCATTCTAACATACAAAACTTAGGAAACCAAACCTATTCGGGATTTGATTGATAAAACCTCATTTGCAACATCAAGTAACATCGAAAATACATTAGAAAACCACCTCAAAACAAAGCCCAATCATTCACCACGAAAATCTTCAAGATCTCTTCCAAAATCTTGAGTTTTAATACAATTTCTTGTTTCTAACATTAAAACCACTCAAAAATCATTAACAAAGGATTGATAACTTGGGAATTTTAGTAAAGAACTGATCATTAGAGGAGAAGGACGAAGCTTACCTCTAATGGCTGATTTCTCCTTGATTTGGGCAAGTTTTCTTGAAAACTCAATGTGGAAAATAAGAGGATTTGAAGAGGAAATGATTAAGAATCAAAAGAAGATTGAAATCTCATCAAATGAAGTGAAAATCAAAGTATAATTGCTGGAGAGAATGTGTTTGGCTGAAAAGAATTTGAGAGAAAATGAAATGAGAGAAAATTTGTGAAAAGTAGTTATGAATAGTCAAAGGTAGTTTCTCATTTAATTAACCTTCATTTCCTTTAATTAAAACATTAATAAAATCACCCAAATTAAGGAAAAATCTGATGAAAAACATTTTGGTAAAATTAGCTCCTTAAAGATTCAAAGTTTCAATCCTTTAGAAAACAATCACTATTTAACTTTTACAAAAACTGCGATTTGGTCACCACACCGAAATGTAGTATTTCCAAACCTTATTTTGTAAAATTGATTTCACCATAATCTTTCATATATTAAATGATGATTTTTAGATATTTTTCTATATTTTTAAAGCATCTCGAACTAGGTGTTCCATGAAGCTCCCTTTATGATTTGAACCGTTTTCTGACCGGTCCGATTCGGACTCTAAAACATCTAGGCCCAAATTTCGGGTGTTACATCATGTGCCAAAACACAAACTAAAGCATATACCAGCAAGTAAAGGCCATTTACAAGTCAACATGGGCATCACAAACTTGCCACAAAACAAGGAGTTTCAAAACACACTCTCTCAAAACTTTAAGGCATCCTCCCATTGCCAATTATTCCTAATAGGTAAACGTAAAACCATAGTTGATCTATGTATCACTCCTTGGAATACTTCTTACCTCCTAGGCGCCTAAAAATGTGCTATTTCTCTGCATTGATGGAAAAAGAGAGCATAAGCAATAATTACCATGACCGCGCCCACAACCTCTCTGTGGCTCATTAACTCGTACCAGAGCTTGTCCATCTCTAACCTGTTGTGGACTTTCATGCTTCTATGACCTCGTTACCCACAATTCCAACACGTACCCAGATTACCCCAACACTCTCTCATGTGCCTTCTGCCGCACCGGTTATACTTTGGTGTACGAACAAAAGCATTTTGGCCATGCTGACCACGACCAGGGTTACCACCACCACGCCTTGGATCCGATTGGTACCTCCTATCCTTATGCTTCTTGAAATGATCTCTACCAGCATCGAACTCAACCGACCTCTTTCCATAACTAGAACCACCCGAACGAGCGACTAGACCCAAATTCCGCTTAATGTTCTTAGCCGGAGTGACTAAGACACCAAAGTTTGTGTAATCTGAAGCCAACATATATGTCTTAACCTCCTTCACAAGCCCGTAACAAAAACAATCACATCTCTTATGTTCATTGGGAACCAGTTCAGGGGCATGCTAGCTCAACCGAACAAACTAAACATCATACTATGAAACATACATGTTTCCTTGCACCAAAGACATGAATTCTCACTTCTTTTCATCAAGATAGCGAACACCCAAGTACTTCCTCTTAAAAGCAGTTCCAAAGAACTCCCAAGTCACATCGGCTGGTTCCATACCCGCATTGATGGTCATCCACCATGTATAATCATCTCCATGCAACAAGGATACAACACAACCCAATTTATGCACATCATTACAACCCATTTGACCAAGAATCCTTCGGGTGCTCTCAAACCAAGCCTCAGAACCCTCAAGGGACGGACCTCGGAACTCAATTCAAGCCAAACTACGTAGACACTCCAAAGGTAAACTAGCATTAGCACTAGGCTGTGGTGCAGCCACATGCATACCCGCCATCACTGCCTGAAAAGCCCCAACAATAGCCTGAGTCAACGGTGTCATATTAGCAGCAACCTACCCTTGCGCTGCCTGAGGTCCAACACCTCCAACACCAGCTTCCGGACCAGCTCCATTACCACCAGGAGGAGGTGGAGGGGGCGGAAAATTCTCAACATTATCATTCGCTGCATCATGATTACAAATCCTAAGCTCTCGTCTCGGTCTCATCTCAATTAGATTGTAAATCTAAAACATGATAATGCCATAATAAAACAGTTAGGCCAACCAAAAGCAAGAATTCAAGGAGCTCAAGTTTTTTTAAACCAAAATCCTCTTTATACTATTAGTAATATGGTAATGGGTACCCTTAATCTCTCCCCCAGCAGCACATAACAACCATAAATCATGTTATCAAACACCGTGCACCACACACAAAGCAAACGACAATCACATCATAGCATAAACAACCACCGTGCATAGCAATCATTAGGAAATCATCCAAACAACAATATCACACCAACCTTATCTTCCAATTCTTTCGAAAATTGGCTCTGATACCACCAAATGTAACCCCCTCGACTCGGTTGGGCGAAAGACAGAACCGAGCGAGTCACACGGGGAATATTGAAGTAAACCGGGAAGATTTACCTCAATAAACGGCCCTATTTTTTTCTTTTTATCTTGTCTAGATGCACATATTTAACCTAAGTGTTCAGGCTTATAGAGGAAGAATCAAAAGTTAATTCAAACTTCGATTAGGCACTTAATTGTATACAACACACTTTAGGGACCAATTTGTAATTTTAGCCATTTACAGACTCCTTTAATTTTTAAGTTGCCAACCATTAGTTAGTCACATTACATGCCACTTTGTTAAATCTCTGCTCAAAACAATCATCCAAGCTCATTTAATTGCATCCACAACATTTAGAGACTAAAACATGAAGAGACAAAACTCCAAAAGATTCCATCAACTACTTTTTCAGCTTGTTGTATCGATACATTCAGCCCTGTATCGATACACCCTATTTCAGAACGAGGGCCCGTATCGAAACACTCTTTGAAGTATTTCGGAACTTGAAATTCCAGTAGCCAGATTTATCAAGCTTGTTTCGATACACTAAGCCCCGTTTTGATACAACCTTAGGCCTATCGAAACACTAGACCTAAAATGTCATATTTTTGCTGGTTTTTCACATTTAAATGCATTCATAATCAGCCAACCATGCTTTCAACGTGCATACAACTTATCTAAACATCAAACCTTAGTCATACATGGCAAAATCATCATCATAGCATAACAATATGCATCAAGGGTAAACTATAGGCATGCTACGTATGCAAAATAACAATTCATGTGCCAAAACACAAACTAAAGCATATACCAACAAGTAAAGGCCATTTACAAGTCAACATGGGCATCACAAACTTGCCACAAAACAAGGAGTTTCAAAACACACTCTCCCAAAACTTTAAGGCATCCTCCCATTGCCAATTTTTACTAATAGGTAAATGTAAAACCATAGTTGAGCTATGTATCACTCCTTGGAATCCTTCTTGCTTCCTTGATGCCCAAAATGTGTTATTTCTTTGTATTGTTGGAAAAAGAGAGCATAAGCAATAATGCCTAGTGAGAGATGCTCAAAACAAACCAACAACAACAATGCATTGTAAACCATTTCTCAAGTGGAAAACGCTATTTCATCTTGCTCAATCTATCTCATGCTTGAAACCATTTTCAAAGCAAAAACCACATCTTTAAAACCACATGTACCATCTATCTCATGCATTAACCATAATGAAAAATCTCAAGGCAAGGCTACTCATGCTTGTTTATCATAAATCATTTCTAAGATCATGTTCTCACATGCAAACTTAATACCTAAAATCATTTATAAACAAGGTACATGTGAATCTCATATATTGACATTTTAGCAACATTACTCGAATAAGCGGATAGCTTGACGAAATCTTACATCGTCAAGTATTACCTCGATGGAATCTCACATCACCGAATTCTCATGGCGATATCTCTCACCGCCACAAAGCTTGATGGAATCTCACATCATCAAGACCTACCGTTGTGGAATCTCTCATCACCACACTCTAACTTCGGAACGAGATGACACTACCCCCATTGCCTGAACTGAAGAGCACATAAAAATTTTGTATTTTATAGTGCAATTCTCATCCTATTGGTCGGCCAATTATATCTGGTAATTGTAATCTCATCTCATCCCAATATACACTTTTAAATATCATTTACCTACTTTTTTCGATGCATAAACATAAATCATTCTCATCCCATTTTAAAAGTATAAATAATGCATAGCATATTCTCAACAATTTCTATCTCTTTGAAATTATAGATCTATCTTATGGGATCGCATAAATCATCAAATCATTTCTAAAAACATGCATAATACATCATGTTTAGTTCTATCTTCAAAACATGAGCATGGTCACATAAAACGATGGGATAAAACCGAGAAACGGGAGCAAGACAACTCATACTTACTTCCGAGTTTAGATTAGTATTTCAAACTTAATCTAAACCCCCAAACCTTGCTTTCAAACCTTTGAAAAGCTTTAAAACCAATTCCACTCACCGACAACACCTCGCTTGCTTTGCCGAAGCGTAATCAAGCTTCCGGATCAACCGCAACTCCTTCCGAAGCTAACAAAACACCATCCCATGCTTCTAACCAAAGCAAAACAGAGAATTAGTGCACAACACTGCATCAAAATCCCCAGCAGTACAACATCTCAACTTCTACCCATAATCGCCAAGCCATTGGCATCCAAAAACAACCGAAAACACCAGTGAACCCTTTCTATTTAACCTCCAGCCGCTACCCAGCAAAATTAACATCTATACAAAATCGATTTACATCTAAAAACATCATATCAACACCAAAGAACCTCCAGCTATTGATTAACCACACAAACATCCCATAATCTCAAAGATTTCACTCATGAAATCAAGCAATCTAACTAGTTTCGGGTTTCCATTTCTTACACTCATTAAATAAACATTCCAACACATCATAATTATAGCTAAATCTCATTATAAACCCACAAAATCAGTTTGAAACAAAGATCTCTTGATTAACCCCAACAAACATCAATTAAATCCATTTTCCACAAACGTAATCTCAAAACCCAATAGAAAACACTCATAAAAAACCAAAAACTTGGGAATTTCAATAAAGAATTTATCATTAGAGAAGAAGAATGAAATTACCTCTAATGTTAGCTTTTTCCTCAAATTGAATAGATTTTCATGAGAAAACCAAAGATTCAAATATAAGATATTGATAGTAAATCAATAGGAAATCATTTGATATAAAAATAAATCAAATCCAATGTTTACCTTAAGTATTTGAAGAGGAAAACAATGTTTGGTTGAAGAGAATTTGAGAAAAAACGATAGAGATAAACTTAGTTACGTAAAATGTGTTTTTAGAAAATAAAGGCTATTTGGTCTTTTTCTAACTCTTTTTATTTATTAAAACCATCTTAAAATAAATCAATTAAGAGGAAAAGGCTGAATTAGACCTTTGGTCAATTACTCCTTAAAGATTCAAAGTTATGGTCTTTTACAATTTAGTCACTTGAAAAACAGTATCAAAAATCCCATTTTAGTCACCAAATCTAAAATGTCTTTCTTCCAAAACTCATTTTCAAAAATTGGTTTCACCAAAATCATATATTTATAAAATAATGATTTTAACCATTTTCCCATATATTTTATCTCATTCAGAACCATTTATGTAACCCCCTTAACCCGGCCTAGACGGTTGACCCGAATTAAGAAAGTCACACGGGGAAAACCAAAGTCAACCCGAAAGTCAACCTTGATTAACGACCCTTTTTTTCTTTTTAAACTTGTCTAGATGCACATTAACCCTAGTTATGATCATTCAAACAGCATGCTCAAAGATCATAAACATCAGAGATCAAATAGGGACCCAATTGAACAATTTACAACTTTAGGGACCAAATTGTAAATTCTATAAATTATAAGGTCTTAACCCAAATTAGTGTTACCAACTTGTAATTAGTCAAGTTTCATGCTTCTCTGCAAATTTTCAGCTCAAACGGACTTCCCAAACTCATACAATTGCACAAACAAGATTCAGGACCAAAACACATACATTTCAAAACATATAATTGCCAGTGTCAGCCCCCAACGGTCAGGTGTTCCGAAACAGGGAGAACCTGTTTCGAAACGCGGGACCGTTCCGCAACGGGTTCCGAAACGAGGGCTGGCAGAGGACTTTCCGTTTCGGAACGGTGTCTTCTGTTTCGGACGCTTGGGCTATTACAGGGCACCCGTTCCGAAACGATAGCTCCAGTTCCGATACGGCCTGCACAGAATGCAGAAAATTGGCTGCTAAATCACACAATTGATCAACCATACATGCTCCAAAAGCTACCAAACTTTACCAGCAAGACATTCAACATGTAAGGAACATAAATGCATCATCCAATCATCATCATAGCATCAAGTATGAAAAGCCCCAAATCTAAAGGCATGCTTCCTACTTAGCAAACCATTTATGCATTAAATCTCCAAACCAACCACATAATGGCCAATTACATATTCCAGCATTATTGACAACATTAAACAAACTTAGGGAATTCAAAACATCTCCCAGAACATCCACTTAGGTCCCCCATTGCCAAATGCCAAAAGCTAAAAGTGTTTAAGAAAACCTTCCCATACTTGAGCTTAGCTTCCACTTGATTGCTTGCCTTCCTTGCTGCCCTCAATGCACCTTAATGCTCTGCATTATTGGTTTAAGGAAAAAGAGAAAGAGAGCGTAAGCAAAAGCTTAGTGAGGAATGCTCATTAAAACCATTCAATAATGCATTTATAAAACTCATTTATAAACCATGCTTCAAGCAACATTTAACATGCTCTTTAACATTTAAAACAAGCATCTCATGCTTCAAGTTCATAACAAGTCATATTGGCAACAAGTGATACATTTCACATAAGATCCACACATGGACTTTTAAACACCAGTGTGATCTTATCCCCATGGACTTTTAAACACCATGGCCCATGGACTTTTAAACACCATGGCAAGGACCACACAAGGACTTTTAACCACCTTTGTGTCCTTAACAAGAATCTCCCAAGGACTTTTAAACACCTTG
Source organism: Hibiscus tridactylites (assembly GCA_958450335.1). Taxonomy (NCBI): domain Eukaryota; kingdom Viridiplantae; phylum Streptophyta; class Magnoliopsida; order Malvales; family Malvaceae; genus Hibiscus; species Hibiscus tridactylites. The sequence continues at coordinate 52,315,960 of OY288287.1, read as the reverse complement.
GAGTTCTTAAGTAACCAAGGCTTACACAAGGACTTTTAACCACCTTGAGCCTTAACCAAGAACCAACCATGGACTTTTAAACACCATGTTGTTCTTAAACTTTACAAGATCCACACAAGGACTTTTAACCACCTTTGTGATCTTAACCAAGAACCATCCAAGGACTTTTAACCACCTTGATGTTCTTAAATATACAAGGCTCACACAAGGACTTTTAACCACCTTTGTGACCTTAACCATCACTTGCCAATATGTATCATTATCATCATTATTCCACTGTTTTAAAGCATTTAAACAAGCCATAAACATCATGCATTTTTAAGCATCAAACCAAATTTAAACAATGTTCAAAAACAAGGAACTCTTACCTTGAGTTTCCTTTAACACATGGCTTATAATCTCAGCAAATAAACATGCTAGATATGCTTTCAAAACAGATTTAAAAACATGCAAACAACCAAAAACCATGGCCATCACCAAGAGAGTTTTTCCGAAAACTTACTCTTGAGCTTAGCTAAGTTGCTTAGACTTAAACTAAGCTCCCAAACCTTCAAAACACTGGTTTCAAAGACGAAAACCAAATTCCACTCACCGATTCCGTTTCGCCTCTTGCCGAAACACAAATCAAGCTTCTGGATCACCACCACTTGGATCCAAAGATGACTCCCTTGTTTTAAACACATCAAAGCAGAGGAATAATGCATCATCATGCATTAATAGCTTCAATGAAAGCACCTAAACTCGCTGCTCTCATCCACACTCCATTTTCGGCCACCAAACACAACCGAAAATGTATCCAAACAACTCCTCAACATTGCCCAGCCAAGATCCATCAAAACTAAACTTCTTTAAACATCATTTAACATCTAAAAAGGACCTAACAACATCCTTATATCTCCAGCAACAACATATCAACAAGATCACTTCAAAATCAACCAAGAATCACAAGCTTAACTTAGGAAATTCAACCTATCTGGGATTGCATTAATAAAAACTCAATTCCTTATCAATTTAACATTCATTTAACATCAAATTAACACTTTAAAACACAGCCCAATCAGATCATACGAAAATCCATCAAAAATCACCAAATCTTGCATTTAAAGCCAAGATTCATTACACAACTTTAAAACCATTTATAAATCATCAATTAAGGATTGAGAACTTAGGAATTTCAGTAAAGAACTGAGAGTTTAGAGGAGAAGGACGTTCTTACCTCCAAACTTGAGTTTTCTCCCTTTTTGGAACCAAAATCTTGAAAATCCAATTAGCAAATGGTGAGGTTTTGTTGATGAGATGATTAGCAATCAAAAGAGAATTGAAAAGAGATATTTAGGTGACAAAATCAGAGGAAAAACCCTGGAGAAAAGGTGTTTGGCTTGAGAGAAAAATGAGAGAAAAGAAGAATTGGAAAATATGGAAAGTTAGTTGACAAATAGGAAAATAACTTCCTTCCATTTTTCTTTTGTTTAAAAACCAGAATTAAATCATTAAATATCTTAGAAAAATCTGGAGGAACTCCCTTTGGGTAAATAGCTCCTTAAAGATTCAAAGTTTCAATCCTTTTTAAAACAGTCACGCAGTTTTCAAAAATTACATTTTGGTCAATAGCCAAAATGTCACCCTTCCAAAACTCATTTTGTAAAATTGATTTCACAGTTCACTTATATATATTAAAATAGGATTTTAGAACATTTTCCATATTTTTAATGCAACCCGAACTAGGCTTTCCTAATTTCACCTTTTTATATTCGAACAACACTTTGACCGAACCGGTCCAAACCCAAAACTTCTAAGCCCAAAACCGGGGCGTTACAACTCTCCCCCCTTAAGAAATTTCGTCCTCGAAATTTACCTGTAGGAAAGAGATAAGGAAACTTCTTCAGCATGTCATCCTTCCGCTCCCACGTGGCTTCCTCAACACCACGGTGCTTCCACAACACCTTCACCAACTCAATGGTCTTGCCACGAAGAACCTTGCTATCCGAATCCAGAACCTTCACCAGTTCCTCATCTTAGGTCAAATCCGGATTCAGTTCCACTTCCTCCACAGGCATCACATGCGAAGGATCAGATCTGTACTTTCGGAGCATAGAAACATGAAACACATCATGAATCTTCTCCAACTCTTGAGGTAACCTCAACTTGTACGCAACAGGACCCACACGTTCAACCACCTCGTATGGTCCAATGTACCTAGGGCTCAACTTACCCTTCGGGCCAAACCTCATCACCTTCTTCCAAGGCGAAACCTTCAAAAACACACGGTCACCCACCGCATACTCAATTTCCTTACGCTTCAAATCCGCATAAGACTTTTCCGATCAGAAGCCGCCTTCAAACGCTCACAGATGAGCTTCACCTTCTCGGTGGTTCCTTTCAACAAAGCCGGCATCGAAACCAACTTTTGACCCGTTTCAGCCCAACAAAGAGGAGTCCTACACTTCCTCCCGTACAAAGCCTCATAAGGTGCCATTTGAATACTTGCCTGATAACTATTGTTATAAGCAAACTCCACCAAAGGCAAATGCTTCTCCCAAGAACCTTGGAACTCAATCACGCAGCACCTCAACATATCCTCCAAAATCTGGATAACACGCTCTGACTGACCATCCGACTGAGGATGATAAGATATACTGAAATTCAACCTTGTACCCAGAGCTTGATGCTAACACTGCCAGAAATGCGATGTGAACCTCGGATCCCTATCCGACACAATCGACTTAGGTACACCATGCAGCCGCACAATCTCAGCAATGTATAGCTCCGCAAGCTTATCCAAAGAAAACGTAGTATGCACAGGCAAGAAATGCGCACACTTCGTCAGGCGATCCACAATCACCCACACCAAATTCTTCTTCGATGGTGACAAAGGTAAACCAGATACAAAATCCATAGTAACCCTTTCCCACTTCCATTTAGGGATTCTCAACGGTTGCAACAAACCTGAAGGAACCTGATGCTCAGCCTTAACTCGCTGACACACCATGCACTTGCTCACAAACTCAGCAACATCTTTCTTCAAACCCACCCAATAGTACTCATCACGAAGATCATGATACATCTTAGTACTACCAGGGTGCATAGCAAAAGGACTACTATGACCTTCTGTCAGAATAGGACGCCTCAACTCAGAATCATTGGGCACTACTATTCGACTCCCAAAACACAACACACCATCATCATTAAAGCAGAAATCTGAAGGCCTACCCTCCGCAATATCCTAAACATGCGACACCAAGGAATCATCCAGCAACTATTTTTCCTTGATTAACTGAACCAAAGATGGTTTCACTTGCAACTCAGCCACAAGACCACCATCACGCGAAATACTCAAACTGGCAAACATAGCCCTCAACTCAACAACTACCTTCCTACTCAAGGCATCAGCAACAACATTAGCTTTTCCAGGATGGTACTCAATCGTCAAATCATAATCCTTGAGCAACTCCACCCAACGCCGCTGCCTAAGATTCAACTCCTTCTGAGACATCAGATACCTCAAACTCTTGTGATCCGTGTACACAGTACACTTCTCACCATACAGATAATGTCTCTAGATCTTCAAAGCAAAAACCACTGCAGCCAACTCAATATCATGCGTAGGATAATTGCGCTCATGCACCTTCAACTGTCACGATGCATAAGCAACCACCTTACCCTCTTGCATCAGCACACATCCCAAACCAACATAGGACGCATCACTGTAGACCACAAACTCTTTCCCTGATTCAGGTTGAACCAAGATAGGAGCTTGCGTCAAAGCCGCCTTAAGTTTCTCAAAAGCCTGCTGTCTCGCTTCCGTCCACTCATACCTAACATCCTTTTGCAACAGCTTCGTCAAAGGTGCAGCAATCTTAGAAAACCCATCCACAAACCTCCGATAGTATCCCGCCAAACCAAGGAAACTACGAACCTCATGAAGAGACTTAGGAACCTTCCAATTCATCACCGCCTCAACCTTCTGAGGATCAACACAAATCCCCTCAGCAGAAACTACATGCCCAAGAAACACCACCTCCTTAAGCCAGAACTCACACTTGCTCAGCTTAGCATAAAGCTGATTCTCCAACAAAGCTTGCAGCACAATCCTCAGGTGCTCTTCATGCTCCTCCTCAGTACGCGAGAACACGAGGATATCATCAATGAATACCACAACGAACTTATCCAGGTATTCATGAAACACACGATTCATCATGTCCATGAAAGCAGCAGGAGCATTTGTCAAACCAAACGGTATCACAAGAAACTCATAATGCCCATACCTTGTCCTGAAAGCTGTCTTAGGCACATCCACATCCTTCACCTTCAACTGGTAATACCCCTGAACTCAGTCCCACCAAGACTGCGTAAACGTTCCAAGGGTAGTCTAACTCCAGCATCTCCCTGATGCCCAGCTCCTTGAGCCCCAGCTACTGCCGCTTGAAAAGCACCAGCAATAGCTTGCACCAACATCGTCATGTTAGACATAGCTTGCCCCTGACCAGCCTCAGGTCAAGCGACCCCAGAACCAGCTGCAGCTTCAGCTCTTTCTCCCTCAGCACCACCACCACCAGGTGGAGGAGGTAACACCGCACTTCCCGCATTCTCCTCATTCTCATTCTCATTATGAGCCGTAGCTTGCACATTACTCCTCAACTCTCTACGAGGTGCCATACTCTAACAATGCAATCACAATGCAAATAAACAAAGTCAGGCCCAGCAAGGTAAACAATCCAAGTACTCAAGCTCAATTTCATTTAAAATCAACATCATTTCATTAGCCTTGATTTAGCAATGGGTACCCATAACATGCTTCATCACAGCATACAACTCAATTACAACACATATACAATTCTTTCAACATGCTTTCACACAACAAGCATACAAAGCATACATATTCAAATCAACCATACAACCATTCCCAATTACTCGAGAACTCAGCTCTGATACCACCAAATGTAACCCCCTTAACCCGGCCTAGACGGTTGACCCGAATTAAGAAAGTCACACGGGGAAAACCAAAGTCAACCCGAAAGTCAACCTTGATTAACGACCCTTTTTTTTCTTTTTAAACTTGTCTAGATGCACATTAACCCTAGTTATGATCATTCAAACAACATGCTCAAAGATCATAAACATCAGAGATCAAACAGGGACCCAATTGAACAATTTACAACTTTAGGGACCAAATTGTAAATTCTGTAAATTATAAGGTCTTAACCCAAATTAGTGTTACCAACTTGTAATTAGTCAAGTTTCATGCTTCTCTGCAAATTTTCAGCTCAAACGGACTTCCCAAACTCATACAATTGCACAAACAAGATTCAGGACCAAAACACATACATCTCAAAACATATAACTGCCAGTGTCAGCCCCCAACGGTTAGGTGTTCCGAAACAGGGAGAACCTGTTTCGAAACGCGGGACCGTTCCGCAACGGGTTCCGAAACGAGGGCTGGCAGAGGACTTTCCGTTTCGGAACGGTGTCTTCCGTTTCGGACGCTTGGGCTATTACAGGGCACCCGTTCCGAAACGATAGCTCCAGTTCCGATACGGCCTGCACAGAATGCAGAAAATTGGCTGCTAAATCACACAATTGATCAACCATACATGCTCCAAAAGCTACCAAACTTTACCAGCAAGACATTCAACATGTAAGGAACATAAATGCATCATCCAATCATCATCATAGCATCAAGTATGAAAAGCCCCAAATCTAAAGGCATGCTTCCTACTTAGCAAACCATTCATGCATTAAATCTCCAAACCAACCACATAATGGCCAATTACATATTCCAGCATTATTGACAACATTAAAACAACTTAGGGAATTCAAAACATCTCCCAAAACATCCACTTAGGTCCCCCATTGCCAAATGCCAAAAGCTAAAAGTGTTTAAGAAAACCTTCCCATACTTGAGCTTAGCTTCCACTTGATTGCTTGCCTTCCTTGCTGCCCTCAATGCACCTTAATGCTCTGCATTATTGGTTTAAGGAAAAAGAGAAAGAGAGCGTAAGCAAAAGCTTAGTGAGGAATGCTCATTAAAACCATTCAATAATGCATTTATAAAACTCATTTATAAACCATGCTTCAAGCAACATTTAACATGCTCTTTAACATTTAAAACAAGCATCTCATGCTACAAGTTCATAACAAGTCATATTGGTAACAAGTGATACATTTCACATAAGATCCACACATGGACTTTTAAACACCAGTGTGATCTTATCCCCATGGACTTTTAAACACCATGGCCCATGGACTTTTAAACACCATGGCAAGGACTACACAAGGACTTTTAACCACCTTTGTGTCCTTAACAAGAATCGCCCAAGGACTTTTAAACACCTTGGAGTTCTTAAGTAACCAAGGCTTACACAAGGACTTTTAACCACCTTGAGCCTTAACCAAGAACCAACCATGGACTTTTAAACACCATGTTGTTCTTAAACTTTACAAGATCCACACAAGGACTTTTAACCACCTTTGTGATCTTAACCAAGAACCATCCAAGGACTTTTAACCACCTTGATGTTCTTAAATATACAAGGCTCACACAAGGACTTTTAACCACCTTTGTTACCTTAACCATCACTTGCCAATATGTATCATTATCATCATTATTCCACTGTTTTAAAGCATTTAAACAAGCCATAAACATCATGCATTTTTAAGCATCAAACCAAATTTAAACAATGTTCAAAAACAAGGAACTCTTACCTTGAGTTTCCTTTAACACATGGCTTATAATCTCAGCAAATAAACATGCTAGATATGCTTTCAAAACAGATTTAAAAACATGCAAACAACACATTGCATACAACCAAAAACCATGGCCATCACCAAGAGAGTTTTTCCGAAAACTTACTCTTGAGCTTAGCTAAGTTGCTTAGACTTAAACTAAGCTCCCAAACCTTCAAAACACTGGTTTCAAAGCCGAAAACCAAATTCCACTCACCGATTCCGTTTCTCCTCTTGCCGAAACACAAATCAAGCTTCCGGATCACCACCACTTGGATCCAAAGATGACTCCCCTGTTTTAAACACATCAAAGCAGAGGAATAATGCATCATCATGCATTAATAGCTTCAATGAAAGCACCTAAACTCGCTGCTCTCATCCACACTCCATTTTCGGCTACCAAACACAACCGAAAATGTATCCAAACAACTCCTCAACATTGCCCAGCCAAGATCCATCAAAACTAAACATCTTTAAACATCATTTAACATCTAAAAAGGACCTAACAACATCCTTATATCTCCAGCAACAACAGATCCACAAGATCACTTCAAAATCAACCAAGAATCACAAGCTTAACTTAGGAAATTCAACCTATCCGGGATTGCATTAATAAAAACTCAATTCCTTATCAATTTAACATTCATTTAACATCAAATTAACACTTTAAAACACAGCCCAATCAGATCATACGAAAATCCATCAAAAATCACCAAATCTTGCATTTAAAGCCAAGATTCATTACACAACTTTAAAACCATTTATAAATCATCAATTAAGGATTGAGAACTTAGGAATTTCAGTAAAGAACTGAGAGTTTAGAGGAGAAGGACGTTCTTACCTCCAAACTTGAGTTTTCTCCCTTTTTGGAACCAAAATCTTGAAAATCCAATTAGCAAATGGTGAGGTTTTGTTGATGAGATGATTAGCAATCAAAAGAGAATTGAAAAGAGATATTTAGGTGACAAAATCAGAGGAAAAACCCTGGAGAAAAGGTGTTTGGCTTGAGAGAAAAATGAGAGAAAAGAAGAATTGGAAAATATGGAAAGTTAGTTGACAAATAGGAAAATAACTTCCTTCCATTTTTCTTTTGTTTAAAAACCAGAATTAAATCATTAAATATCTTAGAAAAATCTGGAGGAACTCCCTTTGGGGAAATAGCTCCTTAAAGATTCAAAGTTTCAATCCTTTTTAAAACAGTCACGCAGTTTTCAAAAATTACATTTTGGTCACTAGCCAAAATGTCACCCTTCCAAAACTCATTTTGTAAAATTGATTTCACAGTTCACTTATATATATTAAAAGAGGATTTTAGAACATTTTCCATATTTTTAATGCAACCCGAACTAGGCTTTCCTAATTTCACCTTTTTATATTCGAACAATACTTTGACCGAACCGGTCCAAACCCAACACTTTTAAGCCCAAAACCGGGGCGTTACAACTCTCCCCCCTTAAGAAATTTCGTCCTCGAAATTTACCTGTAGGAAAGAGATAAGGAAACTGCTTCAGCATGTCATCCTTCCGCTCCCACGTGGCTTCCTCAACACCACGGTGCTTCCACAACACCTTCACCAACTCAATGGTCTTGCCACGAAGAACCTTGCTATCCGAATCCAGAACCTTCACCAGTTCCTCATCTTAGGTCAAATCCGGATTCAGTTCCACTTCCTCCACAGGCATCACATGCGAAGGATCAGATCTGTACTTTCGGAGCATAGAAACATGAAACACATCATGAATCTTCTCCAACTCTTGAGGTAACCTCAACTTGTACGCAACAGGACCCACACGTTCAACCACCTCGTATGGTCCAATGTACCTAGGGCTCAACTTACCCTTCCGGCCAAACCTCATCACCTTCTTCCAAGGCGAAACCTTCAAAAACACACGGTCACCCACCGCATACTCAATTTCCTTACGCTTCAAATCCGCATAAGACTTTTGCCGATCAGAAGCCGCCTTCAAACGCTCACAGATGAGCTTCACCTTCTCGGTGGTTCCTTTCAACAAAGCCGGCATCGAAACCAACTTTTGACCCGTTTCAGCCCAACAAAGAGGAGTCCTACACTTCCTCCCGTACAAAGCCTCATAAGGTGCCATTTGAATACTTGCCTGATAACTATTGTTATAAGCAAACTCCACCAAAGGCAAATGCTTCTCCCAAGAACCTTGGAACTCAATCACGCAGCACCTCAACTTATCCTCCAAAATCTGGATAACACGCTCTGACTGACCATCCGACTGAGGATGATAAGATGTACTGAAATTCAACCTTGTACCCAGAGCTTGATGCAAACACTGCCAGAAACGCGATGTGAACCTCGGATCCCTATCCGACACAATCGACTTAGGTACACCATGCAGCCGCACAATCTCAGCAATGTATAGCTCCGCAAGCTTATCCAAAGAAAACGTAGTATGCACAGGCAAGAAATGCGCACACTTCGTCAGGCGATCCACAATCACCCACACCGAATTCTTCTTCGATGGTGACAAAGGTAAACCATATACAAAATCCATAGTAACCCTTTCCCACTTCCATTTAGGGATTCTCAACGGTTGCAACAAACCTGAAGGAACCTGATGCTCAGCCTTAACTCGCTGACACACCATGCACTTGCTCACAAACTCAGCAACATCTTTCTTCAAACCCACCCAATAGTACTCATCACGAAGATCACGATACATCTTAGTACTACCAGGGTGCATAGCAAAAGGACTACTATGACCTTCTGTCAGAATAGGACGCCTCAACTCAGCATCATTGGGCACTACTATTCGACTCCCAAAACACAACACACCATCATCATTAAAGCAGAAATCCGAAGGCCTACCCTCCGCAATATCCTAAACATGCGACACCAAGGAATCATCCAACAACTGTTTTTCCTTGATTAACTGAACCAAAGATGGTTTCACTTGCAACTCAGCCACAAGACCACCATCACGCGAAATACTCAAACTGGCAAACATAGCCCTCAACTCAACAACTACCTTCATACTCAAGGCATCAGCAACAACATTAGCTTTTCCAGGATGGTACTCAATCGTCAAATCATAATCCTTGAGCAACTCCACCCAACGCCGCTGCCTAAGATTCAACTCCTTCTGAGACATCAGATACCTCAAACTCTTGTGATCCGTGTACACAGTACACTTCTCACCATACAGATAATGTCTCCAGATCTTCAAACCAAAAACCACTGCAGCCAACTCAATATCATGCGTAGGATAATTGCGCTCATGCACCTTCAACTGTCACGATGCATAAGCAACCACCTTACCCTCTTGCATCAGCACACATCCCAAACCAACATAGGACGCATCACTGTAGACCACAAACTCTTTCCCTGATTCAGGTTGAACCAAGATAGGAGCTTGCGTCAAAGCCGCCTTAAGTTTCTCAAAAGCCTGCTGTCTCGCTTCCGTCCACTCATACCTAACATCCTTTTGCAACAGCTTCGTCAAAGGTGCAGCAATCTTAGAAAACCCATCCACAAACCTCCGATAGTATCCCGCCAAACCAAGGAAACTACGAACCTCATGAACAGACTTAGGAACCTTCCAATTCATCACCGCCTCAACCTTCTGAGGATCAACACAAATCCCCTCAGCAGAAACTACATGCCCAAGAAACACCACCTCCTTAAGCCAGAACTCACACTTGCTCAGCTTAGCATAAAGCTGATTCTCCAACAAAGCTTGCAGCACAATCCTCAGGTGCTCTTCATGCTCCTCCTCAGTACGCGAGAACACGAGGATATCATCAATGAATACCACAACGAACTTATCCAGGTATTCATGAAACACACGATTCATCATGTCCATGAAAGCAGCAGGAGCATTTGTCAAACCAAACGGCATCACAAGAAACTCATAATGCCCATACCTTGTCCTGAAAGCTGTCTTAGGCACATCCACATCCTTCACCTTCAACTGGTAATACCCTGACCTCAAGTCAATCTTAGAGAACACAGCTGCTCCCCGAAATTGATCAAAGAGATCATCAATTCTCGGCAAAGGATACTGATTCTTGATAGTCAACTTGTTCAGCTGACGGTAATCAATGCACATTCTCATAGTGCCATCCTTCTTCTGCACAAACAAGACCGGTGCACCCCCAAGGCGACACACTCGGCCGAATGAACCCACGATCAAGCAATTCTTGCAATTGCGTCTTCAGCTCCTTCAGCTCCTTAGGTGCCATTCTATAAGGGGTAATGGACACAAGAGTTGTATTCTCATACAACTCAATTCCAAACTCCACCTCACGATTAGGAGGTAAACCAGGCAACTCTTCAGGAAACACACCAGGAAACTCCTTCACAACCCTGATATCTTGCACCCACAACTCCTTAGAGCTAGGATTCATCACAAAAGCTAGATAAGCTTCACAACCTTGCCTCAGCATTCTGCTCGCCTCCAAGGTAGACACCACATTGGCAAGAAACTTCACATTCTCACCAACCACAACCACTTCATAATCATCCGCAAGCTTCAACGAAACTCGCTTATTTTCACAATCCACAACAGCACGATGCTCAGCAAGCCAATCCATACCAAGGATTACATCAAAACCATAGAAAGGCAACTCCATAAGATCAACATGAAAAACATGTTCTTGAACAACCAAAGGACATCCCCTATACAGCTTTCGAGTCACAACAGTCTCACCAAAAGAACTAGTGACACGAACACCAACATCCAAAGACTCAACAGGCAAACCAAGCAATTCAGCATGCTCACACAAAATGTATGAATGCGTAGATCCAGAATCAATAAAGGAAAGTAATGACAAGGATTGCAAAGTAAAGGTACCTGCAATCACATCCGCGTCATTCCTCCCCTCCCGCTGAGCATACACCCTAGCTTTTCCTCCACCCTCATGCTGAATAGCCACAACGTGGGCCACTCCTCGACCACCTTCCTCTCTCCGCTGGAAATTACCACGGCCGCGCCCACGACCTCTCTGCGGTGCAGCAACAACAGGAGCACGCACTTGGCCACCAGCCAACATAGGACACTCTCGCCTCATGTGATCCGTAGATCCACAATTCCAGCACCCGTTACCAGCTGCCGCAACAGGAGCTTGCACCTCCCTCACAGCACGAGGACAATCGCGCTTCATATGACCACGTGAACCACAAATCCAACACGCACTCGGATCAGCTCTAGCATTGCCTCCTCGAGCAGATGCACCACCACCTCTCTTAGCCGAGGACTGATACTTCTGATCACGTCCCCTCTTGTTCCGTCCGCCACCGGAACTATACTCAGCTGATCTCTTCCCAGCACTAGAACCATCACTTTTAGCAGATAAACCCAAGTTCATCTCAATGTCCTTGGCTCGGCCCACCAGCACATCAAAATCATCATATTCGGTAGCCAACACATACATCTTCACATCCGTCACTAAACCATAACGAAATCTTTCGCACCTCGCCCGCTCATCAGGAACCAGCTCAGGCGCATATTGACTGAGTCGGACAAACTGCACTTCATACTCAGCCACAGTCATGCTCCCCTGGGTAAGAGACATGAACTCCCTCTTCTTTTCATCTAGGTACCTCACACCTAGATACCTTCTCTTGAACACATTCTGGAAGAATGTCCAAGTTACATCAGCATCAGCCATCCCAGCGATAGTGGTTGTCCACCACGTATAAGCATCATCTTGTAGTAACGATACTACACAACCCAACTTTTGCACATCAGTGCAATTCATCTGACCCAAGATCCTCTTGGTACTCTCCATCCAGGATTCAGAACCCTCTACAGACAAACCCCTGAACTCAGTCCCACCAAGACTGCGTAAACATTCCAAGGGTAGTCTAACTCCAGCATCTCCCTGATGCCCAGCTCCTTGAGCCCCAGCTACTGCCGCTCGAAAAGCACCAGCAATAGCTTGCACCAACATCGTCATGTCAGGCATAGCTTGCCCCTGACCAGCCTCAGGTCCAGCGACCCCAGCACCAGCACCAGCTGCAGCTTCAGCTCTTTCTCCCTCAGCACCACCACCACCAGGTGGAGGAGGTAACACCGCACTTCCCGCATTCTCCTCATTCTCATTCTCATTCTGAGCCGTAGCTTGCACATTACTCCTCAACTCTCTACGAGGTGCCATACTCTAACAATGCAATCACAATGCAAATAAACAAAGTCGGGCCCAGCAAGGTAAGCAATCCAAGTACTCAAGCTCAATTTCATTTAAAATCAACATCATTTCATTAGCCTTGATTTAGCAATGGGTACCCATAACATGCTTCATCACAGCATACAACTCAATTACAACACATATACAATTCTTTCAACATGCTTTCACACAACAAGCATACAAAGCATACATATTCAAATCAACCATACAACCATTCCCAATTACTCGAGAACTCAGCTCTGATACCACCAAATGTAACCCCCTTAACCCGGCCTAGACGGTTGACCCGAATTAAGAAAGTCACACGGGGAAAACCAAAGTCAACTCGAAAGTCAACCTTGATTAACAACCCTTTTTTTTTCTTTTTAAACTTGTCTAGATGCACATTAACCCTAGTTATGATCATTCAAACAACATGCTCAAAGATCATAAACATCAGAGATCAAACAGGGACCCAATTGAACAATTTACAACTTTAGGGACCAAATTGTAAATTCTGTAAATTATAAGGTCTTAACCCAAATTAGTGTTACCAACTTGTAATTAGTCAAGTTTCATGCTTCTCTGCAAATTTTCAGCTCAAACGGACTTCCCAAACTCATACAATTGCACAAACAAGATTCAGGACCAAAACACATACATTTCAAAACATATAACTGCCAGTGTCAGCCCCCAACGGTCAGGTGTTCCGAAACAGGGAGAACCTGTTTCGAAACGCGGGACCGTTCCGCAACGGGTTCCAAAACGAGGGCTGGCAGAGGACTTTCCGTTTTGGAACGGTGTCTTTCGTTTCGGACGCCTGGGCTATTACAGGGCACCCGTTCCGAAACGGTAGCTCCAGTTCCGATACGGCCTGCACAGAATGCAGAAAATTGGCTGCTAAATCACACAATTGATCAACCATACATGCTCCAAAAGCTACCAAACTTTACCAGCAAGACATTCAACATGTAAGGAACATAAATGCATCATCCAATCATCATCATAGCATCAAGTATGAAAAGCCCCAAATCTAAAGGCATGCTTCCTACTTAGCAAACCATTCATGCATTAAATCTCCAAACCAACCACATAATGGCCAATTACATATTCCAGCATTATTGACAACATTAAACAAACTTAGGGAATTCAAAACATCTCCCAAAACATCCACTTAGGTCCCCCATTGCCAAATGCCAAAAGCTAAAAGTGTTTAAGAAAACCTTCCCATACTTGAGCTTAGCTTCCACTTGATTGCTTGCCTTCCTTGCTGCCCTCAATGCACCTTAATGCTCTGCATTATTGGTTTAAGGAAAAAGAGAAAGAGAGCGTAAGCAAAAGCTTAGTGAGGAATGCTCATTAAAACCATTCAATAATGCATTTATAAAACTCATTTATAAACCATGCTTCAAGCAACATTTAACATGCTCTTTAACATTTAAAACAAGCATCTCATGCTACAAGTTCATAACAAGTCATATTGGTAACAAGTGATACATTTCACATAAGATCCACACATGGACTTTTAAACACCAGTGTGATCTTATCCCCATGGACTTTTAAACACCATGGCCCATGGACTTTTAAACACCATGGCAAGGACTACACAAGGACTTTTAACCACCTTTGTGTCCTTAACAAGAATCTCCCAAGGACTTTTAAACACCTTGGAGTTCTTAAGTAACCAAGGCTTACACAAGGACTTTTAACCACCTTGAGCCTTAACCAAGAACCAACCATGGACTTTTAAACACCATGTTGTTCTTAAACTTTACAAGATCCACACAAGGACTTTTAACCACCTTTGTGATCTTAACCAAGAACCATCCAAGGACTTTTAACCACCTTGATGTTCTTAAATATACAAGGCTCACACAAGGACTTTTAACCACCTTTGTGACCTTAACCATCACTTTCCAATATGTATCATTATCATCATTATTCCACTGTTTTAAAGCATTTAAACAAGCCATAAACATCATGCATTTTTAAGCATCAAACCAAATTTAAACAATGTTCAAAAACAAGGAACTCTTACCTTGAGTTTCCTTTAACACATGGCTTATAATCTCAGCAAATAAACATGCTAGATATGCTTTCAAAACAGATTTAAAAACATGCAAACAACACATTGCATACAACCAAAAACCATGGCCATCACCAAGAGAGTTTTTCCGAAAACTTACTCTTGAGCTTAGCTAAGTTGCTTAGACTTAAACTAAGCTCCCAAACCTTCAAAACACTGGTTTCAAAGCCGAAAACCAAATTCCACTCACCGATTCCGTTTCTCCTCTTGCCGAAACACAAATCAAGCTTCCGGATCACCACCACTTGGATCCAAAGATGACTCCCCTGTTTTAAACACATCAAAGCAGAGGAATAATGCATCATCATGCATTAATAGCTTCAATGAAAGCACCTAAACTCGCTGCTCTCATCCACACTCCATTTTCGGCTACCAAACACAACCGAAAATGTATCCAAACAACTCCTCAACATTGCCCAGCCAAGATCCATCAAAACTAAACATCTTTAAACATCATTTAACATCTAAAAAGGACCTAACAACATCCTTATATCTCCAGCAACAACAGATCCACAAGATCACTTCAAAATCAACCAAGAATCACAAGCTTAACTTAGGAAATTCAACCTATCCGGGATTGCATTAATAAAAACTCAATTCCTTATCAATTTAACATTCATTTAACATCAAATTAACACTTTAAAACACAGCCCAATCAGATCATACGAATATCCATCAAAAATCACCAAATCTTGCATTTAAAGCCAAGATTCATTACACAACTTTAAAACCATTTATAAATCATCAATTAAGGATTGAGAACTTAGGAATTTCAGTAAAGAACTGAGAGTTTAGAGGAGAAGGACGTTCTTACCTCCAAACTTGAGTTTTCTCCCTTTTTGGAACCAAAATCTTGAAAATCCAATTAGCAAATGGTGAGGTTTTGTTGATGAGATGATTAGCAATCAAAAGAGAATTGAAAAGAGATATTTAGGTGACAAAATCAGAGGAAAAACCCTGGAGAAAAGGTGTTTGGCTTGAGAGAAAAATGAGAGAAAAGAAGAATTGGAAAATATGGAAAGTTAGTTGACAAATAGGAAAATAACTTCCCTCCATTTTCTTTTGTTTAAAAACCAGAATTAAATCATTAAATATCTTAGAAAAATCTGGAGGAACTCCCTTTGGGTAAATAGCTCCTTAAAGATTCAAAGTTTCAATCCTTTTTAAAACAGTCACGTAGTTTTCAAAAATTACATTTTGGTCAGTAGCCAAAATGTCACCCTTCCAAAACTCATTTTGTAAAATTGATTTCACAGTTCACTTATATATATTAAAAGAGAATTTTAGAACATTTTTCCATATATTTAATGCAACCCGAACTAGGCTTTCCTAATTTCACCTTTTTATATTCGAACAACACTTTGACCGAACCGGTCCAAACCCAAAACTTCTAAGCCCAAAACCAGGGCGTTACAACTCTCCCCCTTAAGAAATTTCGTCTTCGAAATTTACCTGTAGGAAAGAGATAAGGAAACTGCTTCAACATGTCATCCTTCCGCTCCCACGTGGCTTCCTCAACACCACGGTGCTTCCACAACACCTTCACCAACTCAATGGTCTTGCCACGAAGAACCTTGCTATCCGAATCCAGAACCTTTACCGGTTCCTCATCATAGGTCAAATCCGGATTCAGTTCCACTTCCTCCACAGGCATCACAAGCGAAGGATCAGATCTGTACTTCCGGAGCATAGAAACATGAAACACATCATGAATCTTCTCCAACTCTTGAGGTAACCTCAACTTGTACGCAACAGGACCCACACGTTCAACCACCTCGTATGGTCCAATGTACCTAGGGCTCAACTTACCCTTCCGGCCAAACCTCATCACCTTCTTCCAAGGCGAAACCTTCAAAAACACACGGTCACCCACCGCATACTCAATTTCCTTACGCTTCAAATCCGCATAAGACTTTTGCCGATCAGAAGCCGCCTTCAAACGCTCATAGATGAGCTTCACCTTCTCGGTGGTTCCTTTCAACAAAGCCGGCATCGAAACCAACTTTTGACCCGTTTCAGCCCAACAAAGAGGAGTCTTACACTTCCTCCCGTACAAAGCCTCATAAGGTGTCATTTGAATACTTGCCTGATAACTATTGTTATAAGCAAAGTCCACCAAAGGCAAATGCTTCTCCCAAGAACCTTGGAACTCAATCACGCAGCACCTCAACATATCCTCCAAAATCTGGATAACACGCTCTGACTGACCATCCGACTGAGGATGATAAGATGTACTGAAATTCAACCTTGTACCCAGAGCTTGATGCAAACACTGCCAGAAACGCGATGTGAACCTCGGATCCCTATCCGACACAATCGACTTAGGCACACCATGCAGCCGCACAATCTCAGCAATGTATAGCTCCGCAAGCTTATCCAAAGAAAACGTAGTATGCACAGGCAAGAAATGCGCACACTTCGTCAGGCGATCCACAATCACCCACACCGAATTCTTCTTCGATGGTGACAAAGGTAAACCAGATACAAAATCCATAGTAACCCTTTCCCACTTCCATTCAGGGATTCTCAACGGTTGCAACAAACCTGAAGGAACCTGATGCTCAGCCTTAACTCGCTGACACACCATGCACTTGCTCACAAACTCAGCAACATCTTTCTTCAAACCCACCCAATAGTACTCATCACGAAGATCACGATACATCTTAGTACTACCAGGGTGCATAGCAAAAGGACTACTATGACCTTCAGTCAGAATAGGACGCCTCAACTCAGCATCATTGGGCACTACTATTCGACTCCCAAAACACAACACACCATCATCATTAAAGCAGAAATTTGAAGGCCTACCCTCCGCAATATCCTGAACATGCGACACCAAGGAATCATCCAGCAACTGTTTTTCCTTGATTAACTGAACCAAAGATGGTTTCACTTGCAACTCAGCCACAAGACCACTATCACGCGAAATACTCAAACTGGCAAACATAGCCCTCAACTCAACAGCTACCTTCCTACTCAAGGCATCAACAACAACATTAGCTTTTCCAGGATGGTACTCAATCGTCAAATCATAATCCTTGAGCAACTCCACCCAACGCCGCTGCCTAAGATTCAACTCCTTCTGAGACATCAGATACCTCAAACTCTTGTGATCCGTGTACACAGTACACTTCTCACCATACAGATAATGTCTCCAGATCTTCAAAGCAAAAACCACTGCAGCCAACTCAATATCATGCGTAGGATAATTGCGCTCATGCACCTTCAACTGTCGCGATGCATAAGCAACCACCTTACCCTCTTGCATCAGCAAACATCCCAAACCAACATAGGACGCATCACTGTAGACCACAAACTCTTTCCCTGATTCAGGTTGAACCAAGATAGGAGCTTGCGTCAAAGCCGCCTTAAGTTTCTCAAAAGCCTGCTGTCTCGCTTCCGTCCACTCATACCTAACATCCTTTTGCAACAGCTTCGTCAAAGGTGCAGCAATCTTAGAAAACCCATCCACAAACCTCCGATAGTATCCCGCCAAACCAAGGAAACTACGAACCTCATGAACAGACTTAGGAACCTTCCAATTCATCACCGCCTCAACCTTCTGAGGATCAACACAAATCCCCTCAGCAGAAACTACATGCCCAAGAAACACCACCTCCTTAAGCCAGAACTCACACTTGCTCAGCTTAGCATAAAGCTGATTCTCCAACAAAGCTTGCAGCACAATCCTCAGGTGCTCTTCATGCTCCTCCTCAGTATGCGAGTACACGAGGATATCATCAATGAATACCACAACGAACTTATCCAGGTATTCATGAAACACACGATTCATCATGTCCATGAAAGCAGCAGGAGCATTTGTCAAACCAAACGGCATCACAAGAAACTCATAATGCCCATACCTTTTCCTGAAAGCTGTCTTAGGCACATCCACATCCTTCACCTTCAACTGGTAATACCCTGACCTCAAGTCAATCTTAGAGAACACAGCTGCTCCCCGAAATTGATCAAAGAGATCATCAATTCTCGGCAAAGGATACTGATTCTTGATAATCAACTTGTTCAGCTGACGGTAATCAATGCACATTCTCATAGTGCCATCCTTCTTCTTCACAAACAAGACCGGTGCACCCCAAGGCGACACACTCGGCCGAATGAACCCACGATCAAGCAATTCTTGCAATTGCGTCTTCAGCTCCTTCAGCTCCTTAGGTGCCATTCTATAAGGGGTAATGGACACAGGAGTTGTATTCTCATACAGCTCAATTCCAAACTCCACCTCACGATTAGGAGGTAAACCATGCAACTCTTCAGGAAACACACCAGGAAACTCCTTCACAACCCTGATATCTTGTACCCACAACTCCTTAGAGCTAGGATTCATCACAAAAGCTAGATAAGCTTCACAACCTTGCCTCAGCATTCTGCTCGCCTCCAAGGTAGACACCACATTGGCAAGAAACTTCACATTCTCACCAACCACAACCACTTCATAATCATCCGCAAGCTTCAACGAAACTCGCTTATTTTCACAATCCACAATAGCACGATGCTCAGCAAGCCAATCCATACCAAGGATTACATCAAAACCATAGAAAGGCAACTCCATAAGATCAACATGAAAAACATGTTCTTGAACAACCAAAGGACATCTCCTATACAGCTTTCGAGTCACAACAGTCTCACCAAAAGAACTAGTGACACGAACACCAACATCCAAAGACTCAACAGGCAAACCAAGCAATTCAGCATGCTCACGCAAAATGTATGAATGCTTAGATCCAGAATCAATCAAGGAAAGTAATGACAAGGATTACAAAGTAAAGGTACCTGCAATCACATCCGCGTCATTCCTCCCCTCCCGCTGAGCATACACCCTTGCATGCTCAACGATCATAAACATCAGAGATCAAACAGGGACCCAATTGAACAATTTACAACTTTAGGGACCAAATTGTAAATTCTGTAAATTATAAGGTTTTAACCCAAATTAGTGTTACCAACTTGTAATTAGTCAAGTTTCATGCTTCTCTGCAAATTTTCAGCTCAAACGGACTTCCCAAACTCATACAATTGCACAAACAAGATTCAGGACGAAAACGCATACATTTCAAAACATATAACTGCCAGTGTCAGCCCCCAACGGTCAGGTGTTCCGAAACAGGGAGAACCTGTTTCGAAACGCGGGACCGTTCCGCAACGGGTTCCGAAACGAGGGCTGGCAGAGGACTTTTCGTTTCGTAACGGTGTCTTCCGTTTCAGACGCCTGGGCTATTACAGGGCACCCGTTCCGAAACGGTAGCTCCAGTTCCGATACGGCCTGCACAGAATGCAGAAAATTGGCTGCTAAATCACACAATTGATCAACCATACATGCTCCAGAAGCTACCAAACTTTACCAGCAAGACATTCAACATGTAAGGAACATAAATGCATCATCCAATCATCATCATAGCATCAAGTATGAAAAGCCCCAAATCTAAAGGCATGCTTCCTACTTAGCAAACCATTCATGCATTAAATCTCCAAACCAACCACATAATGGCCAATTACATATTCCAGCATTATTGACGACATTAAACAAACTTACTGAATTCAAAACATCTCCCAAAACATCCACTTAGGTCCCCCATTGCCAAATGCCAAAAGCTAAAAGTGTTTAAGAAAACCTTCCCATACTTGAGCTTAGCTTCCACTTGATTGCTTGCCTTCCTTGCAGCTCTCAATGCACCTTAATGCTCTGCATTATTGGTTTATGGAAAAAGAGAAAGAGAGCGTAAGAAAAAGCTTAGTGAGGAATGCTCATTAAAACCATTCAATAATGCATTTATAAAACTCATTTATAAACCATGCTTCAAGCAACATTTAACATGCTCTTTAACATTTAAAACAAGCATCTCATGCTTCAAGTTCATAACAAGTCATATTGGCAACAAGTGATACATTTCACATAAGATCCACACATGGACTTTTAAACACCATTGTGATCTTATCCCCATGGACTTTTAAACACCATGGCCCATGGACTTTTAAACACCATGGCAAGGACCACACAAGGACTTTTAACCACCTTTGTGTCCTTAACAAGAATCTCCCAAGGACTTTTAAACACCTTGGAGTTCTTAAGTAACCAAGGCTTACACAAGGACTTTTAACCACCTTGAGCCTTAACCAAGAACCAACCATGGACTTTTAAACACCACGTTGTTCTTAAACTTTACAAGATCCACACAAGGACTTTTAACCACCTTTGTGATCTTAACCAAGAACTATCCAAGGACTTTTAACCACCTTGATGTTCTTAAATATACAAGGCTCACACAAGGACTTTTAACCACCTTTGTGACCTTAACCATCACTTGCCAATATGTATCATTATCATCATTATTCCACTGTTTTATAGCATTTAAACAAGCCATAAACATCATGCATTTTTAAGCATCAAACCACATTTAAACAATGTTCAAAAACAAGGAACTCTTACCTTGAGTTTCCTTTAACACATGGCTTATAATATAAGTAAATAAACATGCTAGATATGCTTTCAAAACGGATTTAAAAACATGCAAACAACACATTGCATACAACCAAAAACCATGGCCATCACCAAGAGAGTTTTTCCGAAAACTTACTCTTGAGCTTAGCTAAGTTGCTTAGACTTAAAATAAGCTCCCAAACCTTCAAAACACTGGTTTCAAAGCCGAAAACCAAATTCCACTCACCGATTCCGTCTCGCCTCTTGCCGAAACACAAATCAAGCTTTCGGATCACCACCACTTGGATCCAAAGATGACTCCCCTGTTTTAAACACATCAAAGCAGAGGATTAATGCATCATCATGCATTAATAGCTTCAATGAAAGCACCTAAACTCGTTGCTCTCATCCACACTCCATTTTCAGCTACCAAACACAACCGAAAATGTATCCAAACAACTCCTCAACATTGCCCAGCCAAGATCCATCAAAACTAAACATCTTTAAACATCATTTAACATCTAAAAAAGACCTAACAACATCCTTATATCTCCAGCAACAACAGATCCACAAGATCACTTCAAAATCAACCAAGAATCACAAACTTAACTTAGGAAATTCAACCTATCCGGGATTGCATTAATAAAAACTCAATTCCTTATCAATTTAACATTCATTTAACATCAAATTAACACTTTAAAACACAGCCCAATCAGATCATACGAAAATCCATCAAAAATCACCAAATCTTGCATTTAAAGCCAAGATTCATTACACAACTTTAAAACCATTTATAAATCATCAATTAAGGATTGAGAACTTAGGAATTTCAGTAAAGAACTGAGAGTTTAGAGAAGAAGGACGTTCTTACCTCCAAACTTGAGTTTTCTCCCCTTTTGGAACCAAAATCTTGAAAATCCAATTAGCAAATGGTGAGGTTTTGTTGATGAGATGATTAGCAATCAAAAGAGAATTGAAAAGAGATATTTAGGTGACAAATTCAGAGGAAAAACCCTGGAGAAAAGGTGTTTGGCTTGAGAGAAAAATGAGAGAAAAGAAGAATTTGAAAATATGGAAAGTTAGTTGACAAATAGGAAAATAACTTCCCTCCACTTTTCTTTTGTTTAAAAACCAGAATTAAATCATTAAATATCTTAGAAAAATCTGGAGAAACTCCCTTTGGGTAAATAGCTCCTTAAAGATTCAAAGTTTCAATCCTTTTTAAAACAGTCACGCAGTTTTCAAAAATTACATTTTGGTCACTAGCCAAAATGTCACCCTTCCAAAACTCATTTTGTAAAATTGATTTCACAGTTCACTTATATATATTAAAAGAGGATTTTAGAACATTTTTCCATATTTTTAATGCAACCTGAACTAGGCTTTCCTAATTTCACCTTTTTATATTCGAACAGCACTTTGACCGAACCGGTCCAAACCCAAAACTTCTAAGCCCAAAACCGGGGCGTTACAATTTATTCCAAATTATTCCCGAAAACTAGTCTAACTTACTCGAACCGATTCTAACGAACTTCCTAACCAACCCGGCTAAGTTTGAAGCCCAAAATCGGGGCGTTACAGTTTTTCATCAAATCTTTTGAGAGTTTTTGTTCTTAACATCAAGCCTAAGCTCTATTCATCAATTTGTTGCATCTTCATCAAGCATTCATCCATTATCATTTCTCAAGGTATAAAAACTCTTTTTCATTTCTTTTTAAATTTCGTCTAATTTTATGTACTGTTTTTAATTAGTTTTTTATATATGATATACACATAGTATATGTTCTAAGGATTTTGCAAAAATTCTTTCAAAATTGAATTTTTTTATTCAAATATAAAACTATACAATACATTTTTCTAAACCATTTTTCGAAATTCTCTTTACCAAAATTCCTTTTTATATTTGTGTATGTTTTTAAAACTATATTGTATAGACTTTTCACAATACCTTAAATATTTGGATTAGTTATTAGATCGAATATGATGATTTATGCATACATTGTTTTTGTGGTTTGATGTGTTTTTCAGATTTGAACAATGACCCCTAAAAAGAGACAAAGAACTAGTGAGGTTGGAGATTTTTCCAATCAAGATGATGTTACCTGTCTTAACCTCACTCTCATTTACCAAAGGTGTTTTCCAAGTCCCTCTGTTCTTGCTCACTACAAACAATATCAAAACTACCAATTCCATCGTGAGCGTATCTATAACGCCCCAGTTTTGGGCCTAGAGGTTTTTGGGATAGTTTTAAGGTCCGTTGGACCGATATTAGAGATTCGAGATGAATTTAGGGAAAATATATTCCGAAAGGTGATAAAAATCATCTAAAATCATTTTTAAATATATAAAAGGTTTTGGTGAAATCAATTTTGGAAAAAGAGTTTTGGAAATGTAACATTTTGGACTAGTCACCAAAATGTAAAGTTTGAAAACTGGTTTTAGTGACTATTTTGAAAAGAGTCAAAACTTTGAATCTTTAAGGAGAGTATTGACCAATTGGTTAAATCTAAGCTTTTACCTTAATGAGGCTTATTTTAAAATTTATTTTAATTAAGGAAATATAAGAGGAATTGGTTAATAAGTTGGTTATTTCATAAAAACAGAATTTGAAGTACCTTTCATTCTCTCATATTTTCTCTCAAAATTCTTTCAGCTAAACAAATCTTTTTAATCAGAGATTTCTATGTAATGATCTTGTTTCCCTTAATCTTTGATTTCTTAAATGATTCTTCAATTAGATTTCTTAATATTTTACTAAATCTCATTGTTTTTCAAGAGAAAACAACCAATTAAGGGGAAACTCAATCATTGGAGGTAAGATTCGTTCTTCTTCTCTAATGTAAGGTTCTTTACTGAAATTCCTAAGTTCTTCACTCTTTAAATGTTGCTTCTATTAAGGTTTTGTGATTTAATTGGAGGAAATGATGAAATCAAGATTTAATTGATAGATTTACATGATTTTCGGACTGGATCTATTTTGCTGGATTTATTATTGATTTTAATCATGATTTTGAAGTTTAATAATGTTAAGATAAAGGTTTTAACATTGTAATCCCGAAACTATGTGAATCTCTAATTGTTTAGGTTGCTAGATTTGGGTTTTTGTGGAGTTATGGTGGTGTAATGGTTGCTGGAAGTATAAGGATGTTGTGAGATAGTTTTTAAATGTATTTTGATGATAATTGATGGTTGAAAGTGTTAGGTTTTGGCTGGGTTAAATTTGGAGGTCAATCGATGTTGATTTCGGTTGTTTTGGATGGACGTTTGATAGCTTTTAGCAAGGCAATGTTGTGGAATTGCTTGCTGGGTTTATGAATGCATTGTGCATTTTTTTGTGTGGTTAAAATATGGGAAGTTGATTCTGTAGCTATTAGTGAAGCTTTGGAGGCTTGATTCGTGTCGGCGAATTGAGGTTTCGTGTGTTGGAGAGTGAGAACGAAACCTAAATCTTTAAAAAGGTTTGAAGGTGGTTTGGGAACTTAGATTTGAGCTTGAAATGCTAGTCTAAGTTTGGAAGTAAGTATAAGTGGATTTTCTCTCTCAGTCGTGCTTTTGCGAAATTATTTTATGCACTTGGTTTTGATTATGTGTTACCTACTGTTTATGCATGAATGAAAGTAAGTTTTATATTGTTTTAATCATGAGATGATGATGGATGCACGTGGTAAGTGATCCATGTAAGTATGTGATTTATACTTGTGTTTAAAGCATGGTTTTTGCTTTGATATAATGGTTTTGTGTTGATGTATATGAAAACAATGAGGTATGTGGTTATAATGAATTATATTGGCAAATGATGTGGTTTAAAAATGTTATCGAATATAGTTGGCCGACCATAGGATTGAGTGCACTATAAATAAGTTGCCTTCGATGTCGAGGAGGTTAGTGTCCCGTCTCCATCCAAGTACCCTAAAGATCGAGGGGGTTGGTGTCCCGTCTATCGTTAGCGGGTTAAGTGTCCAATCGGTGATTGGGGTTGGTATCCCCGTGGGTTGTTAATGTACCACGATTGTGATTGTATCGCTATTTCGGTTGAGATGGATTGAAGTGTTGTGTGAACACTTGTTGAATCCGTGTATTCGAAGAACTATTTTGGAAATGGAACTTGGTTAATGATCACTTATAAGCCAATATAATTGTTAATGTATCATGAAAAGGTTTATGTTGTATAATGTTATTTATACATGTTTACTCTTTAAGCTTTGCATATGGTTTATATGCATGAGAAGGCTTAAATTGAGGTTTAGAAATGATATTTGCTCTTGATTAATGATACATGATGCATATGGTTTAATATGCTAGTTTTGGAAAGGTTTAAGTGCATGGTTTTCAAGGCATGATGTTTTATAAATGCATTGAAATGATGATTTCAATCGTTTTGAGAAAATGTTTTTAAATTGCATTGATGGTGTTTTGTTTTGAGCACTCCTCACTAAGCCTAGCGTGCTTACGCTCTTTTTTCCATCAATGCAAAGAATTAAAAGAGTGGAGGCAGCAAGTGAGCAAGGGGGATCCAAGGGCTTCGTTCTTTGAAAGTATGGTTTCAAACAAGACTTTTAGTAATAAAGGCAATGAGGTTCATTGTTGATTTGGGAGTGTATTTGTAAACTCCCTATTTTGAGCAAGTATATATTGTTGTTTTGAAGTTGTAAATGGCCATTATATGTTGGTTTTGCTTGGGATTAATGTTTTGGATGTTGGATGGTTTTCCTCTAGGAAGCATGCCTCTAGATTTTCCTTTGAAGCATGATGATGTTTCTTGATGATAACTTTGTGTTGGATTAGCATGGTTTGGTCTTTAATACGTGGGTGATTGTGTTTAAGGCATGTTGGTATTAATATGAAACCTTTAAAGCATGAAAAACCATCAAAATTGGGCATTTCAGGCCTAAGCGTATCGATACGCGAACCACTATATTGGTACAAGTAAGCCAAATCAGGCTTGATGTATTGGTACGCGGGGACCCGTATTGATACGGTCCAAGAGGAAAAAGTGAGATGTTTCGATACGTGGGGGCGTACCGGTACGGGTTCGAGGATATCAAAACAAGGGAGGCTTACTTGAAGTTCGCGTACCGATACGAGCTTGGGCATATCGAAATGGGCCTGGGCGTATCGAAATGGGCCTGAGCGTATCGATAGGGGCTTGAGCGTATCAACACGCTCAGTTGTTTTTTTTAGTTATTTGGCATCTTTTGAGGTTCTGTTTTCTTACATTTTAGTCCCTAAATGTTATGGATGCAATTAAATGAGTTTGAATGATTGAATTGAGTTGAGATTTAATGTCGTGGCATGAAATACGAATAATTAAAGGGTGGTAACTTTAAATTGACTTAAGTCCCTGTAATATTTAAAAATTACAATTTGGTCCCAGAACACGAATGTTGACAAATGAATGTCTAATTGATGTCTGTTTGAGTTGAGATTTCTTTCGCTGTGAGTTTTAATCACATAGGATGATAATGTGCATCTAGATAAGATAAAAAGAAAAAAATAGTGTCGTTTATTGAGGTAAACCTTCTCGGTTTACTTCAACATTCCCTGTGTAACTCGCTCAAGTCGGTAAAACGATTAGTCCAGGTAAAAGGGGTTATAGTATCACCTCTATAACCTTTTTGGATTCTGAATGTTTCAAGTTTAAGTATCTTCAACTTTTACGTCTATGGAACTTCATGCCCTTTTTGCAAATTCCTGGAGTTCTGTATCGCAAACTTGTCCTAATCTTTTATGCAAATGCCAATGCATTTCTAGCCATGATCGGAGTAGAGTTATTGCTATTTTATCTTATCTTATGGGCAAGAAACTTTATATCGATCTAAAGGTTTTAACCGACATTTTTGGATTTGAAGATGAAGGTGTTAGTGATGAAGACTCTTTAGGACATATTCCCAATGGCTCCGTGACCGTGCTTGACGTGCATGATCGTATCCTTCACCTTATGTTCACTTGGTGGTTTCGCCCTTTCGAAGTATTTCTAGCCTCAATCAGAGTGGAGTCATTGCTTTCGTGAAGGTATTCGCTCAAACCTTTGCCAAATCATGTTTGCGGAGATGGTTTATCTTGTTCAACATCGCTGCACTTATCTTGTCTCTTCATTCACATATGGCACCGCTTTGAGTTATTTGTTCTCAAAGATGGAGATTGATTGCTCGCATGACTTTCCCGAGCCTCTCAAAGATTCGATCGATGAGCGTTCTCTTATTCATTCCAAGTTTCACTACTATGAGGGTAATTGGGTTCGTATCAATCAAATTCCTCAAGAAGATAGACGCAAACAAGGTGTGCCTCCTCAAGCGGAACCTCAAGCTCAAGTTTCTCAACCATCCATAGATGCTCTCATGGCTTTTCTCAACGAGCAATTCACCTCCTTGGGCACAAACATGAATTCCGAATTTACCGCGATTGACACAAGGTTCACCACCTTGGAGGAGAGAGTCCTTTCCATTGAGGATCGAGTTACCTCGATTGAAACTCAACAAACCTTCATGGACATCTCTCTTCAAGCTTTTCATGATGAGTGGCGACAATCTTGAGGTAATAATGTCAACAATGATGGTGAAGATGAAGACGAAGATGAAGATCAAGACGAGCCTTAGGTCTTGCAAATCATCACATATCATATTAGGATTTTATTTTATGCACCTATGTTATTTCTATTTGAACCTATGCTTTAGGATTTAAGTTTGAATATTTGGTTTGATTTATGTTTTAGGATTTAAATTTGGATTTTATGCTTGCTTTGAATTATTATGCTTTAACCTATTAATGAAATTTATGTTTGCTTATTCTTGCTTATATTATCTTACTTTTATCATTGATTTTGATCTAACAAAAAGGGGAGAAGGGTATAAGCTAAAATTTTCAAACTAAATCTTTCACAAACCTAGCTTAAACTAAGGGGGAGTACTTAAAAGTTTACTTTGATTTTGTTATATCAAAAAGTGGGAGATTGCAAAACCTATTTTTGATTTTGATATAACAAATAGTCTAAGGACCGAATTGCAAAGTAAATAAATTTTTAAGTATTTGAAAGTCTCACTATTGACAAGGATTTTGAACTAAAATTGTTTCCAAGTCAAAACTTAAACCTTACTAAAATTGACAAGGATTTTGAACTAAAAGTGTTTATATACAGACTTGCTTTTCCAAAGCCAAACTTTACAAAACTACACAGGCGTTTCGATACGCTATCCCAGGATTTTGATACGGCCTCATCTTAATTGGCTACTGGAATTTCACGTTTCGATACGGCTGAGTCTTTTTTGATATAGGTGTTTCGATACGGACATGCCTGTTTTGATACGACATTCATCTGAGCTTAAGGTTTGTGTTTTAGCATACCAATACGGACCTATACCGTATCGATACGGGGGTTAAGATTTTCAAATATTTTCATTTACTAAATGACTGTTGCCTTGTCAGTTAAATGAAATCAGCAAACTTTTGAATTTTAGTTACTCGTACTGATACACCCTTGTGGTGTACCGATACGGAGTTTGAAAGTGTCTAAGTTTGCAAAATTTCATCGATACGACCTATATCCGTTTCGATATGGCCCCTTTATCGTTTTGATACGCCTTCTTGCGTATCGATACGCCCTCTTTATTACCCGCTGTTACCTCCTCAAAAGTATTGTTTTTCACGTCTATTTTGATTTTGCTTGTTTTCAGGTACATTTATTTGCATTAATTAGCTAGGATCATGCATTTTCATCAAGGAGTTAGTAGGTTATCTATGCCAGAGTGAAGGGTTGTTTTGTGGCTATTTTGCAGGTTTGGCATAGGATTCGGCAGAGAAATGGACGCATGAAAGCAACACAATTAGGAACGCAGTTTGGAATGCCAAGAGCTGTAGGCACAGATGGACCAGTGGTGTGCCAAGCACTTGGTGGTAGAGAGATGTCAGTGATGCCATGCCAAGAGATGATGAACCTCGAAAAAATAGCAAAAGGATCAGGCTCCTAAAAGATCGCTAATAGACCAAAATCTGAAAAAAATAGTAGATAAGGTGGTGCCATGTGATGTTGGCGATGTTGTGCCAAGCTTGGATGCCAAGGGAACATCGACATGATGACATCATCCTAGCCAGATAAGATATCACACTAAGATGATAAGATGTCAAAATGATCGGATAGAGCTCTATCTCTTATCCCTCGATCATTTCAACATCAAATGAAAAGGCTTATCTCATCCTTTCCCTCTCACGCCTATATAAAGACCAACCGATTAAGCATTGAGCATAGAGAGACGAAGAAAGATAAAGTGAGAGTGATCGAGTGGAGAGTGACCGGAGTACATCGTTGGAGTGATGGTCGGCTGCACCAAGGAAGGGTGGTTCAACCTCTTGACCAAGATCCTGGCGTGGAGGGCTGCATCGAAAGACCCCTCTGCCTATTCCCTTGGCATAAGTAGTTTATCTTTAGTTTTTTTATGATGATGTTTTTGAAAACGATTATGGTTGTGCTGGTTAATCCCCTCACCATGAACTAATTTTCATAGTTGGTGGGGGATGCTTTGAATTGAATATTGGCTTCATGCCTTAGTTCCTTTATAATAATTCTGGTTTTGCCAAAGTTTTTCTATTTGGCATATTCTAATTTTTCCTAATCACTTTGCCAACCGAGAGCTAGCATAGTACGCCTATTGCCTCCCAATATCTTAACAGACTTGGGATGGCGACATTTAAGTTGTTGAATACTTGGGAGAGAAGCATTGAGAGAAGTCGTTCAAGTAGATGAACTTACTTCAGAAGTGAAATCTACCCCCTTTGAGTATAGATTGGTTTTAATCAAATTGGTTTAAGAAAAACATGCACTATAGAGATATAGGGGTTTTTACTTGGCCAATTTAGAGCAATGACCATCGAGAGAGGCTTTGCTACTGTTGAATCTGCTCTGCAAATAATGCCAAGATAATTTTGCCAATGAAGGCTGGCATGAGCCATGTTGAATTCAGGCATTCGTTGCCAACAATCATCATTCATTTAGAAACACCTTCCTTGCCAACAATTTACTTCATTTTATTTTTCAAAGCAAGTAACAATTAAATAGTCGAATTCAAGTCAATTTATATAGGATTGATAACTCAGCTTACCAAGTTGTATTACTTGTAGATCGTGTATACTTCCACGCAAAAGACTATTGGCATAACTTACCCAATACATATCATTTATACCTTTTTCCAGCATCCATTTTACACATGTTCTACAGAGTCTACAAGTTTTTGGCGCCGATGCCGGGGACTGCAACGAATTTGATTGTTTTAAAATTTTTACTTGTTTCATCTTTGTTTTTTTTACTAGTGTATGACTAGGAACCGTACTGAGAGGTAAGCTTGTCCATTAGACCATGAGATTAAATGCACCTTGCGTAGATTAAAAAAGAGAATTCAAGAGTGAATCACAGAAAATAAAGGAAACGGAGGAGTAAATGGTTTTCCAAACAATGAAGAAAATAAACTAGACAATGGAGGAATACCATTACACAATAATAATGTCGTCAACAATGTCAAAGAAGAGAGACCCATTGGAGAGCAATCAGCACATGACATCACATGCTTAATACCAGGAGTTATTGGCAATGAGGTAAATGCATCAAATTTCAAACTCAAACCCGTAATGATCTCAACTCTTTTGAATGTAGCACAGTTCCATGGAGCACTAACTGGAGATCCAAGGTAGCATTTAAAGCAATTCATGGAGATATGCTAATTATTTCAGCAACCAGGAGTATATGAGGATACAGAGCAAAGACGTGGCTCAATTCCTTGGCACATGGCTCAGTCACTTCATGGGCAAATCTATGCCAAAAGTTTCTAATGTGATTTCCTTGTATGATGCCTGGGAAAGATTTAAAGACTTGTTGAGAAGGTGTCCTATGCACGGGTTCCCAAATTGGACCCATATACAAACATTCTATAACAGATTGAGCGCACAGACAAGGACTGTTGTTAATGCTTCAGCAGCTGGATCATTGCTTAACAAAAATTATACGGAAGCCGTTGGCATCCTTGAAAGGATAGCCATCAATGATTTTAAATATCATGTTGCTAGATTTGGGACTGTAACCAAATCCAGTGGGAACTACAGTTGGATGAGCTAACGTCCATTCATGCCCAGATTTCCAACTTCACCAGCATGGTGAGAATTTACAAAATAGAAACGAGCCCCAAGCAGTTAAAGCATTGGAGCCATTTTGCACTATTTGTGGAGAGAACCACCATGTGGATGAATGCCCTGCCAATCATGAGTAGGTAAATTTCATTGGCAATTCTGGATGTTATTATAATCCTAACTCTAACACTTATAATACAGGTTGGAGGCAGCACCCTAACTTAGCTTGGGGAAATCATGGAGGAAACCAATACAATGCACAACGCCAGAATGCCTACAAGCAAAACCATTATGCCATGCCGATATTCTATCAAAATACCATGCTGCAGAGAGTTCAAAATAATTTCCAGCAAGGGCAAAAACTCAATCAAGGAGGCAATGTTACAAAGTACACATAGCAGAATGATGTCACAGTTCATAGTTTGGCAGCCTCAATACGAAACTTGGGGATCCAGATGGGACAAATTGCGAATGCACTCAACAATCGTCCACAAGGAGCTTTGCCAAGTGACATTGAAGATGCTCGTCACAAAGGTAATGAGCAATGCAAGGCCATAACCATTCAAAGTGGTAAACATTGTGAGGCAAAAATAGCTTCCAAGTAGCCAGTTGATAGCCAAGATGCTAAGCTTGTGCCAACAGACAAGCCTGGGGAATCAGAGAAGGAGAAAACTAAAGTAGATGATGCCAGTGGTTATGCCTATAATGATGCCAATGCTCATGCCAGTACCAGCGCTCAACATGATGCCAGTTCCAGTGCCAAAGATGATGTTAGCAATGATGACAAGTAGACTGAGGCCAAAATTCATATTGATGCCAAAATGGATGCCAGCTCTGCTTCGGCAAAGCTGACAGTGCCAACATATATGTATCCACCACCACCATTTTCAGCAAGACTTCAAAAACACAAGCACGACCAGCAATTTAAGCGCTTTTTGGAAGTTCTTAAGCAATTGCAAATTAATATTCCATTGGTAGAGACCCTTGAGCAAATGCCCAACTATGTAAAGTTCATGAAGGACATCTTGTCCAAAAAGAGGAGGTTGGGAGAGTTTGAAACCATTTCTCTTACTGAAGAATGTAGTGCCATGATCCTAAACTGATTGCCACCAAAGTTGAAAAATCTAGGGAGTTTTACTATCCCTTGTACAATTGGCAACAAATTCATGGGTAAGGCATTAATGTTCCAATTATTTTGGGTAGGCCATTCCTTGCCACGTGTAGAGCTCTTATTGATGTTCATAAATGGGAACTAACCATGCAAATAAATGACCAACATGTTACTTTTAACGTGTTTCAAGCTTTGAAATGTGCAGATGAACCGGATGAATGTCAAGATGAGGAGATGATGAAGGCCATTTATACTTTGGACATGTCACTATTGTTGCCAGGATGCAGAATTTGATGACGGCATGCTTGACGGTATAGCTAAACTGTTTGAGAAACCAGAGGAATCAGCCTTGGAGGCTGAAGACATGAGTTACTTTGAGCCACTCTAGTTGGCCGATAGAGAGATAAAGAAATCGAAACCATCAATTGAGGAACCACCAGAGTTGGAGCATAAGCCACTTCCAGAACACTTGAAGTATGCTTATCTAGGTGAGCACTCAACTCTGCTAGCGATTATTGCCACTGATCTCACTAATGATCAGGAGGCAAGATTATTGGCAATATTAAGGAATTATAAACAAACGTTGGGTTGGACCTTGGCAGGCATCTATGGTATGAGCCCAACCATTTGCATGCACAAGATTATTTTGGAGGAATAACATGGCAAGGCCATTGAAGGTCTAAGGAGGTTGAACCTGAGCATGAAAGAAGCTTTAAAAAAGAGATTATCAAATGGCTTGATGTCGAAATAATCTATCCCATATCCGATAGCTCTTGGGTTAGCCCAGTATAGTGCATGCCAAAGAAAGGTGGCATGACTGTTGTGCAAAACAGTGAAGCGGAATTGATTCCCTCTAGGACCGTCATCGGATGGAGAGTGTGCATGGACTATAGGAGGCTGAATAAAGTCATGATGAATGACCATTTCCCTTTTCTTTTCATCGATCAGATGTTAGACAAACTGGCAGGTAAAGCTTTCTATTGTTTCTCAGATGGTTATTCAGGTTATAATCAGATTGCATTAACCCCTGACGACCAAGAAAATACCACACTCACTTGTCCATATGGGACATTTTCCTTCAGAAGGATGCCATTCGGTTTATGCAATGTGCCGACAATGTTTCAACATTGTATAATGTCTATTTTTTCTGATTTGATTGAGCACAACATGGAAGTGTTTATGGATGATTTCTCAGTGTTTGGTAACACATTTGAGGAATGCATTCTGAGCTTGGAGCAAGTTTTGAGGAGATACACTGAGATAAACCTAGTCTTAAACTGGGAAAAATGTCACTTATTGGTGAAGGAGGGCATTGTTCTCGGGCACAGGGTGACCAAGAATTGACTAGAGGTTAATCCAGCAAAAGTCGAAGTAATCAAGCAGTTGCCACCTCCCACAAGTGTTAAAAGTGTAAGAAGCTTTTTAGGTCATGCAAGTTTTTATCGACGATTCATTAAAGACTTTTCTAAAATTTCTAAACCTTTATGCTTGTTATTAGAGAAAGATGTCGCTTTTATATTTGATGATTCTGGTTTGAGAGTGTTTTAGGACCTTAAAGAGAAGCTGGTTAATGCTCCTATAGTCGTGGCACCAGAGTGGAATGAGACTTTCAAGCTCATGTGTGATGCCAACGACTATGCCATCGATTGGAATGAGCCCTTCGAGCTCATGTGCAATGCCAGCGACTATGCCATCGGAGCAGTGCTTGGAAAACAACGTGGCCGAGTTTTTCACGCCATATACTATGCCAACAGAACAGTCAATGAAACACAACTTAATTACACCACAACCAAGAAAGAGTTTCTTGCTGTTGTATTTGCTTTTGATAAATTTAGATCTTATCTTATTGGTAACAAGGTTGTGGTGTATACAGATCACTCGACATTGAAGTATCTCTTGGGAAAGAAAGATGCCAAGCCTAGACTGATCCGATGGACACTCTTACTTCAAGAATTTGACTTAGAGATCAGAGACAAGAAAGACATTGAAAACTTAGTAGCTGACCACCTCTCTCGATTGGAGCATCACATTGAATATGGTAAGACCACTACTATTAGAGATGAGTTTCCTAACGAGTATTTGCTTGCAGTTAATGCCATGCCATGGTACGCTGACATAGTCAACTACCTGGTAAGCAATATTCTGCCACCAGACTTGGCATACAATGCTAAGAAAAGATTTCTAGGAGAGGTAAGGCAATACTATTGGGATGAGCCGATATTGTTCAAAAAGTGTGCCGACCAAGAGATTTGTCGGTGCGTGCCAGAGGATAAGCAACAAAATATATTGCATCTATGCTATGTCGCACCATATCGAGGTCACTTTGCTGGGATGAAGACTGTTGCCAAGGTGTTGCAGTCAGGATTCTTTTGGCCCACGCTATACAAGAATGTCCACAAGTATGCCAAAGCATGCGATCGATGCCAACGGTCAGGGAACATCTCTAGAAGACACCAACTGCCACTCCAGAACATTATGCTTGTATATTTATTTGATGTATGGGGGATATACTTTATGGGTCCTTTTTCCAAATCAATTGGTAATGTGTATATTCTTGTGCCGGTTGACTATGTATCAAAGTGGGTAGAGGTTGTTGCCCTGCCAACAAATGATGCCAAGGTTGTTGCCAAGTTTTTGCACAAGCACATTTTTACTCGATTTGGTGCCCCTAGAATGATCATTCATGATAAGGGTACTCATTTTAAATGTATTTATATCTCTAAAGCTTTGTGCAGGTATGGAATTCAACAGCAAATTACCACAACTTATCATCCACAAACGAACGGGCAAGACGAGATATCAAACAAGGAGATTAAGAAAATTTTAGAGAAGAATATAAAACCAACGGGGAAAGATTGGTCTTTGAGGCTAGATGAGTCCTTGTGGGCTTACAGAACTGTATTTAAAACTCCTTTGGGTACTTCACCGTTTAGACTTGTCTTTGGCAAACCATGCCATCTGCTAGTGGAATTTGAACATAAAGCCTATTGGGCTATCCGAAAACTTGACATGGCATTGAGAGTTGCTGGAGAAAAGAGGTTGCTCGACCTCAATGAGTTGGAGGAATTGTTGGATCATCGGCGCACCCCATGGCGCAGCGGAAAAACAAACACGACGATCTCACCTGCGATCCATGTACGTTTAATCTGAATTCAGGAGGAAGAGATAGGTTTACTTACATTGAGTTCCTTGATAAACAACACGAACAGAAATGTCCAACGATCTCATGAACGATGTGAATCTTAGCCTCCACAAATAGATCGTCTCAGCCTCTACTTAGTACACTCGGTTGAAAAGTTGAGAGCAATTTTCCTTTTCACAAAATGTTTTTGAGAAAAGTACGTTTGAAAGGGTTAAACGACTGCTAGACCATTAACCCTTTTTTTATAGTATGTTACCTTAACTGCATAAGATTTTTAATTAATTCCGAACTATAATTACTTTAATATTTTAAATTTGGAATTCTATGTATAATAAAATACTTTAGCATATATGTCTTAATATTAATTATACAAGTTATATACGCACAACTAAATTGTACATATGTAACTTATTCATTAATTGCTCTTTTCAACCCTGGGGTGTGACCCTGTAGGTTCCAGTAACATTAGTAGCAATTATCAGAACTATTACAATATCACAAACAATAATTGACATATAGCAATGTATCTTTGTCACCTAAATTACTAGAAGTAAAGATTCAATGTAACATCTTCGTGATCAACTATTCTAGTGTATTATATCCCTTTGTCTTTTATATCTAGAATAGGCACAAGTCTTGGAATAGTCAAACTTGTTTTGCCTATCTATTATTTCTTGATATCTAGAGTAGACAACAGACGAATAATATGTGATATCTCATATCAACTTATTCGAGCATGGCCATGGATTTTTAGTCTTACTCAATCAAGTGGCCTATGATATGTTTCTTATTATGTAGGAAGGACAAATTCATATCTCCGACATTCATACCCCACTACACATATCATGATATGCTCAATGTCAGTCTTTATAGTGTAACCATTTACGGTGCACGTTTAACTGCATCAAATCACACAACAATATATGTTAAGATAGTAATGATCTCAAGTCAAAGGATCATACATATAGTTATCATTATGAGCAATATCGTGACAATTACATAATAATCCAAGACATATGCTCATAGCGGGTTAATCCAATATGTTGTTATCCAACATCATATTCATGCTTTGATTTTGACATCACTATGTCAATGACAACACATTGTCATCAATCAACAACATGCTAGCTTTAAGCGTATTATTATTATCCATGCCCATAATAATACTCAACTAAGGATATTTTAATAATAATCATATTATTATATGGACATTATTGTGTTTTGTTAATTTGATGCACAAAAATATAATTGAAGAAAATAACGGAAATGCCTTTATTTGATAAAATCGGTACAGATAGTATGTCAATACAATCATCATATGATTGGTCTTTGGGCATACTCTAACAATCTCCCACTAGCACTAAGACCAATCACTCACATATCTAATACCAAGTGACTCAGTGTGACGATCATGCTTTTGCTGTGCCAAAGGCTTCGTCAGGGGATCAACAATGTTATCATTTGTGTGTACTTTGCATATTTCCACATCTCCTCGATCTATGATCTCTCGAATGAGATGAAAACGCCTCAGAATGTGTTTGGATAGTTGATGAGATCTAGGTTCCTTTACTTGTGCAATGGCTCCATTGTTGTCACAATAGAGTTCTATAGCATCTGATATGCTGGGAACAACCCCTAGTTCAGTTACAAACTTCTTGATCCAAACAACCTCTTTTGCCGCTTCGCTGGCTGGAATGTACTCAGCCTCCATTGTAGAGTCAGCTAATGTGTCTTGTTTTGAACTTTTCCAGATCACAACACCTCCATTAAGACAAAACACAAAACCATATTGTGATCACGAGTCATCCTTGTCGGTTTTGAAGTTGGCGTCAGTGTAACCTTTTACACTAAGATCTTCTTCACCCCCATAGACAAGAAATGTATCCTTAGTTCTTCTTAAGTACTTGAGGATGTTTTTAACTGCAACCCAGTGACATTCACCTGGGTTTACCATATATCGACTCATCATGCTTAAGGCATACGATACGTCTGGTCGAGTACATATCATGATATACATGATAGAACCAATAACCAAAGCATATGGAATTTTATTCATCCTTTCTCTTTCTTGTGAAGTTGAAGGGCACATATCTTTCGGAAGAGAAATACCATATCTCATGGGAAAGAACCCTTTCTTAAATTCATCCATACTGAACCTTTTCAGCACTTTGTATATGTATGTACTTTGACTCAGACCTAGGAGTCGTCTTGGTCTATCTCTATAGATCTTAACTCCTAAGATATATGCTACTTCACCCAAATCTTTCATAGAAAAACAACTACCTAACCAAGTCTTAACAGACTGTAGAGTAGGTATATCATTTCCTATGATGAGTATGTCATCTACATACATGATTAGGAAAGAAACAATGCTCCCACTAGACCTTTTGTAAACACAAGGCTCATCTTCATTTCTTATAAATCCAAACTCTTGGATTGCATCGTTGAAACGAAGATTCCTGCTTCAAGAAGCTTGCTTCAGTCCATAAATGGACCTTTGTAGCTTACAAACCTTTCTAGCATTTTCAGGAGCAACAAAACCTTCTGGTTGTGCCATATACACATCCTCTTCAAGTTTTCCATTAAGGAAATCGGTTTTGACGTCCATTTTCCAGATTTCATAATCATGGAATGCAACTATTGCAAGCAAGATCTGGATGGATTTAAACATAGCTACAGGGGAGAAGGTTTCGTCATAGTCTGTACCATGAACTTGTCGAAAACCTTTAGCGACTAATCGCCCCTTATATGTTTGTATATTACCATCCATGTCAGTTTTCTTCTTGAAAACCCATTTACACCATATTGGTTTGACCCCTTCAGGTGGTTCAACCAAAGTCCATACTTGGTTTTTAGACATGGAATCCATTTTAGATCTCATGGCTTCAAGCCAATTCTTAGAGTCTAGGCTCACCACCGCCTCTTGATAAGTCCTGGGATCATCTTGATCCAACAAAAGAACGTCTCCATGTGCAGTAACGAGAAATCCATATCTCTCAGGTACATGGCGTTCTCTTGTGGATCTACGCAGTGGTCGTGTTTCTAAATCTGTTGATTGTTCCTCAATAACTTGTGGAACATGCTCAACCTCTAGCTCATTAATCTATTGATCTTGAACTTCTCCAATTTCAATATTTCTACTCTTCCCTTTCTTTGAGAGGAATTCTCTTTTAATAAAAACTCCATTCCACTGTGGTGTACCAGGTGGGGTAAGTTGT
The DNA here is from genome assembly GCA_958450335.1 of Hibiscus tridactylites. Taxonomy (NCBI): domain Eukaryota; kingdom Viridiplantae; phylum Streptophyta; class Magnoliopsida; order Malvales; family Malvaceae; genus Hibiscus; species Hibiscus tridactylites. The sequence continues at coordinate 52,276,999 of OY288287.1, read as the reverse complement.
GAGACAATCCCACACTCTTTTAGGAGTTCATCAAACTCTATGCTTAAGTATTCTCCACCTCGATCTGATCGAAGTGCCTTAATACTTTTGCATGTTTGATTTTGTACTTCATTTTTGAACTCCTTGAAATTTTCAAGTGCTTCAGATTTATGACACATAAGGTAGATATACCCATACGGACTAAAATCATTAGTGAATGTAATAAAGTACTGAAATCCTCCTTTACCTTGCGTATTTATTGGCCCACATATATCAGTATGTATTAATCCCAATAAATCACTTACTCTTTCACCTTTACCGTTAAATGGGGCCTTAGTCACTTTTCCCAATAAGCAAAATTCACATACATCATATTGTTCGAAAACAAATGAATCTAAAAGTCCATCTTTATGGAGTTTTGATATACGTTTCTCACTTATATAGCCTAAACGACAATGCCAAAGGTAGGTTTGATTTGAGTCATTTATCTTTGAACTTTTCGTATTTATGTTATAAATAGTATTATCTTGATCCAAAATGTAAAGACCGTTTATAAATTGTGCCGAACCATAAAAACATTATCGAGATAAAAGGAACAACAATTATTCTTAATAATAATCTCAAAACCTATCTTGTCCAAACAAGAAATAGAAATAATGTTCTTAGTTAAACTAGGCACAAAATAACAATCTTCTAAATTTAAATCAAGTCCACTAGGCAAAGACAAAACATACGTTCCTATAGCTAATGCATCAACTCTTGCTCCATTTCCTACTCGTAGGTCCACGTCTCCTTTAGCCAGATTCCTTTTCTTTTGTAGTCCCTGTACAGAAGTACAAATATGAGAACCACGTCCAGTATCTAATACCCAAGAAGTAGACGTCGACAAATTAACATCTATGACATAAATACCTGAAGTAGACGCTCTGTATGCTTTTGCCTTTTTGACTTCTTCAAGATAAGCAGGGCAGTTTCTCTTCCAATGTCCGATCTTGCCGCAATGGAAACATTTTCCTTCCTTGCTAACTCCCCATTTGGGTTTCAATGCATCCTTTCCATTGGGCTTGCCCTTGCCATCACCCTTAGGCTTTGCTACAATCTTTCCCTTCCTTTTGTCCTTGCGGACCATCAGAATGGGCTTAGGTCCAACCTTTTTCAGGTTGTTTTTAGCAGTTCGTAACATGCCAAGTAACTGTGGTAAAGTCTTATTAATTTCATTCATGTTGAAATTAAGGACAAATTGGTTGAAACTTTCCGGCGATGATTGCATGATGACATCAGTGGCCATTTCATCTTTGAGTTGAAATCCTAGCTTCTCCAACGTTTGGCTATAACCCATCATTTTAATGACATGAGCTCCTATAGGAGATCCCTCACTCATTTTGCATTGAAATAGAGCTTTAGAGGTCTCATACCTCTCTTGACGCGCTTGCCCCTCATATATTTCCTTGAGGTGTTGAATCATCTCATAGGCTACCATGTCCTCATGTTGCTTCTAAAGCTCAAGGGTCATGGTGGCAAGCATAAGACATCCGACATCTAACATGTCATCCATTTGTTTCTTAAACTTGTATTTGTCAGCTCTAGGAGCATTAGCAGCCAGTTTATCAGGAACAGGTTCATCAATGACATATTCCTTCTTTTCCCGCTTGAGAACAATTCTCAAATTTCGGAACCAGTCAAGGAAATTCAAGCCATTGAGTTTATCCTACTCAAGGTTCGATCGCAGTGAAAGTGTGTTGTTTGCCATTGAGTCTACAACAATGGAAACATGTAATGTAAGTTTATTTACCGAGTTTGAAATTTATAAATAGGTTTTTATTAATAAATTACTCCCACAATTTTATTCAAAATTAAAAACCCTCAAGTTTTAATTTTAGAAAAACATATCGAAAGTTTTTCTAGTGAGTGAGGACCCATATTTCAACTTCTTCCTAAATCAGCTTTGGCTTTTCTTTTAGGAAAAAGGTTATTTAGGTAAGTAACACCTTACTAATTACATCCAATGTAACTCCTCCATTCGGTGAACAACTCTTGTTCAAATCATCTTATGATTTATCCAAAATTTAACCTCTAGGTTTCTAATCCTATTAGAATAACCTATCCAAGTTATCACCAATATTTCAACCTGCAAATATCACTTACTTATTCTTCGCGTTTAACCAAGATAGACTCACGTGATATTGCTTTGGCAAAACTCACATGATATCAATCGAAGCCTTAACGAGGGTAAATATTGGACGATTAAATTAACTTAGATTGTAGTGAGGGGTTTTCATAATTATCTCATCATTGTTCATTTTAATATTAGGCCCTTATTGATCTCATCAAAGTGTATAATAATAAAATTTTCAGAGACAACATTCATGGCATTACATACATGATAGATATAAGCAGTAAATAAGATGCAATGGTTACAGCCCAAAAGAAAAAATTAAGGTGGCCCATCCCAAGCCAATGGGAGAACCAAGAATCCTAGAAGAAAAATATCTCTCAAGCATCTTCTCGTCTTTAACTGGTCCATTCGTCTACTCCTTCGAATCTTCATATGATTACAATTTTTAGAAACTCGTTTTACATACGAGGGAGTAAGATGGGAAGAGAAATACAACAGAAGAGTAGAGAGGCACGATGCGCAGGCCGTATTTTAAATTACAACTATTGTAAAAAAAGGGCTATAACCATGCATGTCAAACACCATACAAAACAAGCATATCATACATATACATTGTTACGCGTTTGTTAAAGATTTTAATGTGGGCATACGATCTATGTTGCCTACGAAGGGGTCAAGGGGCAGAGCCCCTCGCGGGGATCCGACGGCCCCGCAGTCGCCGGCAGGGGTTTCTGTGGAAAAACCTCACAATTTGATAACTTTTATCAACAAAATCGTGTTTTTGGGATTTGCAGTCTCGTAGGTTTTTCCATATCGGAAACACCCATTGTTCCACCGCCGAACAACATCTTAATAGATTAACATCTTAATCATTGATTGCAAAATTCATTAAAACCGATTAACATCTTAATCATACCAGTTATCGAATCGAACAAATATATCATACATATACGCCGAAAACGATAAAATAGAGCATACATCATAAACATATCACATCACCCAAGTATTTAACTCGAATCTGAATCGTACAAGTGGCTCAGATACCACTGTTGGATCATCGGCACACCCCATGGCGTAGTGGAAAAACAAACACGATGATCTCACTAGCAATTCATGTACGTTTAATCCAAATTCAGGAGAAAGAGATAGGTTTACTTACATTGAGTTCCTTGATAAACAACACGAACATAAACGTCTAATGATCTCACAAACGATACGAATCTTAGCCTCCATGAATAGATCGTCTCAGCCTCTACTCAGTTCAACCAGTTGAAAAGTTGAGAGCAATTTTCTTTTTCAAAAAACGTTTTTGAGAAAAATACGTTTCAAAGGGTTAGACGGCTGCTAGACCATTAACCCCTTTTTATATATGTTACCCTAAATGCATAGAATTTTTAATTAATTCCAAACTATAATTACTTTAATTATTTCAAATTCGGAATTCTATGTATAATAAAATACTTTAGCATATATATCAAATATATATGTCTTAATATTAATTATACATGTTATATATGTACAACTAAATTGTACATATGTAACTTATTCATTAATTGCTCTTTTCAACCCTGTGTGTGACCCTGTATGTTCCAATAACATTAGTAGCAATTGTCAGAACTATTCCAATATCACAAACAATGATTGACATCTAGCTATGTATCATTGTCACCTAAATTACTGGAAGTAAAGATTCAACGTAACATCTTCGTGATCAACTATTCTAAGGTATTATATCCCTTTGTCCTTTATATCTAGAATAGGCACAAGTCTTGGAATAGTCACACTTGTTTTTCCTATCTATTATTTATTGATATCTAGAGTAGACAACAGACGAATAATATGTGATATCTCATATCAACTTATTCGAGCATGGCCATGCATTTCTAGTCTTACTCAATCAAGTAGCCTGTGATATGTTTCCTATTATGTAGGAAGAACAAATTCCTATCGCGACCATTCATACCCCACTACATATATCATGATATGCTCAATGTCAGTCTTTATAGTGTAACCATTTACGGTGCACGTTTAACTGCATTAAAGCACACAACAATATATGTTAAGATAGTAATGATCTCAAGTCAAAGGATCATACATATATTTATCATTATGAGCAATATCGTGACAATCATATAATAATCCAAGACATATGCTTATAGCGGGTCAATCCAATATGTTGTTATCCAACCTGATATTCATGTTTTGATTTTGACATCACTATGTCAATGACAACACATTGTCATCAATCAACAATATGTTAGATTTAAACGTATTATTATTATTCATGCCCATAATAATACTCAACCAAGGATCTTTTAATAATAATCATATTATTATATGGACATTATTGTCTTTTATTAATTTGATGCACAAAAATATAACAGAAGAAAATAACGACAGTGCCTTTATTTGATAAAATTGGTAAAGACCGTATGTCAATACAATCATCATATGATTGGTCTTTGGCATACTCTAACATGAATTTAGGAAGCAGACTTATGTGAATGCTAGGATATACAAGGAGAAGGCAAAATGTTGGCATGATAGTCGGATCTTTCCAAGACAGTTCGAAATAGGTCAGCATGTTCTATTGTTTAACTCACGACTTAAACTTTTTCCATGTAAGCTCAAATCAAGGTAGACGTGTCCTTGCGAAGTTGTGAAGCTATATGTTCATGGGGACGTGGACATTAAAAACTTCAGAACGAGAGAAATTTTTAAAGTGAACGACCGACGTCTAAAGCATTACTTTGACAGTAAGCAAAATAATGCCAAGAAGGCTATCTTGTTGGCAGAGTTAGAATGAAACGCCCGCAGGTTTGAAACTCTTTGTAAATATTAGGATAGTTGTTTTTATTTTCTTTTAGGAATTAGATTTTGTTTTTCTTTCTTTTTGTTATTTTACAATTTTTATTCCTTTCCTGCGTTACACAATTTTCATTGAGTGTGTGCAGGAACTTTGAAAGAAATTGATGCCAGGAATATTGCCAGATGGACTGGAAGCCAACATACTAGCCAGAGATTATGCCATGTCCCATGCCAAGGACATTCGCAGGCTTTTCATGTAAAGGAATAAAAAGAAACCCTAGCTTGATTAAGATGAGAAAATATTTTTGGAGAATTATCTTTAGCCGCCCCTTTTAATGATAATTAATTTTATCATGATCACTCTATCACTTCAAATCTTTTCCATATCCTTATCACTTTTCACTTTTCATTCAAAATTAAACTCTTCCCAATTAAAACTTTCTACATCCCATCATTATTTACCCCTATTTTTCGGCTACCCCCTTTAACACCTTATTACACACTCAACCTTTTTCTCTCCCTTATTGTTGAGTGGATTGTAGAATCGATTTAAGCCAAGAGGGGGTGAATTGGATTTTTAGAAATTTTGGTGGTGGAGTGGAAAATAAAAATTTGCTAAACAAGAGATTTAGAGTAGTTCAAGTTCCAATTGAACTCTACATGCACTACCTTGGCATCACTAAGGATTTTCCAACAACTCCACTAGTTGATCTTCCCCCTTTCTAGGCTTAGAAGGAAACCTTTACATAGTGGTCAATTTTTCTACCCAAAAATTGACCCAATTCTCACTCAAAGATTACAAAGAAGATTAAGGCTAATAGCTAGTATCTCTCAATACAAATGTAGCCCCTTTTACAAGCACTCAACCCAATTGAACAAATTAGATTGGAATTACAAGATTCTACAATTGGGGTTTATAAGAAAATATGGGATTTTAACACAAATACTTGAATTTGATGTTTGGATGTTTCTTTTAGGATCAATAGTTATTGATGGTGCTTTTAGAAGTCCCTTTTATACCTTCTCATTGAATTCTAGCCGTTGGGGTTGTTGCCTTCATTATTATAGCCGTTGGGATGTTATCTTCCCTTCATAAATGCAGTCTGCAACTACATGTTCCGAAATGCCGACCCTGTTTCGAAATAGACCAAAATAGAAATAGCCGTTGGGGTGTAATAAATAGGCCGTACCGAAACGGACACAATCGTTTCAATATGCTAAGAGCCTGTTCCAAAACGTGCTGAAGCCCGTTTTGAAACAATTTGCCACTGTCAAAACTTGTATCGAAACGACTTAGTAGCGTTTCGATACACTTTAAATATATCTTAAAAAAATTAGTTAAAAGTTCGGCAGTTATATTTTGAAACCAAGTTTGAAAGTCATTTCGAAACGTTTGAGGTCGTTTTGATACAGTCGTATCGAACCGGTTCAAACCGTTCCGTTGTTCTTCATCCGCTTCGAAACACAAAGACCTGATTCGATACACCCGTATCGAAATGGGAAAGCTAGTCCTGAAACAAAGGATAATAGTTTCAAAATGTTTTAAAACGCCTAAAGGCCGTTCCGAAACGGTGACTCGAAAATCACTGTTTTGACTTGGTAAACACTTAGAAATTTTTTGATAGGTTTAAGTTTTGACATGAACATTTTTCTTTAAAGACATAGAGAGGTTTTGAGGACATAAAAATTCATTTTCTCTTTTTCAATTTAGTCCTTAAATCCTTTGTTATATCAAAATCAATTCATTAGTTTTACAATCTCCCCCTTTTTGATATAACAAAACTAAGTTTGAATCTTTAAGAATTTTGAAATCTTGAAGATGTTCTAACTCCCCCTCAATGTAAGATGTTTTTTAAAGTTTTGTAGAGATTTAAAAATTCAAGTGTTTGAAACTCAAAAACAATTTCTCCCCCTTTTTGTTAGATCAAAAAGAATAATAATCAAGGCTAATCATGAGAAGAAACAAGGTTAAAAGAAAGAAACCAAGCATCATAATATAGATAGAATTAAGTTCAACAAACAAATAACCAAACATAAATACTTAAAGCAATATATTTTAAGCTCAATCCCAAACAAAATAAGCAAAGCACAAGTCTTTAAAACATAAAAAGATAGAAGGGTGCAAACTTATTCCTAAAACGATAAACCAGTATGATATGCAATGGAAATCCTAAGCCTCGTCATCATCGTCACCACCATCATCATCAAGAGAATCATCATTGGCTTTAGCTTGAGCATGACGATAGTTCCTCCAATCACCATAGAATGTGGAGAAGGATAAGTCTATAGATGATTGTTGATTCTCAAGAGCGGTAAGACAATTCTCGTTTCCAAGAATACGATCCTCCACAGATTGCAAACGAGTGTTGACAGCACCAAATCCCGAAGCCATGTTCATTTCAATCGAGTTGAACCGCTCGGTAAGGAAAGCCATAAGTGCCTCATTGTTAGGAGCCAGAGCTTGAGGTGGAGGCTCAACTTGAGGTACCAAAGCTCGCCTATCAATACGAACCCATTGGCCAAGAGTATAGCGAAACTCGAACTTGATACGAGGAGACTCACCAATCTTTTGCTTGCGGGGCTCTGGAGAATCAAAAGAACAGTCAAAATTGAGAGAAACAAAGACATAGCTTAAAACAGTTCCATAAGTGAAGGATGTAAGAGCATCGGTTTCGCGAAACTTCACTTGATGGACCATCTCGGTGAACATAATTTTGACCAAGTTCGGGCGTTGTGCTTTGCGAAAACACTCCAACCAAAAGCAATCAACTTGACGAACGTGGGCAAACTTACCTCCTGAAGGGCGGATGAACCAAGAGATCATCAAATGAAGGAACCGGTCATGAGCATCCAATGTGAGAACGGATCTGGTGTGAGCACCAAAGTGGTTCTCATCCTCAATGCCTTCATCATTGAGCCCAAGAGCTTTCTCTAAAACATATATATTAATAGTGAATTTTCTGCACAAGAGGTACGACTCAATGCCAATCACCTTGGTATGATCTTCATTATCAATAAGAACGACATTGGAGTAGAATAGTAGGACCATATGCTTGTAGACAATGTCCAGAATGCTAAAAAAGGCCAAGAAACTCCATTCTCGCAAGAGAGCTAGGTAGCGGAATTCAAAGCGCTCGGAGTCAAGGAACGTGATATCCACAACACGCTCTCGACGAACGGCTAAATCTTTGATGATTTTGAAACGTTCCTTAGTCTCTTGATTCCGAAGACTCTTTTGAAAAAGGAGGGTGAGGTTAGGACAAATGTTAGCTTGGGTTGAATCTTCACCCGTTGGAGTCTTGCGTTTCTTGTTAATGTTTTCCATGAAATTCCTAAAAACATAAAGCAAGCAAATAGAGATTTAAATGTATGCATGTAAATCCTTAATTCAATCCAATGAAAAATCCCCTTAAGGTTTTAAAAAGAAACTTTTAAAAGCGTATGTACATAAAAAAAATTGAAGAAGAAAGCAACTTTTGAAAAACAAAAAAGTACGAGTAAAAACAAATATATTCGAATCACAAACTTTGAGATTTTGAAAATTTTTACAAATTTTGATAACCCCAAGTTGCAAAACATATAAACAATAAAAAAACAAATATTTTCTAACCTAAGATACGAATAAAATCAAAGGAAAGAAGAAAAGGATGAAAAATACCTCAAGAGGGATTTTTGGATGAATGAATGGAAGAAATTGCACCAATTTGTTGAAGCTTGCTTAGACTTTAGTTTGTGAGTAAAAGCCCTCAAGATTTGATGAAAAACAATGAGGTTTATAGGGTTTTTATAGGGAAAATTGGGTTTAGGGTTTTTAGGAGTTTTAATGAAAAATAAACTTTTTTAATTAAAGCCCTTAAAAAGCTGTTCAAATATGCGTTTCGGAACAGGCACGATCGTTCCGAAACGGTCGTACCGAAACGTTGACTGTCATTTCGAATCTTGTTGACCGTTCTGATACAGCTTTGACCGTATCGAATCCCACATGGTAACCCATATCGAAACGTTTTTGGGCCATTTTGATACAATTCTTCGTAGAGGCAAAACGTTTCGAAACCCTTTTGGGCGTTTTAGAACACCATGGTCATAAACTATTCTTTTAAGGCACCCGTATCAAAACAGATTGACCCGTTTCGATACGCCTAGGCCTGAAGGTGCAGATGAGGCTCTAAATTGCAGAAAATTGAATTCTCATAAGTCCTAGATGCATAAATGCTATGTATGAGCAAGAGAAACATGTAAAAACATAAACATGCTCCCCTAACTATAAGCATGGATGAAATTAGGATTAAAAAAAACATAATCATGGCATTTTGCAAGAATTCAAGCAACTTAAGCACAAAAAGGTCCTAAAAGGTAAAGATAGGCTAGTTAGACCTAACTCTCTTCTAAGGGACCAAAAACGCTCCTTATCTAGAGGTTTTATAAAGATGTTTGCTAGTTGATTTAAGGTGTCTACGAACTCTAAAACAACATCTTCCTTAAGGACATGATCTCTAATGAAATGATGCCTTATTTCTATATGTTTGGTTTTAGAGTGTTGGATGGGATTTTTGGTTAGGCATGTAGCACTAGTGTTGTCACACTTAAGGGGTATGCTTTCAACTTTAACACTATAATCTAAGAGTTATTTCTTCATCCAAAGGACTTGAGCACAAAAATTCCCTAAGGATATGTACTCGACTTCGGTGATAGAGAGAGCTACACTATTTTGTTTCTTAGAGAACCAAGATATGAGCATACAACCTAAGAATTGGAAAGCGCCGGAAGTACTTTTCCTATCAATTTTACAACCCCGTAATCCGCATCCGAAGAAGCATGAAGGTTAAAAGTTGAGTCTCTAGGGTACCAAAGTCCTAGACGAGGAGTATCTCTAAGGTACCTAAAGATCCTTTTTACGGCTATAAGGTGAGACTCTCTAGGACTAGCTTGAAACCTATCACACAAGCAAACACTAAACAACATATCTGGTCTACTTGCGGTAAGGTAAAGAAATGATCCAATCATAGAGCGATAAAGCTTAGAGTCAACACACTTACCTCCTTCATCTTTGTCAAGCTTTGTAAATGAGCTCATTGGTGTGGCTTGAGGCTTTGCATTCTCCAAGCCAAACTTCTTGAGCATATCTTTGATGTACTTAGCTTGACTGATGAAGATGCAATCCTTCATTTGTTTGATTTGGAGTCCCAAAAAGGATGAGAGCTCCCCCATCATGCTCATTTCAAATTCACCTTGCATCAACTTAGAAAAATCTTGACAAAGCAATTCATTAGTAGAACCAAATATAATATCATCAACATAAATTTGAATTACTAATATATCTTTGCCATTGTTTTTAATAAAAAGTGTTTTGTCCACCTTTCCTTTCTCAAAGCCTTTTCCAACTAGAAAACTTGAAAGTCTTTCATACTAAGCTCTAGGAGCTTGTTTTAAACCATATAAAGCTTTTGACAATTTAAAAACATTGTTTGGAAAAATTGGATCTTCAAAAACCGGTGGTTGTTCCACAAACACTTGTTCATTTATAAAGCCATTGAAAAATGCACTCTTGACATCCATTTGAAAAAGCTTGAAGTCTTGATAACATGCATATGCGAGCAACATCCTAATAGCTTCCATATCTAGCTACGAGTGCATAGGCTTCATCAAAATCTATTCCCTCTTCTTGAGTGTAACCTTGAGCAACTAGCCTAGCTTTGTTTCTCACTATGTTACCACTCTCATCTAGTTTATTCCTAAATACCCATTTAGTTCCTATAGTATATTGATTTCTAGGCCTTTCAACTAATGTCCACACTTTACTTCTCTCAAATTGATTTAACTCATCTTGCATGGCCATAATCCAAAAATCATCTTTTAAAGCTTCTTTAATATTCTTAGGCTCAATGCATGAGATAAATGCAACATGATTAAGCATTTTAAGAGAAGAGCGAGTAGTTACCCCCTTGGATGGATCACCCAAGATTTCACCACCTTTGACATAGTTGTACTCCCTTGGGTAGCTCACTTCCTTTTCCTCAAGAGCCAATTCCTTCAAGGCTTCAAGAGGTGGATCTTGTGCATCTTCTTCTTTAGTTGGAATCTCATCCTCCATTGATGTTTGTCCTCCATCAAAGGCATCAAGGATTCCTACATCATCATCATCCCAAGATTCCTTCCTCGGAAGGAGGTTATCATCGAAAACCACATGAATAGATTCCTCTACAACTAAAGTTCTTTTGTTAAACACACGATAGGCTTTAGAGTTTAAAGAGTAACCTAGAAAAATAGCTTCATCACTTTTTGCATCAAATTTACCTTAATTGTCTTTTCCATTAATTAAAACAAAACACTTGCAACCAAAAGGGTGAAAATAGCTAATGTTAGGCTTTTTAGATTTTACAATCTCATAAGGAGTTTTCTTTAAAATAGGCCTAATCATTACTCGGTTAATAATATAGCAAGTGATGTTAGTGACTTACGCCCAAAAATACTTAGGTAAATTGTTTTCACAAAGCATATTCCTAGCCATTTCTTTTAAAGTTCTATTTTTCCTTTCAACTACCCCATTTTGTTGAGGAGTTCGAGGAGCCAAAAAATTATGGCTAATCCCATTTTCATTACAAAATTCATTAAAACCCATATTTTGAAATTTCGTTCCATGATTACTTCTAGTATGTGAAATTTTAAGTTCAAGATCATTTTGGGTTAATTTTGAAAATTTGATGAAGTTTTCTAAGGCCTCATCCTTGGTGCTTAAAAATAGTACCCGAGTATATCTAGAGTAATCATCAACAAGCACAAAAGCATATGATTTTCCACCCAAGCTAGTTGTCCTAATTGGCCTAAATAGATCCATATGCATATGTTGTAAATACCTACTAATAGAAACATCATTAATGGATTTAAAAGATGATCTATGTTGTTTACCCTTAGAGCATGCATCACATATTTTATCATTTGAGAACTTGATCTTGGATAAACCTCTAACTAGATTTAGGGAAACTAATTTTTCTAAAACACTAATGCTAGCATGTCCTAGTTTCTTGTGCCATAACCATGCATCATTTTCATTTTGTGCAACAAAGCATGCATGGGATGAATGGATGTCATCTAGATGCACCATATATATGTTACCTATGCGATGACCAATGAGCATTATTTTATTTGATTTATTGTCAACAATTTTACACCCATTTTATTCAAATAAGACATTAAACCCTTTATCACACAATTGACTAATGCTCAATAGATTGTGTTTTAGACCATTGACATTCAAAACATTTTCAATGAGTATAGTAGAGTGATTACCTATGGAGACAATACCTTCAATGTGGCCTTTGGGGTCTTGTCTTGTCTCCGGTCATGTGCCTCGAGCATCCACTATCAAGGTACCATGAGTTTTGGCCTTGTAGAAATGCTCCCCCTACAAACAAAGAGTTGAACTTCGAATTTTTGGTACCCAAATCATTTTGGGTCCATGAGTGTTTGTTCCCAAATACTTGGTTCCCTTAGGAATCCAAGATGAAATGGCTACAATATTATTAGAAACTACAAGTTTCTTAGGAACCCATACACTTCTAACCTTTTTGTTCTTATGATACTTATGGGAGCCTCTTTGTTTGTGGTCAACAAAGTTTCTCTTCACATGTTGGGATTTTGAGGAAGATCCTTTTTCAAAATGGTTTTTCCCAACATTGGTTAGAGAAGCTTTGAGTTTACTCACCTCCTCTTGGTGGTAAACATGGTATTTTTCAAGAAGGTCATTTAAATATTTGATTTCTTTTCAAACTCATTTGAGTAATTTTGTAAAACAAAGACCTTCTTTTCTAATTCCGAGTTGGTTTTAGAAAGGGGGTCATTTTGGGTCCTTAAAACCGAAATCATTTTCTTATTTTTTAAAACTGACTCCTTGTATTTCTCAACCAACTCATCATATACCTCTTGTAACTCATCATTAGTATCTTAAAGTTCATCAAATGTAAAATAAATAGTGGATGAGTTAGAGGTTACCATAGAAGAATCCTTCTCAAGAGCCATGAGGCAAAGGTTGGCCATTTCATGTTCCTCATCCTCAGATGACTCCTCATCACTCCAAGTAGCAATCATGGCTTTGAGCTTCTTCTTCTTCTCAAATCCCTTCTTCTTGAGTTGAGGGCAATCAGAACGCGTGTGACCCGGCTTCTTGCACTCAAAGAAAATGATTCGATTCCTCTCTTCTTCTTTGCTTTTGTTCTTGAAGTCCATCTTTCTTTGAAATTTTCTCCCTCGGTTGGACTTCATAAACCGTGAAAATTGTTTGGCTATCATAGCCAATTCCTCAAAGTCTTCCTCCTCACTAGAAGAGCTCTCCTCTTGTAGAGAGGCTTTGAGAGCAACTCCTAGCTTCTTCTTCTTCTCTACCTCATGCTTCTTTATTCTTCTCTCTTCCTTCTTCTTCTCTTCCTCTCTTGTTCATGATCTTGTATGTAAGAAGAGACCCAACAAGCTCATCAAGCTTCAAAGTTTTCAAATTCTTTGCTTCAATGATGGTCGTCCTCTTACCATCCCAAGACTCCGAGAGAGAATATAAAAGCTTCCTCACTAGCTTATCTTCGGGAATTACTTCACCGAATCCTTTAAGGCCATTGACAATGATCAAAAACCGATCAAACATCTTTGAGACGCTCTCATCGGGGTCCATCTTAAAATTCTCATAGCTCAAGTTTAGCACCCCAATCTTCGTCTCTTTCACATTGCTAGTGCCTTCATAAGTCGTCTCCAATGTGTCCCACACTTCCTTTGCGCTTTCGATAGATGAAACCTTTGAGTAGATATCCGGACCAAGTGCACCAAATATGATATGTAGAGCTTTGTCATTGACTGGCATCTTTCGTCTATCTTCCTCTTTCATCTCTGACTTTACTTTCGGAACTAGTCTTCCTTCATCGGTTCTCTTAACTGGAATGTAGGGACCTTCTTCCACTACATCACAAACCATGTAATCCGTTGACTTGATGAAGAGACGCATCCGATTCTTCCAATATGGGTAGTTGTCCCCATTGAAGAATGGTGGTTTACTGGTTGATTGTGACTCATAGAGGTTGGAGGTTAAGTAAATGCCATGGCTTGTCTTTAGAATAGATCACACTCTCCTAGGAACTCCTCTTGTGGTTTTTAATCCTTCAAAGAGGTAGGCTCTGATACCAATTGTTGAGTGGGTCGTAGAATCGATTTAAGCCAGGAAGAGGGGATGAATTGGATTTTTAGAAATTTTGGTGGTGGAGTGGAAAATAAAAATTTGCTAGACAAGAGATTTACAGTGGTTCAAGTTCCAATTGAACTTTACATCCACTACCTTAGCTTCACTAAGGATTTTACAACAACTCCACTAGTTGATCTTCCCTTTTTCTAGGCTTAGGAGGAAACCTTTACAAAGTGGTCAATTTTTCTACCAAAAAATTGACCCAATCCTCACTCAAAGATTACAAAGAAGATTAAGGCTAATAGCTAGTATCTCTCAATAAAAATGTAGCCCCTTTTACAAGCACTCAATCCAATTAAACAAATAAATTTGGAATTACAAGATTCTACAATTGAGGTTTACAAGAAAATATGAGATTTTAGCACAAATGCTTGAATTTGATGTTTTTTTTTAGGATCAATAGTTATTGTTGGTGCTTTTAGAAGTCCCTTTTATATCTTCTCATTGAATTCAAGTCGTTGGGGTTGTTGCCTTCATTATTATAGTCGTTGGAATGTTATGTTCCCTACATAAATGAAGTCTGCAACTACCCGTTCCGAAACATCCGACCCTGTTTCGAAACAGACCAAAATAGAAAAAGTCGTTGGGGTGTAAAAATAGGCCGTACCGAAATGAACATGATCGTTTCAATACGATAATAGCCTGTTCCGAAACGTGCTGAAGCCGATTTCGAAACAATTTTCCACTGTCAAAACCTATATCGAAACGGCTTAGTAGCGTTTCGATACGCTTTAAATATATCTTAAAAAATTAGTTAAAAGTTCAACGGTCATATTTTGAAACCAAGTTTGAAAGTCGTTTCGAAACGTTTGAGGTCGTTTCGATACAACCGTATCAAAACGGTTCAAACCATTCTGTTGTTCTTCATCAGTTTCGAAACACAAAGAACTATTTCGATACACCCGTATCGAAACGAGAGAGCTAGTTCTGTAACAAAGGTTAACAGTTTCAAAACGTTCTGAAATGGTGACTCGAAAATCACTGTTTTGACTTGGTAAACACATAGAAAATTTTTGATAAGTTTAAGTTTTGACATGGACATTTTTCTTTAAACACATAGAGCGGTTTTGAGGACTTAAAAATTCATTTTCTCTTTTTCAATTTAGTTCTTAAATCCTTTGTTATATCAAAATCAATTCATTAGTTTTACACTTACCTTAAAACTGATTTCTCCAAGATTTTTCTCACTTTCCAACTTTCTTCAAGCAAGATTAAAGAACCTTTCATCTTTCTTTTTCTTCTCTCTACTTTTAATCTCCATGGCTTCATCATCTACTCCTTTCAAGCAGTTCTTCAATGATGAAATCTACAAGAAGATCAAGACGAACTTCTCCTCAAGCTCGTTCCTTTATGAGAAGCACTTTGATTTTCAACCAGACCTCACTGTTGGATTCCTGTTGGAGTTCATGGTGATCGTCGACATGCACAAGTGGAGTGCTTTCTACGAGCTGAAGGGATAGGTTTACGCCACTATTGTTCAAGAGTTTTACGCGCACTTGACCAAAGACTCTTAATTTTTGATGATTCAAGGTTAGTGTGTCCAATTTGAGGATGGTTATGTTAACTCACTCTTTTCTTTACCTAGGGAAATAGATGAATATTTTGAGGAACTCAAGACCATGAACACTGCTAAACGCAAGAAGATACTAGAAGACTTGTGGGAACCTGGCACAACTTGGACTGTCTTGTTTACCAGCCACCGGATTGTCAAGAGGTTGGCATTGAAGCCTCAGATGCGGGGTTTGAATCATTGTATCAAACACATTCTCATTCCCACATCTCACAAAGACACAGTTTCCGATGACTGGTTGATCATTTTGCACACCATTGTCAATGGGCGCAAGATAAACGTTAGCAGAATCATCATCGAGGAAACCCACAAATGCGCTGCCAAGGGTAAGGGAAGTTTGTTTTTTCCTTTCTTAATTTCTAACATTTGTTTGCGCCATGAAGTGACAAGGATGGATGAGGATCGCGGCCAGGTCATTAAAGGGACCACTATCATTGTCCTTATTTGGAAAAATCTCACGGCTAGAGAGCTAAAAGAGAAGGGGAAGGGAAAATTCAAGATTTCCACTCCAAAGCCAAAGCCAAAGCCAGACCAACAGTGTGCTAAAAACCATACCAACAAGCTCGTTGGCAGTGCTATCTCAAGTTTACGCTCGCCAGGAGATTATTCTCCAGAAGTTATAGGCAGCCGAGGAGATAAATGCCAAACTTAGGCACTATACCAAGGAGAGGGATGCTATCGTGCGGGAGGTTCTTGTTAAACTTTCTCCCGGCGAGTTACCCTTGTTTCCACCTTTCACCTATCGATCTCTCTACCAGTGATGTCAAGTCAGCCAGTCTAGTCAAATCAACAAGTTCATTTAAGTCAGCCAGTCTAGTCAGTTCTTTCAGTTTCGAGTCTAGTGTCACAGTTTCTATGTCCCCGGTGCATGTTGAATCTGTCAGCACCGATTCCTCCTATGAGTCGGAGGACATCCCTACCAAGAAGCCAAAATCTGTGCCGGTTACACCGCCAGCAGACCCTGCCAAGAAGAAGGAGGTTATTGAAGCCACCACTGCTGCCTCAAAGCAGGGCTGGAAAGGGAAGAAAAGAATGGCCCCTGAACGTGGGAGCCTAACCATGAGGAAGACCCGTGCCAGAAAAGAAGAAGAAGCCCGGAGGAAGATGTCTCCGAAGGGGAGTCTTCTTCTACTTAACTCCTTTGCATTTCATTCTTGCATCTTAATGTTCATGCACTTTTATTTTTCTGTTTTTCTTGTATATATGTGTTGTTTCATACATTGAGGATAATGCACATCTTGGGTTTCGGGGTGCGCATTTTCTCACATTATTCCATGCATTTCACGTTTAAATTTTTTGTTTGCCATATAGTTCATGTAGAGTAGTTTCATACTGAACCATAAAAAAGTGAAAAAGAAAATTTTGTCTCGACCGAAATTTGAAGTTTGTTAACAATTGGTTAGGCAAGCTTATTTTGATCCTAGTTATCTACCCAATAATGAATTTTTAATCTTCAGTTTGCCATGCCAGTGGATAGTATGCCAAGTTGCTTGCCAATTGATCTCTAGTTTAGGAAATTGATTCACGCTTAGCACGTGGTATGTATATAGTTCCCTAGCAAACTTAGAGTATTTGAACCCATGCTCAGATTAAAAAAAGAATGCATGGGTAAAAGAAAATAAGGCAGCAATGTTTTGTGATGGTAAAAAAATGAAATGAACTTTCCTCTATTTTAGGGATAATAAGTTACTTGGGGCTTCGTGGTATGCTCCCTCTTAGTTCTCAAGTCCAAAATCCTAGAGTATGAGTTGAAGAGAAATCCTAGTGATGTCTGGATTAAGGTGGGGATTCATGGTATGCTCCCTCTTATCACTCACGCTAAACAATATCGCGAAGCAAGCTTAAGATAATGGCAAAGACCCTTGGCAAAGAAAAGAAAAAAATAAGAATATGAGTTTAGGAAGTAGAATTTGGCTAAGGGAGTGAAAGGATAATTAGATGCATACTGCCCACACTTAGCACACAAATCATGCACTTAGACCAGAGTTATATTGTTGAGCTTGAATTATTTTCTTCTTGGCATTGTGCACCGTGATTCCTGAGGGTAGCATTAGCATCAAACTCTACTTGCCAACATTTTTTGGCATCCCAACCAAACTTTTGACGAGGTATTATTTTCACCATTATTATTTTTCTTTCTTTTGCATTACTTGAGGACAAGAAATAAGCTGGGTTTGGGGGGGTGTCACCTCCTCAAAAGTATTGTTTTCTATGCCTATTTTGATATGCTTTTTCTTGTTTTGGGGTACATTTAGTTGCATTAATTTTCTAGGATCATGCATTTTCATCAAGGAGTTAGTAGGTTACCTATGCCAGAGTGAAAGGTTGTTTTGTGGCTATTTTGAAGGTTTGGCATAGGATTCGGCAGAGAAATGGACATAGGAAAGCAACACATTTAGGAACGCAGTTAGGAATGCCAAGAGCTGTGGGCCTAGATGGACCAGTGGTGTGCCAAGAACTTGTTAGTAGAGAGATGCCAGTGATGCCATGCGAAGAGATGATGAACCCTGAAAAAATAGGAAAGGATCAGGCTCCTAAAATATTGCTAATAGGCCAATCTCCGAAAAAATAGCAGATAAGGTGGTGCCAAGTGATGTTGGCGATGTTGTGCCAAGCTTGGATGCCAAGGCAGCATCGGCATGATGACGTCAGCCGTAGCCTGATAAGCTATCACACCAAGCTGATAAGATTTCAAAATGATCGGATAGAGCTCTATCTCTTATCCCTCGATCAATTCAAATTCAAATTCAAATGCAAAGGCTTATCTCATCCTTTCCCACTCACGCCTATATAAAGACCAACCGATCAAGCATTGAGCATAGAGAGACGAGGAGAGACAAATTATGAGTGATCGGGTAGAGAGTGACCGGATACAGCGTTGGAGTGATCAGCGAGTGACGGTCGGCTGCACCGAGGAAGGGTGGTTCAACTTCTTGACCGAGAGCGTGGCGTTGAGGGCTACATCGAGAGACCCCTCTGCCTATTCCCTTGGCACAAGTAGTTTATCTTTAGTTTTTTATGATGATGTTTTTGAAAATGATTATGGTTGTGTTGGTTAGTCCCCTCACCATGAACTAATTTTCATAGTTTGTGGGTGATGTTTTGAATTGAATATTCGTTTTATGCCTTAGTTCATTTACAATAATTCTATATTGGCAAAGTTTTTCTATTTGGCATACTCTAATTTTTCCTAAACACTCTGCCAAGCGAGAGTTGGCATAGTACACCTATTGCCTCCCAATATCTTAATAAACTTGGGCTGACGATGGTTAATGTTGAATACTTGGGAGAGAAGCTTCGAGAGAAGTCATTCAAGTAGATGAACTTATTTCAGAAGTGAAATCTACCCCCTTGGAGTATAGATTGGTTTTCATCAAATTGGTTTAAGAAAAACATACACTAGAGAGATATATGTGTTTTTACATGGCCAATTTAGGGAAATGACCATCAAGAGAGGCTTTGCTAATGTTAAATCTGCTCGGCAAACAATGCCAAGACAGTTTTGCCAATGAAGGCTGGCATGAGCCATGTTGAATCCAGACATTCCCTGTCAACAGTCATCATTCATTTAGAAACACCTTCCTTGCCAAAAATTTAATTCATTTAATTTTTCCTTTCTTCAGTTTCAAAACAACCTTCAAAAGAAACATATTTTCTTCCAAAGCAAGTAACAATTAAATTGTCAAATTCAATTCGATCTCCGTGGAATCGATAACTCAGCTTACCAAGTTGTATTACTTGCAGACCGTGTATACTTGTACGCAAAAGACTCTTGGCATAACTTGGCCAATACATATCATTTATACCTTTTGCCAGCATCCATTTTACACATCTTCTACAGAGGCTACACATGAAACGACTCTTTCTGTTTTGAGACATGTATCAATACAGGTACCCCGTGTACCGAAATGGTAGGTTGAAGAAGTGCATTTATGGTGGGAAAAAGAGAGCTCAACGGCTCTATTGATGATGCCAACCAGCCGAACGGCTAGAATTCAATGAAAATGTATAAAAGCGAGCCTCTAAAGCTACAACAATATTTGTTGCGTGTAAATAGTGCTCCGCAATTGTGCAAGTATACACGACGCAAGTAATATAGGGATAATTATAAGAGTATCGTCTCCACAGGGATTGGTACTCAACCTTCGGGTCTACTCCCTCGTACTGCAAAATAAATAAAGTAAAAACTCATATTAAATTGGGTGATTTGAGATGATCTAAAAATAACTAAACTAAGAAAATCCAGTAAATAAAATAATCAAGATGAGAATATAAGCCGGAATGCAGCAACGTTCTACTATCATGACAGTGACCTAAATCCCTACCGTGGCCGCAATAGTTGAACTCCTACCACGACAATCCCTTGCTCATGGGCTGATGCACTTAATGCTCGGCAAAACGTCCTTGGGTGGTTCCGCCTTATCCCTAAGCACATAACGCTGGTTGATGACTGAACTCTGATGATACGTCTCAGCGTGAATCAAAGGGAAAACACCAACTATTCATACACTTCTTTTAGCCGCTAAAACTCTAACCTATCCCTAGGCCGAGTTAGTTAACACCATGTGGGGCGAAAACCATACTTATTTCTTTCATGAGCTCAACTCTCTCGATATTGAACAAATGGATGATCTCACAAACCCTCTCCCAAGTATAATGGGGAAATAATTAAAGTAAGAATAAGCAAACCTTAACTTTTATTGCATTAAGAACAAAAACTAAGTACAAAGAGTTTTCACACAACTACTAAACAAACTAATCCCACCTCTAACAAATTTAGAACATAATTAAACTAATCCTAAGCTCAATCTCTCTTTGGCGATCTCCTCTCTTCTCCAAGTGTTTCTTCATGGCGGCAAGCCTTTAAATAGGGGAAAGTGTAGGCACAAATCCTTCTTGGAGAGCAAGTTAAGTTGGACTTGGACTAGACTTTATTAAAGAGGTAAATCTCTTTAATTTATTACAATATTCTTTTTTGGCCAAAAGTCCAACTTTACCCTTCCTTCCATGTTTTCCTCCTCTTCTTGAGCTCCAACTGCCACGCAAAGTGTGTAGAAAAATCTGGCGTTTAAAGCTCTACAAGTTGGCTACCACTTTGCCCATTTTCCCTCTGGCGGAATGCTACCGCGGCCTGGCTTTTGTTGCATCGGCATCGATCTACTCTGCTCCGCAAGGCTTCACCAGCTTCCCTCAGTAGAAGCTGTCATGTGGCTTGGCTCGATCAGGGTCTGTTGTCTTGTAACACTATGTTTTACAACTGCTTGTAATGAAAAAAAGAGAAAGAAACTGAAAATGAGAGTTGTTGTCATGGGGTTTTGAACCCATGACCTATGTTTGGTAAACCCATATGTTAACCATTTGAGCCAAATGGTCTTTGTGTTAAGGGTTACCTAGCCCAATATTAAAGATAGTCTTGGGTAGCATTTCAGATCGGATTAAAGACCCAACCAACTCCCCACCTGCCCAATGATTGTCTTGGAATTTAAAGAGACGTTCGATATCCCAAAAGTCTCTCCCCTCACCGAACCCACACCGTTCACCGCCTGATCTCGGCCACTGCTTTGCTGTGGTTCTCACCGCCAGCGTCGTAGTGACTGGCGGCACGTCACGGTTCCAGCCCTGACCACCACTCGCACGTTAGCGCCACCGTCTGCCGTGAAGATTGGTTCGGAAGATCTGTGAAACCCTAAGTCGACCCTTCAATTTTCCGGCAATTTCATTGTCGTCCGCCTTCCGTTCATCGCGCCGCCAGCAACAATAGGTTCCTCATGCCACAGAGGACAAAACCCCTCCGACCGTTAGCCAATCCGACATCGGGAGAGTCCTCATCGGAGCTACGTCACTTCCGACCGTTCCTGGATGTTTTAGGTGATTTCGGTACATCTTCCGACTTATTTTTCATGTTGTTAATGTTTGGGTTGATCTAACAATGTTGTTCTTTTTGTTTTCCGGTGAAATTGAGGCTTTTGGGGGTCTCCAGCGCCTTTCCGGTGGGATTTTCGGCGAGGTTGTGGCAGACTTTCGATTTGGTAAGTGAACCGGTCCGAACAGGTCCAACCTGAGTCTGACCCAACTCGTACCCTTATTTGACCCAAACCCGTATCCGACCCGAATCGACCCGACCCGACCCTGTTGGAGTATGCCCAAAGACCAATCATATGATGATTGAATAGACATACTATTTTACTAGATTTATAATGGCATTGCCGTTATTATCATTTGGTATGTTTCTGTGCATCAAACTAACCATTGGTTAATAATTTCCATACAATAATACGATTGTTGTTAAATAGGTTCCTTAGTCGAATATTATTACGGGTATGGACAGTGATAATATATAAAGACTAATATGTGGTTGATTGATAACAAGTGTTGTCATTGGCATAGAGATGTCAAAATCCACACATAAGTATTTGTTAGAGAACAACATACTGGATTGACCCGCTATGAGCATGTTTATTGGGTAATTATGTGACAGTCACAACATTGCTCATGATAAACATATGTATAATCCTCGGACTTGAGATCAACATTATTTCAACATAAAGATTTATTTATTTTGACATAGTCAAACGTGTGTCGTAATTGACTACATTATAAAGACTGATGATTGGATACGTGATGACCTATGTAGTGAAATATGGTTGATCAAGAAAGGATTTGTCCCTCCTACATAATAGGAGAATTATCTTCGGCCACTTGATTGAGTGAGATTAGAAAATGCATGGCCATGCTCGAATATTATGATATGAGATATCATAGAGATTCGTTTATAATAATCTACTCAAGACATCAAGAAACACTAGATGGACAACGCAAGTGTGACTAACCCATGACTTGTGTTCGTCTAATATATAAAGGACAAAATGATGAAATACATAAAGGAAGTTTCTTAAGGAATTAGGAAAGTCAAACCATGACTTCATGCAACTTAGGTAGCAATGATGTATTGCTAGATGCCACTCATTGTTTGTAAAATTAGAACAATTCTAATTTTGCTGCTAATGTTGCATGAACCTACAAGGGTCACACCCTTCGAATGAAACGAAAAAAAATGGAAACCATACTCCCTATTTTAGGGAGGTTGTCGAAACTCCCCTATGGGATAGGGGAAATCGGAAACTCCCTTAAATGGGAATAATATTGGATAAATATTATATTTATCAAATATTATTTAGAGTATGGAAAATATTTAGAGACTTAAATATTATAGAATAAGATTCTAGAAATTTAAATCTATATTTGGAATTTATATAATGTATATTTAATTCCAAGTTTATGTAGAATCTAATTCTACATAATTAAAAATATATATATATTTAAATATATTTAAATCCAAGTAAAGATAGAATGAGATTCTATATAATAAAATTATATATTTGGATTAAATATAATGTATATTTAAATCCATGTTTTATGTAGAATAAGATTCTACATAATTATATATATATATATATTTCATTTAACATTATTAAATGTAATGTATATTTATTATAAATCAATTTCAAGTAGAATTAGATTCTATGAATTTTGGTTGAACTTGGATTTAAGGAACTCAACTAGAATTAAGTCTCTGAATACTATTTAAAGGGACAAGGGCTAGCAACCAAATCATCCCTCTTCCTCCTCTTGAAGATTTCGACAACACCCCTAGGGATTCCCTACTGGAATTCGATATATCCTAGAAAGCTCTCTAAGAAGCTGTTTAATATTTTTCTAGTGTTCTACTTGCCCCCTAGCAAATCCCTAAAGGTTCCCTTGCTCGATTGCAAGTCCCGGTTGAACTCATGGTCGATTTCAGACTCCCTCAGGAATCCCTGGAGGGATTTCGACTCCTCCCTGGAAGGTGTTCAAACCTGTCGAAATTTATCCCTAAGTGTTAGGGAGGCGGAAACTTTGTTCGTTTTGTTCAGGTGGACTCCGTAGAAGTCGTTGCGAACCTGTGACGATTTCGGTTTTACTTGACGTGGTTATTTTGACATACCGTTGATTATCCAATTTCCAGAGTTTTAAAAGGTAACTCTTCATATTTTAACCCCGGATTCGTTCCTGTACATGGATCCTGGCTAGATTACGTCGGATTAATTTTTCCGCTGCACCACGGGTCGTGCCGACGTGACCCAACACTGGTATCAGAGCCACTTGTATCATACGAATTCGGACTAAAATTCTTGGGTGATGTTTATGTATGAGATGCATGTTGTTTGATTCAATTTAGATATTTATCGTTTATCATATCACACCTAATAAAGACTTATTTCGATTATCACTGAATGATTAAGAGTTAATCATGACTATGTTAGGTTGCTTCAATGTTGAAGTTAACATGTTGAGACTAATAGTTAGTCTAGAGAACAAGTAGTTGTTCGTAGTTTCATAGATTTATGAAATCTCTGAAAGGGCTTCTAATTTGATAAAAGTTATCAAACTATCTTTCGCGGTGAATCCATAAGAGTTATGGTTAGACGTTATGAAAAATGCATGTCTAGGATTAGCATCATCAAAGACCTGGTACTTAAGTGTGCCTAGTGCGCCACCTTTCTTTCATGTTGACCTACCTGGTGCATTTGTTCGTTAACCCAAATGGTTTATGAAACCTCGTGATCCTTCTTTGGCCCATTAACTGCAACATAGGGATAATCAGTTTAAAACTTCGTAAATACGTCGTTACTTTGTTCGCACGATGTTTGAAATGCATGTTAGATTGCACGATGTTTGTTTTGCATGGTTATAGCCCATAACATTTATTGTTTTGGTTTTTATAAATACGGCCTGCGTGTCGTGCCTTTCTCTATCTTCTATTGTACTTCTCTTCTCATCTCACTCCCTCGCATGTAATGCGAGTTTCTGAAAATTGTAAATACTCGTGGAGATAAAGCAAGGACCAACATAGCAGCGTGGTGGGCCTTCCCTGGTGGACCGGGCCTTTCAAAAGCAGATTCTATCTTTTGTAGAATGGTCCTCCGATTGTCTTGGGACGGGTCGCCTTAGGTTAAGAAGGGCTATAATCATTGCATATTTATTTACCGCTTATATTTACCTTGTATGTGATGCAATGGATGTTTTATAAGCATGATTAAACATAGTTCTATTGATAGGATCAATGTTAAAATGATGAGATAATCAAGTAAATCCCTCACTATAATTCTAAGTCGATATAATGCGAGCTTTGCCAAAGCAATGTCACATTTATCTATCTTAGTTAAACATGAAGAATAAGCTAGTGATATTCGTCGGTTGAGATATTGGTATTGACTTAGCTGTGTTGTTCTAATAAGATTAGAAAACCTAGTGGTTAAAAGTTTTGGTTAATCATAAGATGATTTAAAGAACAAGAGTTGTTCGCCAAAAGATGAGGAATTACATGAGATGTAATTAGTAAGGTGTTACTTACCTAAATAACCATTTCCTAAAAGACTGGCCAAAGTTGATTTAGGAATGGTGAAATACGGATCCTCACTCACTAGAAAACTATATAAACATTTTCCGAAATTAAAACTAGAGGGTTTTTAATTTTAAAGAAAATAGTGGGAGTAAATTTATTGTAAAGACCTATCTATAAATTTTAAAATTTAGTAAAACTTATGTAGCATATTTTCTTTGTTGTAGAATTAATGGCAAATAATATTCTATCTTTGCGATCTATCATGTAGAAGGATAAGCTCAATGGCATAAACTTCCTTGACTGGTTCCGCAATTTGAGAATTGTTCTCAAACAGGAAAAGAAGAAATATGTCATTGAAGAACCTGTTCCCGATGAACCGGTTCCCACTGCTTCCATAGCTGACAAAGACAAGTTTAAGAAACACATGGACGACATGCTGGATGCCAGTTGTCTTATGCTTGCCTCCATGACCCCTGAGCTTCAGAAGCAACATGAGAACATGGTAGCTTATGATATGATTCAAAATCTCAAGGAGATTTATGAAGGGCAAGCTCGTCAAGAGAGGTACGAGACCTCTAAAGCTTTGTTTCAATGCAAGATGAGTGAGGGATCTCCCATAGAAGCTCACGTCATCAAAATGATAGGCTACATCCAAACGTTGGAGAAGCTCAGCTTTCCGCTGAAAGACGAGTTAGCTACTGATGTCATCCTGCAATCGTTTTCGGATAGTTTCAATCAGTCCGTCCTTAATTTGATTATGAATGAAATTAACAAGACGCTGCCACAGTTGCTCGGCATGTTGAGAACTGATGAAATCAACCTGAAGAAGGTATGACCTAAACCTGTTCTGATGGTCCGCAAGGGCAAGAAGAAAGGTAAATCGGCAGCAAAGTCTAAAGGTGATGGTAAGACCAAAACCGATGGAAAGGATGCATTGAAACCTAAGAAGGGAATCAAGAAGGATGGAAAATGTTTCCATTGCGGCAAGACCGGACATTGGAAGAGAAACTGCCCCACACACCTACAAGAAGTCAAGAAAGCAAAAACGAGTGAGGCATCAACCTCAAAGGCTTCTAAAGAGAAGGCATCAGAATAGACATGGACCGGCGAATGGAAATAAAGCAAGAGCTGCTACATCATCCATTAGGACATGTGTTTTTGCTTAAATAGATTTGTTTTAGTTTTAAGATTATTATTTTGTGCCTAAGTTTTAGTTATCTTGTAAGGACAAGATGTTTTAATTTTGAGATTATTTTAATAAATGTTATTCTTTTAATCTCTTATGGCACAACGAATCAATGATCTTTAAACTAATCAAATCAATAATATTTATAAATGACTAATCTCAAACTCGTAAAAGGTATTAAGGTAATTTGATGAGATCAAATTCAAGAATACTTAAAGTTTGATGAACTTTCAAAGAGTATGAGATTGTCCCATAATTAAATCCCAAAAGTGGAATGAAAAGTCTTTGAAAGAGAATCAAATGTGTTAGACATGTTTTGATTCAGAACAAGTCATTTTCGACTTCTTCACACACTAGGAAAACAATTCTCATACATAATCGTGTTTTTCAAAACTTGGTTCAAAAACGCCATATAAGATATGGACTAAGAATTGTTCTAGAATACCTTTGAAGTTTTAAGGTTACTTACATGTTAAAATGTTTACAAAGTTCGAACCTTAAAAACTCCATTTTTTGTTTATCCCAACGAGAACAAAGAGTTTGTTTCTCAAACGAGAGTTTATCTTGAAAGAGATTAATTCTCACAAAGGGATATTATTTCTTCAACTTTAACGAGAACAAAATATTTGTTGCTCAAACGATAGTTTATCTCGAAAGAGAATACTTATCACTAAGGGATTTCATTTTTCAACAAGAATAAAATGTTTGTTACTCAAACGAGAGTTTCTCTCGAAAGAGATTACCTCTCAAAAAAGGAAGAAATGGAATTTGAAGAAATTTTAGACAACAAATTTATGAACCAAAGATTGAGAATGGTCCACAAATGATCAAGGAACATTGGAACAAAACACAACCATTGTGTTGATCCTTAAGAGAATACCATATACTTGAGAAATATGGATTTCTCACTATCCGTACATGGAAACACTCTTCTTTTCGGATCAAGATAAAGACTAGGTCTTATCATAAAGCAATGGCGAGCCCAAAATTCGAGAAATGGCTAAGAGCCATGAGATATGAGATGAAATCCATGTCTAAAACCAAGTATAGACTTTGGTTACCTAAAAGGGTAAAACCTAAGAGGTATGGATGAGTTTTTCAAAAAGGAAAAATCGACATGGATGATAAAACATACAAAGGATGATTCGTCGCTAAAAGTTTTCGACAAACTTGCAAGTAGTTACATACCATGATTATGGAATCAAATAAAGGAATGTCAAAACCGCTTTCCTAAGGGAAAACTTGAAACAGATGTGTACATGACACATCCAGAAGGTTTTGTCACTCCAGTAAACACTTGGAAGGTATGTAAGCTACAAAGGTCTATCCGTAAACTAAGGCAAGCTTCTCGAAGTTGGGATATTCGTTTCAGAAGATACAATCAAAAGGTTTGGTTTATCTAGAAACAAAGGGGGGTCTTGTTTTGTAACACCCCAATTTTGGGCTTAGAAGTTTTGGGTTTGAATCGGACCGGTCGGATTGCGGTTCGAATATAAAAGGTGGTTTTTAGGGAAAGCCTAGTTCGGGATGCATTAAAAATATGGAAAAATATCTAAAAATCCTCTTTTATTATATATAAGAGAGTGGTGAAATCAATTTTACAAAATGAGGTTTCGAAATGTGACATTTCAAGTTAGTGACTAAAATGTAATTTTTGAAAAGTTGGTGACTGTTTTTAAAGGATTGAAACTTTGAATCTTTAAGGAGCTAATTTACCCAAGAAGAGTTTTCTCCAGATTTTTCTTAATATTAAAGATTTATTAAATGATATTTAATAAAAGGAAAAAGGGGAAATAGATATTTTGATTTCATAACTAACTTTTCTCAAAATTTTCCCACTTCATTTTCTCTCCATTTTCTCTCAGCCAAACACATTTTCCCCAGCCATTTTTCCTCTGATTTTAACATCTAAAGATGAGATTTCAATCTCCATTTGATCTCTAATCATTCCTACACTAAATCCTTAGCATTTGCTTATTTAATTTTCAAGAATCTTGGCTTTAAACAAGGAGAAACTCACATTTAGAGGTATGAACGTCCTTATCCTCTAAATACTTAGTTCTTTACTGAAATTCCCAAGTTCTCAATCCTTGATTTGAGTTTTATTAAAGGTTTTAATGATGTGTTCTTGATCTCCGCTTTAAATGCAAGATTTGGAGTTAATTTTGAAGAAATTCGTATTAAATGATTGGGCTCTGTTTTGAGATGTCTTTTTGATGTAAATTGGATGTATAAATGATGTGTAATTGAGGTTTAATCAATGCAATCCCGAATAGGTTGATTTTCCTAAGTTTTTGATTGAGTTAATGGTTGTTTTTGGGGTGATTTTGATGTTCTGCTATAGCTGGAGGTATAAGGACGTGATTAGATCCTTTTTGGATGTTAATTGATGTATAAAAATGATTGGAATTGATGGATCTTGGCTGGGTGATGTTGTAGAGGTGTTTGGATGTGATTTCGGTTGTGTTTGGTAGCCGAAATGTGAGTGTTGTTGGGAGCAGCGAGTTTAGGTGTCTTGGTTGAAGATATTAATGCATGATGATGCATTAATCCTCTGCTTTGATGTGTTTAAAACAGGGGAGACATCTTCGGATCCTTGTGGTGTTGATTCGGAAGCTTGATTGGTGTTTCGGCAAGCTTGCGAAACGGAATCGGTGAGTGAAGTTTGGTTTTCAGCTTGAAACCAATGTTTGAAGGTTATGGGAGCTTAGTTTAAGTCTAAACAACTTAGCTAAGCTCAAGAGTAAGTTTTCGGAAGAACTCTCTTTTTGATGAACCATGAGATGGTAGAATGCAATGTGTTTTGTTGCATGATTAAATTCTGTTTTGAAAGAATATTTTTAGCATGTTAAATGCTGGTTTTATAAGCCATGTGTTGAAGGATACTCAAGGTAAGAGATCCTTGTTTTGAACATTGTTAAATGTGGTTTGATGCATAGTAATGCATGATGATTTAATGGCTTTGTTAAATGCTTTAAAACAGTGGATTAATGATGTTATATGATGTATATTGGCAAGTGATGTGTTGGTTTAAAAGTACTTGAATCGGATATAGTTAGCCGGCTATAGGATTGGGTGCACCGTGAATAAAGTCGCCTTGGATGTTGAGGGGTTGTGATTGTACCGTAAACTCCATCCAAGTACACTAACGAGATGGTTAAGATCACCATGGTGGTTAAAAGTCCATGAGTGGATCTTGTGTTAAGATCACAATGGTGGTTAAAAGTCCATGTGTGGATCTTGTGTTGTGTGTTCTGTGTTCTCGTTAGTGATGTTATACAACTACCAATGAGTGATGAGGAGGGGTTGTGATTGTACCATAGTCTCCATCACGGGTGTTGAGGGGTTGTGATTGTACCGTATACTCCACCTTGATATTGGTAGTGTGTATGAAACGTGTGGGACAACGCTTGTAATCCGTGTATCCGATTGTGTTTATGAGTTGTAAAATGTTATGGATTATCACTTGTAAGCCAATATGACATGATGATGGATTGAAGCATGAGATGCTTGGTTTGTATGCATAATTGCATGATAAATGTTGTTTTGAAACTAAAGGCCTTGAAAAGGTGTTTTTGCAAATGCATTATTGTGATGTTTTAATTGAGCATTCCTCACTAAGCTATGTGCTTACGCTCTCTCTTTCTTAAACCAATAATGCAGAGCATTGAAGTGCATAAGGGGCAGCAAGGAGGTCAAGGATCCAAGTGAAAGACTAAGCTCATGTATGGTGAATGTTTTCCTAATACTATTAGCTTTTGGGCATTTGGCAATGGGAACCTAAGTGGTGTTTTTGGGAGATGTTTTGGACTCCCTAAGTTGGTTTTATGCCTATGATGATGTTGGAACATGTAAATGGCCTTTTGGTGTTTGGTTTGGTGTTTTGATGGTTGCATGATTTTCAATATAGGATGCATGCCTATAGAATTGGGATTTTCCTTGAATGATGCTATAATTGAGATTAGTTGATGCTAATATGTTCCTTGGGTGTTTAGTGACTTGCTGGTATAATTTGGGTGCCTTTGGAATGTGTTTGATGGGTTGAAAGAGTAATAAACCAGCAAAATTCTGCAATTCTAGGCAACTCGTTTCGGAACGGGTGCTACTGTTTCGGAACAGGTGGCCTGAAATGGCCATGGCGTTTCGAAACAGGTAGGGCTGTTCCGAAACGGATTTGCCACTGTCAAGCCTTGTTCCGCAACAAGTTTCGGAACGGTCCCGCGTTTCGGAACGGATCATCCCCGTTTCGGAACACTCGACCGTTGGGCACTGAATCTGATGGTTAAATATTTTGGAATTCTCACGTTTTGGTCCCAATCTTTGTAAATGCAATTGATTGAGTTTGTGATGTCCATTTGAGATGAAATTTGACAGAGAAGCATGAAATATGATTAATTTCATAATGGTAACCTTAAAACTGGTTAAGTCCTCTTAATTTCCAGAATTTACAATTTGGTCCCTAAATTCGTATGTTGTGCAATTGAGTCCCTGAATGTTATTCGATTGCTGTGATTTTTGAGTATGTTCTTATCAAGAGTTCACCTAGGGTTAATATGCATTTAGACAAGTTTAAAAAGAAAAAAATGGGTCGTTATTCAAGGTTGACTTTCGGGTTGACTTTGGTTTTCCCCGTGTAATCTTCGTAGTTCGGGTCAACCGTCCAGGCCGGGCTAAGGGGGTTACATGTTTTCAAAAGAGCTAGTGGGAGCATTGTTACTTTCCTAAGTATTGTATGTAGATGACATACTCATCAAAAGGAACTAAAGATCGCAATCTATTTTGCATTAATAAAAGATACTACGAGTTAGCAACATGAGACAATATCTAACTCTACAACATAGGCTGAATGTATTACAGTCGACATAGCAATAAAGAAGGATGTTTGGATCTAAAGGGTTCACTTCTGAACTAAGGGTTGTTCCCAGCATATTAGATGCTACATAACTCTGTTATGATGGAACCTTTGCGTAAGCAAATAAAACTCAGATCTCATCAATAAATCCAAACATATTCTAAAGTACTTACATCTTGAAGATGTGAAAGTATGCAACATACGCACAAAGATGATAACTTTGTCAACTCCATGACAAAGCTTTTGACACATCATAAGCATGTCAGTTACACTAAGCCATATCTTATTAGATACGAGAATGATTGGTCTTAGTGCTAGTGGGAGATTGTTGGAGTATGCCCAAAGATCAATCATATGATGATTGAATGGACATACTATTTTACTAGATTTATCAAGTAATGGCATTACCATTATTTTCATTTGGTATGTTTCTGAGCATCAAACTAACCATTGGATAATAATGTTCATACAATAATACGATTATTGTTAAATAGGATCCTTAGTCGAATATTATTACGGGTATGGACAGTGATAATATATAAAGACTAATATGTGGTTGATTGATAACAAGTGTTGTCATTGGCATAGAGATGTCAAAATCAACACATAAGTATTTGTTAGAGAACAACATACTGGATTGACCCGCTATGAGCATGTTTCTTGGGTAATTATGTGACAGTCACAACATTGCTCATGAAAAACATATGTATAATCCTCGGACTTGAGATCAACATTATTTCAACATAAAGATTTACGTATTTTGACATAGTCAAATGTGTGTCGTAACTGACTACATTATAAAGACTGATGATTGGATACGTGATGACCTATGTAGTGAAATATGGTTGATCAAGAAAGGATTTGTCCCTCCTACATAATGGGAGAAATATCTTCGGCCACTTGATTGAGTGAGATTAGAAAATGCATGGCCATGCTCGAATATTATGATTTGAGATATCATAGAGATTCATTTATAATAATCTACTCAAGACATCAAGAAACACTAGATGGACAACGCAAGTGTGACTAACCCATGACTTGTGTTCATCTAAGATATAAAGGACAAAAGGATGAAATACATAAAGGAAGTTTATTCAGGAATTAGAAAAGTCAAACCATGACTTCATGCAACTTTGGTAGCAATGATGTATTGCTAGATGCCACTCATTGTTTGTAAAATTAGAACAATTCTAATTTTGCTTCTAACGTTGCATGAACCTACAAGGGTCACACCCTTCGAATGAAACGAACAAAAATTGGAAACCATACTCCCTATTTTAGGGAGGTTGCCGAAACTCCCCTATGGGATAGGGGAAATCGGCAACTTCCTTAAATGGGAATAATATTGGATAAATATTGTATTTATCAAATATTATTTAGAGTATGGAAAATATTTAGAGACTTAAATATTATAGAATAAGATTCTAGAAATTTAAATATATATTTGGAATTTATATAATGTATATTTAATTCCAAGTTTATGTAGAATTAGATTCTACATAATTAAAAATATATATTTAAATATATTTAAATCCAAGTAAAGATAGAATGAGATTCTATATAATTAAAATATATATATTTGGATTAAATATAATGTATATTTAAATCCATGTTTTATGTAGAATAATATTCTACATAATTAAATATATATATTTCATTTAATATTATTAAATATAATGTATATATAATATAAACCAATTTCAAGTAGAATTAGATTCTATGAATTTTGGTTGAACTTGGATTTAAGGAATTCAACTAGAATTAAGTCTCTGAATACTATTTAAAGGGACAAGAGCTAGCGACCAAATCATCCCTCTTCCTCCTCTTGAAGATTTCGACAGCACCCCTAGGGATTCCCTACTGAAATTCGACATACCCAGAAAACTCTCTGAGAAGCAATAAAAATCGGCACAAATGTATTTTGATATCGTGAAAGATCTTGACGTAAAAATCCTTGAATGCTAGGTTGGAAACCTGATGAGCAAATATAGTTCTCGGCCGCTCTTTATGCCTTGTTGGTATAAATTACCAAAATGCTCATATGTAATAAAATAACCATAATGCCCTTGTAGGCTTAAATGGCTAAATAACTCATGACGCGTCTAAACTCTCAAAGATCTTGATGTATCACCTCCTGAATATCTGGGTTAAACCGTTAGTACGAACCCCCTTTTAATAACGGCCTCGTTTCAGAAATACGTTCAAATTGTCAAAAGTTTAAGGTGTCCCCTTCCGTAAATGCCAAGTATCTCCAATAAATGATCTATCCCACCTAGTGTGTTCCATGTGTGCTACACTCAGTTGAATGTGTTATATGACTATTACATGTCAGTAAACAATCTAATGACTTAATTATGAACGATGATATGCTTGATGAAATGATGAACTGGACATATGATAACATTTTTGCCTACTTGTTATACGTCCGCTTGATTTGTATACTTAGTATATGACTGTGCTATGTGGTTACTTGATCTGCGATAATATTGTATGTCTGCCTTATGTAAGTAATAGTATAATCTGTTAGCTTGACCTATGATCGTACACTCTGTTTGCATGATGAATGATGATATTGTCTACTCAATGGTATGCCCATGTATGTGTTTAAAGAGCATGAACTTCTGTTTCTAATACTCTGAATAGAATATGTCTGTCACATGTATTCTGTTACTCATGTCCCGAATTTGAACACCGATTACTATCTGGGGTATAATGTTGGGTTATGTTATGAAGTTTCTGCAGGTGCAGCCCTGATCCAGCTGGTAAATCCTTATGGACTCAAGGTCTCCCCTTGGGTAGGTGTCGATGCTTTAGCACGGGTAAATCCTTATGGACCTAAGGCAGCCCCTTAGGTGGCACCTATGCCCATCGGGCCTAGAGTAAGTCCTTATGGATGCAGTTTTGGGGGACTGCATATTGGTGTAAGGTTGGAGGGTAGTTACGCATTGAATTGTTATGTGTTCTCATGATATGATTGGTATGTATTTATGCATGTTTGATATGCACCTATTGGAACACACTAGACATTAAACTCTTTGTTTCCATCTTCGTAATCAATCGACTTGTATAATTATCGTTTGTTACTCGATGATTGAATAAAGAACAAGTATCGTTATTCTGAAGTATAACGTTATCCTGAAATAACGGAAAGGAAAAGAAGACTGTTACTGCTTGGAACATCATGGAAATGTTATGCCTACCATATATCTGCATGAGCTTATAGCATATTTTGGTACTTTTGTATTACTTAGCTTTTCCAAGCTCAAGTTGTTTTTACCATCGCATGTTGAAAGAGTATAGCATGGTATAATATTTGACATCAGTGTTCGGAGTTCCCTCGACATTGCCTCTGGGGTACGGTACGGTATAGTTAGTGGGCATGTATGTCATGTATTGTTTTATGATAGAGTCTGTAAAGCACTTTTTGAAATTCCTGTTAAGCATTTAAATGACTTCTTGAAATGTTATTTTAAACAGAAGTTGATTTTACAGTTTAATAAATGTTTTGAGCAAAAAAATGTTTTACGTGTATTTTTACTGTGGGTCGCTCTTGTGACCCTAATATGACTTCCTATGATCCTTTATAATGCATAGGCGGGTCTAGAGGGTTACATTTAGTGTTATCAGAGCTTAGAGTTGCGTCTTTCTGGGGAGATCAGTCGATCGTCAGTTATTGGGTGTCTGGTCTATGCATGCCCCTAGATCATAACTCTACTCCACCAAGCTGAAACTCTGATGTCGAATCGTTTTTTTTGAAATAGCTGAATCTAAGTTTTTTGTCCGCTGTAGCTCGAATCGTACAGACAAGGAATGTCTGTAACATTCGTCTGTGAATTGAATTAACTTAATTGATTTATATTTGGATAAATAACCGGAAACGATTTATGCATGTGAAAATCGAAGATCTGAATCAGATTAAGAATAAATGTTTGATCAAATGAGGTAACTGATATAAGATTTCATGTAAAGTAGCTCGGTGATATTGATTGTGTTGAGAATGTTTTGGCGAGAATTTGATAAAAGTGTTACGAATTGAAAAAAAAGGTTGTCTGTGTGATTGGTGAAAGTATAGATTATGTGGTGACTCTGTTATGCACGAAGGAAACAATTATCGGAGTATTACGCATAAGGTATGTGATATCCGTTTAAAACCTTTATTATGCTTCACCGGTATGAAGAAAGACATTTTGGGGAAAAGTGACACAATGTACCGTCATATGTATCTTACTTACTGGAATATGGTGTTTACATCCTGATTTTGGAGGGCCCTGGTTGAGGCTTTGAATACTCGTATGAATTTCACGCGCAGTTGTTCGTCCCAAAACTGATGGTCAACCTGGAAGAGTAATTTAGATTCTGGGAGATATACCCTTGGGTTGTATGATTGAATTATGTGGTAGTTCAAAATGTCTCTTGTCCGTGGTTGAGATAGTTTATTATAAAAGTTATGAGACAAGTGTTTGCTTGACATCGTATAAGGTTCTGTACGGATGCAAATATCGTGTTCTGATGAACTAGACTGAGATGTACGATGGGATGAAATTGGATATAAGGTTACTCCGCGTGATTGAGGATATTTCCAGATTGATCTATAACCGTCTGTGAGACACGAGGAATAAGCATACTCTGATGGAAAAGTTTCAGTACAAGAATAGATGAAAGTGTAGTCTCTCTATTTCTCTGGCTCTAGTAATTTCGAGGATGAAATTTCTTCTAAGGTGGGGAGAGTTGTAACACTATGTTTTACAACTGCTTGTAATTAAAAAAGAGAAAGAAAATGAAAATGATAGTTGATGTCATGGTGTTTCGAACTCGTGACCTATGCTTGGTAAATCCATATGTTAACCATTTGAGACAAATGGTCTTTGTGTTAAGGGTTACCACAAAGCCCAATATTAAAGATAGTCTTGGGTAGCATTTCAGATTGGATTAGAGACCCAACCGACTCCCCACCTGCCCAATGATTGTCTTGGAATTTGAAGAGACGTTCGATATCCCAAAAATCTCTCCCCCTCATCGAACCCGCACCGTTCACCGCTCGATCACGACCACCGCTTTGTCGTGGTTCTAACCGCCAGCATCGTAGTGACCGGCGGCACGTCGCAGTTCTAGCCTTGACCATCACTCACGCATTAGGGTCGTCGTCTGCCATGAAGATTGGTTCGAAAGATCCGTGAAACCCTAAGTTATTCCTTCTCTTTTCCGGTGATTTCGTCATCATCCGCCTTCCGTTCGTCGCGCCGCCAGCACCAATAGGTTCCTCACGCCACGACGGACAAAACTCCTTCGGCCGTTTGCCCATCCGACACCGGGAGAGGCCTCATCGAAGCTACGTCGCTTTTGACCGTTCCCATATGTTTTAGGTGATTCCGGTACATCTTTCGGCTTATTTTTCGTGTTGTTAATGTTTGGGTTGATCTAACAATGTTGTTCTTTTTGTTTTCCGGCGAAATCGAGGCTTTTGGGGGTCTCTGGTGGTGTTTTCGACGAGGTTCCGACAGGCTTTCGATTTGGTAAGTGAACCGGTCTGAACCCGGTCCAAACCGGTCCAACCTTAGTTTGACCCAACCCGTACTCGTATTTGACCCAAACCCGTATCCGACCCGAATCGACCCGACTTGTATCCGAGCCCAACCCATCTACGAAGTCAACTCAGCTCGAGTCAGCTCAGTGAGTCAGCCGAGATAACCTAGTGAGTCAACTGAGTCAACTCAGTTAACCTCTGCCCGTTGACTACTGACGTCAGCGTTGACCTGCTGACATCAGTGTTGACTCTGACCCTGTTGACCGTTGACCTGTTGACGTCGGCATTAACTTTGACCGTTGACCAAAAAGTCAACTTTTCCGAAAACTCATATTTTATGTTTTTTGACGTCATGAGTCCATTTTTGAAGCTCATTTCACAAAATTCTGATCCAAAAGCCTCCGAATTTGACCTTGAACCCGAACTTGTCTATGTACTTAATAAATTGGTTAAGAGCTTGTGAGTAAGGTCTGATCTTGGAATTTGTGTATTTGAAGGTACTCTCGGTTCCTTGGATACACGATGTTGAGGAATGTCGAATTTGGGTTCGAGGGTATTCGAATGTCGTATCATGAATCAACTGGTGTAGCTCGGAGTTAAGGTAATACATTACTACCTCTTGTATGCTTTATGAACATGTTGGTATTTGTTAATGCATGCATAAAAATGATGATGATTACTGTTTATTCTGCTCAAGACAACTGAATATGGAAATGAGTACGATAATCTAGATAAGATTGCAATACTGGAATGAGAGGATTAATAAATCAGAAGGATCTGGAGTTCAACAAGTAATTAATGAGACAATTAATCTCCAAATCCGATTATTAGTGACAATTGATAAAATGTGAAAAATATTTGGATATGAAATTACAAGAATGCCCTCAAGGTATGAGAATAACTAAAATACCCTTGTAATTGGAAGCGATCTAGAAACCTACGCTAGATATGGTAAAACAACTTGATTCATCTGAAAACTTCGAACTACTTGAGAAGCTATGGTAACAAGATTTAAACCTTCGAGATTGTAAGGTGTTAGGTCTCCTTGGATTTGGAATGAAACTCCAACTAAATATTCAGGGAATCTATTCATACCCCCAAATTAAGCAAGTGACTCAAAATTCTGAATTTATTGAAATGACTAAAAGTACTGGAAATACTGATATGGTTAAACTAATCGGAATGACTGTATTGACCAAAAAGGGTTGAAGTATCCTCGGACACCGGGGTTTAAATATTAACCAGAACAATGGATAAACCTTTGAGTTCTTAAATGAATGAAGTGGTTGGAGGTGCCGAAATTTCTTGAATGGCTGAAACACCTACGAGTACTTAAATGATTGAAATACCATAAATGGTTCAATTGACATGAATGATGGATATCCCGAGCTTCAAAATGACTAAAAATGCCCCCTTGACTGGAAGTAAATTGCCTTTGATAAAATTTTGAAATGCCAATAAAGCTAAAAATGACTAAAATGCCTCTAAGGGTTTAAGCACGACTCATGTATGTCGATCACTCTTGATATTAATGTAAGGATGGAAGTTTTTCCGCACAGAATATAAGTTTGACTACTCCGTGACGAGTCATGTGGTGAAATATGAAAGCAACTGTTCAGATATACGAATACAGTCGGATACATTAGTAGGGTTGGTTAGTATTGCAAGGTCGAGATACGTTAGTTTGAATGGTTTTGGAGCCTCAATAAACTTCAGGAAATCTTAATTAATGTAAATCGTCATTTTATCATAATTGGGCTAAAATTTCAATATCGCCTTTGATAGTTAAATGACCAAAATGCCCTCGTTGGCCAAAGCAATCAAAATAGCCACGAATGTATTTTGATATCGTGAAAGATCTTGACGTAGAAATCCCTGAACGCCAGGATGGAAACCTCGTGAGTAAATAGAGTTCTCGGGCCGCTGTTTATGCCTTGTTGGTATAAATTACCAAAATGCCCATATGTAATAAAATGACCATAATGCCCTTGTATGCTTAAATGGCTAAATAACTCATGATACGTCTAAATTCTCAAAGATCTTGATGTATCACCTCCTGAATATCTAGGTTAAACCGTTAGTACGAACCCTCTTTTAATAGGGGCCTCGTTTCAGAAATCCGTTCAAATTGTCAAAAGTTTAAGGTGTCCCATTTCGTAAATGCCAAGTATCCTAGGATAACATTTGTGCTTGATGAAATGATGAGCTGGACATATGATAACTGTACCCCACCTAGTGTGTTCCATGTGTGCTACACTCAGTTTAATGTGTTATATGACTATTACATGTTAGTAAACAATCTATTGACTTAATTATGAACGATGATATGCTTGATGAAATGATGAGCTGGACATATGATAACATTTTCTGCCTACTCGTTATAAGCCCGCTTGATTTGTATACTTAGTATATGACTGTGCTATGTGGTTACTTGATATGCGATAACATTGTCTGTCTGCATGATGTAAGTAATAGTATACTCTGTTAGCTTGACCTATGATGGTACACTCTATTTGCATGATGAATGATGATATCGCCTGCTCAATGGTATGCCCATATATGTGTCTAAAGAGCATGAACTTCTGTTTCTGATACTCTGAATAGAATATGACTGTCACATGTATTCTGTTACCCATGTCTGGAATCTAAACACCGATTACTATATGGGGTATATTGTTGGGTTATGTTATGAAGTTTCTGCAGGTGCAACCCTTAGCCAGCTGGTAAATCCTTATGGACTCAAGGTCTCCCCTTGGGTAGGTGCTGATGCTTTAGCACGGGTAAATCCTTATGGACCTAAGGCAGCCCCTTAGGTTACACCTATGCCCATCAGGCCTAGGGTAAGTCCTTATGGATGCAGTTCTGGTGGACTGCATATTGGTGTAAGGTTGGAGGGTAGTTACTAGTAAACCCTTGTATGTACTTGAACATTTGCATTGAATTGTTATGTGTTCTCATGATATGATTGGTATGCATTTATGCATGTTTGATATGCACCTATTGGAACACACTAGACATTAAACTCTTTGTTTCCATCTTCGTAATCTATCAGCTTGTATAATTCTCGTTTGTTACTCGATGATTGAATGAAGAACAAGTACCGTAATTCTCAAGTATAACGTTACCCTGAAATAACGAAAAGGAAAAGAGGACTGTTACTGCTTGGAACATCATGAAAATGTTATGCCTACCATATATCTGCATGAGCTTATAGCATATTTTGGTAGTTCTGTATTACTGAGCTTTTCCAAGCTCACGTTGTTTTTACCATTGCAGGTTGAAAGAGTGTAGCATGGTATAATGTTTGACATTAGTGTTCGGAGTTCCCTCGGCGTTGCCTCTGGGTACGGTATTGTATAGTTAGTGGGCATGTATGTCATGTATTGTTTTATGATAGATTCTGTAAAGCACTTTCTGAAATTCCTGTTAAGTGTTTAAATGAATTCTTGAAATGTTATTTTAAACGGGAGTTGATTTTACATTTTAATAAATGTTTTGAGCAAAAAAATGTTTTTACATGTATTTTTACTGTGGGTCGCTCTTGTGACCCTAATGTGACTTCCTACGATCAGTTGTAATGCATAGGCAGGTCTAGGGAGTTACTTGTCTACGGATTCTGCCTCATCTTCCCTCATGCTTTCTATGTTGTGGCGACATCCTCCTACTCCTGTAGTGTAAATCTGCAAAAGTGCCAAATATGCATTAAATAGTACCTTTTACATAGAATACACAGAGTATAAAAGCTCAAAGGTATAAATGATGAAATCTATGCAAGAAAAGCCATAATGCAACTCAAATGAGTGTAGGTTGAGTGATAATTACCATGTAAAAGGGGTCAAAATATAGGACTTTTGGGTACTCATCACACCCCCAAACTCGAACCATTGTTGTCCTCAAGCAATGCAAACCATCAATTGCCAAACCTTAGTTTTTATAAATCGTCTCCTTGGTCTTACTTTTCCTTCTCTCTTCAAACCATGGCGAAGAACGTTTGGCCCTTAAGTCTTTGGATGCTCTAGGAATTCCCTAAAATCAAACTATAAGATTTGTGAGTGTGTGCATGCATTGTGAACAATATGATTACAAGGATTCTAAGTAAACATTTAAGCATTAACTTACTTAACTTGGGTAATTAATTTTTTTCATATAAGCAACCTAACAAACTAGAGCCAATTTCGGGCACCTCTAGTGATTAACCTAGAGCCAGTTTCGGGCACCTCTAGGGCCTCCTTAAACTAGAGCCAGTGGTGGACACCTCTAACTTTTTACCCAATTTTCTTTCTAAGCTAGTTTATGTCTTAAGTGTACTAGAATTCCTTAAATCATGTAAGTCACAAAGGTGTTTAAAAGTTCTAATCTCGTAGTGTGATCCTAAGTTATCTTCCTTTAAGCATCCTAAAAATAAAGGCTCTAAACATTTCTAAACAATGGTAAGAAGAGAGAGTTCTATTGCCAAGAAAGAAGATTTAACTAAAACTAAACTAAGGCAATTGATAGAAAGTACTGATGCGGTATAAGCATAATTCAGTTAAGGCAGTACAGTAAAAAATTGACAGGTAAAAGAACAAAGCTGCATGGTAATTATATTTATCTGTCGCAGCATGGTTGTGCCTCGACCTCTCCACCTACACCCACAAACTCGAACCAAGCATTGCCCTCAATGCTTTACAAATCATATTTAAGATAGAAAAAATTAAATCACAAAAAATAAGGGCAAAAACATATAAGCAGTAAACAATGAAGAGGAAATTAAACGGACTTAGAGGTGGTAGAATCCTTCTCCTCTTCACCGTCGGACTGCAAAACTAGCCTCTTCGTTGGCTTAGAAGCTGCTCGCTTGATTTGTTTGGATTCTCGATGTGGCTGGATGCGGGATGGTGGGGTGGGCTTTGTTGTTGGGCAGTGACTTCTTCAAGGGAGTCAAGGTCGATGTTTTCCATGTTTAGTCCCTTGCGGTTGATCAAGTCTAACACCCGACTAATAGAGTGGTCACTATCTGAAGTAGTGTAGTGTATGGATCCGGCTGGTGTGTCCAAGCCCATCTTGCGCTTACCTCTCCTCGCTGCGGTAGAAAGTGTATTAGAGGTTACGGCAGGCTGGGACTGGTGGTGCCTGGCAGTAGCGGCGGTAGGGGTCTCTTGGGCTCTGTGTTGAGGTGCGTTGGCAGCAGAGAAGACGACATTAGGGATGATGGGGAATTGGACCATTGTATCAGGGAACCTCTTTTGGATCCACTGAGTTGTTTTGGTGTGGAAGTCGTTGGTATACGCCATGAACAACTGCAGGCGTTGGTCCATTGTCTCCAGCTTGTTCAGGATCTATTGGAGGTCTACCACGACAGGGTCTTGGGTCTGAGGTGTCATCGGACGGATGTCAAGGCCGCTGCCCCGACAATACTCTACATCGATGTGGCCTGCAGAGGCTTGGTTTCTAAGATCTCCATTATTCTATGGCAAGTCACCTTGCCCCATCATTGTCTTTCTTTTGTGAATTCGTCAGTTCTATCAAATGGAACTTCATTCTCCGTGTAGAGGCTGGTAATGAGTGACGAAAAATAGAGCGGCCCTTTCTCCTTCACCGTGCATTTGTAGATTTCCTGCACAATTAAATTACCCACATTAATTTTACGATTTTGCATAATGGAGTGGATAAGAGCAAGCCTGGGCCGATCAACGACCGTACTGTGGGATGTCGATAGAAGGCAGTGACAGATGAACTTGTTCCACAGTTTGGCTTCCGGCCTGAGATGTTTCCGCTGCACCGATCCCTTGTGTGATTCGGCCTTCCATGACGTGCCGGCGAAGCAAATCTCCTCCTTTATGTGTAGGAAATCATCTTCATCTAGGGCCTCCAAAACCTCGACAAGCGCATTTCTTTCAATGTGCAGGCCGTAGAACCTGTTGATGGTGTCGGCATCGATGCGGATGGCTTTTCCCCTCATATGCACGAATAGTGTGTCGACACTTGGCCTGTGAGAATAGAACTCTCGTACGATCGTTAGATTGTCTTGGGTCAGCTGGAGGAAGAAGACTTGCCACTTATGGTGTATGATTTTGTTGAAGAGGAAGTGCTCGATGCCATAATTTGTTTCATTTGAGGTACGGAACCCTTGCTCTTCCCACACCTGCCGTGAGATGTAGTGTGTTTTGAACCTTTCTTCCATCGATGTCGGTGCGAAGCGAGTATAGGTCGGTGTCGTGGTAGTGCTGGAAGAAGCTCCTCTAGTTTCCATCTGAATTTGATAAGAGCGGTGAGAGAAATTGAGAGGGAGTAAAAAAAGATTGAGAGCAAAATAGAGCGTATAAAACTATGAAATTCAAGAAAGTAAAAGAAAGTAGGAAGTGAAAAACAAAGAAGAATAGTGGCCCTTTTATAGAGTCTCGGCACATTGTGTCGTTGGAGTGCATTTGAGGCCGCGGTTGTTGCTAGCCATTGCATCCTGTTGAGGTTTCTGCCCGTTGGAAAACTAGTTGTTGCGGCTCTTGTAACGCATTGGGCGTCATATGCGGCAGCAGCTAACAGTCACTTCTCCAAGCCTTTTATTCCTATCTTCTTTCTTTCTTGATCTCCCTCCTAAAAAAACAAGAAAAGAAAATTTTATTCTGAGTAAAAATGTAAGAAATAAATATAGATAATTAAAAATTTATTCTGAAAAATAAAATAAAAAACTGAACCTAAAAAATGAAAATAAAAATAAAGTAAAGAGAGAAAAGATTAGTGCACTTCGATGCATCCCCTAAAGTGTATACTTCCTTATCCCTCATAACATGTGCTCTTGTATGTGGTAGCAGTCTTTGTCCATGTTCTCTCCCTTGTGTGCTGCAGCATGTGTCCTGGCATGGTCCAATATGTTAAAGGCGCGGATTCTACTAAAAGATGGCTTATTTTGTAGGTTGCTGCCATCGTAGACGGAGAAGGCGAGCGCAGGGCAGAGAAGCAGGAAAGCTGAACTGGACAAGCTGACGAAGAGGACGATGCTGCCATGGAGCTGCCGTGACAGCAGAGGACGACAGCAAGTTAGCGGAGGAAAAGCAAAGTGGACCTCGATAGATAGAGAAAATTATGCTCGTCTGTCGTGTGAAAACCATATATTTTTCCAAGCCCCGGATCAAAAGATATGTCAAGCCAAAGCTCAAGGAGAGGAAATCCCATGAAACAAGGAGGCGGCTGAAAAGTAGGATCCTTAGAGATTAAGTCTTTATTAGAATCTTACTTTTAATTAAAGTTGTAATCCTTGTTAACTTAGAATACTTGAGCCCAAAGCTTATATAAGGGCATAGATTTTAACCTAGGATCATATACCCCATAACCGACACTAAAACCCCTCCGTCGTTTACCCGTCGTCGACATGTTCTAAATTCCCCTTAGGGCCACAGGTTGATTTGTAAAGTAGTTGCAAGGGTTGTTTTGTTTTAGGATTTTCCAAGTTCCATAAAAAAAAACTTCAAGTTCTCTTATTTTGGTTATTAACATCTTGCAAGAGCATCGGGAGAGCATTGTGAGGTTATCTATTTACTTAGCATCGGGAGAGTTAAGTATACGAAAGAAATAAGAGCGAGTTCTCTAGTTTATAGTTGAACTATCTTGTGCCTAGGGATAGGGCAAGGTTAAGTGGCTAAAGAAGAATTCATACACATCGGTGTTCATCCTTCGATTCACGCCGGGAGGTATCATCAAGACGTGATCATCGACAGACTTGGACCTAGGGATAGGCCAAGGCAGATCTGGGATTCTTGCCAAACTTGAAGTACGGAGTTGGTGTGTTTGCTGCCGCGACAGCCAACGGACAGCCGCCGCGACAGGTGCTGCCGCGACGGGCACGACGACAGAACTGGAGTTCCTAATCATTGCAATACCTGCACTACTGAGCAATTCAATACCAACCCATTCTCTCTATCTTGATATCTCAATTCCTTTATTTGCGATTTTCCTTATTATTTTCGTGACAATTCTCTTAATTATTTTCTTTACTTCGTGCAGTGAAAATAGGTGAAGCTATTAGCCCAATCCCTGTGGAGACTATATCAGATACTTCGTATCACTTTACTACTTGCGTCGTGTACACTTGCACTACAATTGCGATAGACTCTTTTACACGCAACAAGTTTTTGGCACCGTTGCCGGGGATTGGCAACATAACTACACCTTTCTTTTATTGCA
This sequence comes from Hibiscus tridactylites, assembly GCA_958450335.1. Classification (NCBI taxonomy): domain Eukaryota; kingdom Viridiplantae; phylum Streptophyta; class Magnoliopsida; order Malvales; family Malvaceae; genus Hibiscus; species Hibiscus tridactylites. Next base: position 52,232,199 of record OY288287.1, on the reverse strand, counting down.
CTTTTCGTTTTAATTTTTGTTTTTCTTTTTATTTTTCTTTTTCTATTTTTCGTTAGTACTTTAAACTCTTGCTTTTCACGAGGTTTTCTTGTTTATGCGCAGATCTAAAAGAGGTGAAGATTCTGAGTATAAATTAGATCCGGAAATCGAACGTTCCTTCAATCTCAAGAAACAACTTCGCCACCTTTTAGCCAGGAACGAGTACCTTGAGGAACAGCTTGAGCAGATGGCCCGTAATCCGCCCGCTGGTGGAGGTGTTATACCGCATGTCGGCGACCCGCCTGTGGCAGATGGATGACGGTCATGTCGAGACTACATGCTGAACGATCATGTAGAACTAGAGACCACGCTGCCGGATATTGAAGCTGATAACTTCGAGCTTAAACATGTCATGTTTAGTATGATCAACAATGCCGGGCAGTTTAGTGGTGCTGTGACAGAAGATGCTAGGGAGCATCTCAAAACGTTCCAGGAGATATGTGGTTCGTTTAGACTGCCAGGAGTTAGTCCGGAGATACTGAGGCTTCGGTTATTCCCCCATTCATTGAGGGACAGAGCTAAAACTTGGTGGAATAAACTTACACCGGGTTCAATCGTAACTTGGGCAGATTTATCTCATGAATTCTTATCTCGTTTTAATCCTTCGCATTTATCTGAGCGATTACGTAATGAAATTGCTACTTTTCAACAGGAAGATGACGAGCCGATGCACGAGGCCTGGGACAGATTTACTACTCTTCTTCGGAACTGCCCAATGCATGGATTCCCTGTCTGGAATCAGGTAACTAAGTTCTATAATGCTGCTAACTTACAAACTCGCATTCGAATTGATTCTGCAGCGAATGGACTATTATTGGATAAAGATCCGGACGAGGCGTTGCAAGTTTTGAAAAATCTGGCCAAGAATGAGGAGCAGTTTCCGACTACAAGAAGAGGGGGTAAACGAGTACTTGTTGTCAAGGATTATGAGGCCGACAGCACTATGAAATCACAGGTAACATTCCTTACTAAAGCAATGAAAAGGTTATTGAATGAAGATGAATTACAAGGATTTGCTGTCGAGGAAGTTTGTACCATCTGTGAGGGAAATCATAGTCGGGATGAGTGCCCAATACAAATAGAAGAGGGAAAATATGTTGGAAATTACAAGCCGAACTACAATTCCAACAATTATAATCCTAATTGGAGGAAGGATCCCAAATTTTCCTGGAGTAATCCTAACAATGCCCTGAATCTGCAAGCACATAATCAGAATCAGGGAGGACCTAGATTGCTGACGCGACAGCAACTTTCACCGCACCTGCCGCCGCACCTGTCGCCGCAGCAGCAACAACAGCCACCACCTGCCACGAGCAGTATATTGGAACAGACTCTGGCCACCTTTATGTCTCAGACCGGTACGTATATGGAGAATATGAATCAGTTTGTCAAGAAGACGGAAACCTTTATGGATAAAACTGAGATGAGGATGACAAATCATGAAGCTACCTTGAAATCTCTAGAGACACAAATGGGTCAAGTTTCTCAACATATTAAGCCGAGGCAGAATGGAGGATTCCCTAGCAATACTGAAAATGCTAGACCGCCCACACATGAACAATGTAAGGCAATTACTACTAGGAGTGGGAAGAAACTACCAGGGCCGGAAAAAGAAGCTGAAACAGAAAAGGAACCTGCCTTGGATAAACCTGCCGAGGAAGCTGCCCCGACAGGTGATAAACAGACTGCTGCCGATGAGCCTGTCACGACAGCAGAAGCGACAAAGGAGAAAAAAGATGATTACCGTCCTCAGATTCGCATGCAGTGGGAAGGACGCATTGCTGATTATCGTCCTCTGCCACCTTTTCCTCAACGGATACAACAAGCTAAGCATGAATCTCAACTTAAAAAGATTTATGATATTTTTAAGCAGGTTCATATTAATATTTTGTTGTTAGATGCTGTTAGGGAGATGCCCGGTTATGCTAAATTTCTCAAGGATGTTATGTCAAAAAAATCTAAACTTGGGGAATTTGAAACGGTAAAGATGACAGAAGGTTGCATGAGTATTCGTCACCGGAAGCCACCCCAAAAAAAGAAGGATCCGGGAAGTTTCATCATACCTTGCGTAATCGGCAATAAATTCGTGGGTAAGGCACTTTGTGATCTTGGTGCTAGTGTTAATTTAATGCCAAAGTATGTTTTCAGAAATTAGGTATTGGAAAGGCGCGGCCCACAACAGTAACTCTGCAGCTGGCAGACCGCTCTTACGTTCACCCGGAAGTAAAAATTGAAGATATTCTGGTAAGAGTGGATAAGCTTATTTTTCCTGCTGACTTTCTTATTTTAGATTGTGAGGCAGACGAAAACGCACCAGTCATCCTTGGCCGACCCTTCTTAGCCACGGGAAGATCACTGATTGATGTAGAGAAAGGAGAACTCACCATGCGAGTGAACGATCAAGAGATAAAGTTGAATGTTCTCCAAGCGATGAAACATGCTGATGTGGACGAGGAATGCAAGGCTATCATTGAAGTGACCCTTGATCAACCCTGCATCAGGTCGGGCTGTTATGATATAAAATTTGGTCACTGCCGCGACAGCCACCTACAGGTCTGTCACGACAGCAACGACGACAACACCGACGACAGCGACTCCTCTAAATCCGATACATCTGATACTGAAGATCAGGTGGAGGTAAACTAGTTAGGCCATCGTCCAGGTAAGTTATTCGAACCTTTGAATTACACTTCGGATAACCATTTAATCCAAAATCCATCTACTGTTGAACCACCTGCCTTAGAACTTAAGCCCCTGCCAAGGCAATTAAAATATGCTTATCTCGGTTCCAATGACACACTGCCCGTAATCATCTCTGCTAAGCTGCCGCAGGGATAGGAACGACAGCTAATCGGCATGCTAAGGCAGCACAAAAAGGCAATTGGATGGACGATAGCAGACATTCAAGGCATTAGTTCGGCGTTATGCATGCACAAAATCCTTCTAGAGGAAGATCATAAGCCGACTATTGATGCCCAAAGGCGGCTAAACCATGCGATGAAGGAGGTAGTGCGTAAAGAGATAATAAAGTGGTTAGATGCTGGTATTATTTACGCCATCTCCGACAGCAAATGGGTGAGCCCGGTGCAATGTGTTCCTAAGAAAGGAGGAATGACCGTGATAAACAACGAAAACAATGAGTTAATCCCAACCAGGACTGTGATCGGTTGGAGGGTTTGTATGGACTATCGGAAGCTTAACAAAGCCACCCGAAAAGACCACTTTCCTTTACCCTTTATTGATCAAATGCTTGATAGATTAGCGGGTAAACCTTACTATTGTTTTCTTGATGGTTATTCAGGTTACAACCAAATTGCTATCGCACCGGAGGATCAAGAAAAGACGACTTTTACATGCCCCTACGGAACGTACGTGTTTAGGAGGATGTCGTTTGGACTCTGTAATGCACCTGCCACCTTCCAAAGGTGCATGATGGCTATATTCTCCGACATGGTAGAGGACTTCCTAGAGATTTTTATGGATGATTTTTCCGTCTTTGGAGACGATTTTGAGAGCTGCCTCGGCAATCTTCAAAAGGTACTTGAAAGATGTGAAAAAGCCAACCTTGTTTTGAATTGGGAAAAATGCCACTTTATGGTGGATGAAGGGATAGTCCTTGGCCATAAGATTAGCTGCCGTGGGATAGAAGTCGACAGGGCTAAGATTGAAGTAATTGAGAAGTTGCCGCCGCCGACCACAGTCAAGGGCATTAGAAGTTTCTTATGGCATGCTGGTTTTTATCGGAGATTCATTGCAAATTTCTCAAAAATCACCAAGCCCCTATGCCATCTCTTAGAGCAGAACCGACCCTTTGACTTTAATGAAGAATGTACTGAAGCATTCAAGGTTCTGAAGGAAAAACTGGTAACAGCCCCTACAGTACAGCCACCAGACTGGACACAACCATTTGAGATTATGTGTGATGCTAGTGACTATGCTGTCGGGGCAGCACTTGGGCAGCGCAGAGATAAGCTGTTTCATGTCATATACTATGCTAGCAAGACATTAAATGACGCCCAAGTGAACTACACCACCACAAAAAAGGAGCTGTTAGCTGGGGTGTTCTCCATCGACAAGTTTCGTTCTTACATACTTGGGACGAAAGTAATAATACACACGGACCATTCTGCCCTAAAGTATTTGTTCACAAAGAAGGATGCAAAGCCTAGATTGATACGGTGGATCTTGCTATTACAAGAATTCGACCTTGAGATCAAGGACAAAAAGGGGACAGAAAATCAGGTGGCAGACCACTTGTCAAGGTTGGAGAAGGGACAGAGTCTACCAATTGACGAGACAAATATACTGGAGACCTTCCCAGACGAGCAGCTCTTTGCTGCCGCAATCGCTGCCGCGACAGCCATGGCGGCAGGTAAGTCTTCTGAACTCCCCTGGTATGCTGACTTCGTTAATTTTATAGTTAGCGGAATACTTCCTTCTGATCTTAACTATCAAGCCAGGAAGAGGTTCCAAAATGATGTTAAGCATTATTATTGGGACGAACCTCTTCTTTTCAAACTATGTGCAGATCAGGTTATAAGGAGGTGTGTACCACAAGAAGAGCAAGAAGACATTCTCCATCACTGCCATGCTTCACAATATGGAGGTCACTTAGGAGGCAATAAAACTGCTGCCAAGGTGCTGCAGTCAGGGTTCTACTGGCCGACACTGTATAAAGATGCACAAGAGTTTTACAAGAACTGTGACAGGTGCCAGCGGACATGTAACATCTCGAGGAGAAATGAGATGCCACTGCAGAACATTCTAGAAGTCGAGATCTTCGACGTTTGGGGGATTGATTTTATGGGACCTTTTCCATCTTCATGTGGAAATCTATACATCCTCCTAGCAGTGGATTATGTCTCTAAGTGGGTAGAAGCTATCGCCACTCAAAAGAATGATGCCAAGACAGTCCAAAAAGTTTTTGCACAAAAACATTTTTCTAGATTTGGCATCCCTAAGGCGATTATCAGTGATGAAGGGAAACATTTTGATAATAGGGTAATTGCTGCCGCCTTGAAGAAATATGGTGTCAAGCACAGGATCGCGACAGCATACCACCCACAGACCAATGGACAAGCTGAGATATCCAATAGGGAAGTTAAGAACATTCTTGAAAAGATGGTTAAACCAACTAGGAAAGATTGGTCTTTACTTCTAAATGATGCATTATGGGCATATATGACAGCTTTTAAGACTCCATTGGGCATGTCTCCATACCGTTTAATTTATGGGAAAACCTGTCATCTGCCTGTCGAGATCGAGCACAAAGCATATTGGGCAATCAAGGCAGTGAATATGGACTTGGACAAGGCAGGCCAGAAAAGACTATTAGATCTGAACGAGATTGAGGAATTACGGACAATGGCCGACGAAAATGCAAGAATTTACAAGGAAAAGACTAAGAAGTGGCATGACAAGAAACTGCTGCCACGATAGTTCTGCCCAGGGCAGCTTGTGTTGTTGATCAATTCTTAACTAAAACTCTTCCCAGGGAAGCTAAAGTCTAGATGGTCTGGCCCGTTTCAAGTGGTACAAGTTTTTCCCCATGGTGCCATCACGATCCGATCATTAAAAGACGGGCACCAATTCAAATTCAATGGACAACGCCTTAAGCACTATCAGGGGACTAAAGCCCCAGGAATACAGGAAGTGGTTACTTTAGGAGATGCCCCACAAGGCATCCCTAATTTAACCTAAATTTTATTTTTGTTTATTTATTTTTATTATTTATTATTTATTAGGAAATAAGGTTTATTTTATTCGAATAATGTTTTCTTTTTATAATTTCTGTTTTTAGGAAATAAAGGAGTCAAGAAGAAAAGAAGAAGTGACACAAGCCCACCATCCATCCATCAGCCCAATAGAGCCCATTTATTGAAGCCTGTCGTTCCAGCTGCCGCTGCAGACACGGATAGGACAGGCTGTCAACAGACTGACACGATAGACGCAGAAGCGTGTGGCAGACGCGTAACAGACGCATAAATGCGTGTCAGACGCGTCAGACACGCCAAATCTCATCAATGGCCCCGTTATTCACGCCTGCCGTTACAGCAATAAACGGGCAGCACCTCGACCACTATAAAACCCCGTTTTCATTTTCATTTTCCTCACTTCTGCTTAATCTTACTTGCTTTCTCCTCTCGTTTTATTTGTTTTCTTTACTTTCACAACCCTTGCAACTAATATGTCTTCCAGACGTACCCGTCGCAGTGCTGCCTCAACCTCTTCAACAGCAGCACCTACACCGCAGTCGTTTGCCACCAAAGAATTATGGGAGGAAAGAGGATTCATCTACGTACGCAAGGCAGCAAACATGGGGCTCCGACTATTCATCGCGAAGGCGATAAGGACTCAGCTATGGGAGCAGCTCGCAGCACAACCTGCAGAACTAAATGATACGTTGGTGAGGGAGTTTTATGCTGCCATCGACAGCAGGACATCAACATCAATCACCATCCGAGGGGTAGAGGTACCATTTACAGTTGACGGCATCAACCACATGTATGGCCTATATTTTGGTCCCAACGATGATGCCCATCAGCAATTTTTAGACACCCTCGACTCTGCCGCCTACGGAGCTGTCATGGCAGAAGTGACAGAGGAAGGGACGGAATGGAATACGAGTAAGAAGAACCCCCAACTCTGTAAAAAAGGGGGCAGCTACTCCCAGAAGCCAAACTATGGAACGCTTTCATCAAAAAGCGTATCCTGCCGTCCTCCCATCACACGACGGTGGACCAGCAGCGGCTCGCCCTCATTCATGATCACTTCTCTTTGCCGCTGCGCTGCTGCCCAAGAAGCCACCACCGACAAGCTGATCCAAGGCAAAGGCTGGACCGACAACAACATTACCAGCCACATGGAGCTGATAGTCGCTACTCCCCTCTCCTCCTTCAACCCGGCTGCCTCCCCAGCAGAATCATCCGAGGAGCCTGCCCCTGAACCTGCCGCCGCCACCGCCCAGACAGACCAATCTGCCCAGATCCTTGCTGCGATACAACGGGTGGAAAACAAACAAATGGGGCTGATGACATTCATCCGAGATTTCGCCAACTCGACGGTAAATTTCATTACCAACACTTTAAATTATCCCGATGTTATTTTCCCCACTTTTCCTGCCCACTACTTCCACATCCCCTCCCCTATCCACATACCTACACCACCTGCCTCCCCCCATGCACACTCTGCCGCTTCCACCCCATCACCTGCCCCGACGGCAGTTGACAGTCCAACGTCCGAAACCTCTGCCCGAGGAAGGAAGCGACCTGCCTACGATGACAGCGAGTCTGACCCTCCTATTAGGAGGAATTTGGCAAAAGAGTTCACACATGTCAAGAGGCAGAAAAAGAATGCCCAAGGCCAACACCACCACCAGCAACCACTACAAGAAAATGCATTTGTATTGACATTTAAAATAGTCACAAAAAGTGTTAAATTTAGTCACTGAAATTTACAGTGACTATTTTTCTGAGACGTCACCTGTCGTCACTAATAACTCCGTCACTATTATATTAGTGACAACTTTCATGTGTTTCGTCACAATAGTTATGTTTTTTATGACCACACTATTTGACACAAATGATTATTAATAGTGACTAAAATTTAGACACTAATGTTATTCTTACTAGTGACAAACATTCTATCACAAATACATATTTAAATAGTGTCTAACATATGTCGTCACTGTGAATAATTAAAAATTAATTATATTTTTAGTTGTAACCATTTTATTTAGGGTTTAAACTAATCACTAATTGTCCCTGAAATTTAATGGAGCTTTTGCATTTTAGTCTGCAAACTTTTAAGTTTTCATTAGATCAATGAAATTTAATTATAGATGATGTAGCATATTCAAATATCAATTTTTAGTAAATAAATGCAATGCATAGCTTCAAGAATGATCGAACCTGGAACCTTTAGGGCGAGAGTGCAATACTTATCCACTAGGCTAGGCAAGAAATTTTATACTATTTTGAAAGAAAAAAATAATATTTATGTTTAATTGTAATTGAAATTAATTTTATTTATTTCAAAAATATTTATTAATTATAACACATTATTATTATAATAATTTACCTAATTTTTCTATGGTTTCTTATACGAAGTACGTATGTTGAAGAAACCATTTAGATTTTTTTGTAGAAAAAACTAATCAAAATAGAATATATCTGTTAAAATTTTCAAAAAAAAATCTATCATATATTATGCTAAAATCACATAGTAGTCTTTGTACTCTAATTCGGTCATTTTAAATTTCTATACTTTTTAAATTTTGAATTTTTTATCCTAACATGAATGATCGTATTTAAATATGTTAAGTAAAATTTTCTTTTTAGCTAATTTGTTATACATAAGTTGCTTATTTAATTTTTTTTCTCTAATTTCATCATTTTTAGTCCTTGTAATTTAGTCATATTGTCGGTGTCTCGTTAGGATTATGATTAAAATTTGAAAATTTGAAAAATATAGGGACTAAAGTTGATCAAAAATAGATTGACTAAAACAACAATTTACACATAGTATAGACTATAGAAATATTTTACCTTTTGACAAACTAGTTTATGATAATTTTACTTTTTATAATTATAAAAATAAATTTATCATTGTGACAATGTCTAATTTTTCATTACTTTTATTTTTTTATTTGTGACAAAATTTATCACAACAAAAAGTGAAACTTTAAGTGACAAGTAATTTCATTGTAACAACAAATATCAAATAGTAGTGACCACTTCACATATCGTCACTATCATGTGTCAAAATTTTAGTGACAATGAACTTTGTGTCACAATTGTATACTTATAGTGAGAATTCATTTGTGAAAAATGCAATCGTCACAATTACTACTATTACAGTGACCAAATAAAATTATGTCACAATTACTTATACTAATTGTGTCGCACAAAAAAATTGTCACAAAAAGTTAATATTTGTGACAAAATTATTCTGAGTCACTATCAAATTGTCACTAAAAACCTATATTCTTGTAGTGAACACTTGGGATAGTAGCAGCAGCTCCGACATCCAGGTCGTGGAGCAACCTGCCCAGCCTGCCCCACCACCCAGACGCCGCCACCAGATCCGTGTCAGCAGCAGTAGTGAAGACAACGATTAAAATTTAAGTCTTTTATTTTCTTTTCATTGCTGCCTGCTTTATTTCTATTTTGTGATGTACCTGCCTTCATTTTTTTTATCTGTCATTTGCATTGAGGGCAATGCAACCCTCGAGTTTGGGGGTGGCAACCCTCCATTTTAATGGAGTCTTAGTACATCTTTAAATTATTGTTGTGTCTTTTATTAAGTTCTCTTAAAAAAAATCAGAAAAGATTAAACTGTTGGCTTAAAACTGTGAAGTTAACTTACCTGCCATGACAGCTCTGTCGTGGCAGCATCTTTATAACAGTTTAAGGAGAAGTTTAGAACCTTTCTATAGTTCTGAAAAACTTAAACACCTTTGTGACTGTTATATTGCTTAGATTTCTTTTAGCCAAGCTAGAATAGGATGCTTAGTACTTGAATAGCCCCTAGAGGTGCCTAACATTGGCTCTAGGAAAGAAGTTTAGCAAAAGAAATTCAAAAACCTAGAGGTGCCCGAAAACGGCTCTAGGAAGCTAACTAGAGGTGCCCAAAACTGGCTCTAGAAAAATTTAGCTTGAAAATAGAAGAAAAAGAAGCATGAAAATGTGTCTTCAAGAAAATAAACTTTGGCATAAAAATTCGAGTTAAAAAAGTTGAATATTCTAGTGAAACTAAGAGAGTCTTAGCATATAACTGTTCACAAGCATGCACACACTGCACGAGGACTATAGTGAGATTTCGGACAGATCCTAATCTTTCCGACAGGTTGCTGCCGCCACATAGAATGAGCGACGGGTGAGGGACAGTTCACTGTTTGAAGGCCAACACAAAAATTTTCATTTTTCTTTTAGGTCTTCATTGCTTGAGGGCAAGCAAAAACTTGAGTTTGGGGGTGTGTTGAGTGTGTAAAAGTTCTATTATTTACACCCTTTTTCATATTTCTGCTGCATTCAAACATCATTTCATTGCATTTAGGTTAGTTTACAATAAAACATCACAAATATATTAAAGGCGCGGATTCTACTAAAAGATGGCTTATTTTTTAGGTTTATGCCATCGTAGACGGAGAAGGCGGGCGCAGGGCAGAGAAGCAGGAAAGCTGAACTGGACAAGCAGACGAAGAGGACGATGCTGCCATGGAGCTGCCGTGACAGCAGAGGACGACAACAAGTTAGCGGAGGAAAAGCAAAGTGGACCTCGATAGATAGAGAAAATTATGCTCGTCTGTCGTGTGAAAACCATATATTTTTCCAAGCCCCGGATCAAAAGATATGTCAAGCCAAAGCTCAAGGAGAGGAAATCCCATGAAACAAGGAGGCGGCTGAAAAGTAGGATCCTTAGAGATTAAGTCTTTATTAGAATCTTACTTTTAATTAAAGTTGTAATCCTTGTTAACTTAGAATACTTAAGCCCAAAGCTTATATAAGGGCATAGATTTTAACCTATGATCATATACCCCATAACCGACACTAAAACCCCTCCGCCGTTTACCCGTCGTCGACATGTTCTAAATTCCCCTTAGGGCCACGGGTTGATTTGTAAAGTAGTTGCAAGGGTTGTTTTGTTTTAGGATTTTCCAAGTTCAATAAAATAAACTTCAAGTTCTCTTATTTTGGTTATTAACATCTTCCAAGAGCATCGGGAGAGCATTGTGAGGTTATCTATTTACTTAGCATCGGGAGAGTTAAGTATATGAAAGAAATAAGAGCGAGTTCTCTAGTTTATAGTTGAACTATCTTGTGCCTAGGGATAGGGCAAGGTTAAATGGCTAAAGAAGAATTTATACACATCGGTGTTCATCCTTCGATTCACGCCGGGAGGTATCATCAAGACGTGATCATCGACAGACTTGGACCTAGGGATAGGCCAAGGCAGATCTGGGATTCTTGCCAAACTTGAAGTACGGAGTTGGTGTGTTTGCTGCCGCGACAGCCAACGGACAGCTGCCGCGACAGGTGCTGCCGCGACGGGCACGACGACAGAACTGGAGTTCCTAATCATTGCAATACCTGCACTACTGAGCAATTCAATACCAACCCATTCTCTCTATCTTGATATCTCAATTCCTTTATTTGCGATTTTCCTTATTATTTTCGTGACAATTCTCTTAATTATTTTCTTTTCTTCGTGCAGTGAAAATAGGTGAAGCTATTAGCCCAATCCCTGTGGAGACGATATCCGATACTTCGTATCACTTTACTACTTGCGTCGTGTACACTTGCAATACAATTGCGATAGACTCTTTTACACGCAACAGTAATATGCTTGTTAGTAATCCTCATTTTCATTTCTCATTTCCCCACATCGATTACAGTCCTCCCAGTTGCGAGGAATGGCCGTCCAAGTATCAATGAAGCTCTTTCATCTGCATCGCAATCTAAGATGAGAAAATCAATATGGAAAATAAACTTATTCACTTTTACCAGGATATCTTCAATTTTCCCTTCTGGTTACACATGTGATCCATCAGTAAGCTGTAGAATCACTGTGGTCGGTTGTGCGGTCTCAATCCCCAATTTTTTAAAGACGGATTTGGGCATGATATTGATGCTTGCACCTAAATCATATAGCGCTCTCCCCTCATATGTGTTCCCGATCGCGCATGGTATGAGAAAGCTTCTGGGATCCTTGAGCTTGGGTGGTGCTCGATTATGTAATGTGGCCATGCATTCCTCCGTTACAGCCACCATTTCAAATTCCTCAATTCGTTTTCTTTTTGACACTGTGTCCTTGATGAACTTGGAATAGTTTGGAATCTGCATAATAGCCTCCACCAAAGGTATATTAATATGTACATGTTTTAGCATATCCGAGAACTTTTTAAACTAGTACTCTTGCTTGGGTTATTTTAGCCTCTGTAGGAATGGTGGAGCTAGTGAGCTGTCTCTGGGCTTTGTGGGTGATGTCATAGGGTCTGCGGCAGCAGGATTTTTCTTGATTGGTGTCGCGACATCCTTGTCCTTAGACTATGCAGGGACAGTGGGCTCCTGTGGTTTTTCCTTTGCTGGTTGTTTGGCATGTGGCTCTTGTAGTTGAATACCACTCTTGGCGGTTACAACCTTGCATTGATCGTACGATGTATTAGCGACTTCAGTATCGCTAGGGAAACCTCAAACTGCCCTGATGTTCAGTATTTGAGCCATCTGCCCCACTTGCGTTTCTAAGGATTTCAACGTTGCCTCGTTGTTCTGTAGCCACATTTCTGTCCTGTCCATAAAAGTTTCAGTCCTTTTTATGAACTTTTTAGTGTTAGCCTTATATGCGCTAGTTTGATTCATAAAAGCATGCATAGTGTTTTCTAAGGAACTGTAACACCCTAATTTTGGGTTAGAAGTTTAGGGTCTGAACCGGACCGGTTTGATTTTTGGTTCGAATATAAAAGAAGGTTTTAGGGAAAGCCTAGTTCGGGATGCTTTAAAAATATGGAAAAATATCTAAAAATCCTCTTTTAATATATATATAGGAGAGTGGTGAAATCAATTTTTTAAAATAAGGTTTGGAAATACTACATTTCGGTGTAGTGACTAAAATGCGATTTTTGAAAAGTTTAGTGGTGACTGTTTTGTAAGGATTGAAAATTTGAATCTTTAAGGAGCTAATTTACCCAAAAATGATTTCTCCAGATTTTTCCTTAATTTGGGTGAATTAATTAATGTTTTAATTAATTAAAAGAGAAGAGAAACTACCTTTTGGAAATTCATAACTACATTTTTCCTAGATTTTTCTCTTTCCTTTTTCTCTAAAAATTCCATCATCCAAACACTTTTTCTCCAGCAACTTTTGCATTGATCTTCACTTCAATTGATGAGATTTCTATCATCAATTAATTCCTAATCAATCTTGCATCAAATCCTTTTGATTTCCTCATTGAATTTTCAAGAAAATTGGCTCAAATCAAGGAGAAATCACCATTTAGAGGTAAGATTGTTCTTCTCCTCTAAATACTCAGTTCTTTACTGAAATTCCCAAATTGTCAATCCTTAATTTAAGTTTTGTAAATGGTTTTAATGTTAGAAACTTGATTTTGGCTTAAAACTCAAGATTTGGAAGAAATCTTGAAGAATTTCGTTGTGATTGTTTGGGCTCTATTTCGAGATGATTCTTTAATGTATTTTGGATGTCTAATGATGTGGAAATGAGGTTTTAGCAATGCAATCCTGAATAGGTTGTATTTCCTAAGTTTTTGCTTATCAAAATGGTGGTTTTTGAGGTGACCTTTTTCCCGAGTAGAATGCAAAAATAATTAAAGCCAGAAAAGCAAACCTTAACTTTTATTGCACTAAGAACAAAAACTAAGTACAAAGAGTTTTCACACAACTACTAAACAAACTAATCCTAACCCAAAGAAATTTAGAACATAATAAAACTAATCCTAAGCTCAATCTCTCTCTAACGATCTCCTCTCTTCTCCATGTGTTTCTTCATGGCAACAAGCTCTTATATAGGGGAAGGTGTAGGCACGAATCCTTCTTGAAGAGGAAGTTAAGTTGGACTTGGACTTGACTTTATTAAAGAGGTAAATCTTTTTAATTTATTACAATATACATTTTTGGCCAAAAGTCCAACTTTACCCTTGTTTCCATGTTTTCCTCCTCTTCTTGAGCTCCAACTGCCACGCAAAGTGTGTAGAAAAATCTGGCGTTTAAAGCTCTACAAGTTGGCTACCACTTTGCCCATTTTCCCTCTAGCGGAATGCTACCACGGCCTGGCTTTTGTTGCATCGGCATCGATCTACTCTGCTCCGCAAGGCTTCACCAGCTTCCCTCAGTAGAAGCTGTCATGTGGCTTGGCTCGATCAGGGTCTGTTGTCTTGTAACACTATGTTTTACAACTGCTTGTAATGAAAAAAAGAGAAAGAAACTGAAAATGAGAGTTGTTGTCATGGGGTTTTGAACCCATGACCTATGTTTGGTAAACCCATATGTTAACCATTTGAGCCAAATGGTCTTTGTGTTAAGGGTTACCTAGCCCAATATTAAAGATAGTCTTGGGTAGCATTTCAGATCGGATTAAAGACCCAACCAACTCCCCACCTGCCCAATGATTGTCTTGGAATTTAAAGAGAGGTTCGATATCCCAAAAGTCTCTCCCCCTCACCGAACCCACACCGTTCACCGCCTGATCTCGGCCACTGCTTTGCTGTGGTTCTCACCGCCAGCGTCGTAGTGACTGGCGGCACGTCACGGTTCCAGCCCTGACCACCACTCGCGCGTTAGCGCCACCGTCTGCCGTGTAGAAAAATCCGGCGTCTAAAGCTCTACAAGTTGGCTACCACTTTGCCCATTTTCCCTCTGGCGGAATGCTACCGCGGTGTAACGCCCCGGTTTTGGGCTCAGAAGTTTTGGGCGTTGACCGGTTCGGTCAAAGTGTTGATCGAATATATAAGAGTGAATTTAGGAAATCCTAGTTTGGGTTGCATTAAAAATATGGAAAATGTTCTAAAATCATCTTTTAATATATAAAAGTGAACTGTGAAATCAATTTTGGAAAATGAGGTTCGGAAGGGTGACATTTTGGCTAGTGACCAAAATGTAATTTTTGAAAGTTGCGTGACTGTTTTATAAAGGATTGAAACTTTGAATCTTTAAGGAGCTATTATTCCAAAAGTAGTTTCTCCAGATTTTTCCAAGATATTTTAAGGATTTATTCTGATTTTAAAACATATCAAAAGTGGAGGGAAAGCCATTTTGGCCATTTTGATAACTAACTTCCTATTTTCCTTTCTCTCATTTTCTCTCAACCCAAACACTTTCTTTCCAGAGAATTGTTTCTGATTTTCTCACCTAAATCCCTCCTTTCAACTCTCTTTTGATTCCTAATCAACATATCTACAAAACCTCATCATTTGCTACTTGATTCATCAAGGTTTTTGATTCCAAAAAGAGGAGAAACTCAAGTTTGGAGGTAAGAACGTCCTTCTCCTCTAAACTATCAGTTCTTTACTGAAATTCCTAATTTCTCAATCCTTGATTTGTGATTTATTAAAGGCTTTTCAATTGAAATCTTGATTTTGGCTTAAAATGCAAGATTTACTTGATTTTGGTGAAATTTTCGTGTGATCTGTTTGGGCAGTGTTTTGAAGTGTCAAATTGATGTTAAATGAATGCTAAATTGATTAGAAGTTGAGGTTTAATTAATGCAATCCCGGATAGGTTGAATTTCCTAAGTTTTGCTTGAGTTTTTGGTTGTTTTTGGAGTGTTTTTGATGATCTGTTATACCTGGAGGTATAAGGATGTGTTCGTGATCATTTTGGATGTTAATTGATGTTTAAAAATGGTTAGAAGTGATGGATCTTGGCTGGGTTAAGTTTTGGAAGTGTTTGGAGGTGATTTCGGTTGTGTTTGGTAGCCGAAATGTTGGATTTGTGATGAGCAGCGAGCTTGGTTGTGTTGCTGGTGTTTTTAATGCATAATGATGCATTAATCCTCTGTTTTTGTGTGCTTGAAACAGGGGAGTGTGATCCGTGAGCTTTAGAGGCATTGCGGAAGGTTTCGGATGCTTGGAAGGCTTGTTGGCTAGCCTTGTTTTGTGTATCGGTGAGTGAAGTTGGGTTTTCAGCTTTTAAACCAAGGTTTGAAGGTTTTGGGAGCTTAGTTTAAGTCTAAACAACTTTGCTAAGCTCAAGAGTAAGTATATGGATTTTCGCTCTTGGTTTGTGTTGTGAATTGGCTTAAAAAGCAATTGTGTTTGGTGGTTGCAATGCATGTGATTTGCATGGTTTATATTCTATTTTGAAAGCATATTTTAAGCATGGTTTGATGCTGGTTTTGAAAGCCATATGTGAAGGATGCTCAAGGTAAGAGATCCTTGGTTTTGTACATTGAAAATGTGGTTTTGATGCATGGTGTTGCATGATGTTTCATGGCTTTGTGTAGTGCTTTAAAACAGTGGATTGATGATGGTAAATGATGGTTTTTGCATTATGATTATGCATGTGAATCATTGGACTAATGAGGTAAGATGGTTATATTGGCAAGTGATGTAAGTGGTTCTTGGTTCTTTGATCGGATATAGTTAGCCGGCTATAGGATTGGGTGCACCGTGAATAAAGTCGCCTTGGAGGTGGAGTGGTTAAGAGTGAACCGGTAAACTCCCTTCAAGTATCCTAACGAGATGGTTAAGGTCATAATGGAGGTTGAATGCCCATTCGAGGACCTTGGTTAAGCAAAGGTTATATGGTGGTTAAAAGTCCATATATGGGAACCTTGTGCTTGTTAAGATCACAATGGTGGTGTAAAGTCCATGTGTGGATCTTGTGTAGGGTGTCCCGGATCTCGTTAGTGATGTTATACAACTACCAATTGGTGAATGCAAAGGTTGTATGGTGGTTAAAAGTCCATACATGGGAACCTTGTGCATGTCAAGGTTGTATGGTGTTTAAAAGTCCATACATGGGAACCTTGGGAAAAGTTAAGGTTGTATGGTGTTTGAAAGTCCATACATGGGAACCTTGTAAAGAGCTAAGGTTGTATGGTGTTTAAAAGTCCATACATGGGAACCTTAGGATGGTGAGGTCAAATGGTGTTTAAAAGTCCATTTGGAGACCTTGGATTGGTAGTGTGTATGAAGCGTGGGGGACAACGCTTGTGATCCGCGTATCCGATTGGATGTTGAGTTGAAAAGTGAAAGTGGTTGATCACTTGGAGGCCAATATAATGTTCTTGATTATAAAGTAGCATGAGATGCTTGAAAAGATGCATGGTTGCATGAAAAGTGTTAAATGCTTGTGAATGCATGTTTACTTGTTAAGTTGAACAAGTGTTGATTATCATTTGGTAAATGATGCATGTGTGCATGAAATCTCTTTAATGCATTGGAGTCTTGTTAAGACTTGTTTTAAAAGGGCATGTGATGAAGATGTTGTGGTTCATAAGTTGCCTTTGTTTAATGCATGTGTTGGATTGTTTGAATAATGGTTTTAAAGGGTTTCTTGCTTGGAATGACTTTCATGTATAAGAAAGGTATGTTGTGTAATGGAAGTGTTTTCCAAGGTTTGAATTTAACTTTGCATATGGTGTTTATGCATGGAATGGTTTAATGGATGTTTTTGCAAATTGAGCTTTGAAATGGTTTTCTTAGCTTGCTAAGCTAAGGGTTGGTTTTCATGTTTGAGCAATGCATGGTTAAAGCATGTTGTTAAAAAGGGGTTTTCAAACTTTGCTTGGTAATCAAATCGAGTTGCCTTTCAAAGAGGTTTTATGACTCGCTGCATTGATGGTGTTTTGGTTTTGAGCATTCCTCACTAAGCATTATGTGCTTACGCTCCTTTTTGTCCATCAATGCAGATTCTTGAAGTTAGGACAGCGAGAAGCAAGGGATTCAAGGAGGACTCCATTTGAGATGTATGTCTCGGTGAATAGCTATAGTTAATAAAGGCAATGGGGTAGAATCTCTTGGGTTGATGTTTATGTGTTCGTATCTATTCGGACAAGGATGGTTTTATGTTGTTGATGTTGTTGGAACATGTTTTGTCTTATATGAGATGGATTTGGAGATTTTGTGTTTAAATGGTTGCTTGTGTAGGAAGCATGCTTATAGAATTGGGGCTTTTCATATATGTTGTTATATTGATGATTTGTTGATGCAAGTGTGTCTCCTATATGTTGAATTGCATGTTGGTAAAGTTTGGTGGCTTTTGGAGCATGATTGGATGAACAATTGCGTGTTTAAGCATGTCTTTTTCTGCATTATGTGCAGGGCGTTTCGGAACAGGGACTACCGTTTCGGAACGGATGCCCTGAATCAGCCCAGGCGTCCGAAACGGTAGACACCGTTTCGAAACGGAAAGCATTATGCCAGCCACCTGTTTCGGTACGCGTTGCGGAACGGCCCCGCGTTTCGAAACGGGCTCTGCCTGTTTCGGAACACGTGACCGTTGGGGGCTGACAGTGGCAGTTAAATGTTTTGGAATGTTTGCATTTTGGTCCTAAATTTTGTTTGTGCAATTGTATGAGTTTGGGATGTCCGTTTGAGCTGAAATTTGGCAGAGAAGCATGAAACCTGATTGATTTTAAGTTGGTAACTTAAAATCTGGTTAAGTCCTTAAAGTTTTCAGAATTTACAATTTGGTCCCTAAAGTTGTAAATTGTTCAAATGGGTTCCTGGTTGATCTCTGATGTTTATGATCTTCGAGTATGTTGTTGTGTGATCACATCTAAGGTTAACGTGCATCTAGACAAGATTAAAAAGAAAAAAAAGGGTCGTTAATCAAGGTTGACTTTCGGGTTGACTTTGGTTTTCCCCGTGTGACTTTCTTAATTCGGGTCAACCGTCTGGGCCGGGTTAAGGGGGTTACACGCGGCCTGGCTTTTGCTGCCTCGGCATTGATCTACTCTGCTCCACAAGGCGTCATCAGCTTCCCTCGGTAGAAGCTGTCATGTGGCTTGGCTCGATCAGGGTCTGTTGTCTGCTAATTCTGCCTCTTCTTCCCTGCTGCTTTTTGTGTTGTGGCGGCATCCTCCTTCTCCAACAGTGTAAATCTACAAAAGTGCGAAACATGCATTAAATAGTACATTTTTCATAGAATACACAAAGTATAAAGCTCAAAGGTATAAATGATGAAATCCATGCATGAAAGGCCATAATGCAGCTCAAATGTGTGTAGTTGAGTGATAATTGCCATGTAAAATGGGTCAAAATATAGTACTTTTGGGCACTTACCAATATCCATTCATCATTTGAAGCACAATTAAGCAAAAATTCAATCTCTTTGAGCCATTTAGAGTCGAACCCTTACACTCAACTTGTGTATTTCATTTGTAGTATTTCATTTCAAGTTTGGGGAGTGTGCTATTGTAATTGGGCAAATATTTTACCTATTGAGAGGTTCATTTTCAATTTGCCAACTTCTTCTTGTAAAAGTGTGATTTTGATCAAGCTTTGGGTAGGAATCTTTGATCCTTGTAACTGTTTCCTCCTAATCATATAAAAGGGTAAGAATTCATTAGTGAATTAGTTGAAATCCTTAGTGGGAGCTAAGATAGTGGATGTAGAGCTTGTTAGAAGCTTGAACCACTCTATATCTATTTGTCTTCAATTTTTATTTTCCACTTTGTTCCCTTTCATTTTAAAAAGCCAATTCACCCCTATTGGCCAACTCGACATTGTTTGATCAACAACCAACCTCAAACAATAACTCCATATGACTTATCGGAAATCAAAAAGGTAAATAAATTTGAATTCATTTTTTTTCTTAGATACAATCTTAAAATGACTAACCTTTACTATCTTATTTGCATGAAATGAAAATGCAAGGAAGAAGACTACCTCAGATCATCTGACGGTTTGGCTACTTGAGCTCTAGCGACTTTTCGGCTTCGATGACCTTTAAGTTTCATGCATGTATCTTATCTCTCTCTCTTTTTTTGAATAATAAATGACTTTTAATTCTGTAATCATTGCCCCCTTTATTACTCTCTCTCTCTCTCTCTCTCCTATGTATATGCATGTCAGAGATAATAAAATGTTGATGTCATTGGTGTCAAATTTATTGATATTACCTCTTTTAAATTTATGGACTTCGGCCTTATTCCCTAAATATATCATCGATATCTACACTTTTCTTTGTATATTCAGTGATGTGTTGATTTGTTACTGGTCTTGATTGTAATAGCCCCTTCCCAGTCTGGCAGAGATCCAAGTCAAATAGTGTCATTGGAAAACAAATCGAAGGTTCAGATACGAAATCGAAGTTCAGATTTTGGTCTGAGTATCTTATTATTCATTCTTAAGGCTTAGTGACTCTAATCATTACTAATCTTATCAGAATTAGGGTCAATTTTAAACTTTTTAAACCATTAGGGACTAAATTGAAAACTTTAAGAATTAGCAGTCCTAATCAGATTTCTTATTTACCAACTTGTAATTAAACTTAACAATTAATACTCTGTGGAATTTCGTTTCTATCAGATATCATTTACTAGACTAATTAGGCCGAATAGTTATTATTGTCCATTTTAAAAAACTGCCTAAGACTTCATTTTTATACCTTATAACGGATTTAGCAAACACCGTATCGACACGCTAAGCCTAATTTCATAATTCCATATTCAAAAGATATCAATCTCGTACCGATAAAGTTAAACACGTATCGATATGCGTTGACTGCGTTGACCCTGTACCGATACGACCTAAGATTGTATCGATACCATTATTCAAACCAGAATCAAGTGACCAATTTCTGTATCGATACGCCCTATTTTCTTAATCCAATTTATGCCTAACCGTACCGATACACCATCACCCGTATCGATACGACCTGACCTGTAATGACAAAATTTTGTTGGTTTTTATTTGATTTACCCAACCAAACATTAATCAAATTTTACCAAATTTTACCAGAAACCTTTAAAGCAATGATTCTAGTTGTATGTCAAATTTCAAAGCGTCTTGAATCTGTTTAATACGTTTTTACCAAATAAGGCATTTAGGCTCATTTTAGTCTACTTAGCCATTTCCAAACATACCATTATACTCATACCACACCTAGTTACTATTAGGCTTACACAACCACATCAAAATAAGTTATTACAACACTTTAAAACCATATGCCACCTTAATAAGAGTTCAGAAACAAAATTAAACATATGTATACTCAGAAGAGGTGACTTGCAACCGTAAAATACATGATCGAATTTGGAAAGCTTCAAGGTCTTGAAATGTATGAGACACTCAAACGTTAGGCTTACTTAGCGTAGTGAGGTAGCCATAATAACACAATAAAATGGCATAAATAGCAAACTATCAACATGGTTTACATAACGATGCATTTTAGTATCATAATCATAACTTTAATCACTTAAATCACATGCTTAATCCCAATTAAAAAAATTTCATTTTTTCATAGCTTATTTAACATAAATCAATCCCTTGGAAAATGTAACAAATGGATACATGGATTTCCCTTTATAGCAACACATATAACGGAAGATAGGTCATAGCCTTGAGCCGTAGCTCCGGAAAGTCCCTTACATAATCCATCCGTATTTCCCCCACATATAGGCCGTAGTCCCTTTCGGATCATATCATTTTAGATAACAAGACGAGCCTTAGCTCCATATCACATAACATATTCATATCAAATTCCATAAATCACATAATTTGAATATCTCATGTATGCTTATAGACATATCAAAACAATTCAAAGGACTTACCAAGCTTACCATTCGAATCCACATATGGTTGCTCTACTTGAGCCTTTAACAAAATGCAAATCAAATTCATAATCAAATGCAACAGGATAGCACATAGCCTATCCATTGACACAACTACACTCACCTAGAGCATGTAAGCTTTTAGGATTCCCGAATTTTGATTCCTTTGTTCCTAGGCTTAGTTGGAGTTGATGGATCGATTTCCTCCAATACTTGAGCTAGGAATGAACACAAAGAACCATTACAACCAATATATAACCATATGGTGATCATTCGAAGATTAGACTTAGAATTTCGACTTAAAATTAAACTCTAATGGATCAAGGAATTTAACAATTGATTGAGGGTTTCTCCTTACCCAACCAAAGGCTTCGCGATGGAGTCTTCAAATCAAAGAACACTCAAGCTTAGAGAGTTCAAAGATAGAGGCGTGTGCTTGAGTTAAGGTGGAAGACAATGGTGGTGCTTGCTTTGGAATTTAGTTTCGGTAGAACAAAAGAAAAGGAATAAAGCTTTTCCTTTTTATGCAATGGGTGGTACTCAGACCTTTAATGATTATCCACCTTCCCTTTTAACCAGTAAGGGGCTTTCTCTCACTTGAGGGTTTACTTAGCCTTTAAGCGGATTTGAATCAAGGGGTTTGTACCGATACACTCATGGTTGTATCGGTACACCCTTTCCAAAATAGGTAAGCTAGTTATTGACAGTTGGGCCGTACCGATACTGGTCTGACCGTATCGACACGCCTTGCTCAAAATTGCATTTTTGGCTTTAAAACACATACAAGGAGACTTAATTATCCAAATAGGATCAAAATGAAATCTTATTACAAAAAAGTAGTACAAAGGTCATTCATTACAACATTTTACACATCATATTCAAATTTTCCGATCACTGGAACCTAATTTCGACTGAGCCACTTTTCGGGATGTGACAACTCTCACCCTTTAAGAAAAATCATTCTCGAATTTTCTCCTTAAGTAAAGAGATGAGGATAATGTTTCTGCATAGCTTCTTTGGGCTCCCATTTCGCCTCTTCGACATAATGGCTTCTCCACATAACCTTCACTAAGGGAACAGATTTGTTATGAAGATGCTTGATTTCTCGTAAGAGGATTTGCACAGGTTCTTCCTCGTACGTCAGATTAGATTGGATTTCCATAGATTTCAGTTCGATCACATGGGAAGGATCTGACCGGTACTTGCGTAACATGGATACGTGGAAAACATTGTGTTGTCACTAGATTTTCACCCCGCTTTTTTTACTTATTATTATTATTATTATTTAAAACCAAAAATAAATGCAAAAAATAATAAGAGTTCGTTTGGGTTAAATAAGGGTCTTTTTTTGTTTAAAACTCATTTGTTTTAAGCCTGTTTTATTTAAGAATAAACTCCTCCCAAAATAATAACCCATTCTTCTTATAAGCCCATTCCCAAATAATAAAAAAATAAATTGGCCCAAAAACACATTTGTTTTAAGGATTAAAATAATCCATTAGATTAGGGACATTAAAACCAAGGGCGAAGGAAAAAATAGCTAATTAAAAGAGAAAAAAGTCAAAGCAGTAAAAAAGGGTGAGGCACGCGCAGCCACGCGACCGTTGCCGCTGAAGGTATCGGTCGGTTCGCCTTGACGTCGTCGTTTCAACGCCACTGATGCCGCTCTCCGCCGTCGCCTGTCATCGCCGGAATCTGAAAAAACCGAACCGAGTAGTTAAAACCTAGGCTTGAATCAAGGGAGGAATTTGACTCCGAATCTGAACCAAATCTGGAATTTTTTTAGGGGTTTTTCCGATGATCAAGTCCTTGGTCGGATTTGAGCTTCAATTTGGAGATTAAATCCTGATTTTTGCATTGAATTGAATATGGACTAGTAGAAAAACCCTTTTGTACACCCTTGTTCTTCACCACTTAGAAAAGCAAAAAATGCTTTAAAAATTTTCCGAAAATTCTTGAAAGTTTCTCTGAATTTGTTGGAAAAATTCTTGGTGTGAGTTCGAGTTTTGGGTCATTTCTTCAGAGACGTTTGGAAGCAATTCAAGAAGTCATACTCGTGTTCTTCATTTTCGGTAAACTTCTTTTCTTCCATTTATTTTTCATTTTTTTATTCTTTCTTGTTCTTGGTTGAATTTTGTTTTTGTTTTTGTGCATGTTTGTAGGTTGCTTTCGATTGTGGAGGATTGATTCTTGAATTTGGGTAACAATTTCATTCTTTATTTTGCTTTAGTTTTCGCTTTAATCTTTTAAATTCTTAAATAAAATAAAAAAAATATTGTTTTTTGAGAATTTCAATCTTGAAAATGAAACGAATGTTGCTAAAAGATGTTTGAATCCTTTTAAATTTAGGAATAAAAGTGAATTAATGTTTCTTTTAAAAAAGAATTTAAATTAGTGGTTAATTCGAAAGAAACCAAAATCAAGGAAAATTGTGTGTTAATAAAGTTTTTAAGATGGGAAACTAAAAAGTAGGAATATAAATAAACCTTAGATCTTTAGAAAAAGTGGGTTATAAAAAATAATAAAAGAATTTTAAAATAAAGGGGGCTTAAAAAGAAAACTTTGACTTCAAAAATAAAAGTTATAAAAAATAAAAGTTCTTAGGTAATTTAAAAAGGTTTTTTAAAATATATAAATAAAGGTGTTTAAAAATAAGTTTTAAATTAAAAAAAAACGAAAGATAAAATTCAAAAGGGTTTTAATAAAAAAAACAAATAACCCTAGGTTAAAAGTTTAAAATGTCAGAGAATAAGAGTTTGAAAATGTAAAAATCTTTTTTACTAAAAAATGGTTTAACTAAAAAGATTTGGAAAATGAAAAAAGATGAACTTAAAAATGTAGAAAATTAATAAGACTAAAAAGAGAAAATGTCAAAAAGAAGGGTTTTAGTTTTAAAGCTAAAAAATAATAAAGGATTTTTTTTAAAAAGAAACAATAAAAATAAACACAAAGGAATATTTCAAGTTTCTTGTTTGTTCTTTAAAAATAGGTCAAAACTTAGGACTAGGTTCTAAAAGCTTAGATAGAGACGTGTTTGTAGAAAAAATTTCTTCACAAAAAAAGTACATTTAAACAAACTCAAACCCACAATTAGGAATAAAAGACTTAGACCTTTTTAGGATTTAAAATAATCAAACCTAGAATTAATAAAAATGCTTAACGCATTGAATTTCCATGTTGTTTGAAAAGTGAAATTAATTTAAAGTGGTGTCTTATCTAACGGGGATAACGGGTTAGCGCCAGAAATGTTGACGGTGATTAAAGTTCATTTCTCAAGCGATAAGGTCGTTAAAATAAACTTATATTCATTAAATGGACAAATAAAATTGAACATTCGTGAACTTGCAAATTCCAACTTTGAAAGCGTTTTTTGAAATCAATAAGGTACCAATTTTGGGCTTCGGAGGGGGGTGCTAACCCTTCCCCACGCGTAACCGACCCCCGAACCCATTTTTCTGGTTTTCGTAGACCAAAACTGTTGTTTTATTAAAATAACCTCGTTTTAAAGTGATCCAACTTTTCAAAAAAGATTGGCAGCGACTCTGTTTTTTTTTTAAGTTTTCCAAAAAGTTGAAGCTTCTAAAAAGGGTTGCGACAGCTTGGCGACTCCGTTGGGGACGTCTTTTTGTTTTTAAAATAAAAACAAAAGAGGGTCAAGCCACAAATTGATTTTAAATGGTTTTTAAAAAGTTTTTTTAAAAAAAAACTAATGGAATTTGCAAGTTCATAAAAAGGTTTAATTTATTTGTCCGTTTAAATGAATATAATTCTATTTTACGCATTTAATACTTATTTCCAAGCTCTATACCCGAGCTTTATCTCGTTCGTTTAAGTGGGGGGGAACACGCTTTGCTCAACATAAGAATATTGATTCTTCGTATGAGCCTAGCAAGTACCTTCGGGACTCATTCCCTTTGTCTTCATAAGAATATTGATTCTTCGAGAAGGCATTGATGGTGTGTCCTCCTGAGTAGAACTCAATTCGTTTGAAGCATGTGATGGGTGAGAATCGAGGGCCTTGCTACCCTTTGTAGGGGAAAACAAGGACAGCTCGGGTACCGTTTTAGAACTAAACCAAGTTTGAGAATCTAGAGCCTACCCCAATAGATCCATGCGGAAAGCCTAGGGTATTGAGTCTGGTTAAAGTCGCAAGAATAATCCGTGGAGACATATCCTAGACTGTTTGAATGTGCTGCCTAGAATTATTCGTACAATGAAATTATTCTGGACCTTTTAGGTTTTATTTCTGTTTTTTTATTAAAAAGAGTACTAACCTTTTTGTGTGTGCTTTGTTTTATTTCTGTGGCATATTTATTTGTTGCATACATCCCATATTTAGAGGGGATCGATTCTAAAGCATGTTGCTCAATTAGAAAAGCTTTCACCATGGATGGAGGGTACCTAAATGAAGAAGACAATGCGAATGTACTTCACCAACTTGAGGCCCACCAGCAAGCAATAAGAACTTGACGAGTAATCACATCAGCGCCAAACAAAATACCATAAGTCTCAAGTGCTATGACTTCGAAGGTCCAACCAAGCAGAATTTGAAGATGATCATTGGTCTACTCAACTTAGGGGCAACGTCAAAAGGACCTAGGAGCGAGATGAGTTCGATAGAAGCATCACATCCTAAATTGAAGATGTAGCTAAGTATGTGGCGTCAAGAAGCTACATTCTTCGCCCCACGTCAGACCGATAGGGAGAGTAGGACTAAGGCTCGAAAGATTGATCAAAGAAATGAGTGCTCGGACTAATACGTATTTGTAGGACCTTCGTCATCCAATGGAAGCTACATTTAGAGAAACACCTTAATAGAATTGATGACCCTTCTCCTGCATTCATGCTTTCGCATACATACATTTGCTTCCATGCATTTGTTTTTTTGTTTGCATTAAATAATGTTTTGATCATTGTATTCACACATGGATAATAAAAAGAATATTTTGGAAAATTCCATTTAAGTAGTAAAGATCACACGCAAACACGACTCGAGTCATGAACACCGAGGAAAGATTGACAACTCTGAAAGCAAACCAGAAGAGCATCTGTGATAAGCTTGAGAAAATGGAAAATGATATGAAGAAAGAGATTAAGTTATCACACAGGAAAATAGTTAGCCAAATCGCAGCCATATTTGGGTTCAAAGACCCAAAAGTAGGAGAAGACACCAATACTTTGCCTCGGTTCCCGGGGATGGCTTTCGTACATTCATGGATGCAAAAGGAAGCGGCTTCACCTAAAGTCAAGATCTTACCCCATTTTGTAGAATCTTCTACCCGTACTAAATTAAAAGACAACATCGATGAGGTTCGCAGCCACGAGATGCCTGACTTCGATGAAAAAACTAACAAGGCAAAGATCGAGAGGAAATGGGAAGATCGCTATAAGAAGCTGGAGAAAATGATTAAATCTTCTCAAGAAAGAAGCATTTACGGTGGCATAGATGCTAGAGATTTGAGTCTATTATCTGACCAGGTGGCTCCTTCAATGTTCAAGGCCACTGACTTTTAAAAGTACAATGGAACTACATGCCTATTGGCACATTTGACTATGTACTGTCGAAAAATGTCACCACATTTAGAAAATGAGAAGTTTTTGATCCATTGTTTCCAAGACAGTCTATTTGGGACTGCTATCTGATGGTATGCTAAACTGAGTCAGATGAACATACGCATTTGGAGAGATCTGTCAAAAGCTTTCCTCAAACAGTGCGAGCATGTAACAGATATGGCCCCAAACAGGATTGTACTACAGAATATGGAACAAAAGCCCAGTAAGAGCTTCCGCCAGTATGCCCAGAGATAGCGAGATGTGGCAGCCCAAGTTCAACCTCCACTGTCAAAAAATGGGGTTACTCCAATGTTTGTGGAGACTCTAAATGGTCCCTTCTATGACTATATGTTAAATCACGCCACCGAAAGTTTTGCAGACATGGTCATGAACGGGGAGTTGATATTGGCAGCTATCAAAAGTGGGAGACTCAAAGGAGAAGAATGTGACTAACACATTTAGAAAATTCGTCACGAAACAGATGAAGGCAAGATTAGCTGAAATTTACGCTTGTTTCTTTTGAATAATGCAGAATCTTCATAGACAGTTGGGGTCATACTTAGAATCAACCCTTTTGCTTTTGCCCGCGAGCATTAGGGATCTTTTGTAAGGGCTTTTATGTTATTCTACTTGTTTAAAGATGTATTTTTTTGAAGTGGCAAACATTTCTCATTTTTTGTTTCATCATTTTCCCTTCTTCTCATTCTTCATCCATTTCTTTTCAAGCAAACATCTTCTTTACAGAGTCCTTATTATTGATTGTATGAATGATTCTTGAATATAATCTCGAGATAGAGAGGCAAAATGTGTGTTCAAGTTTAATATATAGATTCTGAGTGAATTTTCCTCTCAGACATTGCTATTAGGGTCTTTAAATGAAGTGATAACTCTAAAACATCTACCAACTGAAGATCGCTTCTCTTCGACGATGTTTGTGTGTGAAATGACATTTGACATTCCTTTATTTCCCTTCACCAAAAGAAAATAAAAATCCATTGTTGTCCCTCTTTGAGCCTGATATTGTTTTTCTTGTGATTGAACCCCAACCAATGATCACTCCCCGCATCGGGGGGCAAAAAAATGAAAAGCTGTTTGAAAAAACATGTCAGATCAAGTTAAATGTCCTAAATTGAAAAGGACACAAAAGAAGGGGAAAAGGAAAAAGAAAAGAAAAGAAGAATAAAGGAAAAAGAAAAGTAAAAAGAAAGAAAGAAAAAAGAAGAAAAAGAAAGAAGAAATGCGAAGGAAAAATTTGAAATAAGTCCTTCTAATGAGATGTGTGCCAGAAAAGGAAATGAACTCTAGGGTGAAAACTCAAAATGGGCAGTCTAGAGTGATCCAAAGAATAAAAGAAGAAGAACAGAGATTTCATCAGGAAAAGTTGATCCTTGGTTTAATCACCCTTTAACATGTATTTGAGCATATATACCTTTCTTTAGCAACCCGAGCCTAGCCTACATTACAAGCCTCTACATACCATTTGGATCACACATGAATATTTGAGAAAAGAAGTTTGTCTTCAAAACACATTTCGCCTTATTGAGTTAACCTTTCTTCAGGGACCTCGAGCTTCTAATGTCTGATTGAGATTAGAAAAGTGGGAAATTTTAAATTTTGGGAGTGTAGGAGTAAAAGAGAGCCACCAAAAAGTGGGGCACTATCCGGTTGATGGATTCATGAATCATTCATGCTATGAATTTTGGGGCATCCGACTTTGCCATACTCTTGTGTTTTTCATGACTATTTTCTTAAAATTCACATTTTTAACCTTTTCTTGCATCTGACATGACTTCTTCCTTTAAGCTATCATTTCTAGCCTTTTCTTGCATCTTACAAGTAGGCTGACATTGATTCATAAAAAATAAAGGGTTTATTGGTATTG
The DNA here is from genome assembly GCA_958450335.1 of Hibiscus tridactylites. NCBI lineage: Eukaryota > Viridiplantae > Streptophyta > Magnoliopsida > Malvales > Malvaceae > Hibiscus > Hibiscus tridactylites. The sequence continues at coordinate 52,203,491 of OY288287.1, read as the reverse complement.
ATCCCAACTGTAGGGAACCATGAACGAGTGATTACATCGCTTTAAGAAATAATGAAGTGGCCGATAATTGAACCTCAGTTTGAATGGGGGCATCGCCTTGCATGAGAAGGTAAAAAGAGAAAAGAAGAAGAAGAAGCACATGTGTTGAAGAGTTTTAAGTGAGTTGTGTTGTCAAGATCCACACTTAAGATGTAAGATCCCTAAAGCATGAAAAGGGATAAAGCCATACTAAGTGGGCAAATTGTTTCGTCAGGTTAAGGCAAGTTATGTCGACCAAGGATTCAAGATCCCCGACTTTGATAGGTGTGAGAGGAAGAGATTAAAGCGCCAACACCATTTGAAGACATTCAAGGTAGAAATAAGCTTTGATGCAAGGATTTATATGCAAGCACTTCAAGGTGCCCTGTAGGGGCAAGAATTTGAGAACTCACAAGAAGTGCTAAAGGTGCTTAATGCTTAATAAGGGGCATATGAAGACTTGAAGCTATCAAGGGCACACAAGGAATCCTTTCACTCAATATTGATGTATCAACTACAATGATAGTAGATCTTGAGACATTTGCCTATGAAGATCAGATGTTTTCGATGGAGCAAAGAGATATAAAGAATGAGAATGGCGAAGCAATGAAAGTTGGGGAAGTTTTTCCTTCCAACCCGGAGTATAAGATCACTGGATTAAGTGAGAATATTTGTAAATATCAGATGTTTTCCATGAATCGAAGAAATACAGTGAAAAGGCACAACTGTTTATCTGGACTGAGCGAGCAAACATGTGGAAAAATTAATTCTGAGAAAAAGAATTCAAAAAGCAAAAGAGACGAGACATGCATTCAAGTTTTAGGCATCCCTAGGGGCATGTGCATCATAATTTTATTATATATATTTCATTTTTAGGCACACGAAAGACCTTTCAGCAAAAGAACTCGTCTATCCGTTCGGGCATTTGGAGAATGGAATATGCTCATCTATTCGAGCATAAGGAGAGTAGAACCCGCTTATTCATCAAAGCGTAAGGTGAATGAAACCTTTTTGGAATCTACTTATCTATTCGAGTACAAAGAGAATATAACCCGCTTATTCATCCAAGCATAAGGAGGATGAAATTTTTCGAAAGATTCACCTATCCGTTTAGGCGTAAAGAGAATGGAGTTTGCTTATTCATCCAAGCATAAGGAGGATGAAATCTTTTGAAGCCTGTTTGCTTATTCATTCAAGCATGAGGATGATGAAATCTTTTAGAACGTGCATATTCATCCAAGCGTAAGGAGGATGAAACTTTTTTTTCGAAATCAACTCAACTATTCGGGCATTCAGAGAATAGAACCCAGCTCATCTATTCAGGCATTCGGAGAATAGAACCCAGCTCATCTATTGGGGCATTCAGAGAATAGAACCCAGATCATCTATTCGGGCATTTGGAGAATAGAACCCTGCTCATCTATTCGAGCATTTGGAGAATAGAACCCTACTCATTTATTCGGGCATTTGGTGAATAAAACCCAACTCATCTATATGGGCATTTGGAGAATAGAATCCTATTCATAGGGGATTTGCATAATAGAATCTGCCTATCTGTTCGGGCGTATGGAGAATGGAATCTTGCTCATCTATTCGAGCATTTGGATAATTGAACTCAACTCATCTATTCGAGCATAAAGAGAATAGAACCTGCCAATCTGTTCAGGCATTTGCAGAATGGAACCTACTCATATATTCAGGCATTTGGAGAATAGAACATGCATATTCGTTCAGGCATCAGGAGAATGGAGACAACCAGAAAATTGGTTAAAATTAGTGGCTTTTTGTCTTTGTTTTATCCTTGCTGCACAAGAGATAAGCAAAGAGTGACAACTGTTGTCACTAGATTTTCACCTATTTTTTTACTCATTATTATTATCATTATTTAAAATAATAAAATAAATGCAAAAAATAATAAGAGTCCATTTGGGTTAATTAAGGGTCCTTTTTTTAAAACCCATTTGTTTTAAGCCCATTTTATTTAAGAATAAACCCCTCCCAATATAATAACCCATTCCTAAATAATAAAAAATAAATTGGCCCAAAAACTGCTAATTAAAATAGAAAAAGTCAAAACAGTAAAAAAAAATGGGCGAGACACGCGCAACCACTCGCCCGATTGGGGAACCAAAACCCCCAGGTTGGGGCCATTGCCGCTGCCATTGAAGGTACCAGTTGGTCCGCCTCGAAATTGTCGTTCCAACGCCACCGATGCCGCTCACTGTTGTCGCATGTCGTCGCCGGAATCTACAAAAAATTGAACCGAGTAGTTAAAACCTAGGTTCGAATAAAGGGAGAAATTTGACTCTGAATCTGAACCAAATCGAGAATTTTTTGAGGGTTTTTTCTGATGATCAAGTCCTTGGTCGGATTTGAGCTTCAATTTGGGGATTAAATCCCAATTTTCCATTGAATTGAAAGGGCTAGGGACTAGTGTAAAAACCCCTTTGTACACCCTTTTTCTTCACCACTTAGAAAAGCAAAAGAGGCTTTAAAAAATTTCCGAAAATTCTTGAAAGTTTCTCTGAATATGTTGGAAAAATTCTTGGAGTGAGTTCGAGCTTTGGGCCATTTTTCGGAGATGTTTGGAAGCAATTCAAGAAGAAGTCATACTTGTGTTCTTCATTTTCGGTAAACTTCTTTTCTTCCTTTTATTTTCATTTTTTGATTCTTTCTTGTTCTTGGTTGAATTTTGGTTTTGTTTTTGTGCATGTTTGTAGGTTGCTTTCGATTGTGGTGTATTGATTCTTGAATTTGGGTAACGATTCCGTTCTTTATTTTGATTTAGTTTTCGCTTTAATCTTTTCAATTCTTAAATAAAATAAAAAATGTTGTTTTTGAGAATTTCAATCTTGAAAATGAAATGAATGTTGCTAAAAGATGTTTGAATCCTTTTGAATTTGGGAATAAAAGGGAATTAATATTTCTTTAAAAAAGAATTTAAATTAGTGGTTAATTTGAAAGAAACCAAAATCAAGGAAAATTGGGTGTTAATAAAGTTTTTAAGATGGGAAATTAAAAATTAGGAATATAAACAAACCTTAGATCTTTAGAAAAAGTGGGTTTTAAAAAATAATAAAAGAATAAAAGAATTTTATAATAAATGGGGCCTTAAAAAGAAAACTTTGACTTCTAAAATAAAAGTTATAAAAATGAAATTTCTTAGATAATTTAAAAAGTGTTGTGAATATTTATCTATGTGGATGTCTATCATGATTAAAACTTTATCTAAGGAGTTTTATTTATTTATTATTAGAAATATTATCTTTATTAATTAGAGTTTAATGTATTATGTATTTCTTATGCCTATAAATAGATGATTCATTGAAGGCATTATATATACAAGTCTATATTTGAGAATAATACAAATCTCCCTCTTTCCCTCATCTCTTTGTTCTTCCATTCTTGTTCTTTGTTCTTATTATTGTTCTTTGTTATTTTATTCACAACACGTTATCAGCACGAGACTCTAATCAACTGAGGTCTTCATCGTTCGAATCTATAAGAAGTTACTGGAAAAAATTAGAGTATAGAATGAACCAAAGATAAGTTTCTTTTCCCCCCATATTTTTTAGTTACTGATTATCTGTATGTTTATATTTTAACTTGGTTTTTAATTTTTGAAAGACATGGAAGCATGTTTGATTGTATTTGAATTTTGACAAATGGGCAGAGATGAGTTTGTGATTTCTCACAATTTTTGAATGGCGTGGTAAAAGACATGACGGAAAGAGATTATGAGATGTCGTTTTGACCGTTTGCTATGTCTCCATTGTCCTTAAGAGAAAAATCAACATCGGTAAATTCTAATTTTATTTTTATTCTTTAAATTATTATTTTAAAGTTCGATAAATCATGGTGATTTTGCTCGAAAGCAATATTTATTCTACGTCGAAAAAAATCGACTATAAACTTCTCCCAAGTTCATGTTACAAAAATTCATCTTGACAAGAATTTTTGTGGGAGGCATTCCCTTAAGTGAATGCAAAGCATGATGTTTATTCCATGTGATTATCAATGATGGGGCATTCCCTGAAGTGAATGCAAGCATGATGTTTATTCCATGTGATTATCAATGATGGGGCATTCCCTGAAGTGAATGCAAGCATGATGTTTATTCCATGTGATTATCAATGATGGGGCATTCCCTGAAGTGAATGCAAGCATGATGTTTATTCCATGCGATTATTGGATCTATTTCATTCCCTGAAGTGAATGCAAACATGGTAAATCATTATTCAATTAGAGACATAATTTCGATATAATCCAAGTATATTGGCTGGACATCCCGTTCTGTGAGGCTGCTGGTCTCAAAGAAAGCTTTTAAAGGACCTTGCGGACTGATTTAACAATGTCGCGTACGATGATTAAATCTCTGTTCTCTACGATAAGGATATGTTAATAAAAACATACTCCACTTTTCACGATAAATAATATTGCCCTCATACACAATATCATGAAAAAGGTTTCAAAGGTCCACTGCTCTACTTCATTCCCTGAAGTGAATGTGAGATTATATTATAGAAAGAATAAAAGTCACATTAGAAGTTGTGGTCATGGTCGACGCATGGACATAGACATTATGGTCATTTAAGAATACTTCTACCCACTGGTAGTGAGGTTATAAGGATGACAAGAGCGATAAAGATCATTCTAAGAAAGTGGAATCTTTTTTTATTACCAATGTGATTGAATGATAAAAGAAAGAAAATCAACAATGATTGAATGATAAAAGAAAGAAAATAACAAAGATGATATTGGTCCAACTTATTTGGACATTGTTAGTCCAACTCATTTGGACGTTGTTGATTTCCTTATAACACTCGAATGGAATAAATCATCTTCTAATTATTCTCATAACTTTGAAGAGAATTAATTATCTTTTTTATTTATTTTGATTTATGTTTATTTACTTTATACTTTAATTATTTACATTTTATATTTATATTCATGTTAATATTTATATTTATATTTATATATTATGATATTTATTTATTTTGTTTAACATGATAACTTATCAAATACAATCTATGGTGACGATTTATGCTACACATAAAAATAAGATATATTTTCTCATTTAAATGCAAGGGAATAATATGAGTACTATATCTCTAAGTACTAAAAATATTGATGCTCTAGAAGAGCAATAAATTCTTGAGAGAATGCACATTTTGAAAAGTGCAGAATTACGAATATTGCAATAATTACCGCTAATGGTAATAATATCGTCACCACTAGAAGTGGAAATTTTAAGAGAGCAATATGAGTTCGCAAAATATTCCTTTGGGAATTATAGATAACATATGTTATCAATTGACATTTGAAATAAGCCTGTAACCCCCTCGTCCCGGTCTGGCCGGATGACCGGTCCGAGTGAGCTACACGGGGAAAACCGAAGCGAAACCCAAAGGATTCCCCCTCGGTTAGCAACCCTATTTTTTTTCTTTTTATAATAATCTTGCCTAGATGAATATTAAGTCCTATGTGATTCACAACAGCGGAAAACGTTCAAAGGAAAAACACATTCGAATCACAGCCACGCATAAACAGTCAATTTTAAGCTTATAAGGCAGGCAGTATCGATACCCTAATCAGGGGTATCGATACCCCCTTTCTAGGTCAACCCAAGAAGTCAACATGTGAAGACCGTATCGATACCCTTACCAGGGGTATCGATACCCTCTTCCTCGGTCAACCTTCCTTGGTCAACAGAATGGAACCGTATCGATACTCGGGAACACCGTATCGATACGCTCCAATCTAACTCCCACTTTCAAATTACAGAGACTTTGGAGGGTATCGATACCCTAAGGGTATCGATACCCTAGGCAAAATCTGGGGCATTTGGGCAAAGAGTATCGATACCCTAACCAGGGGTATCGATACCCCCTGCACTGCAACTCCTCAAACTCAACTAAAACGGCCCCAACACGACTCTTCATGCATTTCTCGACTCACCTAAGCGTATACCAACATGCAAGCACACATAAATAAGCCATGGGTGTCATTCAACATAGATTTAAGCTTTCATACATAGCATTCAATTCAATGAGCAATATAGGCAATAATAAGCATACATGAAGGCTCAAATGGTCTTAAAAGCACAAGTCAAACACAAGAGGTTTGCAACCATACATAAGGCAACCTAAACACCCTAAAGCATGCCATCATACACACCAACAATCATCAAGGTATTACATGCATACAATCCATAATTAATTCAAACATCGCATTAGGCATTAACAACAATAAGCCAACACATAGGAGTCTAGATACAAGCTCCTAAGACACGTAGCATTTCCCATTGCTAGACTATTACATTATTTAATTAAATCATACTTGAGCAAACCACCACACGCTTGGATGCCCTTATCTTGCTCCTTGCTAACTCCAAGCTAAAGATCTGCATTGTCGGAAAAAGGAGAGCGTAAGCATAAAGCTTAGTGAGCGGAGCTCTAAAACATAACTACGACAATGCAGGGTTCAAAGCTTTCTTTAAAAGTAAAAGTCAACGCATACAAATCATCCAACTACCTAATCCTTCTACTAACATACGAGTTCAACCAAGGGTCAACAACATAGGCATTTATCATAGCATTACACCTCATAGTATGCATAAAGGTATGATCTTAGATTAAGGCAAACCATAAAAGAGAATGATATAGTGAGATACACATGAACAACACATGGTATGCACAAGCATAACCAAACACACACGGTGGGACTACACATCACCGTTTCGACTAGTAGTTTTCCAATGGGACTACACATCAAAGTACTCTTCTACTAGTCACTACCGGTGGGACTACACATCACCGGAGTCTTATACCATTCGCTACCGGCGGGACTACACATCACCGGAGCAACGACAACCATCACGTGAGGTTCGACACCAACCATGCAACACGATGCACAATTACTACCATACGACATGCACTCACTATATCATGCACAACCAAATCAAGATGTGACAAAAACCACAATTAGGCATCACTTCCTACTTGGAATCTTACCGATCACAAATGGTCTTACTCACCATTTTCGTGCACAACTTGCACCAATTTACTCACACCTTACAAGACATATCAACGACATCATTAATACCATCATACATGATCAACGATATAATATTAAGCAATCATAATTCTTCCCAAATTATTTAAGTTTCATGCTTGACAAACCATCACCACAAGTAATGAAAACAAATGGAAAAAGGGAAATTAAAGAGGCAATTCACAACAACTTACCCTTGAGTTTAATTCAACTTTTCAAGCCAAATCTAAATTCTTTCAAAACCATCTTTGAACCAAAACATTACTTGAAAACATTTTCACCTCCACATGCTAGAACCAACCTTTGAAATCAATTTAAAACATTAACCACTCACCTCATTTCCTTAAGCAAAACAAGCAAAGCCGACTCAAGCCTCCTCACTTCCGGATTCGATCCCAAAGCTTTACCAACGCAAATCCTTGCTTTTAATCGCCTCAACACAAGTAAATTAACCTCAAATCAGTCCACAACACAATGTAGCAAACCCGGAATACAATTCAAACATCAAACACTTGTTTTTCGAACCAAGAACAACCCCCAAAAAGCCATTCCCGAGCAGCCCCCTTGCACAGCCGAAAACCATTGATTCCAACTCTTTTAACACACCTAATAGCTTCCAAAACAACCCCTAACTATCATACAACAATCAGCCCTCATTTTCCAACATAAAACAGCCCTAAAACTCACTTCTAAACCCTCCTAAAACCCCTCCAAAACCCAAATACGAATTTCTTAATAAAACCAATTAAAAATGATATATGTTGGACCATTCGGGCTACAAACAACACATATAATAATAAGAATTCAAAAGCTTCAACATTGAACAACAAAGTTAGGATTTTTAACTTAAAAGTTCAAAAACTCAAAACATGAGACAATGGGTTTTTATGAAAACTAAATACATTGAGAGAAAGAGGAAGGTGAGGGCAGCTCAAAAGTACCATTACCTTTTAAAAATCATCAAGGATGAAGGATGGAGGAGATGAAATGGAAGCTTCAATGGTGGGAGGGGGTTTCACGTTGGGTGTGTTTTGGGAGGTAGAAGATGACACAAATTTTGGGTGTTTTGGAATTAAAAGGGTTTTTATTTTTACAAGGCACTTATTTACGAAACTGCCATTAATGAAATGGCTATTGGGCTTGGGTTTAAATAAAAATTGGATCCAACACATTTGTTTTATTTGTAAACAAAACCCGAACCAATATTTAATTTATTTAAATTATAAAACCGAACCCGAATATTATTAAAACATTATTTTCACCCGACCCCTAAACACGGGTGTTACAACTCTCCCCTACTTAAGGAAATTTCGTCCCCGAAATTTATCAAACAGAAAGAGTCACTGACACATGCTCCTCCACACTTTCTCTCACCACAACACACCCACCAACTCGGTAGACTCACCACACAACATTAGCTAACTGATGTCAAAATCTCAACGGGTCCTTTCAATGCATGACCATTTTAAATTCAACTCAATCTTTTCAACAACATAACACGGAACAAAACTGGCTCACACTTCTGAATCATAGATACACAAAACACATCACAAACCCATTTCTAACTCTGATGGTAACTGCAACAATAAACAACAGAACTAGCTCGATTCACAGTCTCATACAATACTGCTTGAACACTTGACTCATAACCTTCTCTGACTGATCCTCTGTCTTCATCAATTAACCAAACACTATGCAGACGTCTTCAAAAATCTAGCAGAAAACTCGAATCTCTACTGACCACTATCAAACACAAGACACTGTACAAATCACGCTCCTGCTAAGGCACAACTCTGCCATCTCACACAAGGTACAAGTAACCTGAACATGTATAAAATGGGCACACTCGATGTAACTATCATTGCTTACTCGGCTAAACTCTCTCGTAAGAAATCAAAGGCGAACCGGACATAAAGATCCTCAAATCCATTTCCCACTTTCATTAAGGATCTTCCATGAATGTAACAAACTAGAAGAAACTAATGCTCGATCTTGACACACTAGCAAACTATACACTTACTCGCATACTGAACAACGTCATTCATCAACTCAACCCAGAAGTACTCATCTCCAACTCGCAATACGTCTTCATACAACTCAGATGCACTGGAAATGAACTGCCGTATGCTTCGGTCAACACAATATGTCTCAAAACACTATGTCAATCGGTACAACAATTCTGTCTCTAACAATACAAATTCCATCATCTCTTAACTGTACTCTGAAGGTTTTCTTTCTGATATGCCTGGCACGTGAGGTGCCAAGAATCTGTCTTGCAACTGTTTCTCTTCAACATTCTGACTCAAAGTAGTCTCAACCCGAAGCTCGGCCACAAAACTACTATCATTTGATATACGGAATTCGGCAATTGCAACTCGTAACTCAACTACTAATCTAACAGCAAATACAACTCGGAACATCGGTTGCTACGTAGACTCTCTTCAGGTAGTACTCAATCTTTGAGATCACGGTCTTCAAGCAATTCTAACTACTCATGTTGTTCAAGTTCCAACCCTTCCTAAGTCTTCAAATATTTCAAGTTCTGATGACACGTACATATACATTGTGCATTTCTTACTATACAAGCTTTGTCTCTAAGTCTTCGAAGCAAATACAACTGTAATTAACTCTAAGTCTAGTGTCGGATAATTCTTTTCAAGGTCTTTCAACTATCTCAATGAATAGGTCACAATCTTCTATCTCGCGTAAGCACCCAACCTAACTCTACATGTACACATCACCATGGTTCACAACTCTTTCTCTAGTATAGGCTGGATCAAGGTCGAAGATCTCTTCAAAGTTTCTTTCAGCTTCTCAAAGGCTCATTGTCTCGCATCTAACCACACAACTGCACATTCTTCTATAGCAATCTATCAATGGAGCAACTATCTTCAAAAGACTATTTACAATTCTCTGAAAGTAACAGTACTAGACCTAGGAACTATAGATATCTACCACAGTCTTCAATTTCTTCCAACTCATGTCTTCTTTTGACCACTTGGGATTTACTCTAATACGCTCGGCAAATCTACATGTCCCAGGAGGACATCTTCTTTAACTTGGAGTTCACGCTTGCTCAACTTGGCATACAACTGATTCCCTAAAAGGATCTACAACCCTAACTTCAAGGCTTGTCATGGTCCTCCTCGGTATGTGAACATACCCACGTATCATCTAAAAGAGCTACTACAAACTGATCAAGGACTTAGGAAAAACATTCTGCTCAACATCTCTATGAAGGTAACTAATACACTAGTCAAACAAAACGGCATAACTCAGAGCTCAAGGTGATCACATCTTGCCCCTAAAGCTGTCTTCGGTACTTCAACTTTTCTCACTTTCAACTGGTAATAATCGGATCTCAAATCAGTCTTCAAGTAGGCTGAAGCACACACTAACTGACCAACAAATCACTGACACTCGGAAACGGATACTAATCATTCACTGTAACTTGTTTTGACTGTCTGAATTCTAAACACATTCTCGTACTGTCACTCTTTCTTCTTCACCAATTGTACTGTCATACTCTAAGACGACGTACTAAGCCAAACGAGTCTGAGGCCTAACAAATCTCAAATTTGGTTCTTCAACATTCTCAATTCTTTCAGAAATCACACGATATAGAGCAATCAAAACGGGAGCGAACTCGATGACGATCTCAAAAACAAACTCTTCTTCTCTAACAGGAGACAAACCGGGAAATTCTTCCAAACACTTTTAGGAAAACACAAACTATTCTAACATTCTGCGGTCTAATCCTCATTCAAAATCAAATTCATCACATTGGCTAGGCAAGTCTGTCAACTAACTCAATCGATCTTTGACCTCTAAAGTTGGATCAACATTCGATACGAAATCCACATTCCCACCTACCATTACAATCTCATAGTCATCCGTATGCTTTAAGAAAACTTTCATTATCTCAAAGTCTACCCTAACTCCATGTTCTACAAGCCATTTCATGCACCGACTTACATCAAAATCGAAAAAGGCAATTCCATCGCATCTACTGGAAACATGTGACCCTGAACCATCAACGAACATCCCTTGTACATCTTTCTGACCACGGCTGTATCCCCGAAGGAGCTAGTATCACCAACACCTACCCCTGGTACCTCACAAGGTGGATTTCAACAGCTTTGCAAACTCACTCAAAATACACAGACACGTAGATCCAGAATTAATCAGAAAAACAAGCCCAATGACTGTATCGAGGAATTACTTGCTACAACATCGACATCCTTCCGAAGCCAGCTCTTAAGTCTTCACTTCTATCATCATCTCATATCAAGATTGGTCACATTGTTCTCCCTCAACAGAAACCAGCTCATATACACGTTGCCCCAAACAAACAAACTGCACTCCCAACTCTGGTACGGTCATACTACCCTGAACTACAGCACTAGGCCCACGCCTCGGCTTCAAACTTACCAAAGACAACAATGCAATAATAAACAAAACACACAAGCAAGATTATTTAGGGTTAGCAAGAGCAAGGGTCCAAGGTGCTCAAGTATATTCCTTTACAAAAATCTTTTCAAATAAGTAATAGTAGCAATGGGAACTCGACACTACGCTTTAACACAAACATCATGCTAACACATGCTTTCGATCACCGTACTAACAAGCAAAACATCAAGCATACATGGCAAAACATTCACCGAGACATAACAACAACATAACACTTCAAACTTACCTCACTTACCTACCCGAGGTCTCGGAAACCTCAGGCTCTGATACCAATAAATGTAACCTCCTCGTCCCGGTCTGGCCGGATGACCGGTCCGAGTGAGCTACACGGGGAAAACCGAAGCGAAACCCAAAGGATTCCCCCTCGGTTAGCAACCCTATTTTTTTTTCTTTTTATAATAATCTTGCCTAGATGAATATTAAGTCCTATGTGATTCACAACAGCGGAAAACGTTCAAAGGAAAAACACATTCGAATCACAGCCACGCATAAACAGTCAATTTTAAGCTTATAAGGCAGGCAGTATCGATACCCTAATCAGGGGTATCGATACCCCCTTTCTAGGTCAACCCAAGAAGTCAACATGTGAAGACCGTATCGATACCCTTACCAGGGGTATCGATACCCTCTTCCTCGGTCAACCTTCCTTGGTCAACAGAATGGAACCGTATCGATACTCGGGAACACCGTATCGATACGCTCCAATCTAACTCCCACTTTCAAATTACAGAGACTTTGGAGGGTATTGATACCCTAGTCAAAATCTGGGCATTTGGGCAAAGAGTATCGATACCCTAACCAGGGGTATCGATACCCCCTGCACTGCAACTCCTCAAACTCAACTAAAACGGCCCCAACACGACTCTTCATGCATTTCTCGACTCACCTAAGCGTATACCAACATGCAAGCACACATAAATAAGCCATGGGTGTCATTCAACATAGATTTAAGCTTTCATACATAGCATTCAATTCAATGAGCAATATAGGCAATAATAAGCATACATGAAGGCTCAAATGGTCTTAAAAGCACAAGTCAAACACAAGAGGTTTGCAACCATACATAAGGCAACCTAAACACCCTAAAGCATGCCATCATACACACCAACAATCATCAAGGTATTACATGCATACAATCCATAATTAATTCAAACATCGCATTAGGCATTAACAACAATAAGCCAACACATAGGAGTCTAGATACAAGCTCCTAAGACACGTAGCATTTCCTATTGCTAGACTATTACATTATTTAATTAAATCATACTTGAGCAAACCACCACACGCTTGGACGCCCTTATCTTGCTCCTTGCTAACTCCAAGCTAAAGATCTGCATTGTCGGAAAAAGGAGAGCGTAAGCATAAAGCTTAGTGAGCGGAGCTCTAAAACATAACTACGACAATGCAGGGTTCAAAGCTTTCTTTAAAAGTAAAAGTCAACGCATACAAATCATCCAACTACCTAATCCTTCTACTAACATACGAGTTCAACCAAGGGTCAACAACATAGGCATTTATCATAGCATTACACCTCATAGTATGCATAAAGGTATGATCTTAGATTAAGGCAAACCATAAAAGAGAATGATATAGTGAGATACACATGAACAACACATGGTATGCACAAGCATAACCAAACACACACGGTGGGACTACACATCACCGTTTCGACTAGTAGTTTTCCAATGGGACTACACATCAAAGTACTCTTCTACTAGTCACTACCGGTGGGACTACACATCACCGGAGTCTTATACCATTCGCTACCGGCGGGACTACACATCACCGGAGCAACGACAACCATCACGTGAGGTTCGACACCAACCATGCAACACGATGCACAATTACTACCATACGACATGCACTCACTATATCATGCACAACCAAATCAAGATGTGACAAAAACCACAATTAGGCATCACTTCCTACTTGGAATCTTACCGATCACAAATGGTCTTACTCACCATTTTCGTGCACAACTTGCACCAATTTACTCACACCTTACAAGACATATCAACGACATCATTAATACCATCATACATGATCAACGATATAATATTAAGCAATCATAATTCTTCCCAAATTATTTAAGTTTCATGCTTGACAAACCATCACCACAAGTAATGAAAACAAATGGAAAAAGGGAAATTAAAGAGGCAATTCACAACAACTTACCCTTGAGTTTAATTCAACTTTTCAAGCCAAATCTAAATTCTTTCAAAACCATCTTTGAACCAAAACATTACTTGAAAACATTTTCACCTCCACATGCTAGAACCAACCTTTGAAATCAATTTAAAACATTAACCACTCACCTCATTTCCTTAAGCAAAACAAGCAAAGCCGACTCAAGCCTCCTCACTTCTGGATTCGATCCCAAAGCTTTACCAACGCAAATCCTTGCTTTTAATCGCCTCAACACAAGTAAATTAACCTCAAATCAGTCCACAACACAATGTAGCAAACCCGGAATACAATTCAAACATCAAACACTTGTTTTTCGAACCAAGAACAACCCCCAAAAAGCCATTCCCGAGCAGCCCCCTTGCACAGCCGAAAACCATTGATTCCAACTCTTTTAACACACCTAATAGCTTCCAAAACAACCCCTAATTATCATACAACCATCACCCCTCAGTTTCCAACATAAAACAGCCCTAAAACTCACTTCTAAACCCTCCTAAAACCCCTCCAAAACCCAAATACGAATTTCTTAATAAAACCAATTAAAAATGATATATGTTGGCCCATTCGGGCTACAAACAACACATATAATAATAAGAATTCAAAAGCTTCAACATTGAACAACAAAGTTAGGATTTTTAACTTAAAAGTTCAAAAACTCAAAACATGAGACAATGGGTTTTTATGAAAACTAAATACATTGAGAGAAAGAGGAAGGTGAGGGCAGCTCAAAAGTACCATTACCTTTTAAAAATCATCAAGGATGAAGGATGGAGGAGATGAAATGGAAGCTTCAATAGTGGGAGGGGGTTTCACGTTGGGTGTGTTTTTGGGAGGTAGAAGATGACACAAATTTTGGGTGTTTTGGAATTAAAAGGGTTTTTATTTTTACAAGGCACTTATTTACGAAACTGCCATTAATAAAATGGCTATTGGGCCTGGGTTTAAATAAAAATTGGATCCAACACATTTGTTTTATTTGTAAACAAAACCCGAACCAATATTTAATTTATTTAAATTATAAAACCGAACCTGAATATTATTAAAACATTATTTTCACCCGACCCCTAAACACGGGTGTTACAAAGACAATGTTGATATAAGTTCTGGTAGCCAAAAGGTCAGTTGAAAGCTCTAGAAAAGCTATATATTGCTACCAAAAGATAATTTCCATTGAAAGCTCCGAAAGAGCTAAATATATTCCTATTCAAAGGAACAATTGTAATGATCGTACTAGACAAGTACAAGTGAGATGAATCACATGTTATGGTAAACCAAAAGTTTACGAAATTCAGAAATGTATATACACACTTGTATATAGTTGGTATGATCGGTTAGACCATCCTGATCAATAATGATGCGAAAGTTATTGAGATTTATATGCACATTTATTAAAAGAACCTAAAGTTCTTGTGGTGCTTGTTCTGAAAGGAATTGATTAAATTCCACTTATTGAAAGAACACGAAGTTCTTGTGTTGCTTGTTCTCAAAGGAAATGATTAAGATCCCACTTACCAAAAGAACTTGAAGTTCTTGTAATAAAGTTGAGACTACATGTCTTGCATATATGAATGAAATATGAGTTCACATATCCACTAATGTGGAAAGTTTTATATGATTTTAGTAGATGCATCTACATTGTTTTATCGACTTACAACCAGAAGTTTGTGAGATTGATTTTAAAAAGATTCAGATTATGCAATTAGACTATTCTTCTTGAAAAGCTTGTGGGTTTATGTTTTAGGCTATATCAATTGATACAAAGCCTATTGATTATGAAAAATACGGTTTAGCAAAATTTCAATTGGATGCCTCCTCTTTAATAGCTAAACTATGAGAACAAAATAGTTATTATTTATATGGTATTTCCATATAGCAACACTTATACGCATCAACCCAACGAGTTATAATAAACTCCCTGTTATGATTGGTTTTTGGTTAGAGGCCATACATTTCCCATTTTATAATTTTTGAATGTGCGATATGAATTGCTCCACCACAACGCACAAAATGGGTAAATAAAAAGGGTTGCGAATATACATTGAGTACGAGTCTCCTTTTATGTTTAAATTCTTAAACATTAATTGGAGAATCATTTATGACATGATTTTTCTCAACATCAATGGGAGATAATAATCAACTGGATAAAGGAAAATGAATTATCGTTATCTAGATCCTCGTATATGAACCAGAAGTTCATAAGATAATTCATGTTATTACATGTCAACTGCCAGACATATTTACTAACCCAATGAGAGTAATTAAGTCTCATATACCAGCTGAAATGCTCTAAGTTTAAATTACATGTTAGAGCGAATGGATGTAAATCATGCCTGAAGCATGATAGTTGAAATGGTTCTAATAATCAAAATTCTCGTAAATGGAAAGTAATATGAGATGATCATATATTGGAGGCGGGTGCTCCTGAAGAGACCCAAGACATAACTAATAATAAAACTCTTGAAGAGTTCCAGGTACCTGAAATGAAGATTGAAATCTTGAAGAGATCATGATGAGTTATGTCATTACGAGAATGGAACTAGAAAATTGGAAAGTTATCGACAACGATTTTACAAACAATTTTACATAAAATACTTCTATAGAAGTAAAGAAAGAAATCGAGGATCTTGTATAAAATCTATCCAGAAGTATAGATATTGAATTGGCTGATGTTGAAAGACGTTTTGATCTTCTAAAAGAGAAGTATTTGGACCAACCGTCCAAACACATAAAGGTGTAATGCAAGTGAGGCACAAATAAGTAGTTGTAAATACAACTTGAACTATGATTTATGAAAAGTTTTAATTACTTCATGGTGGATGCAATTACTTTGGCAGTTATGAAAAATTTTACATGCGTTTAATTATTTGTGGATCCATATTTATCCTTGAAGGATTTAAAATGCTAGAAGCATTTAGAAATTTCCGAAGAAATTTATTTAGACATGTCTCATGAATATTATGGCGCATTTGGTATAATCGCCTTAGTGGATACTAATTGAGAAAATACTATAAGAATGATCAGATTTCCTTATGTATTTTATAAAGAAGTTTGGATCAAGATCCATCATGATAATTTTAGAACTCCTAAAGAGCTTCAAATTGGAAACTCATGAAGTACTTGAATCTTGACATCAAGTTTTTGTCGACCTGAAGATCGAGCATTTTTATATATTTCTTTTTGTCTATGAATAGACATAAGTTGAAAAAATCTTAAAAAAGATTCAATATGAATAAAGCATATCTATTGAGTATCCCAATAGTTGTAAGATTGTTGGATGTGAATAAAGATAATTATATCTTTTCTTGGTCTTGAAGCACTATATATTAGTTGGTCAAGAAATATCTATGAATATACAAAGATCATTACATTTAGATCTTCAAACATTCGTCAATGCCTCCTCAAATCTTATAGAAATAATTGTTATGCACAAGGCAAGCCAAAAATGTGTTTGGCTAAGACCATTGACCCAACATATCCAGAAGATATGTGATTTACTTTCACAAGATATGATACAAATGCTATCTTGTGTAGAGATAATGGAAGGTGGATACATCATGGAAAATATTACTCCAAAGTTTCGTCCCCCGCTATCTTTAGAAAAATAATATTCAAGTTTGAATTATGAAGATTCAAAGATCTTCTGTGATGTTTTCATGAGGGGGAGTAAATACGCGTTGCACTCTTTTCCCCTTAACTGAGGTTTTGTCCCAATGGGTTTTCCTAGTAAGGTTTATAATGAGGCAACATGTGGACTCTTTTTCCTTCACTAAATAATTTTTTTCCCACTTGGTTTTTATCTTAGTAAAGTTTTAACGAGGCACATTGTCTTCATAGACATCCAATGGGGAGTGTTATGAATATTTATCTATGTGGATGTCTATCATGATTAAAACTTTATCTAAGGTGTTTGATTTATTTATTATTAGGAATATTATCTCTATTAATTAGAGTTTAATGTATTATGTACTTCTTATGCCTATAAATAGATGATTCATCGAAGGCATTATATATACAAGTCTATATTTGAGAATAATACAAATCTCCCTCTTTCCCTCATCTTTTTCTTCTTCCATTCTTGTTCTTTGTTCTTATTATTGTTCTTTGTTATTTTATTCACAACAAAAAGATTTTTTTAAAAGAAAAATAAATATATAAATGTGTTTTAAAATAAGTTTTAAAATTAAAAAAAACAAAAGATAAAATTCAAAAGAGTTTTAATAAAAAAACAAATAACTCTAGGTTAAAAGTTTAAAATTTCAGAGAATAAGAGTTTGAAAATGTAAAAATCTTTTTTCCTAAAAAAGTGGTTTAACTAAAAAAGTTTGGAAAATGAAAAAGATAAAATTAAAAATGTAGAAACTTAATAAGACTAAAAAGCGAAAAATGTCAAAAAGAAAGGTTTTAGTTTTAAAGCTAAAAAAGAATAAAGGATTTTTTAAAAGAAACAATAAAAATAAACACAAAGGAATATTTCAAGTTTCTTGTTTTTTCTTTAGAAATAGGTCAAAACTTATGACTAGGTTCTAAAAGCTTAGATAGAGACGTGTTTGTAAAAAAAAATTCTTCACAAAAAAAACACACTTAAACAAACTCAAACCCACAATTAGGAATAAAAGACTTAGACCTTTTTAGGATTTAAATTAATCAAACCTAGAATGAATAAAAATGCTCAACACATTAAATTTTCATGTTGTTTGAAAAGTGAAATTAATTTAAAGCGGTGTCTTATCAAACGGGGATAACGGGTTAGTGCCAGAAATGTTAACGATGATTAAAGTTCATTTCTCAGGCGATAAGGTCGTTAAAATAAATTTATATTCATGAAATGGACAAATAAAATCGAACCTTCGTGAACTTGCAAATTCCAACTTTGAAAGTGTTTTTTGAAATCAATAAGGTACCAATTTTGGGCTTCAGGGGGTGCTAACCCTTCCCCACGCGTAACCGACCCCCGAACCCATTTTTCTAGTTTTCGTAGACCAAAACTGTTGTTTTATTAAAATAACCCCATTTTAAAGTGATACAATCACACTTTTCAAAAAAGATTGGTGGCGACCCTATTTTTTTAAGTTTTCCAAAAAGTTGAAGCTCCTAAAAAGGGTTGCGACACATTGTGAATTCAAATAAACTCCTCGGGAAGAGCTAATCAGTAAGCAATAGGTCCAACTCTTCCGATCACTTTGAATGGGCCGATGAAACGAGGACTTAGCTTCCCTTTTTTACCGAAACGAAGGATCTTCTTCCACGGAGATACATTGATGAAAGCCTTCTCACCCACCTCGTACTGAATATCTCTTCTTTTAAAATGAGTATAGGACTTATGTCGGTCGAAGGCAACCTTAAGCTGATCACAGATAATGGTCGTCCTTTCTTCGGTTTCCTGAAGTAAGTCAGCACCCAATATATTGTCTTCACTGAGTTCGGTCAAACAAAGAGGAGTTCTACATCTCCTTTCATAAAGAGCTTTACATGGAGCCATTTTGGTTGAGGCTTGGTAGTTGTTGTTATAAGCAAACTCGACTAAGGGTAGGGATTTCAACCACGTATTCCTGAAGTCGATGATACAAGCTTGGCGTATATCTTCCAAGATCTACAAGGAGGAATCAGAATTGGTACAAACACTTATGCACATAACTCAAAGAAGGGTTTAAAGTTACCTAAATAACTCTTTCAGATTGGCCTTCGGTTTGAGGATAGAAAGCAGTGATAAGATGCACTTGCATTCCCAAGGCCTCATGTAAGGTCCTCTAAAATCGAGCTGCAAATCTTGGATCACAATCGGATATAATGGATACAGGAACTCCATGTAACTGAATGACTTCACAAATATACAACTCTGCGAGCTTAGGCAGACTAAAATCCATTCTCACTAGAAGGATGTGAGCAGACTTGGTGAATCGGTCTACGATAACCTAGATGTCATCATTTTTCTTTGGTGTCATAGGCAGACCACTTACAAAGTCCATTTTGATACGCTCTCGTTTCCACTTTGGAAGCTCGATAGGCTGGAGGAGGCCAGTTGGCACCTTGTGCTCTGCTTTGATTCATTTGCATGTTAAACACTTTGGCACAAAGTTTGTGATCTCACTTTTCATTCCGAACCACCAATGTAACTCTTTTAGGTCCTTATACATTTTGATAGCTCTTGGATAAACAGAGAAGGAGTAGAATGAGCTTCACTCAAGATTTGATTTCAAAGATCACCATCATCAGGAACACATACGTGGTTACGGAAACATAGCAACCCTTCAAAATTCAAAGCAAAGTCAGGATCTAAATTATCCTTGACCTTAGCAATGAGAGTTTGCAACTTCTTATCAGATTCTTGGAGTGCTTTGATTTGAGATACAATGGTCGACTGAACTCTCAATTCATCCAACAACTTGCCATGCTTCTTAAGCCGAAAATGAGCATTCAGACATCTCGAAGATGGAGTAGGTTTCTGACTAAGAGCATCAACTACAACATTAGCTTTATCGGGATGGTAATCAATAACCAAATTGTAGTCCTTAAAAAGCTTCATCCACCATCATTGACGGAGATTCAACTCTTTTTAAGTCAGAAGATACTTTAAGTTCTTGTGATTGGTGTATAGGTAACACTTCTCACTGTAAAAGTTATGTCGCCAAATCTTCAAAGAAAACACATTGGCAGCTAACTCCAAATCATGTGTCAGATAGTTTAGTTCATGTGGCTTAAGCTGACGTGAAGCATAAGCTATGAATTTGCCTTCTTGCATCAGGACACAACCTAATCCCAAGTGGGATGCAACACTGTACACAATGAATTATTGCACGACTCGGGTTGCAGCAAGACATGGGCATGAGTAAGGACTTGCTTGAACTGATCAAAGCCTCTTTGTTGATCTACAGGTCACAGAAAAGGAATGTCATTATGGAGAAGCCTTGTTAAGGGTGCAACAATCACTGAGAACCCCTTAACGGACCTACGGTAGTAGCCTGCAAGGCCAAGAAAACTACGAACCTCTCCCACATTCTTTGCAGGAATCCAGTCAAGGATTGCTTGAATCTTCTTTGGGTCAACTTGAAATCCCACAAAAGAGATCACATTTCCCAGAAAGGATACTTCTGATAGCCAGAATTCACACTTGCTGAATTTGGCGTATAATTGTTTCTCTCGAAAAGTTTGAAGCATAATCTGGAGATGTTCGTCATGATGTCATCTATAAAATTAAGATCAAGATGTCATCTATAAAGACAACCACGAACTTATCAAGATAGGGTCGGAACACACGATTCATTAAATCCATAAAGGCTCCAGGTGAATTCGTGAGCCCAAAAGGCATCACTAGGAATTCATAGTGGTCGTATCTAGTTCGGAAAGAAGTCTTTGGAACATCAGACTCTTTCACTAGCATATGATAATATCAAGACCGAAGGTCGATCTTAGAATAGACAGAATCATCTTTCAATTGGTCGAAGAGATCATCAATTCTCGGAAGCGAATACTTGTTCTTTATCGTCACCTTGTTCAACTGACGATGGTCAATGCATAGGCGCATCGATCCATCATTCTTCTTAACGAACAATATCGGTGCTCCCCAGGTTGAGGAACTTGGTCGGATGAATCCCTTATTTGAAAGGTCTTGGATTTGGGCCTTTAGTTCTTTTAACTCCACCGGGGCCATTCTATACGGAGTGATGGAGACTGGGGTAGTTCCAGGTTGCACTTTGTTGACACTCCAAAAGTACTAATTCTTATGCTTATTTCACATGCTCTTTCGTGTCTTATAAGTACATTTAGCTGCATTTAGGTTGTAAAGTCATGCATTGCATAAAGAGTTAGGATTCAGTGTTATGTCAGTGTGAAGGGTTGTTTTTGGCACCTTTTTGTATGTTGGCATAGCTGATGGCACAATAGCTGGTAGAGCAAGAGCAAGTTAGCCCAAGAAGGAGACAACACCAAGGAGGATGTCGAGTAGTCGTTGGCACAAAAAGACCTTTAATGCCAAGCACCGGTCGGCAAAGAAGAACATTTGATGCCAGGCCAAGAAGATGCTGACCCTGAGAAAATACGACTAGATCAGACTGCGAGAAAATATGGATTGGATCAATTTTCGAAAAAATATCAGACAAGTAGTGCCAAGCGTGGTTCGGAGTACCATGTCGAGCCCTAATCTGACCAGCCGTAGGATTCAAACGCCGGATAAGATGATCACCTTCCTTATCCCTGCACGTTCAAAATTCAAATCCAAGATAATCCTAGGCAATCCATGGAGTCCTATTTAAATCTGATCAAAGCAAAATTGACGAGAGAGCGGGACGAGGAAGGAGAGTGATCGGAGATAAGGTTTGATGGAGCACTGACTAGAGATCCAAGGCAGCATTTAAAGCAATTAATGAAGATATGCCAATTAATTCAGCAACCAGGAGTGTCTGAGGATACTGTGAAGCTGAAACTATTTACTTTTTCTTTGAGAGATAGAGCGTAGACTTGGCTCAATTCTTTGCCACTTGGCTCAGTCACTTCATGGGCAAATCTATGCCAAATGTTTCTAACACGATTCCAGTCGTCGACGCTCACTGCCAAGCTATGTGGTGAGATCATTACCTTCAGGAAGGCTGAGGACGAGATCCTATATGATGCCTGGGAAAGATTTAAAGACTTGTTGAGGTGGTGTCCTATGCACGGGTTCCCAAATTGGACCCAGATACAAACCTTCTACAACAGATTGAACACATAGACAAGGACTGTTGTTTATGCTTCAACTGTCACTTGGCATAGTAATTAAAAAGGGAGTGCCAACTCTCGCTTGGAAATATGCTTAAAAAAGATAATCATGCCAGAGAGAAAAACACTATCGAGACAGTTGCGATTTATTAAAAACTAAACATAAACCATAGTGTTCAACGCAAACACCCCTCACCAACTATGAAGTCAGTTCATGGTGAGGGTATCAACCAAAAAACCATAATCGTTTTTAACATTCATCATCAATAAAACTAAATGAAACTAAAATAACAACAAAGAGCATTGGCTAGAAGAGGGTCTCTCGATGTAGCTCCTCACAGCCAGGGTCTAAGTTGGATGTTGAACCTTATCTCTGATCACTCCCCTTCCTCGTTCCGCTCTTTCATCAATTTTGCTTTGATAAGATTTAAATAGGACTCCATGGATTTCCTAGGATTATCTTGGATTTGAATTTTGAACGTGCAAGGATAAGGAAGGTGATCATCTTATCCGGTGTTAAGGCTGGTCAGATTAGGGCTGATGTCATCATGTCATAACTTTTCTGGCATCGCAGCTCGGCATGGTACTCCGAATCGCGCTTGGCACTGCTTGTCTGCTATTTTTTCGAAAATTGATCCAATCCCTATTTTCTCGCATTCTGATTTGGTCCTATTTTTTAGGGGGTCAACATCTTCTTGGCATAGCATTAAAATGTTCTTCTTTGCCAACTGGTGCTTGGCATTAAATGGTTTTTTTTTGTGACAACGACTACTCGACACCCTCCTTGGTGTTGTCTCCTTCTTGGGCTAACTTGCTTTTGCTCTGCCAGCTGTTGTGCCATCAGCTATGCCAACTTGCAAAAAGGTGCCAAAAACAACCCTTCACACTGACATAACAATGAATCCTAACTCTTTATGCAATGCATGACTTTACAACCTAAATGTAGCTAAATATACTTAAAAGACAAGAAAGAACATGCAAAATAAGCATAAGAATTAGTACTTTGGGAGTGTCAACAAAGTGCAACCTGGAACTACCCCGGTCTCCATCACTCCGTATAAAATGGCCCCGGTAGAGTTAAAAGAACTAAAGACCCAAATCCAAGACCTTTCAGATAAGGGATTCATCCGACCAAGTTCCTCAACCTGGGGAGCACATGTATTGTTCGTTAAGAATAATGATGGATCGATGCGCCTATGCATTGACCATCGTCAGTTGAACAAGGTGACAATCAAGAACAAGTATTCGCTTCCGAGAATTGATGATCTCTTCGACCAATTGAAAGATGATTATGTCTTTTATAAGATCGACCTTTGGTCTGGATATTATCAAATGCTAGTGAAGGAGTATGATGTTCCAAATACTGCTTTCCGAACTAGATATGACCACTATGAATTCCTAGTTATGCCTTTTGGGCTCACGAATACACCTGCAACCTTTATGGATTTAATGAACCGTGTGTTCT
Organism: Hibiscus tridactylites; assembly: GCA_958450335.1. Taxonomy (NCBI): domain Eukaryota; kingdom Viridiplantae; phylum Streptophyta; class Magnoliopsida; order Malvales; family Malvaceae; genus Hibiscus; species Hibiscus tridactylites. The sequence goes on along the minus strand of OY288287.1, from coordinate 52,179,607 downwards.
GACTCTATCTTGATAAGTTTGTGGTTGTCTTTATAGATGACAGTTTGATAAGACACCACATTAAATTAATTTCTCTTTTCAAACAACATGGAAAATTTCTGTGTTAAGCATTTTATTCATTCTAGGTTTAATTATTTTAAATCCTAAAAAGGTCTAAGTCTTTTATTCCTAATTGAGGGTTTGAGTTTGTTTAAGTGTGTTTTTTTTTCTGAAGAAAATCTTTCTACAAACATGTCTCTCTCTAAGCTTTTAGAACCTAATCCTATGTTTTGACCTATTTCTAAAGAACAAACAAGAAACTCGAATTATTCTTTTGTATTTTTATTATTTTATTGTTTCAAAAAAACCATTATTGTTTTTCTTTTTATCCTTAAAACTTAAACTCTTCTTTTTATCAGTTTTGCTTTTCATTCTTATTTTATTTTTTTCTTCATTTTTCAAACCTTTTAGTTAAACAATTTTTTAGGAAAAGGATTTTTAAATTTTTTCAAACTTTTATTCTCTAAAATTCTAAACTTTTATTAAAACTCTTTTTTTAGAATTTTATCTTTTGTTTTTTCTTTTAAAACTTATTTTTTCAAACACATTTATTTATTTCTTTTTTTCTAAAAAACCTTCTTTAAATCACATAAGAACTTTATATTAAAACTTTTATTCTAGAAATCAAAATCTTTTTTCAAAGCTCAAAAACTTCTTAGTTTTATTTTATGCCCTTAATTTATTAAAATTTTATTTCAAACCCCACTTTATTTTCTAACAAATTAAGACTTATTTATTTATTATGATTTATCATCTTTTATTAAATTCTTTGATTTTAGTTTTTTTCTAAAACATTAATTCATTTTTATTCTTAAATCCGAAAGGATCAAAACCTCTTTTTAGTGCCAATTATTTCATTTTCAAGATCAAAATTTTAAAAACAACAATTTTATTTTATTTAAGAATCTAAAGGATTAAAACGAAAACTAAAGCAAAATAATGAGCGAAAATTATTACCGAATACCAATTTTGATATTATAATCCAAATTGCAACCTAAGAACATGAACAAACAAAAAATTCATCCAAGAAAATAAAATTAAGAACAAAGAAAAGAAAAAGAGAAATTACCGAAAGTGTAGAAACCAGGAACTATCTCCACTCGAACTGATTCCAATTGCCACCGGAAAAATAGCTTGCTTCCAACCCAAAAATTTGAACCAAAGTTACTCCAAACTCGAACAATTTCTAGCAATTTCAGATGATTTTTCAGAGGTGATTTTCGGATGAATTTGGGTGTGTATTCTTGGTGAATTGGCGTGTGTTCAAATGAATGAAAAAGGGCTCAATTTATAGGGTTTTGGTGCTTAGAGATCAAGCTAATTTGGAGACAAATCATGAAATTAATTGTAAAACCTATGTTTGATTTTGATATAATTAAATCTTTAAGGATCAATTTGAAAAACTTAAAATTGTTTTATAAGTCCCTTTTTAAATCACCAACTCTTTAAAACTGATTTGAAAAACTCAAACTCAAAATATTTTCTAAGTGTTCCAAGGCCAAACTATTGAAAATCGTCCAGGTGTATCGATACGCTTCTAGCCGTATCGATACATTTTTACCAAAGTTGGCTACTAGAGGAACACGTATCGATACGCTCTTAACCTGTATCAATACGCCCCTTCGTAAAAGTCTAAAGAGTTTGAATGGCGTACCGATACGACTTCATCCGTATCAATACGGACTTAATGAATTTTAAATTCAAGTCGGTTTAAATATTTTGACCGTTGGTGTCAGTTGGTTAGGTAACTAAATTTTAAATTGGTCGTTGACCCGTATCGATACGGTAAACTCTCGTACCGATACGGAAATTGACAGTGAGCTAAGTTGAGAAAAAGGTATCGATACGGTCTTAGCCGTTTCGATACCCCGTACCGATACGCTTACGTGCGTATCGATACCCCTTATTTATTGCACACAATGACTCTTTCTTTTCTGAGACAGGTAGCAATACGGCTCCCCGTGTACCGATACGGATAGCTGCAGAAGTGCATTTATGGTGGTGAGAGAGGGTTCCAACGGCTCTATTCAAGTTCCCAACCACCCAAACGGCTAGAATTAATGAAGGAGGTAAAAAATGAAGCCCTTTGAAGGTCAGCAACAACCATTCAACACACAATCATCATCAAAGCAAAAATCCAAACCCTTGAGCTATTCAAAGTCAAATTCTTGTACCCAACTCTAGTGTCTTTCAATTGTCAAATTGTATTGTGAGTTTTGGGTTATTGAAATTGTAATTGGGTAGACAAATTATCCTTTGAGAGGAATCATTTGAGTTTACCACAACTTGTCTTTGTCTTTGAGTGGATTAAGCTTTGGGTAGAAAGCTTAATCGAAATTGTAAGATTACCTCCTCATCCAAGAAAAGGGGAAGAAATCAAGTAGTGAATTGTTTAAAAATCCTTAGTGGGAACTAAGGTAGTGGATGTAGAGTTTATTTGGAGAACTTGAACCACTATAACTACTTGTGTCACTTTTATTTTTCACTCTTTCTTCCCACCAAAATTTTAATTGTCAGTTCACCCCCCTTTTGGCCATTTGCAATTGTTCGATCAACTCAACAATTGGTATCAGAGCTACACTCATTGGAAGGATTACAACCCTCTTGAGTCGATTCTAGGAGAGTTTGATCAACAACAAGTCAAGCAATGGCATCCACCTCCAACTATGAGTCCCAATCCACCACCAAGCCATCATTCTTCAATGGGGACAACTACCCATATTGGAAGAATAGGATGAGGCTTTTCATAAAGTCTACCGACTACATGGTGTGGGATGTGGTTGAAGAAGGTCCTTACATTCCCATGAAGAGAGATGGAGAAAGACTTGTCCCAAAGTTCAAGGCCGAGATGACGAATGATGAAAGAAGAAGGATGCAAGTGAATGACAAAGCTCTTCATGTGATATTTTGTGCACCTGGTCCGGATATCTACTCCAAGGTATCTTCAATCGAAAATGCCAATGAGGTTTGGGACACCCTCGAGACAACATATAAGGGAACTAGTGACGTCAAGGAGACAAAGATTGAGCTACTCAATCTAAGCTATGAGAACTTTAAGATGGATCCCGAAGAAAGTGTCTCCAAGATGTTTGATCGATTCTCGGTCATTGTCAACGGATTGAAGGGTTTCGGCGAGATCATTCCCGAAGACAAGCTAGTGAGAAAATTGTTGTACTCTCTTCCGGAGTCATGGGATGGCAAGAGAACGACCATTATTGAAGCTAGAGATTTGAAGACTCTCAAGCTTGATGCTCTTGTTGGATCTCTACTCACCAATGAGATCATGAGGAAGGGAAGAGAACAAGAGAAGAAAATAGTTGAGAAGAAGGAGATTGAGAAGAAGAAAGTGGGAATCCCTCTAAAAGCTTCACATCAAGAAAGCGATTCTAGTGAGGATGAATATGAGAAGATGGCCATGTTGGCCAAACGGTTTACTCGGTTCATGAAGTCAAATCGTGGAAGAAAATTCATTAGAAAGGGAGACTTCAAGAGAAAGAGCAAGGAAGAAGAGAAGGACCAAATTACTTGTTATGAATGCAAGAAACCGGGCCACATCCGTTCTGAGTGTCCTTAATTGAAAAAGAAAAGCTTTAGGAAGAAGAACAAGCTCAAAGCACAAATAGCTACTTGGAGTGACGATGAGTCATCCGAGGAAGATGAGGAAGTGGCCAATCTATGTCTCATGGCCATTGATGATGAACCTAAGGTAAACTCTAACTTATCCAATTTCGATTTTACTTTTGATGAACTTCAAGATGCTTATGATGAATTGCAAGAAGTGTATGAAGAGTTAGTAGGAAAATACAAAGAATCCATTTTGAAAAACAAGAAAACCATTTTCGATTTGAAAAATCAAAATGAGACATTTTCTAAAGCTAACTCCGAATTGGAAAAGAAGGTTTTGTTTTTAGTAAATCTTTCAAATGATCTTAAAAAAAATCTTGAACTTGAAAAACTTCTTTCCGATTTTCAAGATTATCACACAAAGGAAGTGGATAATCTTAAAACATCTATTGCTATTGGGAAAAATAATTTTGAAAAAGGAAATCATTCTAAATCCCAATATGTAAAAAGAAAACCTTTTATACCTAAACAAAGAAATTTTAATAAGCAATCTAGAGGTCAAAGAGTTAGGAGTGTTTGGGTTCCTAAGGAACTCATTATTTGGGTACCAAAAATCAAGGCCTAATTTCTTTGTTTGTAGGGGGAGCATTGCTACAAGGCTAAAGCTTCAAGCAAAAATTCTTGGTACCTTGATAGTGGATGCTCAAGACACATGACCGGTGACAAGAGTCGATTTGTGGAACTAAAGCCAAAAGGTGGTGGAGTGGTAACTTTCGGTGACAACTCTAAAGGCCACATTAGGAATAGGCTCCATTGGTAATCACTCTTCTATTTTCATTGAAAATGTTTTGTATGTCAACGATCTTAAGCATAATTTGTTGAGTATTAGTCAATTGTGTGACAAGGGTTTTAATGTTTTATTTGATAAAAGTGGTTGCAAAATTGTAAACATTAAAACAAATCAACTAATGCTCATTGGTTATCGCATAGGGAACATTTACATTGTGCATCTAGATGACATTCATTCATCTCATACATGCTTAGTTGCACATGATGAACATGACTCATGGCTTTGGCATAGAAAATTAGGACATGCTAGCATGAGTGTTTTAGAAAAATTAATTTCCCTTAATCTAGTTAGAGGTTTACCCAAACTTAAATTTTCTAATGATAAAATTTGTGATGCATGCTCAAAGGGTAAACAACATAGAACTTCTTTTAAATCCATAAATGATGTCTCTACTAGTAGATGTTTACAATTGATTCATATGGATCTTTTTGGGCCTATTAGAACAATGAGTTTGGGTGGAAAATCATATGCTTTTGTGCTTGTAGATGACTATTCTAGGTATACTTGGGTTCTATTCTTAAGTACAAAGGATGAGGCTTTAGAAAAATTCATCACATTTTCTAAAATAACTCAAAATGATCTTGAACTTAAAATTTCTCACATTAGAAGTGATCATGGAACCGAATTTCAAAATCTAGGTTTCGATGAGTTTTTAAATGAAAATGGGATTAGCCACAATTTTTCCGCACCTCGCACTCCTCAACAAAATGGGGTAGTTGAGAGGAAAAATCGAACTTTAGAAGAAATGGCTAGAACCATGCTTTGCGAAAATAATTTACCTAAATATTTTTGGGCGGAAGCCACAAATACCGCTTGCTATATTATTAATCGAGTAATGATTAGGCCAATTTTGAAGAAAACACCTTATGAGATTTTAAAATCTAAGAAGCCTAACATTAGCTATTTTCATCCTTTTGGTTGCAAGTGTTTTGTTTTGAATAATGGTAGAGAAAACTTAGGTAAATTTGATGCTAAAAGTGATGAAGCTATTTTCTTAGGGTACTCTTTAAACTCTAAAGCCTATCGTGTATTTAATAAAAGAACTATAGTAGTTGAAGAGTCAATACATGTTGTTTTCGATGATAACCTCCTTCCGAGGAAGGAATCTTGTGATGATGATGATGTAGGAATCATTGATGCCATTGATGGAGGACAAACGTCAAAGGTGGATGAGATTCCAACTAAAGATGAGGATACACAAGATCCACCTCTTGAAGCCTTGAAGGACTTGGCTCTTGAGGAAAGGGAGATGTCTTACCCAAGGGAGTTAAACTATGTCAAAGGTGGTGAAATGTTGGGTGATCCATCCAAGGGGGTAACTACTAGATCTTCTCTCAAATTAATGAATCATGTTGCATTTCTTTCATGCATTGAGCCTAAAAATATTAAAGAAGCTTTAAAAGATGATTTTTGGATTTTGGCCATGCAAGAGGAATTAAATCAATTTGAGAGAAGTAGAGTTTGGACATTAGTTGAAAGGCCTAATGATCAATCTACTATAGGTACAAAATGGGTTTTTAGGAATAAAGTAGATGAAAGTGGTAATATAGTGAGAAACAAGGCTAGGCTTGTTGCTCAAGGCTATACACAAGAAGAGGGAATTGATTTTGATGAGACTTATGCACCCGTAGCTAGGATGGAAGCTATTAGAATGTTGCTTGCATTTGCATGTTATCATGATTTCAAGCTTTTTCAAATGGATGTGAAAAGTACCTTTTTAAATGGTTTTATAAATGAAGAGGTGATGTTGAACAACCACCGGGTTTTGAGGATTCAAAATTTCCAAACCATGTGTTTAAACTTACAAAAGCTCTCTATGGTTTAAAACAAGATCCTAGAGCTTGGTATGAGAGACTTTCAAATTTCTTAATTGAAAAGGGTTTTGAAAAAGGAAAGGTGGATACAACACTCTTCATAAAAAGATATAACAATGACATCTTAGTAGTTCAAATATATGTTGATGATATCATTTTTGGTTCTACTAATGAGTGTTATTGTAAAGAGTTTTCTAAGCTAATGCAAGGTGAGTTCGAGATGAGCATGATGGGGGAGCTCTCATTCATTTTGGGACTCCAAATCAAACAAAGGAAAGATGGTACCTTCATAAATCAAGCTAAGTACGTGAATGATATGCTCAAGAAGTTTGGCTTGGAGAATGCAAAACCTCAAGCCATTCCTATGAGTTCGTCCATAAAGCTTGACAAAGATGAAGGAGGTAAGTGTGTTGATTCTAAGCTTTATAGATCCATGATAGGTTCTTTGCTTTACCTTACCTCAAGTAGACCAGATATTTGTTTAGTGTTTGCTTGTGTGCTAGGTTTCAAGCTAGTCCTAGAGAATCACACTTAGTTGCCATTAAGAGAATTTTTAGATACCTTAGAGACACACCTACTTTAGGCCTTTGGAATCCTAAAGATTCTTCCTTTAGCCTTCATGCTTATTCAGATGCGAATTATGAGGGATGTAAGATAGATAGGAAAAGTACTTCCGGGACATGCCAATTCTTAGGTAGTAAGCTCGTATCTTGGTTCTCTAAGAAACAAAATGGCGTAGCCTTATCTACCACCGAAGCAGAGTACACATCTTTAAGAAGTTGTTGTGCTCAAGTCCTTTGGATGAAGCAACAACTCTTAGATTATGGTGTTGAAGTAGAAACCATACCCCTTAAGTGTGACAACACTAGTGCCGTTTGTCTCACAAAGAATCCCATCCAACACTCTAGAACTAAACACATAGAAATTCGACATCATTTTATTAGAGATCATGTTTTGAAAAATGATGTTGTTATAGAATATGTTGACACCTTGAACCAATTAGTGGATATATTTACAAAACCTTTAGATAAAGAGCGTTTTTGGTCCCTTAGGAGAGAGTTGGGTCTAGCTAGCCTATCTTGACCTTTTAGGACCTCTTTCTGCTTAAAATTGCTTGATTTTGTGAAATTGCATGTTTTATGTGTTGTAACTCTTGAAAATATCCATGCCTATAGTTAGGGGGAGTATGATTCTATTAAAATATGCTTAGAACTGTTCATTCATCATTTGCATACACTTAGGAGATGTTAAAATCGAGCCTATGGTTGTTCTTTAGGACTAAATATGTATTTCTGGGCATAGGGTATCGATACAGTTCTACGCGTATCGATACATGTTCTTCATTCAAATTCCCAGAATTCGTTTTGCCTTAACGGGTATCGATACGATTAAACCCGTATCGATACGAGCTTCAAATCATTTCGATATGGATCTCATCCGTTTCAATACGATTCTCCAATGGGCATTTTTAAGGAAATGACGTTTTTACCCTCGTATCGATACACCCTCACGCGTATCGATACTCGATTGTGCAGACAGATTTTAATTTGGCATTTAAAGTGTTCAATTTTTACCAAAACTAAAATTCTTCAAACCCTAAAAACCCTAGCCGTTTTTGCCTATAAAAGGGCTCTTCCTCCCTCATATTTTCACACCACAACTCAAAATCTAAAAGAGTTTTTCTATCAAGCAAAGCTTTAAGCTCCTTCTCATCAAAATTGTGCTAGAATTTTCTTCAACCTCTCAAGTTTCTATCAAGGTAAAATTTCTTTCTTTTTCTTTTTCAATATTTTTTTCCTGTTTTTTATGATTCATCTTTTTAACAAAACTTTTGTTCTTCAAAATTTCGTTTTCTTCGGGTTTTTTTCAAAAAAATTTTTACCTTGGTTCTTAACTAAATTGAAGAAATCTATATGCATGATTTTTCTTTTAGATCATGGCACCAAAGGAATCGAGGAAGCGATCAAGGGTTTCTCAAACCGGTGAATCATCCAATCTTGGAATGGTTGCACGTCCGAACTACACTTCCATCTATGAACAATCCTTTGAAAATCCCGAGGGTCTCGCATACTTTCGTCAATTCGAGAATTACAAGATTCGTGCAGAAAGGGTAATATCCATCCCTTTTCTTAACTCGGAGCGTTTCCAATTTGAATATCTTCCTTTGCTCCGACGTTGGAATTTCATGGATTTTCTATCTATTCTCGGTTTTTATTACCGTCTTTTAGTTTTGATTTTCTACACTAATGCCAAATGTATTTCTTGCAATGGGGAAGTTACCGCCATTAGTTATTATCTCATGGGAAAGAAATTCTTCCTTGAGGTCAAATCCATATATGAAGTTTTTAAATTGGAGGATGAAGGCATTGAAGATGAGAATGCTTTAGGGCATGTTCTTAGTGGCTCCGTCACCGCCCTAAATGCTCAAGATCAGATCCTCCATTTGATGGTGTCTTGGTGGTTTAGGCCCTCCGGAGGAAAATATTCTACCATCCGTCAAGTGGATGATTTTTGGATCTGTTGCTTTCGTGAGCGAAAGCGTCCTAACCTTGCTCGAATCATGTTCGCGGAGATCGTCTATCTTGTGCAAAATCGTCACACCTCTCTCGTCACCTCTTTCACCTACGGTACGGCCTTAAGTTATTTCTTTGTGAAAAAAGGATATTGATTGCTCTTTTGACTACCCAACTCCTCTTACCGATCCCATTGATGAGCGATCTCTTGCACGGGGAAAGTTCCATTATTTTAATGGTAATTGGGTTCGTCTTGCCGATCTACCACCCGAGGCCGCGGCCGTATTTGAAGAACCTCAAGGTGATCAAGCTCCTCAAGCACCTCAAGCTCCTCAACCCTCCATGGATGCTCTCATGACAATCCTCAATGAGCAATTTACCGGGTTGCGCACGGACATGGGAAATCGTCTTACCGCCCTTGAAACAACTTTTGATACAAGGATGACGAGCATGGAGAATCGCCTCACATCTCTTGAAAGCGGTCATAATTCCTTAAATATTTCCCTCTCCGCTTTCCATGATGAGTGGCGCAATAGCATGACGGATAATGATCCAATGGGAGTTGATGATGAAGATGATGAAGACAACGAAGATGATGCCTAGACGTTTCTTCTTGCATCTCATGCATACCATTTAGGTTATTTCTATTTTATGCATCTTTGATTTATGTTCTTAGGACTAAGTTTGCTCTATTATTAAACCTATGCTTTGATTTTCTGTTTTTGTTGGATTTTTAAGATTGATGCTATGCTTAATAATATTTATGTTGCTTATTTATACCTTTGTCTATATTATGCACTTATATCTTGTCTCAAGATTTTTGATCTAACAAAAAGGGGGAGAGAAACTAGCTCACAACACTTAAAAAAATTTTGATTTCAACTTAAAAGTTACCTAGCTTATATTAAGGGGGAGTTAACTTTGTAAAGTTTTTCAAAGTGTCAAAAATTTTAAGTTTTAGTTTTGTTATATCAAAAAGGGGAAGATTGTAAAACCTATGTTTGATTTTGATATAATTAAATCTTTAAGGATCAATTTGAAAAACTTAAAATTGTTTTATAAGTCCCTTAATAAGTTTTAAATCACCAACTCTTTAAAAGTGATTTGAAAAACTCAAACTCAAAATATTTTCTAAGTGTTCCAAGGCCAAACTATTGAAAATCGTCCAGGTGTATCGATACGCTTCCAGCCGTATCGATACCTTTTTACCAAAGTTGGCTACTGGAGGAACACGTATCGATACGCTCTTAACTTGTATCGATACACCCCTTCGTAAAAGTCTAAAGAGTTTGAATGGCGTACCGATACGACTTCATCCGTATCGATACGGACTTAATGAATTTTAAATTCAAGTCGGTTTAAATATTTTGACCGTTAGTGTCAGTTGGTTAGGTAACCAAATTTTAAATTGTTCGTTGACCCGTATCGATACGGTAAACCCTCGTACCGATACGGAAATCGACAGTGAGCTAAGTTGAGAAAAAGGTATCGATACGGTCTTAGCCGTTTCGATACCCCGTATCGATACGCTTACGTGCGTATCGATACCCCTTATTTATTGCACACAACGGCTCTTTCTTTTCTGAGACAGGTATCGATACGGCTCCCCGTGTACCGATACGGATAGCTGTAGAAGTGCATTTATGGTGGTGAGAGAGGGTTCCAACGGCTCTATTCAAGTTCCCAACCACCCAAACGACTAGAATTAATGGAGGAGGTATAAAATGAAGCCCTTTGAAGGTCAGCAACAACCATTCAACACACAAGCATCATCAAAGCAAAAATCCAAACCCTTGAGCTATTCAAAGTCAAATTCTTGTACCCAACTCTAGTGTCTTTCAATTGTCAAATTGTATTGTGAGTTTGGGGTTATTGAAATTGTAATTGGGTAGACAAATTATCCTTTGAGAGGAATGATTTGTGTTTACCACAACTTGTCTTTGTATTTGAGTGGATTAAGCTTTGAGTAGAAAGCTTAATCGAAATTGTAAGGTTACCTCCTCATCCAAGAAAAGGGGAAGAATTCAAGTAGTGAATTGTTTGAAAATCCTTAGTGGGAACTAAGGTAGTGGATGTAGAGTTCATTTGGAGAACTTGAACCACTATAACTACTTGTGTCACTTTTATTTTTCACTCTTTCTTCCCACCAAAATTTTAATTGCCAATTCACCCCCTCTTGGCCATTTGCAATTGTTCGATCAACTCAACATTCATCCCCAAAAATCATCCCTCTTGATTAGAAATGCTTTGAATCAGTGATATCAAGCTGAATTTCATTCAATTCGACTCGAATTTGGAGATTTCTGTCCCAAGATTAAATTAGGGTTCGAGATGATTCTTCACCGATTAAGCGTGATAACGGTGATGGCCGGAGGCGAGATCGGCGGCAACGGCACTGGCGGGCTGAGGCGAGTTGACCGCCTACGGCTTCGAGACTGGATTGGAAGATCCAATCTCGCGCGCGTGACGCACACATGCCAGCGCGGGTTGGACCCCCTTTTTTTCCTGTATTCGATCCTATTCGTTCATATTTTCAACCCCAAATCCATCTGTTCTGATTAAACCTGAAAAAAGCACAAAATGGGTTAGTTTGGGCCTCTAAAAAGAAATAAAAATGGGCTCCTTATTATATATTAAGGTGGGTTTTTTCAACATATAAAATTGTGGGCTTTATTATTAGTAGGCATTTATTTAATTTAGATGCGCTCCTTTTTGCATTTTTTGGGTTTTAATTATAATAAAAATAGTCCATTATAATAATAATAATAATAATAATAATAATAATAAATAAATAAATAAATAAATAAATAAATAAATAAAAGAGGGTGAAAATTCAGTGACAATATTGATTCAATTGCAAGAAAAAGTAAACATCAAGAATAAGCAAACTTTGAACTTAATTGTATTAACAAAAACCTAAACAAATTACAATCATCTTCTCACAACTACCAAACAAAATAACCCTAGCCTAAAAGAATATTTAGTTTATAATGGCGATAAGAAACACTCTATATTATCTATTGAATCTCTCAATCTCTCCCTCTCTCCCTTTGTGGCGGTTGGGCCTTGGCTTTTATAGAGCATGGCTTTGTCGAATTCTTCTTGGATTAGGAGGACAAGTTGGAGTTGAACATAACTTCATAAAAAAAATCTCTTTTAATCCATTATTTTATTCCTCCTTATCGATTTGTTGTTCTTGACCTTCCTTTGACGTTTTCATGCTCTTTCTCAGCTCCGATCTTCATGCAAAGTATCTCTAAAAATTTAGCGTTTTATGCTCTTCAAGTCGCTTACCACTTTGCATATTTTCTCCTTTGTCGGCCAATGTCTGGGCATTGCCTCGGTAGTGACTTAGTCATTGCCTCGGTAATGACCTTTTAGTCTTTTCCGCTCGGCAGGGCTCGTTCTCTTGGTTCGGCGTTCCTCAGTAAGGCTTGACATCAAAGAATGGCTTGGTCTGGATCGTCGAGTGATGGTTCCGCACCGTTATTCTCCTTCCTTCACTGCAGCGGCAATACTTGCTCGGGCAGTGGGTAATGAAATCTACACATGCACAAAATACATACCAAAGCAGTACCTTTTCCACTAAATATATTCAAATAAAGACGATCAAGCATAGAAATCATAAGAACAATGAAATTGTGTATGTATGGCTAGTAATGCATCTAAACTAAACTTAAGTCTGACAATAATTGAGTCATAAAGGGTCCTAAAATGAATACTTTTACACACCTAACACACTCCCAAAGTCGAACTATTGCTTGTCCTCAAGTAATGCAAAACTAACAGTCAATTGCCAAAGATTTAATCTTCATGAAATTAGCCCTCAGACTTTCTTTTTCTCCCCTTCTCTAAACCGTGAACATGAATGTGCTTGGCCCTCAATTCTCCGGATGTCGAGGATCTTCTTGGAATCAAACTATAAGACTCGTGAGTGTGTGCATGATTGTGAACAAGATGATTTTTTCGGGTTCTATGTAAACACTTAAAAAATTAACTCACTTTCCTTGGGTTTTCTATTGCAACTAGAGCCAAATTTGGGCACCTATAGTATTTCCTTCTATTTTTAATTATCTAATCGACTAGAGCCAATTTCGGGCACCTTAAGTGATTTTTCTAAGCCTAAACTAGAGCCAATTTCAAGCACCTCTAGTATTTTATGCTTTTCCTTAAGCTAGAGTCGATTTTAGGCACCTCTAACTTAAAAAAATTACCTAATTTTTCCAAGTAAGTAATTGTCCTAAGTGTCTTAAAACTCCTTCAATCATTCAAGTCACAAAAGTATACTTTTTTCATTTTCAGCCTCATAGTGTGATTCTAAGTATTCTTCCAAGGACATCCTAAAATTGAAAGTTCACTAGAAAATTTTAAGGCTGTGGTAAGAGAGAGACATCTATTTCCAAGGCAATTTTTTTCATTGGATTAAATACTAAGGAAATCAATAAGCATGCATTCCAATAGTAGATTTGACAAAAATAAGTAACAACTACTTCCTCTCAAACTCAAGAGAAGTAGTGCCCTCAATGCATGTACATACACAAAATATAGAGCGAAATAGAAGGCAAGAGAATAAAATTACAACGACGGGGACATAGATGAGTCATCGTCGTCGTCTTGGATTATTAATTTCCTTCTTGTCGTTTGCTTGATCCGTTTGGTAGCCCGTGGTGGTTGTGGCATGTAGAAGGTGTTGGTTCGGCTTTCTTGGTCACCTCTTCCTCATCGTCATTGTCAAGGCATATTTCTTCGGTGGTGGAGGTTTTGTGCTTCTTGGTGGGTGAAACCATGATAGCTTTGGCTTGGGGAGCAATTGATTCGTCGGAGTCGAAGAAATCAGACCATGGCTCGGTTTGGGTTGGCTCGATTGTAGGTGGTTTGCCCTTGTCTGCTCGGGTTGGTGGGGAATCATCAGTCTTCGTTGCCGCGGGAGAGGCAACTGGAATTGCCGAGGTAGTGTCTCCATGGGTTATCAAGGCAATGGCTGTCTTCAAGGCTGAGGCAGAATCTTCGCGCATTGCCGCAATAGAGGCTCTGGGCGTTGCCGAGGCAAGGATGTTAGTCGAAAAGATCGGAAATTGCATTGTGTTTTCTGGTAGCTTCTCTAGGATTACTTGAACGATTGAGTTGTTGAAGTCCCTTATATATTGTATGAACCGGTGCTACCGTGTGTCCATTGTGTCGATCTTTTGTGCAAGGCGCTGAAGTGTTGTTGTCGCAGCATCAATCTGTGAAGTTGTTGGGGCATTTCCCGACGAGGTTGACGCGACAATTCCTTGTATCGGAGTGGACTCTAGCTTGGCTTCCGTAATATGGATTATTTTTCAGTATTGAGCCTTTAACCATCCTTTTCTCATTGGTGTCTGCTCGTCGGCCAGATCGATAGGTACGTTCTTTTGCTTGCATAATCCGATGATGAGACTTGGGAAGTAGATGCGGGCCTTATCTTTTTGGCTACACATGAATATCTCATTGCATATGATAGATCCAACATTAGTAAATCTATTTTGCAAGATGGATAGATTAAGTGCGAGCCTTGGTTTATCTACGGTGGTGTTGTGCGATGTGGGCATTAAGCATCTTTTAATAAAGGTGTTCCAAAGTTTAGCCTCGGGCCAAAGCCTTCGACGATTTACCTGTAACACCCTGATTTTCCCCCAAAATTAAAAACCCTAAATCAAGCTAAATCCCTAAATTAAAAGCTAAATTTAATTGGGAATTTTTATTTTAAAACCTAATTGAGCTAGGGGCTAATTTGGAACGATTTGGAAGTTGGGTGATCATTTTGTTAAGTGGTTAAAATTTGGGGCCCTTAATGTGTAATTTACCCAAAAATTAGGGTAAAAAAACCCCAATGGCTTTTCATCTGCCATTGTTAGAGTATCAGCCGCATAAACCCTCTCTCTATTCTCACGTCGATAACTAGGTACCCGAACCCTCCCCCTTCGTCTTTTCCGATTTAACTGCGGCCAAGGGGCCACCGTCGTCCATTCGTCGTTTCGAGGTCACCGGCGTGTTCACGAGACCACGCGACCAAAACCCATACCTCCCTCATCCCCTCGTCGTTGTCTTTCGCCGGAAAAGAGAGGTCGAAAGCCCTTCGATCCCTCACGCCGTTGTTGGTTGCTCGAGAACCGTTCAACATTGTTCGAATCATAGTTCGTCGACCTCGCCGCTTCGTCTTCTTTCTCCATTCATGTTGGTGAGTCGTAGGCCACCGTTGGGTTCGTAGGTCGCCACCGTCGGGGGTGGGTGGTCACTAGGTCTAGGGTTTTGGGGCTGGGCAGATTTGGGGGAAATAAAAGGGGAAATTAGAGTTAGGGTGGATAATCTGATTTGGTGATTTTAAGGGCTGAACTGAACCGAGAAAAAGAACCGGACCAAACCGGGTCCCTTACACAAAACCGAACCGACCGGTGAACTAAACCGGACCGAACCAAGAACCTGAACCAAACTGAACCTTTTGTGACCAGAACCTAGTGACATCAGCGGTGACGTCATTTGCTAATGCTGATGCAAGCTGCTGACGTCAGTGTTGACCAAGATGACGTCATGGTTGACTTTTTGATGTCAAAGTCAACTTTATATTTTTTGACGTCCTGGTTCCAAATTTGCAGCTCTTTTTTCCAAATTCGATCCTGAACGACCGTTTTTTACTCTTCAAATTAATTTATGCTCAACTTGAAAATTGTGTATTCAGAATTCTTAATCGAGTTATTTTTACGTTCAGGTGACATTGATTTGGACACCAAGATCATTTCTCCTCCACCTGGTCGACCTCCTACATCTCAGCCTTCGAGTTCCGTGCGTATGTGAATTTAAATAAGTTTCTGTTTAGTAGCTTGTTGCATAGTAGTAGCGAATATTAACTTAGTGAACCTTTGTAGGTGCCGATCCTGTTTAGCTTGCTTCTAGATCTTAGCGTGGGAGACGTCACTCCCGACGTTAAGTTGTTAGCTGTCTGAGGCGTGTTCTCTATCTGTGTTATATTATATGTGTTGATATTGTATGATGTTTGGTTTGCAAATATATGTTCTGATCTGAGTTATGTGATATGGTTTGTGTATAACTTGCCTTGCATCATACATCAGAATTTAAATAAAATATGTCGGACTAAATTCTCATGCATTTTCGGACTATTTATGATTTCATTCAGATTAGTATCGGATTATCATGTCATATCATTCGAGTTGGGAAATGTACGGAGGAAGATCAGTGGTTTCACCCTTCGGGCTGAATTCCACTTCGGACTTGGTGACGATGTAGATACTGGTTCAGGGGAACCTTACTCTTTGGACGGTGATGTAGACGGGTTCATGACATAGACTTAGGTGCATCGTGCTTTGCATATTTGTGTACTTAAATTACTATGTTGACTGTATGATTTTTGTGATATTTTGTCTGACGCACTTTAGAGACACACTGAGCTTAATCGCTGACTCCCCCTAGCTTCTATTTCAGATTCTCAGGCATAGGAGTAGGGTTCTTGGAGGACCACATTTTTATCAGACTATTTATAGTTTTCGGTATGGATATTTTTAGTTTTAGTTTTATATCAGTTATTTTATTATTTAGGGATTTTATGTAATTCTGGCGCTTATACTTTTATTTGGGGTTTTCAACTGATCAGCATGCATGAGAATTTTTAATTGGTTATTTAGTTACCTTATTTTGGATTTCTTTATGGTACGACTGCGTTTTCGAAAAATGGAATTAATGAGAAACAACATCATTTTTATAAATAATTTAAGTATTAAATTTTCAAAAACCTAATAATCATTTTACTTGACGGACATGTTTTCAACCCGACTTCCTAGATTCGGCCCATAACTCTTGGGTCGGGTTTAGGGGGTTACATTACCGTTCGCTCCTTTGTTCCATGTCGTATCGGCAATGCACAACTCCTTGAGCATATCTTCATAGTCGTCCGTCGTGAGTTTGTCGACGTACTCCTTGTGTTCATCTTTGGCCACATGAATATTGTAGTAAAGATTGATGGAATCGACGTCCACTAGTATGGCTTGGCCTCGAACATGTACGTATAGATTGTTGGGATTTGGAGAGTGGGCGTAGAATTTTCTTACCCAATTTATGTTGGCCAACCACGGTTGGTGGAAAAGGATTTTCCATTTTTTATGCTCGATTTGTTGAAGATGAAATGCTCCAATCTAAAATCAGTGTGTGATGATGAGTATTGGAAGCCTTGCTCTTCCTACACTTGACGACTGACAATTTGGCGAGGTATCTCCGTTTTACCTCCGGTGGGGCGAACCGTTTGACGGTCATTTCCTCGGTTGCTTGAGAGTGCTCTTCTCTTCCTAGCTTCAAGGCCATGGTTGAGTGGTTTGTTGGTTGTGAGAAGTCGGGAACTAGAGAGAAAATAAAAGGGGAAAAACTTTTGAGTTCAAGGATGGAGAAGAGAATGGGTGTGATGGTTGAGTGTTTAGAGGGGGGTTTAAATAAATGGAGGGGTAATAATTATTTGGCATTCAAATTTTGAATGCCAACGGTTGCGTGTACGGCAAGAGTTGCCTTGGGAGTGGGTGAGTTTTGGGCGGAAATAAAGGGTGGAATGGGAAAGTTGTCGTGATTTGGGGGAATGGGAGAGGTTGCCGTGATTGGGTTTTGGTTTGGGCTTGGAATTTCTTAACACCAATCGACCCATCTTCTTCACATCCTTGAACTCCTTCCTAAAAACAAAATAATATAAAGAACATTATTTAAAAGTAACATTGTTATCCTAAAAAATAAAAAAAAAATTAAAGATGTGGGAAAAAATAAAAATAAAATAAAGATACTAAAGGAGTGCATGAGGATGCATCTCCTAAAGTAATCATTTTCTTTTCCCTCACAACATGGGTACCAGTGTAGTGCTTCAATCTTTGCTCATTAACTTTAAATTCGTGACCATCTTTTGTGGACTTGATTGTTACAGAACCATGGGGGAATGCTTTAACAACTTTGAAAGGTCCAGACCATCTCGATCATAGATTCCCTGGGAATAGCTTCAATTGAGAATTGAAGAGGAGGACTAATTTCCCAGGCAAGAATTGTCGCAGCAATAATATCTTGTCATGCCACCGTTTGGTTTTTTCTTTGTAGATCATGGCATTATCGTAGGCTAAGGCACGAAACTCCTCTATCTCATTGAGGGTCCAGTAATCATTTTTCTCCAACACTCTCCCAATCCATGTTCACGGTCTTGATTGCCCAATACACCTTGTGCTTAATTTCCACTGGCGAAGGGCATGCTTTACTATACACGAGTCGAAAGGTTGACATGCCCAATGGTGTTTTGAATGCTGTCCTATAGGCCCAAAGTGCATCATCGAGTTGAAGATATCAGTCTTTGCGAGAGGGGTTGACAACCTTCACAAGGATATTCTTCAACTCTCTTTTTGAGATCTCGGCTTGTCAATTGGTTTGTGGATGGTATGTTGTGGCAATTTTGTATGTCACTCCAAATCTCTGCAATGCCTTGGCAATGAGTTTGTTGTCGAAGTGCTTGCCTTCGTCACTTATGATTGCCCTTGGCATTCCAAATCGTGTAAATATGTTTTTCTGTAGGAATCTTTGCACGGTTTTGGAGTCATTGTTTGGTGTTGCAATTGCATCTACCCATTTGGGCACGCAGTCAACGACAAGTAGGATGTAGAGATTCTCGCATGAATATGAGAAGGGCCACATGAAATTGATTCCCCAAACATCGAACAGCTCGACTTCAAGGATTTTCTGGAATGGCATCTCGTTTCATCTTGAAATATTTCCAGTCCGTTGACAACGATCACATTGCTTGTAGAAAGCTTGGGCGTCCTTGTAAAGAGTCAGCTAGTATAGTTCGGATTGTAAAACTTTGGCCGCCATACGTGTCCCTCCAAAGTGTCCTTCATAGGGTGAAGAATGGAATATTTGGAGCAAATCTTGTTGTTCTTCTTCTAGAACACACCTTCTCATAACCCGATCCGCACATTGTTTAAACAAAAGAGGCTCGTCCCAAAAATAATGCTTAGCATCATGTCGTAACCGCTTCTTTCCTTGGTGAGTAAAGTTATAAGGCAAAATACCACTGACTAAGGTAAAATAACCCGACCCGCACATTGTTTAAACAAAAGTGTACTTCTTTCCTTTTAAATTGTCGGGGTCTTTCAACTTAGGTGGCATTCGGTTGTATAGAATGGCCATACATCCTTCTGTTACAACAACCGTTTCAAATTCCCTTATTCTTGTTCTCTTAGAGACAATGTCTTTAAGGAACTTGGTGTAGTTCGACATTTGCTCGATTGCTTCTACCAAAGGCAAGTTGATGTGGACTTGGTTCAGGATGTCGAGGAACTCCTTGAATTGGTATTCTTGTTTCTTTCGTTTCAACCTCTATGGGAACGGTGGTGGAAGTCGAATGTCATCAATCTGTTCCTTGCATGGGAATTTGATTTGAGGCATTGAATCAGGACTTTCAGATGCATTCTTGGTTTTTGCAGTCTCTTTGTCGAGCATTGTCGAGGCAGTGTTATCGGGCATTACCGAGGCAATTTTATTGGGTATTACCGAGGCAATCAGCTCCTATGATTTTGTCTCTTCTATTTTGTGAACTTGGGGTTCCTTGAGTTGCTTACCACTTCGTGTGGTGATTGCCTTGCATTGCTCATGAGTTGTTCCTCTTGCGACCTCAGTATCGCTAGGCAAACCGCCCATTGGTCTCGAATTTAGGATCTGAGCGAATTGTCCAACTTGAGTTTCCAATGATTTCAAAGTTGCTTCATGGTTTTGCATTCTCATCTCAGTCCTGTCATTAAAAGCATCAGTCTTTTTATGAACTTATCAGTATTAGCCATATATACATTAGTTTGAGACATGAAAGCATTTAAAGAGTTTTCCAGTGAACTGGATGACATTGATGGTTGTTGCGGCATCGATTGTCGTGGCATGTTCTGTTGGAATCTCGATGCTGGAGCATTCTGATTGTTCTGATTGAAGGCATTGTTGGGATTGCTCCATGAGAAATTTGGATGTTTCTTCCAGGACAGATTGCAGGTGTTGGACATCATGTTGTTGTTTCAATTGTATTTTCCAACATAAAAACTGGACTCTAGGTTATACGGACGCTCAGAAGAATCATGGTTACCATTACATAAATCGCAAAAGGAACCTACTACCTTGACCTCTTGTTTGTTGCTTGGTCGTTTCATGTTCTTAACCAAATTGGTTAGGGTAGCCAATTGTGAGAGAATTGAATCCGATGACTCAAGCTCGTTTATTGTCGCATGGCGTCTAACTCCTCCTCTTCTGGCTGTTGGGAATTGATAGTCATTTTTAGCAAGTCTCTTCAAGATTTCCATAGCTTTTTCTGGTGGCTTGTCTAGAAGTATGCTATTCACCAAAGCATCTAGCATCCTTCTTTTCGACATGTTCACCTCATTGTAAGACATTGTCACTTGAGTCCATAAAGGGAATCCGTGTAGGGGACACTTGTGCAAAAGCTCTTTATATCGCTCCCAAGCTTCATACATGGATTCATCATCTATCTGCCGAAATGAAGTGATTTCGTTGCGTAACTTATCAGTCATATTTGTAGGATTAAATCGAGCAAGGAAACAAGGACATAAATCAATCCAAGATCCTATAGATCCGACTGGATACTATTCAACCAGGTTTTCGTCCTATCCCTCAGTGAATAGGGGAATAATTTTAGCCTCAAAATATCTTCATGGACTCTTTTTAGTTTGAATGAGTTGCAAATCTCCAGGAAGGATTTGAGGTGTTGTCTGGCACCTTCAGTTGCTGAGCCGCCAATTTGATCAATTGTATTGATCATATTGAACATTATGGGCTTTAATTCAAAGTGGGCAGCTTCGATTGCAGGTGTGACAACTCCTGGGTTCAGTCCGTTGAGATCTTCAAAATAATCTCGGACGATTAGGTTTCTTGCTTGAGCAAATTGAGGTTGCAGAAACACTCCGTCTCATGCTGCAGCATTCTAATTACCGTCGGCATTGTTATTGCGGACTGGATCTGCCATTGCTGCTTTCAGTTTTTGTTTGAGTCTACAGTAGGTACGTTCAATCTCTAGGTCAAGGGGATATTCTAGAGTTGTTGGATTTGCCCTGGTCAAACACCAATGCAAAACCAAATTTTGTTAACCCTTGAGAAACTGAACAATACAAAGTAAAAATAAAAGTGCAAGAAAATAAAAACAAAGTCGATATTGCCAATCCCTGGAAATGGCGCCAAAAACTTGTTGGCGCGTATTCAGTGTCGCAATTTTAGTGCAAGTATACACGTTGCCAAGTTATAGTATAAAAGATATTGTCTCCACAGTGATTGGGGCTACTTCCAAAGAGTATCGTCTCGCACTGTAGAACAATAAAAACACAAGTAATGGTTTGGTAGAGCAAACAACTAAAATAAAGAAAACAAGTAAATTAAGAGATTGAATAAATATGTTGATAGAGTAGGCCCGATTATGTTGTGTCGTAGTGTGGAAATTGAATGAAACTATCTCCGTTTTGAATGCAAACGTCAACTTGATTGCATCGGCAATGGGCAAGAGAATTACCACGACAAAGAACACGACTACTACCTGGGGAATTAAGCAATAACCACCAAGGTTCGAAAAAACGTTCTTCAATGGTCCCTTCTTATCCCTAAGTTGAAACTCTATTAATGTACAGGCCTTGGTGTAAAGTGTGCACAAGTTCTATATTTCATGCACATTACATCTCATAATATTGTTATTTTTAGTACATCTTAGGCATAATTAGGACCATGCATTGCATTTTACAGTATTTCTTTACTTTGCCATGTTTTTTATAGACTATCTTTTTATTTGGTGAAGAAAAGATAATGTTATAGTGTACTTTTGGTTTTAGGTACTAACTGATGGAAAGAGGAGCTAAGGATGCGATGCTGAGGCAGCGAACCAGGAAGTTGTACTAATGCAGTTCCAGACAAAAATAGCAGCTACCGAGTGTTGTCGCCGCCCACCTTGCTGTCCACAGCAGCAAACTATTAAGTTGGAGAACCAGAGTGCGATTTGTAGAGCAAAAAACCCTGATTCTATCGATGTTGTCCACTCAATTTTCCGACATCTATAGCAGCGTGCAGAGCCATCAAAGTGAAATCTCGAGATTGCTTGCGGGACAAGGCAACGTGATAAAGTCCACATTCAACTCAAAGAAGTCAGAGTTTAAAGTCACATTTAATATGGTAAGCTACTTTTGAAGACTTCTACTTCAAGAATGGCTAGACCTAGCTATTGTCTATAAATACTTATTGTAATTCTAATTCAAATTATCTTAGGTTTTCTTTAGGCATAGCTTAGGTTTTCTTGCCGCCGACATGTTCTAATTCTCTCTTGGGTTTGGGGTTATGTTGTAATTAGTTGTGAGAATGGTTGTTTAGGTGTTTAAGTTTGTTTTTGCAATAAAATACTCTCAAGTTTTCTTAATTCATGTACTTCACTTCTTCAATTAGTTCCAAAAGTCCAGTTGAAGAAATCCATTTGTCGGGTACGAGAGTGTCAAACTCACAAAAGAATTAAGCACGATCTCATCATGACGAGGTGTTGACTAATTCGGCTTATACATAAGTTAGAATTTCAGCGGCTAAAAGGAGCAACCAAACATCGACTGCCTGTGTTAGGTTTACGCTGAGATTGCTAGGTATTGCCTAAATCACACAGTGACAGAATCCTAGCCTAGACATAGGTAGGATCACTTCAGAATTGCTTCGCCGAACTTGGAGAATCTGCGGACTTGCCGCTGGGACTTCTCTCCATCTCACCTGCTGGGACAACGAGAGTTGCAAGAGCAGATTTCCGCCGTGGCAGTGAAAGTTGCCGCCGCCTCAATCCACCATTACCCGTCAAGGCAGCAGATCGTGGCAGCGCAAAACAACTTGACCTATTCAATGTAGTTTCACACTAAGCAGCAGCATAACCCTACCCTCTCTATCAATCTGATTACTTCCTTTTATTACTTGTGTTTTATTTTACTTTTCTTCTCAAACAACCATCTTACTAGTGCATTTACTTGCGCTCATAAATAGAGTACACTCAAACGCTCTACAAGTTTTTTGCGCCGTTATCGGAGATTGGTAACAGTGAATTTCATCTTTAATTTCTGTACTTTTTATTTCTTTACTTTTTATTGTTATTTTAATCGGAAAAAAAGAACTTTACAGTTTCATTTGCTAGTGTATGACCAGGGCGAATCCAAAAGGAGAAATCCTCTTATACGATGATATCGAACGTAGAGCAAGAGAGCTCAAGAAGGAGATCAAAGTAACCCTAAGGAAAAACAAAGAAGAAAAGGAAAAAGCAAAGGTAAATATGGACCCACCCAACGATGCCGCAAACGGCAGAGAAGGGCAGCACGATCTGCCGCTCAGAAATCTGCAAGATCCACTTAGGAAGCAACCCCCTCTTCCGCCCAGGCCGCCCCAAAATGTTCGAACCACTAGAGATTATCTGGAACATGACTTCAGAGGGTTGGATCCGATAGTGACTGAACCTGAGATCGAGGCGGACCACTTCGAGTTGAAGTCTGCCATGTTCAACATGATCAACACGCTAGGGCAATTTGGAGGGACTACCACACAAGATGCTCGACAGCACTTGAGAGGATTCTTGGACATCTGCAGAACATTCAAAATACACGGGTCCATCAAGACGAACTGAGGCTAAGGTTATTTCCCTCCTCACTAAGGGATAGGGCAGAACAATGGTTAAACAACCAGCCAGTCGGGTCGTTCAACACATGGACAGAGCTGTGTAAGGATTTTCTGGACCGTTTCAGCCCGTCCAATGTCACAGACAGACTACGAAACTAGATAACAACCTTCAGACAAGGAGATGATGAGCCGATTTATGAAGCATGGGAGCGGTACCAACATATGTTGAACAACTGCCCCTACATGGTCTTCCGGCTTGGACACATGTATCAATATTCTACAACGGGGTGAACTACCCAACACGGTTGATGATTGATGCCTCATCCAATGGAATCATCCTTGATAGACCACTAGAGGAGGCATTACGGACTCTGAATCAAGCTGCCAAGAATGACTATAAGTATCCAACAGCCCGCCGAGGTGGCATTAGGCGGCCAGCCACTGTGAACGAGGTAGAAGACTTAGAATCTGTCAATTCCCGCCTTGACAAGCTGACAGAACGGGTCATGAGCATCGTAAAACCTGCTGAGAAAGTCTATGAGGAAAAGGCTGTAGAGCCATTCTGTGATGAGTGTGGGGGCAACCATGATTCCTCTAACTGCACCGCATCTGCCAACTTCATGGGAGGATACGAGAGGAATAGCAGACCTGTCCAAAACACCTACAACCCTGGATGGAAGAACCATCCCAACTTCTCCTGGAGCAACCCAAAGACTGTTGCAAACCCACAACAAAAACAGGGCGGCTACCAACAAAACCTGTCCAGACAGCAGGCTCAACAGCCGCAAAACAATAATTCATTAGAAGCAACTCTTCATACCTTTATGTCTAGAACTAGTGATTTTGTTGTTCGTACTAATAAATTCATTGATAAAACTGAGTCTTTCATGGACAGGACGAAGATGAAGATGAACAACTAGGAGGCTGCTGTAAAAAACCTAGAGACCCAATTTAGGCAGTTCACAGAGATCTTCATCAGCGGAACAATGGGAGCAACATCCAACAGCACAGAGGCAACAACAAAACCAACTTATGAATAGTGCAAAGTTATATCTACCAGAAGTGGAAAGTAGTTGGATGAACCAAGGATAGAGAAACAACCATAAACACAGCCAGACCAGAAAGAATAGCCTGTCGCGGCAGCATCAACACCAGCCGCCCCGGCAGCAGAACATGACAATAGTCCTGACGCAGATGATCCTCCATAGATAAAGCTCCCATACAAGGAGCGCATAGAGGACATCTGCCTTCCAGCACCTTTCCCCTAGAGGCTAAAGCAACAGAAGCAAGAGCACCAATTCAGAAGATTCATGGATGTTCTAAAGCAGGTGCACATAAACATCCCTCTAATAGAAGCCATTCAAAATATGCCAAACTATGACAAACATCTCAAGGACATGGTTTCCAAAAAGAAGAGGATTGGGGAGTTCGAAACAATTGTTGTAATAGAAGAGTGCATGGCAATGCTGCACAACAAACTGTCGCCCAAGAAAACAGACCCGAGCAGCTTTGTTATCCCATGCAGGATAGTCGGCAAACATGAAACAAAAGACTTGTGCGACAGTATCAACCTAATGCCCAAAGCAGTCTTCGATAAGTTAGGAATTGGGCCAGCCAAACCTACCTCCATCCTGCTAAAACTTGCCAATCATTCGTTTGTACAATCGTAGGGTAAAATCGAAGACATACTAGTGAAGGTGGGCAACATAATTCTTCTAGCTGATTTCCTCATCCTTGACTGTGAGGCTGATGAAAAAGCCCCAATCATCTTTGGGCAACCATTCTTGGCCACATGCAGAACGTTAATAGATGTGGAACATGGGGAGCTGACCATGAGGGTAAACGACCAGAGCATAAAGTTAAATGTGCTACAACCCTTAGGAAAAGAAGAGGAAGGATGCCAAGATGTAAAAGCTGCCAGAATTAGCATAGAAATAGGCCAGAGAAGCAGCTGTCGCGACAGACCAAGGGGCAGGCTGAAAGAACCAGCAGCACAGAACCTGAAGGAACAAGAGGACCCCCAAGAGGGAAGGACCAGCCAAATTACCTCATGAAGTGGTTATGTCTGGGAGATGCACCCAAATGCACTCCCAACAAAACTTAATTTTATTTTATTCTCTTTATTTTTATTTTTATTTTTATTTTTATGCATTAGGATTAGAGTTTAATTTATTTTAGGATTAGATAAGTTTTCAGAATTTTATTTTTCAGAAGTTATTAAATTACTTTTATTTTTATTTTAATTTCAGGTCTAGGAATAAAAGAGCCGGATCAAGAAGGAGGCCCAACAAGTAGCCCGCCCATCATCCCGTCGAGACAGCCCAGGGTAGCCCAGCGTAGAAACGCGTAACGGCTAGTTGACCGCCAACGACTCCGAAAATAAAAGCCAGAAATCATGTAACGTGCGCGAGACAATTGGACCGTTAGACATTTAATGCCGCCACGGCACCTCTCGGCAACCTCTATTTAAACCCTTCTCACTTCATTCATTTTCCTTACGTTCACCTCATTGCTATCTATTTCTTGCATCCACAGCTCTTACCTATTTTTCTTTTAGAATTTCAGTTAATTACAACCGTCTCACATGGATTCATCCAGCACCCAAACCCACCTTCCAACTCTTCTTCTCCCGTGCAGCTGAAACGAGATACCGAACTCAGTTCGCAAAGCAGAATATATGGGAGGAGCAAGGCTTCCACTATATGAAGCAAACGAGAGACCTTGGCTTAGAGCCTGCCCTGTTCGAGACCATCCACAGCAAGGGATGGGAGATGTTCGCACGGCAGCCAGAGATAGTCAATAACACCATGGTCAGGGAGTTCTATGCCTACCATCCCCACCTAGAGATGTCGTTCGTGTACATCCGAGGGGAGCCTGTCAAGTTGAACGCTGCCATCATCAACAACTTCTATGGCCTGGATATGCACGACAACCCCCATGAGGAGTGGAGGCAGTCACTAACGGTTGTCGATTATGAGAAAATCAAGGCCAAACTCTGCAAGCCCAACACGTCGTGGTTAGCAAGCAAGCATGTAGGATCTGTCCAATGCCGCCACCTACTGCCTGAGGCAATGTTGTGGAATACATTCTTCAAGAGGCGCCTGCTGCCCACCTCCCAAAACTCTACCGTAGATCGGTCGTGCCTTGCCTTAATCTACAATATCATGATGAACCGGACCATCAATGTTGGGGAAATTATATGCAATGAGATCCACACCTGCTTCCGGAAGACGAAGGGGAGGTTGTACTTCGCATCCCTCATCACAGGCCTTTGCGCCAACTTTGGAGTGCCGACAGAACCAAAAGACAAGATGGCAATAGACAAAGAAGGGTGGACCAGAAAAGTCCGCCTGCAACAGGCTCCGGAGACAGAGCCTATAACGCCAAGCCAGCCATCTGCCACCTAGCCTGACAGCCCAGCCTCCCCCGGCAGTACTGATGCTGCCCCAGACAATGAAGTCCTCAGGCTATTGCACACCCTTATTGACAGCAACAAATGCATCATGCAGCAACAGATGGCCTTCATGAAATACGTGGGGGAAGTCCAAGAAGCATTGGTAGCTTATCTCCTACAGAAATTCCCTAATGACGGACCCATCCTGCCTTCATATCTTGCAGAACTTGCAGCAGCAACAACCCCAGCACAAGGAACTCCATCCGTCGTCGATGCCCACCATACCGCTTCCCACGGCCTGGTGCCCTATCCGATGCACTACCCATCTTACTCAGCCACCACCGAATCCAACATAGTGGCAGACTCTCCCGAGAGGCATCAGCAGCACCATTTATTGGTCTGCACAGCAGCGACAGTGGCGAACACCTCCTCATCAGAGAAGATCGAGAAGAAGCCATCGGAACTAGCAACATCAGTGGTAGCAGTAGCAACAACCATCTCAATGGCGATTGACCCTCTGGTAGCACCCACATGGGAAGGCACTCGGAAGAGGAAGCGGCACATCATAGCCGACGAGCCTGTGGATGACGAAACAGAGTCAGATGAGAGTGAAGCACCTCCAGCCGCTCCACCTGCCGAACCTCAAGAAGAGCCTCACCCCACAAGAGTCTAGCCACCGCGGTCAGCAAAAATCTCACATGCTAAGACTGCCACCAAGACATCTGTCAGTCGCTGCTTCATCATCCAAACCTCTTCCTCCTCCTCATCAGAAAAGAGTCAAGCCTCCTCTCAACCCTCAGCCAACTTTTAGTTCTTTTTTTCTCTTCTCTTCATTTTATTTTTCTCTTTTCTTTATCTCTTGTATTTATTTTTTTGTTTTATGTTTTAATTTATGCATTGAGGGCAATGCCCATCTCGAGTTTGGGGGGGATAGCTCTTGCATCTTTTGTCTAGGCATACTTAGTAGCATATAGGTTGCATTGTACTTGCCTTAGTAATAATCAGAAAATAAAATTTTGTTATATAACTTATGCCTATGATAGTTAGCCGATTACTTATTTCGCGCCAATAATAAGTTGAACGTAAGTATGGGAAAATCATGAAAATGACTTAGAATTCTTTTTTCTTTAATGTCCAAAACTATCAAACACAGCTGTTACTTGTTGAATTTGTTAGAATATCTAATGAACACTATCTTCTTGTTTTTAGAATTCTTTGCAAAGTTCTTACAAGGGTTGCAAGTAGCCACCGAGGCAGGCAAGCGAATCAGAAAAATACAGCACTGCCACGACAGCAGAAGTAAAAACAAAGAACATTGTTGTTTTACCCTAGAGGTGCTCGCAACAGGCTTTAGGAAGAATCATGTGCGAGGACACTTCGCTGCTATCAAAGTCCATGAATCTGAAAGTTTTGAAGTGATGGGCAAATTAGCAAGAGTGAATGAAAGTCTTCACGGGATGACTCTACTCCACGGGTTCGGGGTTTTGTAGTTTGCTCCTATCTTAATCTTAGACCTAGAAGAGTAGTTGTGATAAGCTGAAGCCCTTATTGTCATGATTAAAATATTGTGCCTAACTGTGCTGCATCGGCAACAACCTTATATATCATTACAACATCTTTTTTATTTAGTTATTCTGCATATTCAGCCTATACATAGTCCTGCACACACTACACTGGCATTAGAAATTAATTTTGAGTTATTTTCTTGCTAAATTCCCTTCACTAATTTAATATAGGTTCCATGGCCTTGAGGTATGAAATCAAGTTGAAAACAATTTTCTTTCTGGTTATTATAAGAGCAAGTATGTTAGGTTGCATTTCTTGAGGACAAGCGATAGTTCGAGTTTGGGGGTGTGTAAAGTGTCCACAAATTCTATATTTCATGCACATTCCATCTCATAATATTGTTGTTTTTTAGTACATCTTAGGCATAATTAGGATCATGCATTGCATTTCACAGTATTTATTTAGTTTGCCATGTTTTTATAGACTATCTTTTATTTGGTGAAGAAAAGGTACTGTTATAGTGTACTTTTGGTTTTATGTGCTAAAGACTGACTGAGGGAAAGAGGAGCTGAGGATACGATGCTGGGGCAGCGAACCAGAGAGCTGTACCGATGCAATTCTAGACAAAAACAGCAGCTGCCGAGTGCTGCCGCCACCCACCTTACTGCCCACGGCAGCAGACTATGAAGTTGGAGAACTGGAGTGCAATTTGTAGAGCAGAAAACCTTGATTCTATCGATGTTATCCACTC
Organism: Hibiscus tridactylites; assembly: GCA_958450335.1. Classification (NCBI taxonomy): domain Eukaryota; kingdom Viridiplantae; phylum Streptophyta; class Magnoliopsida; order Malvales; family Malvaceae; genus Hibiscus; species Hibiscus tridactylites. The sequence goes on along the minus strand of OY288287.1, from coordinate 52,150,512 downwards.
GATTTTCCGACATCTATAGTAGTGTGCAGAGCCATCAAAGTGAAATCTCCAGATTGCTTGCGGGACAAGGCAACGTGATAAAGTCCACATTCAACTCAATGAAATCAAAGTTTAAAGTCACATTTAATGTGGAAAGCTATTTTTAAAGACTTCTACTTCAAGAAGGACTAGATGTAGAGTGTCCATGAGTTCTATATTTTGTACACATTCATGCCCTTATTATTGTTGTTCTTAAGCTCATTTAGGCATATTTAGGTGCATTGCATGCATTATAACAGTATCTTCTCTTATACCATACTTTTATTGAATATTTTATGTTTGGTTGAGAAAAGTTATTATTTCAGTTTAGTTTATATTTTCAGGTGCTATATATAGGAGATGAGAGGAAAGGACAGGACCGGACAAGAAAGCTGGAATTAAAGGAGCTGTACTGAAGCAGCTCAAGATGCCACCGAGGACGCTGTCGAAGCAGCAATGCCGCCAAGTGCTGCCCGGGCAGGAGTTAGACCGACTTAGCCAAGATGGGTTGCGATTTCAAGAGGACAATTTCCTAAGCCCAATGAGCCCAGTCTTGCAATTTCCTAAAGCCTGTAGCGGTCGGTAAAGCTGATTCAAGATCGATACGTAGAAGCACTTATCCTTACTTGCGGAAGAAGGCAACACCCAAAGAGTCTGTATTTAAAGAATAAAGGAGTCTGTATTTAATGCAATTTACTTTTAGAACTCCTACTTCAAGGAGGACTCAACTTAGGTCATGAGCCCTATATATACCCAATGTATGTAAGGGTATAGGTATAGGGGCATCAGGAAGACGAGGGTGAGGGGATGCGAGCCTGAGCAGCCGTACACGGAGATGTAGCTAGATAGGTTGGAGTGTTGGGGGTTGCAGCCCAACTCTCCTAGGGTTTAGGCGCGTGTATGTAAAGTAGTTTGAGGGAAATGGTTGTATAGCTTGGAATTGTTTTCAATAAAATTCTAAGTTTTCTTAAACCATGCTCATTGTTCGTTCAATTAGTCTACACCAGTCAGTTGAAGAGAAAATCCATTTGTCGGGCACGAAAGTACAAGACTCACGAAAGGGTTAAGCACGGTCACAACTCACAAAGGCGTGACTAACTTGGTTCCACACTAGTCCACAAGTTTCAGCGGCTAAAAGGGAGTACCAACCGGGTTGACTAATTTGGTTCCACACTAGTCCTCAAGTTAGCATCTCGAGCATCGTAACTTAGAAATAGGAGGGATCACTGTCGACTATCCTGCCGAACTTAGAATGTATGCCAGACGAGCCGCTAGGACTTCTTTTCATTCCACCAGCCGAGACAGTACACACCCCTATAGTGGCAGTGACCTGCTGCGGCCGCGTGACATGGTCGTAGTTTGCCGCCCACCATACCTGCCGAGGCAGCATCTTTTGGCAGTACAAACAATACTCAGACTTTATAATGCAGTCCGCACACTACTGTACTGCACTAGCCTTACCCAGCTTATCACCCCAAATCTCTCTATATCATCTCTCTCTCATCACTATCTTTATTTTTATTTGTGTTTTTATATTTCTACATCATGAGATTTATTGGCGCATTTACTAAATATTTGTGCAGGAAACCATTCATGGGAGCTGCTCCAATCCTTGTGGGAGACGATATCTTTTATACTATAACTTGACAAGAGTGTGCACTTGTGCTCATAAATGGAGAACACTTTAACGCTCTACACTAGACCTAGCTATTGTCTATAAATACTTATTGTAATTCTAATTCAAATTATCTTAGGTTTTCTTTAGGCATAGCTTAGGTTTTCTTGCCGCCAACATGTTCTAATTCTCTCTTGGGTTTGGGGTTATGTTGTAATTAGTTGTGAGAACAGTTGTTTAGGTGTTTAAGTTTTTTTTTGCAATAAAATACTCTCAAGTTTGCTTAATTCATGTGCTTCACTTCTTCAATTAGTTCCAAAAGTCCAGTTGAAGAAATCCATTTGTCGGGCACAAGAGTATCAAACTCACGAAAGAATTAAGCACAGTCTCATCATGACGAGGTGTTGACTAATTCGGCTTAGACATAAGTTAGAATTTCAGCGGCTAAAAGGAGCAACCAAATATCGACTACATGTGTTAGGTTTACGCTGCGATTGCTAGGTATTGCCTACATCACGTAGTGATAGAATCCTAGCCTAGACATAGGTAGGATCACTTCAGAATTGCTTTGCCGAACTTGAAGTATCTGCTAAACTTGTCGTCGGGACTTCTCTACATCTCACATGTCGGGACAGCGAAAGTTGCAAGAGCAGATTTCTGCCGTGGCAGCGAAATTTGTCGCCGCCTCAATCCGCCATTACCCGTCAATGCAGCAGATCATGGCAACGCAAAACAACTTGACCTATTCAACGCAGTTTCACACTAAGCAGCAGCATAACCCTGCCCCCTCTATCTATCTGATTACTTCCTTTTATTACTTGTGTTTTATTTTACTTTTCTTCTCAAACAACCATCTTACTTGTGCGGGAACAACAATTCAAACCAAGATGTCCAATCCCTGTCGGAGACGATATCTTATATATTATAACTTGATAAGAGTGTGCACTTGCACTCATAAATAGAGTACATCCAAATGCTCTACACTTGGCAATACCTCCCAGCGTGAACCAAGGGTGAACACCAACCAATTTTACGCTTCTCTTAGCCGTTGAAACTCGCACTTGTCCCTAAGTCGAATTAGTCTTCACCGATTGGGATAAAGACCATGCTTACTCGTTTCGTGAGTCTAACTCTCCCGATATTAGACAAATAAATGCAATCGCAATATCTCCCGATTCAATTGCAAGAAAAAGTAAACACCAAGAATAAGCAAACCTTGAACTTAATTATATTAACAAAAACATAAACAAATTGCAATCCTCTTCTCACAACTACTAAACAAAATAACCCTAACCTAAAAGAAGAATTAGTTCATAATGGCGATAAAAAGCACTCTAAATTCTCTATTGAATCTCTCGATCTCTCCCTCGCTCCCTTTGTGGCGGCTGGACCTAAGCTTTTATAGAGCATGGCTTTGTCGAATTCTTCTCAGATTAGGAGGACAAGTTGGAGTTGAAAATAACTTCATAAAAGAAAATAAATCTCTTTTAATTCATTATTTTATTCCTCCTTATCGATTTCTTGTTCTTGACTTTCCTTTGACTTTTTCATGCTCTTCCTAAGCTCACCAACATCGTTGCACTCTTCACATTTTCATCCATTTTCAACTATTGTAGTAGCCCATCGTTGTCCCCTATTTATTAAGGACTACACCCGCTTCCCATTGACGGCCCAAACCTTAGCCAAACGGTAGTATGTCTCTGTTACTAAGCTGGCTTTTGGGAGATGACGTGACTCTTTGAGTACTCCATTAATGCACTCCACAAGGTTGGTAGTCATTTGCTTGTATCGTCTATCACCTTTATCATATAATTGGGCCCATCTCTCTCTCGATGTTGTTGGTCCAACTCCAAACACGCTCGCCATATTTCATTAAACCCGCCATATTCCTTTCGAATTCTAGCCGTAGTAATTGATACCTTGTGCCATAATATTTGTTTGACTTAGCATCAACATAAATCAAAACACATCACTGAATACACATATATAACATAATTTGAAAGAATGACACTTACCCATGCTCATAATCTCATTGCGAAGGTACTGATTTTTGAACCTTTCAACGACATTCTTTTCGATGTGACGAACACAATATGCAGGGTATGCATAGGGAGGTGTCCAACGACTTCCCTTTCGATTAATTGCTACTTTGATACTCGTCCCTCGATCAGAGATAATACAAACCCCGTCTTCTCGGACCACATGCTCACGCAAATTTGTCAAAAAGAAATCCCAAGCTTCAGTAGTTTCCCCCTCAACAATTGTGAATGCAAGGGAAATGACATTGCTCTCACCATCTTGCTTAATGGCAACCAACAGTATGTGAGAGTATTTCTCGTAAAGCCACGTTCCATCCACTTGGATCATACGCTTACAATATGGAAAGCCGTCAATGCATGGCTTGAAAGCCCAGAACAGTCGATGGAAAAATTTATACCCTTGAAGCAATTGCCCTTGTCGGTCGCACGCATCATTTGTTTGATACCTGGCTATGGTGCCTGGGATGAACTGTGTCATTGCCATCAATAACGCTGGTAGCTCATTATACGATCTGTTGTAATCACCGTACACTGAATGCAATGCCTTATCCCTTGTATGCCACCCTTTCTTGTATTGTATTTGATATTGGAATACTTGTGCAACGGTTGCTTGAATGGTTGAAACTGGAACCCTTGGATTTGCTTCGACCAACTTCATCATGTGATGACTTATTACGCTGGAGTCTAATTTGTTGTGGTCCTGGTCGATGGCTGTTCGTAAACATGTGTAATCGCCATTGTACTTCGTGACCTCCCAACGACCACTCTTCTTAAGATTAGTTACACGAATCTTCCAGTTGCACCCTGCTCCGTACTTCACACACTTCGCAAGGAAAGTTTTCGTGTTGGATTCTGCAACCGCATAATCTACATGTTGTCTGATGTTCTACTCTTTAATTGCCAATATAGCTTCATCCTTTGCCCTAAATTCCAGCCCCTCAAACAAGTCGCCATTCTAACTTGAACTTAGTTGGGGCATATCTAAAAATTGTGGCGCCATCATCGCATCGAAATCCACCAAGTGCATATGAGCAAGAGCTTCGTATAATGTAATGTCTCCCCCGATCGGAACAAATTCTCCAACACCGAAGTCAGGGGCTTGACCAACGTTATTCGGGAACAAATCAGGATCCCCAATATCTTCATCTTCGCTGGAATCTTCTAATGATTCTCCCCCATCGGCCACGTCCAAGTGCAATATTAGCATCAACAGTCAGTTCGTACGATGGACCATATGTTGACGGACATTGCAACAAAACTGCCTCCGGACATATCAATTTCGTTACCGACACCCATTTGACTAGATTCCCCGGTTGCGTTTCTAGAGGGGCCGAGAATATCAAGTATCTCAGCAAACAACTCGACATTTCGAATTCCCATTGACTCATGCTCTGCGATCATAATTGCCACATCTTCATTATCTTCGAGAGCAATCGCGGAATATATGATTGGATTCGAACATGTCATCCACCGGTACCACAAACTATGAATCGGAGCTCCAATTTTCTTCGATATCTCCTCTTTCAATACTCGAAGTGTGATTTCTTTGTTAATTCTCATCTTCGTAGGCCTCCCTGGATGAAATACGATACCAACATCAAATTTTACCATTTGTCCATTGTAATGGACAGTCACAAAACAACTGTTGTTGCTCATTTTCTCTACATATTCGAAAATTTTTCAATCCACAATTAATTTTCAAACAACATCAAAATTATACAGATAAAAAAATAATATTTCAAAACAACTTACATTTTTTTCTTCCAACTTTCTTCTTCTTCTACTTCTTCTTCTCCCTCTCTACTCAAATTTCTAGTAAACGGTTTTCTATCAAATTACATTCTTCAACACTAACACAACCTATTTAAAAGAAACCCAACTTGGATATTTTCCTATAATACCCCTACAAGAAAATTAATATTCACTAACATATTTCCAATCAAAAAATTACACTACCCCTACATAATTTAAAATTATTATAATAATTAAAGTTTTTTTACTACCATACACATGCACCTGCACCTGCACCTACACCACTATTATTTTACATCACTGAAACCTACATCTACACCTATATTACATCACTGAAACCCTACACCTGCACCTACACCACTATTATTTCACATCATTGAAACCTATACCTTCACCTACACCTATATCACTTCACTGAAACCCTACACATGCACCTACACCACTATTATTTCAAATCACTGAAACCCTACACCTGCACCTATATCAATTAAAATAATTATTCGAATCTTTTTTTCAGTCTGAAAAGACTGATCACTAAATTAAAATTAAGTTATATTTTAGAACATAATTAGTATAAAATATTTTTTAAAATTACATTAAAAATTAAAATCTCTAACCTAAAACACTAAATATTAAAAATTAATTAGCTCTAAATTTTTAATACGTAAACCCTTCTATCTCATATTTATAATATTTAATATTGAATAATAATTCTTTATTATTTTATATTCGATAAAAAAAGGTGTGACCCCTTTTAATTTTAATCACACAATACCCACCTCATATTCATCCAATAAAAAATGGGTAAACTAACCCAATGACCACCATACTATGGTAAATGTATTAAAATGACCACATTAAAAAAATCGACTCAATTGACCACCCCAAACTATTGAAATTGGATCAATGTGACCACCAGCCGTTAATGGGCTAACGGAAGGTGACGTGGCAGTTAAAAAATTAAAGGTATAATTACACATTTGGTCTTTACTATTTACACATTCTTTCAATTTAGTCCTAATTTTAAACTAATAAAATAAATTAATTAGGGAGTGACACGTGTCAACACCTTATTGGAGGAATTTAATTATTTATATTTGATATAATAAATTTCAGCATACATGCTACTAAGGGGATTCGAACCCGAGCATTGTAGAAGAAAAGGCAGTGGGTTAGCCACTACAATAAGAACAATATTGTGCTATGAAACACCAACTTTAATATATGTCTTATTGTTTTCTACATTTATTTTTTAAAGGTGTGACCCCTTTTAATTTTAATCACACAATACCCACCTCACATTCATCCAATTAAAAAAAATAGACATTGATACTAGCACATGCCTTTAATAAAAATCAACACTTCCCAATTAAAAAAAATCAACATTCATCCAATATTGCACCTCCGAGGCACTGACTTTGAAACACGAGCTTTGTGCAAAAACGGGAGGAGCACACCCCGAATTTGAAATTGTTGGCCTTTCCAAATAATGCCACGTGGCTTCACCCAATATTAAGAAGGTTTAAACGTCAAATAGGTGCCCAAACTATACCATTTTTTCCAGTTAGGTGCCTAACGTTTGTTTCGGGCCACTTAGGTGCCTAACGTTTCATTCCGTAACCCATTTAAGGTTTTAGCCGTGAAGGACGTTAAAATTTTCCGTTATCCAATCATAAAGCGACACGTGGCACAATTTCTATTTTTCTGATATTAACCAAAATAAGAAAAATAAAATAAATTAATTAAAATTAAAATTTAACCCTGGTTAAATCCCCTTAAACCCATTAACCCCTCTTCTTTCTTTTCCCTCTTCTCCATCAAATCTTCCCCCCCCCCCCCTTTCAGTTTAATCTCAGGTAGAAACCCTAATCGAAAATTGAAACTTCAAAATCTACAAGATGTCAACTGGAAGTTCAAAGTCCCATAACTTTTCAAGGGTCGTGAATTGCGATTGTGGAATAAGAGCTCTTATTTGCACTTTGAAGCGACCTTGGAGCAAAGGAAGAAGGTTTTATGGTTGTTCTCGGCCAGAAAAGGTGATTTAGTTGTATTTTTTATGAAATTCGATAAGAATATGATTTACCTTTACTGTCTTTGTTGTTTGATTATGATTATTATGGTTTTACTATTTATCAATATGGGTGTTATCGACAGAATCGGTGTGGTTTTTTTGAATGGTTTGATAAACAAGATGATAGTGGACATGTTATTGAAGAGTTGCAATATTAACTAGAAATTGTGATGGTTGAAAATAGGAAAATCAGAAACGAAAACAAGGAATTGAAAGAGCTTGTACGGTCACTGAAAGCAAAATCAGCTTAAAGGAGGAAGGAAACTGTGTTCTATAAGATTGCCTTTTTTACTTCATGGATTGTTTATGTATTGGTGAAATTTGGTCTATAAAGAAGTAATGTTTGTGAGGAAATTAAGTTAAGTTCATGGTGTATGAATTTTCTTTAACTAGCAATGAAACTTATGGATTTTGACTGCATTTATTTTCCATTTTTATGGATTGTGTATAGACAATTGTAAGGAGCTCCAATTTGAACAATAATATGCAAAATTTTTAGCAAATGTTTGCCAAAATCTGAAATCATTTATAACTAGCTTATAACTAAGAGAAATCAACACAACAAGAATTCATAACTACCTGAAAAAATATGCACAATAACTTGCAAATATAACAATTCATATCTTCTCAAAATAAGTTTACATAGTTTAAAGAGACAACTTTGATACACAAAGGTATGGCTAAAAAGATCCTTAACAAACAAGAGAAGTGATTCATTTGTCTAAACAGTTTGACATAAAAGGATGAGCTTTTGATAAGTAGCTCAAATTCACAAAAAGTAAGACAAACACTTTCTGAGATCCTTACAAACAACCAAGCAGCAATCTAATTTTAAGATTTCCGCATGATAGATTTACGAAGAGGCCTTTTGATGGTCAGTTTTGGGGGTCTTGCTTCCTGAGGAAAACTGACAGCTGGTGAAGGCGATTCTGATGAAGCAGGCTGAGATGTAGCAAGCCTTGAAAGTAAAATTTGGCTTGGTATCCTTTGTTGCAAGAAAAAATATAATAGTTAGTAATACATTAGTAATGCATTCTGTTTTATTAAATAATGAATAAAACATTCATCTTACATTTAAATTTTGCTGCCCACTTGTATTAGTTGTGTTAATGCCAAGTCCTTGCATAATTTTTTCTCCCTCGAGTCCCATATGGTGTAACATGCTCTCTGGTAGAGCCTACCACTTTATTAGCTGTTACTTTTTTCTTAGGGGAGAAAACTGTTTTTGTAGTAACAGGTTGTTGGATAGGTGGAGAGGTGGAATCTAAACAAAATAAAAGACAATTGAAGTTAAAACAATGTATTTACTGAATTGATAGTAAATGTGTAATAATTGAACTTACCAAGTTCAGTAAACTTTTGAACACATGGTGTTGGCATGAACACCATTGGTGAAGCATATGCACTTTCGTTTTGCACTGGTGGGGCAGATGGTGTTGAAGTAGTAAGTGTACCAGAGGCTGATGCAGTTGAGGGTGGTCCATCATATGGTGTATAAGATGATGGAGCAGAGGGTGTTGCCATTGGTGGAGGTTGGTCAACATTATTCTGAACCTACAAATTAGAATCATATTAAAAATATTAACCATAAAATAAAAAATAAATAAATGAAGAAACATAAACTTTCATTACCTTTCGTTTTTGTGGACATGTTCTGGCATTGTGTCCAGGATTACCACAAACTCTACAGCTCATCTTGCCTCCTGTCTTCCTCAATTTATGTCTACTTTTCACTTCACCTTCTTCTTTTTTCCTTTTATGTTTCAGTCTCCCAGGCATTTTTCTCTTCAAAGGTGGATCAATTTTGCCCATTCCACTGTCTTTCCAATATTTTCACTTGGAATGGTTGGAAGGGCAGCACTGTACAATTTTTAGCTCACCTTCTGCATGTCACTAAGTAATGTCAATTTCTCACCATTTGCTAAATTTAAATCATTATGAAGATGATTCAGAAACCATGCCCAAGTGTCTCTGTTTTCCACCTCAACAAATGCCCAAGCAATAGGAAAAATTTGGCTATTGCTGTCCCTACCTATTGCTGACAGAATTTCTCCTTTTAATGGTCCTTTCAAGTAACATCCATCTACTCCAATTACAGGCCTACAGTACCTCTTATACCCTTCTTTCAATGCACTAAAGCATACATAGAGTCTCCTAAATTTAGGTATATCAACAACAGTAGGTCCCTCCACCATGATGCATGGATAACAAACGGATACCCTTTCCCCTTACAGACTACCCTAACTTTCTCTTTTCCCTTCACAAAAGTTTTGACTTTAAAGCAATTATTAGAACTGTCCAAAGATGCATGGATAACAAACGGACACCCTTTCCCCTTACAGACTACCCTAACTTTCTCTTTTCTATTAGATACAAATTTAAAGTTAAATTTGTGACCTACAACATACACATATAATGCATATTTAAATTGAGCAGGGTTTTCAAAGATCATACCAAGTTCAAATCTAGGTTCATGTGCAGAAGAATAAAAAAAAAACTTTCCTAGTTTTCTTGGAAACAAATTCACCATCTAAACCTGCCTCGTAGCTCCCAACATCTGAAGATCCAAGGTACTCAGTTCCATCATCATCTAAACTTGCTTCATTCACTTCTTTTTCAACTTTATTCTCATTCACTTCTTTTTCAGCAGCTACATTCTCATTCGCTTCTTTTTCAGCAGTTGCATTCTCATTCACTTCTTCTTCATTCCTATTAGGCTCATTTTCAATAGCTTCATTCTCATTCAATTCATTTCCAACTGCTTCATTTCTATCTTCATTCTCATTTTGCCCACATGAATGCAAAATAGATGATGGCTCCAAGTCTGTCTCCTACACAGTTTTATTTTGGATCTTTCTTTTCACAACCCTAAAATGAGTTCCAATTGTCTACAACTCCTCCTCATCATCAGATACATGGTCTTCACCTACCCAGTCAGCCCCATCACTTTCCTCTTGGGTCTCATAACTATCCTCATCTACCATGTCATCACTACTACCACAATGAAGATCCTCAGGCCCACCTCCAGCACTTGCATCTATGCTACTGGCCCATTAGGCCCATTATCATCATTTTCAGAATGTGGATCCATGTTCCTAATGTGTATTGCTGCAAATATAATAATGAGAATAAGTGCAATTAACAATTATATACTCATCAAACATACACAGTCAACAAAACAGTTTTGTACTCATCAAAGCCAACATACATAGTACTCATCAAAACAACATACATAACAAAGTTATGTACTCAACACTCAGCAAGCAAACATACACAGTCAGCAAACAATAAACAATAAACAATATACAGTAAGCATAAACAATAAACACAGTAAGCATGTTAGCAAAAGCATACTTTTTTATTCTTGAACAACCAAAAGCATAAAACAGTACTAAGACAATCTGTCCAATAAGACAAAAAGAAGTTTACCTTTTGATATATTTCATTCGAACAATTTATTAATCAATTTATTCACTACTTTCTAAGAAAGAATCTACAACAAAGACAAAAAGAAGTTTACTTTTACTGTATTTGGTCAAATTCAGAATCGACAACACCAAATTGTTCCAAGCTTTATGTCTTGAGGTTGGGTTAGAATAAGACAATATGTCCAAATCAAAAAAAATATTCGAAATTAGTACTAAATTTTAAAAAATAGCAACTAATAACATATTCTTACTGTAACAGAAACAAACGTTAGGCACCTTTTGATATATTTCCTTCGAACTCAACTCTTGACCATTCACATTCTTCAGTATTTCTTCTTCAATTACTTGGACAGATTGTACTATCAAAACGAGCGAATATTCAAATGAAAGAAACTATTCTAATCTTCCGTTTCTGTGAGATTGAATGCTATAGTTTTGAAGCGTCGATTTCGATTAAGGTTTCTACCTGAGATTAAACTGAAAGGGGGGGGGGGGGTCATGGAGTAGCGGGAAAAGAAAGAAGAGGGGTTAATGGGTTTAAGGGGATTTAACCCAAGGTTAAATTTTATTTTTAATTAATTTATTTTCTTTTTCTTTTTTATTTTGGTTAATATTAGAAAAATAAAAATTGTGCCACGTGTCGCTTTATGATTGGATAACGGAAAATTTTAACGCCCGTCACGGTTAAAACCTTAAATGAGTTACGGAATGAAACGTTAGGCACCTAAGTGGCCCAAAACAAACGTTAGTCACTTAACTGTGAAAAGAATATAGTTTGGGCACCTATTTGACGTTTAAGCCAATTAAAAATAGGGAGAAAAACAACCCGACTTTCAACTGTGCACAACCCGAAAAGAAAATGTTTAAACTCAGGTTGTGCACTAGCAGACTTTAGGGTTTGTACAATAACATCCCTATTTCTGTCCATAATCTCTTACCATCTTTATTGAAACCCAAAGTAATATTTGGGTCAATCTTCCCTTTTTCTATTTTCATTGAACAAATATCGAAGTCTTAAAACAAATCAAGTCCTCCGTCTTTATTGCTTCACTCACAAATTAAATCTTTTGTTTCCGAGTTAAGTAGCTTGAGATCCATGGCAGGAATGAGATTGTCGCCAGAGGAGTCGTCGGAAGCAAACCAGCATCTTTCGGCGCCGCTGCAACAGCTTCAGACCGGTCGAGATGTGGCGTCCGACGACGACAGGTCGGTGGCTGCGGATTCATGGTCTATAAAGAGCGATTACGGAAGCACACTTGATGATGAGCAGCGCCACGCTGATGCAGCCGAAGCCCTCTCCTCCGCTGCCAATTTCCGTCCCGCTTCTGACTACAGGTTTTTCTTCTGAGTTTCTAAGTTAGTTGATAAATCAGGGTTTTGGAGTTGCAGAAACTGAATTCTAAGCTTACTTTCTTACTTTTATGTTTGTTGTTTATGTATTTTTTGGGAGTGAATTTTAAACTTGAGATTTGATCTACTGACAATTTAAATTTTCGCGAAAAGGTCAAATGAACATTTAACATAAACTGACTTTTGGGTTGGAAAATTTCATAGTTTATTTTACCTTATCTGTCGAATTTATAGCTTGCATTAATGTGTTTTTTATATTATTCTAAAGATAAATATATGTGGCAGTGGATCACTGGTATTAAAATGAAAATAAAAATTATGCAGATTACCAGTCTATAGAAATTGTAGTTCTTTACAACCAAAAAGTTCATAGATCTACATTCAATGTGTAAAATATTTATTGTTATAGAGGAATGATATCATGAAACAAGTTCTTTTCTTCTAGTTTGGTTCTTTTGCTTCTTCCCCTTTTTTCAGCTATAAAGCAAAAGGAAATGGTATAAAGAAAAATCATATATGATGAAAAATGTGCTAATGAGTATATTAGTATAATGAAATACCGAATCAAACAGTGATTTATTCCATGAAAATGTAAAAGCGATATGGCTCATGGATTTTGCTCTTTATGAGTTTATGTAATTTTGTTTTAATTATTCAAGATTATTATTTCCCTTTATATCCAAAAACACGTTATACTTTTTATGGCAAGTGGGAAAGTTAACATTGAAACAGAAGCTTTTCAGGATTTGGTTTTAATGGATGGAATTCTAGGACTATGTTATTTTCACTCATTGCTAAAGATGTTGAATAGTGTATATCTATCATTGCCTGTATGGTTTGTGTTGTACATACAGTTCTGACAAGGATGAACCGGATGCGGATGCAATGACATCGATGCTTGGTCTTCAGAGTTACTGGGATGCTGCATATCTTGATGAGCTTGCAAATTTTCGTGAACATGGCCACGCCGGTGAAATTTGGTTAGCATTACCTTAATTATGCTAATTTGCCTTCAGGATAGGCATGATCTTTGTACTAATAGCCAAATTTTTGTTATTTATCAGTTATCACATAAATACATAAGCTGTGAATAAATATATTTAATGGAATGTAATTTAATATTAATTTCTATGGTTTACCCAACGACCCAGTAACTTGATACCTTCTTTGAGTTGGTATCTGTGCCAGTTTAAATAACCTTCTTATAGCAAAAGGTTTGTAAGAACCTTTATCTGTGCTAATTTCACTTTGAGTCTTTTAGTTAGTTTTGCTCTTCAGCTTTTTACCTCTCTTTCCATAGGTTTGGAACTGATGTCATGGATACTGTTATTTCTTGGACCAAAAGCTTGTGTATTGATGTTTCCCAAGGTCACATCCCGAATCATGTTGGAGAGGCCAAATCTCAGCCTATTGAACAGGATGATAAGTATTTGTCTTCCTGGAGTGTACTTGACATTGGCACGGGCAATGGTCTGCTCCTTCAGGAACTTTCTAAGCAGGGGTACACTCTAAGATTTTGCCTGTAGTTCTGATATTTTATGCTACAAATATGAATTCAAGTAAAATTAATTCATAGTCCTTAAGTGAAACAATCAGTTGGCATGCATATTGTTCTTTCTATTGCTCTTCTGGTTAAGACATATTTTGCTGGATTCAACATAAGCAAATGAGAGCAGCTCTTAGTCTTAGACTTGAATTTGGGTTGGCCAGAATATTATCAGTGATAATGGGTATGAATGAGTGTTTTCTGTAGAAAAGGATGCAACTTTACTTAAAGAGGGAAAAAAATCACTTGCATGTGTATGCATCAATTATGGACATCAAATGATGCATATAAATGTGAAGGCGAAACAATAATGATATATAAAGACACACTGATAGTGTAACTAGTGTTTGAATATGGCAATACAGCCTTCTTGGCTGTATTACTTGAAAAATGAACCATTTTAATAATCAGATAACATTTTCCCATTTATAATTGCATGCATATTATTAGGTTTCATTGCAACAGATGTACCCAAAGTATCAATAAAACTTTAAATTGATCCCAAAGCTTCAAGACATTCAAATTAAATTCTGAAACTAAAGTATTGTTCCAATGAAGTCATTCTATCAGCTGTTAGCTTAGGTGTTAAATTCCTACTTAAATGTAACATGTTCTGTTTCAAAACTTGTATGGATTAATAAATATGTTAAACACTTCAGATCAAAGATGCAGCCTTGGTATTTAACACCAAAACTAACGGATGGGCCGACAGAAGGACCTAATGAGAATGGCACTTTAGGTTTAATCAATTGAATGACACTTTATTCGGGATGTGCATCAAACACTTTATGAACTGTTACAATTTATTATTATTTTTGTATTTGAATTGAGTGATTGACTTTTTCTATAATTAGAGAGACCATACTGACAGAGCGTACACACACAAAAAGAACTAAAATGGCACAGAAAAAAAGGCTATTTCTGTTATCCCATCGTGTATCACTTCAGTGTTGGTTTAATCTATTTAATTGTAGTAAAAATAAATAGATTCAAATAATTTATTTAGGTTTTGGATAAACTTTACGATAAATTTATGTGCAAAGAGACAAAATTTTCTTCTTGTTATTGCTTTGATGGTAATGGTTAGGTGAATGTGCTGCATTTTTTAATTCAGGTTCACAGATTTAACTGGAACTGATTATAGTGAAGGGGCAATTGACCTTGCTCGAAGCCTTGCTGATCGAGATGGATTTTCAAACATTAAGTTTCTGGTATGGATGGCATTTTATGAATCTAACTAGCTTTTATGTACAGATTGTTTTCCTCCCATTAATTTTTTTTAGTATTATCATGTTCTTTATATGGAAGTGCTTATCTCCGATTTGAATTGAATTGCTCTATAGTATGTGTGCAATGGTTAATTCTCATGCTTTGTATATTTGTTTCTATATACTTGTACATCAGCATTGTCTTGGTTCTTTCTTTTGATTCTTGTTTAATCTTTAGAACTTCCTAATCCATTTGTCTTAATTAAGACGACCTATTTCGTTTGCTTTCTTGTGAGAAACCATTGTACCCCACTTATCAACATTCTTACTTCTTTTTAGATATTTGTTTATATTTAGAACTTTTTCAACCTTGTAAGGGGTGCTATAAAACCAAAATATAATGGCTTGGGGAAGATGGGGCTGGCAATGCAGTCCAAAAGACAATTAAGATCCATGTTACGAAGAAAACTGGATAATAAGACTTAAAACACTCCTTCTAAGAGATAAGGATGGAGTTGTAGGTTTCTTATGCAGAAAATGGAGCATAAAAACATTCCTGTTGGAGTTGAATTCCTACATAATTGATAACTCTATTGGCTCTCACTGTACTCAAAGCACCTTGGCAGTTACCATTTTCATTTCGTCCTTAGGTTGATGATGTTCTTGAGACAAAGTTGGATAGACAGTTTCAACTTGTCATGGATAAGGGGACTCTTGATGCCATTGGCTTGCATCCTGATGGACCTATAAAAAGGTAACAGTAATCCCATCTCTACTAAAATTTTCCCAGTCACCTTCTGTTTCCTTGGTACAGCAATATGCACGATGCATAACTGATTATAAGGAAGTTCACGTCCATGCAGATGATAGAATTGAGTTGTGCAAGTTGCACTTATGCATATGATGGGCATTAGTTAGTTAGTTAGTTCCCCCCCCCCCCACAAAAAAAAAAAAAAAACTTTGGCTTTTACAGTTGTTTTGACTTTCTATCTGACCACCTTATAAATTTCGTTGAAATTCCTTTTCAGGATGATGTATTGGGATTCAGTTTCAAAGTTGTTGGCCCCCGGTGGAATATTAGTAAGCACCTTACAGGCTTGTTTATGGTTTTATCTTTTATTTTCTAAATCTGTCTGTGAAATGAGGGTCATTGCATTGACTACTTGGATAAGATCAAATCTTCTTAAACATGTATGTGAGAATTAAACGAAATATACAGTATCACCTATGTTACCAGGATTCAGATGTGTCAGATATGGGTAGTTTTTTGACATGGGCATTTTCAAATCTTTTTCCAAGTTTTTCTGTGCATTTTGAGGGGCGTATTAAATAAATTGTCGGAACAACATAGAGAGCAACCTTTGCCCAATCCTTTTTTAATTTTAATGCTGTTTGTAGGTGATTACATCTTGCAACCATACAAAAGATGAATTGGTGCAAGAGGTGGACAATTTCAATCAAAGGAACATTGCAACATCCCAAGAGCCAAACACAGTCAAGGACCAAGAAACACAGAAAGACCATCCCCAGTTTCGATATCTGAATCATGTTCAGACTTATCCAACATTCATGTTTGGTGGATCTGTGGGATCGCGCGTAGCCACTGTTGCATTCCAAAGGAACTAAAATGGAAGGATGGGTCTTTTGCCATGAATTGACTACACGCTGATTTGTTGTGGTTGAAAACGGTCAAGGATCGTGCATACACATTGGTGCTGGATGGATAATATTGACATTTGAAACTTTCATTTATGGGATTCATCTTTATCTTTCTTTCCATGAAAGATACTGATGTAACTTGTGGCGAGATTATCCTGGGCAATTTTAGTACCATGCTTGTTTAGTTTCTTGAGTGGTAAAGTGGGACAATCCGATATATCTTCACAAATTTAGGAGTTGGGTCGATTTCATTTCCTTGTGGTGTTGTCTCATTTTAATCTTGAATCTTTCAATTTTGAACGTCCACAAGTGAATGTGACATTAGACTATTGATGATGTCAAGATCTTTCGTCTTATATTTAAATTTGTTTATTAGTTGAATTTTACGGGAGTTTATAGGGTTAGGCACCCTTACCATTAGGCTAAAATTAAGTTTGAGTTATACAATTTCTTATAAAAATGATAAGGATTTATGTAGTTACGCAATTTCTTACAATCTACACATATTCTTACACAAATGGTACGAATTTAGGTTATCATATAAAAATTTGTGTAGTTACACAATAATTATGTAGTTACGCAATAATTAAGTAGTTACACAAATGGTAAGAATTTTTGTACTTAAACAATAATTATGGGATGAGTTTACCACGTGTGTCAAACATTGATGAACACTACTAACGTTAAATATAATTAAATTGATTAATAAAGATTAAAAATCTCAAGGACTCAACATATCAACATATAATTATAAATTTTCTATCTTCTAAAACCCTAAACTATTCTTAATTTTTTTTATGTAGCCGTCGTTGTCGCCGTTCACTCTAACTCAACACCGATCTTGTTTGTCTTCCTTGTTCACGCGCCTTCTCCCCCGGATTCGGCGGCGAGCCTCCTCATGATATATTGCATAGTGCATATTGTGGGAGTTGAGTATTCATCGACTTCAACTTATTACATGAAATGGTGTGTTGATTTTCCATGAGGACTTTGCTATGCATATGGTGATAGTGAAGTTGTTGCATCAGCTTAATTTCACTTATCCCATTTGCTTTGATGATGATCCTGGAGGAAAACCCAAAAAAACAGAATACCCTAGCAAGTAGCAACTTGAATTTTAGGGTTTTATAGCAGATCAATGTCCTTTAATCAACAGATCCCCCATCAATGAATTCACTCGATAACAAACCTACTTGTACGCTAAGGCGTATGAAAGTAATGTTGTTGACAGTACCAGATACATTGGTTGATCAACTTAACATAATCCTAAAGTCTTTTGTCATGGACAGAGTGAATGATTTACTCTGTGCATTACATGGATGATGGGTGTGGCTTTTACATGCATATGAGTTTTAAAAGAAAAAAATGGTTTTGATTAGAATATTAAGTAAAAAATAATGAAATGTTGAAATATGGGTTGACAGGGAATTATCTTGAAGACTACTGAGATGCAAGATACTGCTAAATCATTCCCTTCCATAGAAAGATAACTGTTGTGCACTAAAGAAGAAGACAAATGAATCTGCATATGATATTATTTTGTTTGAAAAGATTTATTTATTGCTTGTGTACATGACCATGTGTTTGTAGGATAAAATTCGTCTGCCCCTTTTCGGTGCTCTTATTTATGCCCAACACTAAAAAATACTATAAAATTAAACTACATGCCCTAACCCTAAATTTTTAATCCTAAACCCTACACCCTATACCCTAAAAAATACACCCTACCCTAAATTTCTTAAACCCTAACCACAACCTCTAATCTAAAACCCTAAACCTTAAACTTAATTTTGAGCGTGGGAGCATATGTAGAGGCACCGAAAAGGGGTAGATGATTTCCATCCGAGTTTGTATAGCAATGAAAAGATCAGAGTACTTCACTGAATTGAAATATGCCTTTTCTTTTCTTTCCTTTTTTTTCATAGGATTCAATTATAACTCCAATGTATTTTTAGTTCTACATTTTAAACTATTCCATTTTTATTAGGGTAAACCACTGAAATTATCGCTTATATTTAGTAAATGTAAACTTTTAGTCACCAATTTCAAAAATTAAAGTTGTAGCCACTTAAGTTTTTTCTCTCCAAGACTTGCAATTCACAGATTCATTAGTTGAAGGCTAGAAGCTATTCATACATGTATATTTGTTATGCACTTTACTAGTTGTCTTGAAAAATGTTTTTTTGTTCGGTCAATAATTATTTTGTTATAATAAACTGCTAAATAGCAATACCATTACAACTACAAGGAGAATCAAAGCCAACACCATAATACATATAGAATGTAAAAACCTAACATATGATATGAACCAGATCAGTCTAGTCCACAGAAACAAGAAAATACTCATTTGGGGTACAACACCCTAAACAACAGTTAACAGTTCACTTAAACAAGAAAAACATCCCCAAGACGTACAACACTGCAGATTTAAAAATAAATTGGTTTTATATGGCCCTAGGTGACTGCTTGGCTTACTCTGAAGAATGACACAATTAGGGTTGGACATTCGATCGAGTCGAGTCGAGTGAAAAAAATTCGAGTTATTCGAGTTGACACGCCTAATTTTATCAATCAAAATTTATTTAAAATTTTTTCGAGCCGAGTCGAATCGAGTTTCTATACAAATTTAATTGTAATTATTTATAATGTTATACTATGGATTGATTCCAATTTAAATGACTTTATCTAACCAACCATATAAAATATATTTCTTCATGTTCTTTTTCAAGTGTGTAAATAAGATTTTTGATGTTATTAAATAAATCAAATATTATATTATATAATATATTTATAATTATAATATACATATATGTTCCTTCTTCGACCAATAGTTTTAGAACCCTCGATGATGTCAAAGCTAGAGCTCCAACAAATCAACAACAGTGTTGATCACAAATTCCGCACTACCTGTGAAACTGTCGTTACTTGTTCGAGCTCACAATAGTAGAAGAATTTGAATTCTTAAAACTACCAAATTTGAAAATATATTTCTTTCTCTAGCATTGATCCCCTGTAAACACCAAACCGGGGTTGAAACAATACTCAGAGTCAGTAGCACCTAAACTTGTTGGAAGGGAACTTTCCTCGAAATTATGCGTAAGGAGCCACCTCGAAACAAACTTTGAAACCACACCTGACATCTCGTCTCAAGATCAAGATCAACCAGAACTAGTCAATTTTACCTTAGATAGTCATCAAAATAAACAACTCCAAGAAAAACAACCTACAAAGACTTCCAATATACCAGTGAGTTGAACAAAGATTCGAACAAGAATGACCTTCAAAAGAAAAAACTTACGCGACGCAATCTGCTCGGAAGTGCAGAGAATTTGGAATGTTGGTCTCACTGTTCTGAAAAGAAAGTGCAAAGAATTTAGAATTCATCGCTGGCCTTACAGGAAGATCAAGTCCTTCAACGGTCTAATTCGTGATCTACATGTCCTTTCTCTTTCCTTTTTGCTGACATTTTGCTATGAATAACAAAAATAACGCGGGAGGAGGTTTGATACTATTGTATACAATCATGACAGTTGAATTAAGCTTTCATTTTTATTTGGTCGAAACTTTGCTTCCCAAAATTACCAATGTTGTGGACTAATTTCGCTTAAAAAGTTGAATAGTCGTTCTTGATTGAACTATCTCTTAGTAGTCAGTGCACACATTTGGTCCCAACATGCAATCAATATACTTTTTATCCGTGCATGTGTACACATACTTGTTTAAGAAGAACTTGTTTGTTTTCTTAACTACCGAAGAACAGAAACTATGTAGGAAGAGGTAGAGCAACGGTAGTAGGGGGATGATGATGCAGCCTATGAGGTAGCAAAGAAAGAAAGCATAGAAAGGGAACCTTGTATTGAATCAAAGAACGAGGCGAAGAGGTTTAGGCAGGATCTTGAATGAGGGCACAAACTTAGAGCTCTTAAAAACCAGTACCTAACAGTTTTTCATGATCAAATGATTAAACTAGATGATTGATAGGGTGAATGACGACAATAACGGGGAATCCTGCCGACAGGCAAGGGTTAACGACAACAGTGATCTCCGACAAGAACGAAGGCGGCTACAAGAAGAAAAGGGTTTAAGGAAGAATCTAGGGATTGTGAAGGATGGTGATTTTAATTTGGGGAGGAGAAAAAGATTTAAAGTTTTTAATTTAGGGATTGAGTATAGTTGATATTTGATTCAATTATTTAAAAATAAAGATTAAAAATAAAATATAAATCTAAAATAATTTAATTGAATTTTTTAAATAATTATTAATTGTGTGTGGAGTAATTCAGATTTTTAATCTTTACTAATTAATTTAATGATGTTCAGCGGTGTTCAGCGTTAGTGGTGTTCAGCGGTGTGTGACGCTCGTTGTAGAATTTTCCATAATTATGTAGTTACACAATTTGTTATCCATCCTACATAAATCCTTACCAAAATGGTAAGAATTTATTTAGCTACACAAAAATGCGCCTAATTTTAAGACGCTTAATTTTAGACCTTCCCGAATTTTACGTTCTCATGAGACATGTTTTTATTTTTATGGGTAAAATATATAAATAGTCTTCTGACAGTATGTTGCTTTTTTAAGTTCTTCGACTATGAACAGTTATAAAATGGTCTTTTGTTTTTAAAAAGAAATAACAAGTTGCTAGTGGCATCAACGGCGAAACTTGATGGTAGAGTTTGGGGGGCAACTTTAAACTTTAAAAAAATTAGAGGTTTAATTAAAAATTTTCAAAAAATTTTAAGGCTTAAATTTAATTTTTAAAAAAAAGTTGGGGTTTAACTAAAATTTTTTGAAAATTTGAGAGGCTTAACGAGAACTTTTAAGAATTATGGTGAATGTTTAATTAAAAAAATCACAAAATTTGAAGCTTAATCTACATTTCTAAAATTTTTGTAGGGACCAAATTAATTTTTTTCTTGAAAATTATAAGAGTCAAAAGCATAATTTTACAAATTTTAGGTGGGGTCGTGACTCCCACCCGCCCTTATTTTGTTACGCCACTGGGTGGCATGATAGTTAATAAAGATTGACATAATAATACATTTAGTCTTTCATATTTAAACAATTAATTTAAGGTTTACAAAATCAAATCTAAGGGCAGATGGCGCCTAACAAGGTGTTGATGTGCATAAGCAGGATTGTTGGAGCGAGCGTCGAAGCATGGGGATGAGATCTGAAGAGTGTAGGACGGTTGGACAAGTGAGGGGTGTCAGACGTAAGGGTTATTGGACGAAATGAAGGCCATGTGAGATGTTATGGAAGTAGGGCCATAGTAGAGGATTATAAAAAAGGTTAAATTGATAAAATGAGTAAATATAGATGACTAAATGTGTTATTATACTAATTTTTATTAACTATTATGTCATCACAAATTTAACAGCACTAACCAATTTTTTACCTTTTTAAGTTGAGGGGCCATTTTGTAATTTTTCATAGTTGAAAGACTCAACAAAAAAGTACTCTATAATTGGGGGACAATTTATATAATTTACCTTATTTTTATTTTTATTAAAAAAATAGTACACTCCTAAGGTAAATGTCACTGTTCAAATGTATAAAAAATAAAATAACATGTGTATTGTTGATCACTCAATCAATTAATAGATTGATAGATCTTTTATCTATTTTTATTTAATTTCATGGAACCTTAGAAAAGCTGAGACTTATTAATAGATTTTTAAATTAACTTTCCTTTTCTAGCTTCTTTTGGTACATTTGGCTGAATATTCTCTTTTGAGATTTTATCGAGAAAAACACCCTCTCTAAATAATATTTGAAAAAAATACCCTATTTAAGTCACATAGGGTAAACTCGCGTTTTGCAAAACGAGAGTTCTGTGTGATAAAATTTTGATAAACTAACTTTTTTTTCTTACTTATCTACTCAACACGAAACTCGCGTTTTGCAAAAATAAAGTTCCAAACTCGTGTTTTGCAAAATGAGAGTTCGCCCTACGTGGCTTGAGTGAGGGGTGTTTTTCTAAATGCTATTTAAAGAGGGTATTTTTCTCAATAAAATTTCAAAAGGGAATATACAACCAAATCACCTACTTCTTCATATGATTGAATTTTATTCAATTGCTCAAAATTTATGGGGTTTTAATAGGAAAATATCTCATGCAGTTACGGTGGAAATGAAATCTTTCCACAAACGTTTTGATTTTAGGGTTTGGGGTCATTTCTTAGGGTTTATCGTTTAAGAGTTTAAGTGAAGGGTTTAGAAATAAGGGTTTAGGGTCAAAATTTAGGGCTTAAAGGTTAAGATTTAGTTTTTAGGATAATATGGTTAGGGATTTAGGTTTTAACCTATAAGCCCTAAATTTTAACCCTAAACTTAAATTCTAACCACACCAATTAAATTCAAAACTCGTATACTAAAACCTCTTAACAATAGACCCTAAACAAAATCTCTAAACCCTAAAATTAAAAGACTTGTAAAAAATAATTTTTACAAGCATTTGTGCATAAAATAATTATTTTTTTATATACAATTTTAATCGCTCAAATTTTGAATCTATTAATAATTTTTTTATTTACAATTTCAACAGCTCAAGTTTTGAATCTATTAATAGATTTTTAAATTAAGCTTCCTTCCGACGCACATAGTCAAATGCAAATTGCATAGTTGAACTCTACTCCTAATATTTATAGGCTACATTTCACAAATGGTAACCGTACTTTAGTAAATTATTCAATTTGATAATTAAATTTTCAATTGCTTCAATGTTATCATTAAATTTTTGATTTTGTTTCAGTATTATCATTGACCCTTCAAACATACGTTAACTTCATTTAAAATATTTTGTATAATAACACATTTAGTCCTCCATGTTTATACATTCAAAAAAATTAGTCCTAATTCGAAAAATAATAAATTTAACCTTTATTATTTAAACATTATTTCAATTTGGCCCTATTTTTATTAAAAATAATTTAACCCTAAATCATTATACCATAAACTTTTAACCTTATACCCTAAACCCTTAAACATTACCAAAATTCTTCAGAAACTGTAAAATCTAAAATACAGTGATGGAATGTTGTATTTCAAAACAATTTAGAAGATTCTTTTTCTAGCAGGACTCGGCAACTAAAAAAAATAGTCTTCTTTATAAAATGAAACCCGTGAGAGCCTAAGCTTAGTCTTAGCTGATCTATTTAGTTGACATCTACGTAGCTTTAAGAAATTGTCTTCAAGTCGATTGTTGTCATGGCTTTAGGTGAAATTGGAGAAGAATTAGAGTAGAGAGATGGTGGAAATGAAATCGAGTCTAAAATTAGGAAAAGGAGGGTCAACCATCTGAGGAAGTTCGTGACTTAGTGAAGAAGGATGGGAACGACATCGTTTCAGACAAGGACATGTAGACTGTTGAAGCCCATTTTGAGTAATTGGACAGTTGAAAGGACCAATGCTATTTAATTTTCAGTTGTTTTTTTTTTGTTACTTTAAAACCAGTTGTAAATTAATAATTTTTTGGGGCTGTTATATATATAGCCTGGTGTAACCGTTTTTCATCTTTATCGTTAATGAAATATAAAAAGTTCTTCTGCTTCTTATACCCTTTCTTCTAATTCTCAAATCCTTACTTTATTTCCTTCAATTTCACAGCTCAAGTTGTGACATTTGATAATCCGAGCTTGATTTTAAGATCCACCTTCACACTAAAAAAAGCTAAAAAAACACAGCATATGAGTGACAACGTAGACCTGACCACCATTAAGCGCCAGTTGGATGAAGTGAAGGTTAACAATGGCAACTTGGAAACTCGTATGGGACAGATAGAGACCAATATGGAAGAAACTAGGCAGATTTGCAAAAAATCATTAGCCTTTTGACTAAGGAAGCTGAGAGCATAGAACCAGAAACACCTGAGGAAGAGAATCAATCATCTGTCAGTGCTCAAGCTAAACAGGAAGGTAAGAAAGCTGTTCAAGTTACTGTTATTGATGATAAAGAAAGATATGCAGTAAAAATTGATGAACCTAGAATCTTAGCTTCAAAACCACACAATACTACCTAACTTCCTAAAAAACAAAGGTGGGAACTCAATGGTATGACAAGGGAGACACCTTACTATTACAAGAACCTTGTAAGGTTGAAAAGGTTAGCTATGGAGTTAATTGGCACATTTTCAACCTTAAGCCAAAAGTAGAACTTCATATGTTTGAAGGGGATAATCCCATGAGTTGGATAAAAAAAATGTGAGAAGTATTTTGCTATCTTTTCTGTCCCTGAAGAACATAAATTAAAAATGGCTGCTATGTACTTGGATGGAAAGGCAGAGATTTGGTTTGATGGATACATAATGCAGAAGAGCAAAGCTAGTTGGCAAGAATTCATGGCTGACTTGTGTCATAGATTTTCTGATAAAACCTGAGATGACATTATTGAAGAGTTCAACAAATTGGTACAAAAAAGTTCTGTGGAAGAGTACCAAGAGAGGTTTGACGAACTAAAATCATACATGTTGATATACAATGCTACTCTAGAAGAAAATTACTTTGTTTCTAGCTTTGTTAGTGGGCTGAAGGAAGAGTCAAGACACATGGTTAAAGTGCACAGACCAACATCAATTTTTGAGGCTTGTAGACAAGCTAAACTGTATGAGTTATCAATAGAACCGGAAAACAAGAAGCAAAGATACTCCATCTGGGCAGCATGGTACAAATAGAGTGCAAACCAGAAGTTCCAGGGCTCAAAGTGAATCTAGAAGTCTGTCACCCCTCCCCAGAATACTAAACAGACTCTAGTGGAATATAGGAGGGCACACAACCTTTGCTTTAGGTGTGGAAAAAATTTGTACATGGTCATCAATGTAAAACAAAACAACTGAATCTAGTGGAAGAGAAAGAAGAACCAGATGATGAAATGATAGTTGATGAGACTGAGAAGAAAAAACTAAAAGAAGGAAATTTGGAGATTTCCATAAAAGCACTCACAAGCGGTGTTAGTTACAACACTTTAAGGTTACAAGGGGTAATCAAAGGGAAGATGTTGAATGTGTTAGTGGATAGTGGTAGTACTCATAGCTTTGTGATTCCCCAGTGGGCTAAGAAAGGAGTGGAAATTGAACAAACCCATCCTCTAGCCATTACTGTATGAAATGGAGAGAAGCTTTACAGTACTAGCAATAGTAAATAATTGGGATGGAAAATGCAGGGTCATTGTTTTGAGCATGATTTTAGAGTCTTACAAATGAGGGGAACAAACATGCTGTTAGGGGTGGATTGGATGAAAAAATACAGTCCTATCATCGTGGACTTCAATGAAATGACCCTCATATTCAAAAAAAGGGAAAAAAAGATAACTCTAAAAGAGGACAACATGCTCCTAAGATCAAACTAATTTCAGAAGATAAACTACAGAAAATCAAAGCCAAGAATCCTGAAATAATATGAGAAGTTTATCTGCTCAGTGCAAAAGCTCAGGAAGTTATTGTGCCAGAAATACTCTTACCATTGTTAAAAGAGTACAACATGGTGTTTGAAGAGCCCCAAGGAATGCCTCCTTCTAGAATGTTTGATCATGCCATCACACTGAAAAATGGAGCACAACCAGTTAATCCCAGGCCATACAAATTTCCTCACTACCAAAAAATTGAAGTTGAAAAATAGATTAAAGATATGTTAGCTTCATCTATAATTCAGACTAGTACAAGCCTATTTGCCTCTCCTTGCTTGCTGGTAAATAAGAAAGACGAAAGTTGGAGACTTTGTGTGAATTATAGGCAGCTGAATTAAATTACCATTAAGAACAAGTTTCGTATATCAGTGATGGAAGACCTATCGGATGAGCTAGCTGGAGTTGTTTATTTTTCAAAAATTAACTTAAGATCTGGACATTGACTTAAGGAGGGAGATATACAAAAGACAACTTTCAGGACACACCAAGGCCACTATGAGTTTAAGGTAATGCCCTTTGGACTCACTAATGCCCCTGCCACACTTCAATCTTTGATGAAGGAGCTGTTTAAACCTTACCTTAGACAGTTTGCACTGGTGTTTTTTAGTGATATATTGGTGTATAGTCCTGATTTGACAATACACACGAGACACCTTAAATTGATTTTGGAAATCCTGAAGCAGAATCAGTTATATTGAAAGAGGAATAAATTTTTTTGGGTAGAAACAAGTATAATACTTGGGGTACATCATATCTTTTAAGGGAGTGTCCACTTATCCTAAAGAGATTGAGTCAATGAGGAACTGGCCACTACAAAAAAAACCTTAAATCTTTAAGGGTTTTTTTAGGTTTGACATCATTATAGGAAATTTATTAAGGGCTTTGGGGAGATTAATAGACCCTTGACTAACATGCTGAAAAAAAGACCAGTTTGTGTGGACTGAGGAAGCCAGAATAACATTTGACAGATTAAAGACATCAATGTGTGAAGCACCTGTTTTGGCCCTCCCTAATTTCAAGAAAACATTTTGCCTAGAAACTGATGCCATCTCTAAAGGTGTAGGAGCATTCTTTTCTCAGGATGGAAAACCCTTAGCTTACTTTAGCAAGTCCTTAGAACCAATACATGCTAACTTACCTATCTATATAAAGGAGTATCTAACTATTCTATTAGCTACCTTTAAATGGAGGCATTACTTCGAGAGTGGTCCATTTGTGATCAAAACTGATCATGAACCCTTGAAGCACTTGTTAGAACAGAAGCTAACTATAACCATTCAGAAGAAAGGGCTTTCCAAGTTACTAGGATTGGACTATGTGATACAGTACAGGAAGGGAGAGTCCAATGTGGTTGTAGATGCTCTTTCAAGACAATATGAAGAATGGGCTGAGGTTTTTCAATTTTCAGCCACTGTTTTGATTCAAAAATGGGTTTAGGAAATGGAAAAGAGTTATGAGGGGGACACTATAGCTCAAGAGCTTGTGACTATTTTGATGATTGATGAAAAGGGGAAGGCAAATTGGACTTTGAACAAAGGTGTTTTGAGGTATAAGAAGAGAGTCTATATTGGTAGTACTGGTGATCTCAGACAACAACTTCCACAAGTCATGCATGATTCCCCTCAAGGGGCCATCCTGAAAACCAAGCTACATATCAGAGGTTGAAACCTTATTTCTACTGGCCAGGGTTAAAACTATTGGTGAAACAGTATGTTCAAGGCTGTGAAGTGTGTCAAAGAACCAAAGTAGAGCTTGTAGCCAAACCTGGATTGCTACAACCTATTCCCATACCCCAGCAAGCATGGGAGACTATAACTATGGATTTCATAGAAGGGTTACCACATTCCCTGAAATTCAACTATATACTTGTGATCAATTACAAGTACACCAAGTACGAGCACTTTTTGGCTCTTTCTCATCTCTATACTGCCCAAGAAGTGGCCAAAGTATACTTAGTTCAAGTGTATAAGCTACATGGCCAACCCAAGGTGGCCATTTTAGAAAGAGACAAGAATTTCACAAGTCTCTTTTGGAAGGAACTAATAAAACAGTGGGAACTACAACACTCTTTAGCACTGCATACCATCTAGAGACTGATGGGCAAACCGAAAGCTTAAACGAGTGCCTAGCACATTATCTACGCAGCATGTGTTTCCTAAAACCTACAAGTTGGGCCAAGTGGCTACCTTAGGTAAAATGGTGGTACAACACCAACCATCACACTACCCTTGAAATTACACCTTTTGAAGCCCTATATAGATATAAACCCCCTATGTAGAACTGGGAGCAATCAACAACAATGAACATTGTCCAGGAAATGATGGCAGCAAGACAACAATTGAACAGATTCTTGAAAGAACATTGAGTTAAGGCATATCACATAATGAAACAAAATGCAGACAAGAAAAAGAGTGAACGAGAATTTCAGGAAGAAGATGAAGTTTACATTAAACTGCAACCCTATAAGCAATCTTCTCTAGCTATCCTCAGCAATGTAAAGTTGACTGGTCGATTCTATGGTCCCTACAAGGTTAAGAAAAGGATCAGATTAGTAGCGCATGAGTTGGATCAACCTATACACTCAAAGTTCCATCATGTGTTTCATGTGAGTTTATTGAAGAAGAAGGTAGGATAGAATGTAATCACGTCTTTGAATCTGCCCGAGGTTGATGATGAAGGACAACTGAAGGTGTATCCAACACTCGTCTTAGACAAAAGAATGGTCAAACGGAACAACAAGGTCGTGACCCAATTGCGCATACAATGGTCCAATCTGGGACATTAAAATGCGACTTGGGAAGACTACACTACCCTTAAATCACAGTTTCCTGAATTCGATCCTTGGGGACAAGAATCGACTGAAGGTTGGGGTATTGTCATGGCTTCAGGTGAAATTGGAGAAGAATTAGAGCAGAGAGAGAGAGGGTGGAATTGAAATCGAGTCTGAAATTGGGGAAAATGAGGGTCAACCATTTGAGGAAGTTCATGACTTAGTGAAGGAGGATGGGAACTTCGTTGTTTCTGTAACCCCCTTAACCCGGCCTAGACGGTTGACCCGAATTAAGAAAGTCACACGGGGAAAACCAAAGTCAACCCGAAAGTCAACCTAGATTAACGACCCTTTTTTTTCTTTTTAATCTTGTCTAGATGCACATTAATCCTAATTGTGATCACACAAACAACATACTCAAAGATCACAAACATCAGAGATCAAACAGGGACCCAATTGAACAAATTACAACTTTAGGGACCAAATTGTAATTTCTGATAATTAAAAGGACTTAACCCAAATTAAAGTTACCATCTTGAAATTAATCAGGTTTCATGCTTCTCTGTGAAATTTCAGCTCAAAAGGACTTCCCAAGCTCATACAATTGAACAAACAAGATTCAGGACCAAAACGTAAACAATTCAAAACATATAACTGCCAATGTCAGCCCCTAACGGTCGGCCGTTCCGAAACCGATCGACCCCGTTCCGAAACACGGGCCGTTCCGAAACCGATCGACCCCGTTCCGAAACACGGCCTTGGCAGAGACCAAACCGTTTCGAAACGGTGCATACCGTTTCGGACGCCTGGGTTCATGCAAGGCACCCGTTCCGAAACGGTGCACACTGTTCCGAAACGCCTGCACAGATTGCAGCAAATTGGCATTCCAAAACATGCAATTGATCAATCAAACATGCTCCAAATGTCACCAAACTTTACCAGCATGCAATTCAACATATATGTGACTTATAGGAATCATCAAAACAACAAGCTAACATCATATGCAAAAAGCCCCAATTCTATAGACATGCTTCCTACACAAGCTAGCTATTCAAACACCAAACTTCCAAAACAAGCATATAAGGTTCCAATTCAAAAACCAGCAATCTCAACAACATTCAACATACTTAGGGAGTTCCAAACACCTCCCAAAACATACACATTGGTCCCCCATTGCCAAATCACCCAAAAGCTAAAAAGTACTTATAAAACCTTCATACATTGAGCTTTATTTGAACTTGATTGCTTGCCCTTTCTTGCTGCCCCTCAAGGTACTCTAATGCT
This sequence comes from Hibiscus tridactylites, assembly GCA_958450335.1. NCBI lineage: Eukaryota > Viridiplantae > Streptophyta > Magnoliopsida > Malvales > Malvaceae > Hibiscus > Hibiscus tridactylites. The sequence continues at coordinate 52,120,369 of OY288287.1, read as the reverse complement.
CTGCATTATTGAATTAAGAAAACGAAGAGAGCGTAAGCAAAAGCTTAGTGAGGCATGCTCTTTAAAAACCATTCAATAATGCAATTAAAACCATTTATAAACATGCTTGAAATCAATCTTTGCACATGCTCAAAAGCATACTTAAAACAAGCAATCTCATGCTTCAACATAAACATTAAAACAAGCATCTCATGCTTCATAATATACTTAACATGTCATATTGGCTCAAGTGACAAATTCCATTTCATAAAACAAGTTCAACAACTTTCCCAAGGACTTTTAAACACCTTGGCCCCAAGGACTTTTAAACACCTTGGCCATGGACTTTTAAACACCATGAATAAGGACCACACAAGGACTTTTAACCACCTTTGTGTCCAATGCTTGAAATCACCCCAAGGACTTTTAAACACCTTGGCCCCAAGGACTTTTAAACACCTTGGCCCCATGGACTTTTAAACACCATGGAAAGGATCACCTAAGGACTTTTAACCACCTTAGTGTCCGCAACAAGACTCATCCAAGGACTTTTAACCACCTTGATGATCTTAAGTAACAAGGCTCACTCAAGGACTTTTAACCACCTTAGTGACCTTAATCTTTTCAAAACATCACTTGCCAATATACATCATTTTCATCATTCAATCCACTGTTTTAAAGCATTAAACCAAGCCATTTTCATCATGCATTTCAAAGCATCAAACCACATTATTTCAATGTATAAAAGCAAGGTACTCCTACCTAGAGTTACCTTCAACATATGGCTTACATAATCAGCAAAATCCATGCTAAAACATGCTTTCAAAACAGTAATTAAAAACATGCAAATCATCATCTTGCATCACAACAAAATCATGGCCACCACTAGAGAGAAAATCCGAAAACTTACACTTGAGCTTAGCAAAGTTGTTTAGACTTAAACTAAGCTCCCAAAACCTTCAAACCTTGGTTTTAAAAGCTGAAATCCAATTTCCACAAACTCACTCACCTATTTCCACTTTGCTTCAAGCCAAAGCACCAAATCAAGCTTCCGGATCAACCAATCTTGGATCCAAAGATGCCTCCCCTGTTTCAACACATCAAAGCAGAGGATTAATGCATCATCATGCATTAATTGCTTCAATGAAAGCACCTAAACTCGCTGCTCTCATCCAACCTCCATTTTCGGCCACCAAACACAACCGAAAATGCATCCAAACCACTTCTAAACAAAGCCCAGCCATAAACCAGCAAAACCTCACTTCCATTAACATCATATAACATCTAAAAACAACCTATTAACAACCTTATACCTCCAGCAACATCAGATCACCAAGATCACCTCAAAAACTACCTTGAAACACAAGCTAAACTTAGGAAACTCAACCTATCCGGGATTGCATCAATCAAGACTCAATTCCTTATCAATTTAGAGATCATTTAACATCAAAAACACCTCTCAAATCACAGATTAATCAGATCTAACGAAAATCATCAAAAATCATCAAAGTCTTGCATAATAAGCCAAGATCCACTTCAACACTTTAAAACCTTTAATTAAACATCAATTAAGGATTGAAAACTTAGGAATTTCAGTAAAGAACTGATAGTTTAGAGGAGAAGGACGTTCATACCTCCAAACTTGTGTTTCTCCACTTTTTGGAATGAAAACCCTTGATGAATCAAGTAGCAAATGAAGAGGTTTTGAAGATATGTTGATTTGGAATCAAATGAGAGTTGAAAGGAGAGATTTAGGTGAGAAAATCAGAAACAATTCTCTGGAAATGGAGTGTTTGGGTTGAGAGAAAATGAGAGAAAGAAAATTGAGAAGTTAGTTGAGAAAATTGCCAAATGAGCTTTTCCCTCCTTTTTGATATCTTTAAAATCAGAAAATAGCTTATAATATCTTAGAAAAATCTGGAGAAACCACTTTTGGATTAATAGCTCCTTAAAGATTCAAAGTTCCAACCCTTTATAAAACAGCCACCAAACTTGCGAAAATTACATTTTGGTCACTAGCCAAAATGTCACACTTCCAAAACTCATTTTCCAAAATTGATTTCACAGTTCACTTAATTATATTAAAAGATGATTTTAGAACATTTTTCCATATTTTTAATGCAACCCGAACTAGGCTTTCCTAATTTAACCTCTTAAGATTCGAACAGCACTTTGACCAACCGGTCAACGCCCAAAACTCCTAAGCCCAAAACCGGGGCGTTACAACTCTCCCCCCCTTAAGAAATTTCGTCCTCGAAATTTACCTGAAGGAAAGAGATAAGGAAACTGCTTCAGCATGTCTTCCTTCCGCTCCCACGTGGCTTCCTCAACACCTCGATGCTTCCATAGCACCTTCACCAACTCAATGGTCTTGCCACGAAGAACCTTGCAATCCGAATCCAGAACCTTCACCGGTTCCTCATCATAGGTCAAATCCGGATTCAAAACCACTTCCTCCACAGGCATCACATGCGAAGGATCAGATCTATACTTCCGGAGCATAGAAACATGGAACACATCATGAATCTTCTCCAACTCCTGAGGTAACCTCAGCCGATACGCAACAGGACCCACACGCTCAACCACCTCATATGGTCCAATGTACCGAGGGCTCAACTTACCCTTCCGGCCAAACCTCATCACCTTCTTCCAAGGCGAAACCTTCAAGAACACACGGTCACCCACCGCATACTCTATCTCCTTACGCTTCAAATCCGCGTAAGACTTTTGCCGATCAGAGGCAGCCTTCAACCGCTCACAAATGAGCTTCACCTTCTCGGTGGTCCCTTTCAAAAAATCAGGCATCGAAACCAACTTTTGACCAGTTTCAGCCCAACAAAGAGGAGTCCTACACTTCCTCCCATACAGAGCCTCATAAGGTGCCATCTGTATACTCGCCTGATAACTATTGTTATAAGCGAACTCAACCAAAGGCAGATGCTTCTCCCAAGAACCTTGGAACTCAATCACGCAGCATCTCAACATATCCTCCAAAATCTGAATAACTCGCTCAGACTGACCATCCGACTGAGGATTATAGGATGTACTGAAATGCAACCTTGTACCCAGAGCTTGATGCAAACACTGCCAGAAACGCGATGTGAACCTCGGATCCCTATCCGACACAATCGACTTAGGCACACTATGCAACCTCACTATCTCAGCAATGTACAGCTCTGCCAGCTTATCCAAAGAAAACGTAGTATGCACAGGCAAGAAATGCGCACACTTCGTCAAGCGATCCACAATCACCCAAACAGAATTCTTCTTTGATGGAGACAAAGGCAAACCAGATACGAAATCCATGGTAACCCTCTCCCACTTCCATTCAGGGATTTTCAACGGTTGCAACAAACCAGAAGGAACCTGATGTTCAGCCTTAACCCGCTGACACACCAAACACTTGCTCACAAACTCTGCAACATCCTTCTTCAAACCTACCCAATAGTACTCATCACGAAGATCACGATACATCTTAGTACTACCAGGGTGCATAGCAAAAGGACTACTATGACCTTCAGTCAGAATAGCACGCCTCAACTCAGCATCAGCAGGCACTACTATCCGACTACCAAAACACAACACACCATCCTCATTAAAGCAGAAATCCGAAGGTCTACCCTCCGCGATATCCTGAACATGAGACACCAAGCAATCATCCAACAACTGTTTTTCCTTGATCAACTGAACCAAAGATGGTTTCACTTGCAACTCAGCAACAAGACCACCATCTCGCGATATGCTCAAGCTAGCAAACATAGCTCTCAGCTCAACAGCTACCTTCCTACTCAAGGCATCAGCAACAACATTAGCTTTACCAGGGTGATACTCAATCGTCAAATCATAATCCTTGAGCAACTCCAACCAACGTCGCTGCCTAAGATTCAACTCCTTCTGAGACATCAGATACCTCAAACTCTTGTGATCCGTGTACACAGTACACTTCTCACCATACAGATAATGTCTCCAGATCTTCAGAGCAAACACCACTGCAGCCAGCTCAATATCATGCGTAGGATAGTTACGCTCATGCACCTTCAACTGCCGCGACGCATAAGCCACAACCTTACCCTCTTGCATCAGCACACACCCCAAACCAACATAGGATGCATCACTATAGACCACAAACTCTTCAGGAAAAACACCAGGAAACTCCTTCACAACCTTGATATCTTGCACCCTCAACTCCTTAGAGCTAGGATTCATCACAAAAGCTAGATAAGCTTCGCAACCTTGCCTCAGCATCCTACTCGCCTCCATGGTAGACACCACATTAGCAAGAAACTTCACATTCTCGCCAACTACAACAACTTCATAATCATCCGCAAGCTTAAGCGAAACCCGCTTATTCTCACAATCCACAACAGCACGATGCTCAGCAAGCCAATCCATACCAAGGATCACATCAAAACCATAGAAAGGCAACTCCATAAGATCAACATGAAAGACATGTTCTTGAACAACCAAGGGACACCTTCTATAAAGCTTTCGAGTCACAACAGTTTCACCAAAAGAACTAGTGACACGAACACCAACATCCAAAGACTCAACAGGCAAACCAAGCAATTCAGCATGCTCACGCAAAATGTATGAATGCGTAGATCCAGAATCAATCAAAGAAAGCAATGACAAGGATTGCAAAGTAAAGGTACCTGCAATCACATCAGCATCATTCCTTCCCTCGCGCTGAGCATACACCCTAGCTTGGCCTCCACCCTCAGGCTGAATAGCCACAACATGAGCTACTCCGCGACCACCTTCCTCTCTCCTCTGGAAATTACCACGGCCGCGCCCACGACCTCTCTGCGGTGCAACAACAGGAGCACAATCTTGGCCACCAGCCAACCTCGGACAATCTCGCCTCAGATGATCAACAGAACCACAGTTCCAACATCCATTACCAGCTGCCGCAGCAGGAGCTTGCACCTCCCTCACAGCACGAGGACAGTCACGCTTCATGTGACCACGCGAACCACAGATCCAGTAAGCACTAGGATCAGCTCTAGCAAAACCTCCTCTAGCAGGTGCACCACCACCTCTCTTGGCTGAGGACTGATACTTCTGATCACGTCCCCTCTTGTTCCGTCCACCTCCGGAACTATACTCAGCAGCTCTCTTGCCAGAACTTGCTCCAGCACCTTTTGCAGCTAAACCCAAGTTCATCTCAATGTCCTTGGATCGACTAACCAACACATCAAAATCATTGTACTCAGCAGCCAACATGTAGGTCTTTACTTCCGTCACCAAGCCATAACGGAACCTTTCGCACCTCTCACGCTCATCAGGTATCAGCTCCGGTGCATACTGACTGAGCCGTACAAATTGCACTTCATACTCAGCCACACTCATGCTCCCTTGGGTTAGAGACATGAATTCACGCTTTTTCTCATCCAGATATCTCACTCCAAGATATCTCCTCTTGAACGCATTCTGAAAGAATGTCCAAGTAACATCAACTTCAGCCATCCCAGCTATGGTGGTCGTCCACCACGTATACGCATCGTCCTGCAGCAAGGACACAACACAGCCCAACTTTTGCACATCCGTGCAGCTCATCTGACCCAAGATACGCTTGGTACTCTCTAGCCAAGCTTCCGAACTCTCAGCAGACATACTCCTGAACTCAGTCCCACCAAGACTGCGCAGACGCTCCAAAGGTAATCTGACTCCAGCATCTCCCTGATGCCCAGCTCCTTGAGCTCCAGCTACTGCTGCTCGAAAAGCACCCGCAATAGCTTGTACCAGCATAGACATATCAGGCATAGCTTGCCCCTGACCAACCTCTGGTCCAGCAGCTCCAGCACCAGCTGCAGCTTCAGCTCGCTCACCTCCAGCACCACCACCAGGCGGAGGAGGGGGTAACACTGCACTACCCGTATTCTCTTCATTCTCGTTCTCATTGGGAGCCGTAGCTCACACACTACCTCTTAACTCTCTACGTGGTGCCATACTTTTACCATGCAATCACAATGCAAAATAAAACAAGTCAGGCCCAGCAAGGTAAGCAATCCAAGTATTCAAGCTCAATTTCATTCAAAATCAACATCATTTCATTAGCTTTTGTTTGGCAATGGGTACCCTCAACATGCAACATCACAACATACATCTCAATTGCATCAACATCACAAGCCACTGAACATGCTTTCAAACAACAAGCATACAAACTAAATATACTTCAATCATGCATACATTCATTCCCAATTACTCACAAACTCAGCTCTGATACCACCAAATGTAACCCCCTTAACCCGGCCTAGACGGTTGACCCGAATTAAGAAAGTCACACGGGGAAAACCAAAGTCAACCCGAAAGTCAACCTTGATTAACGACCCTTTTTTTTCTTTTTAATCTTGTCTAGATGCACATTAATCCTAATTGTGATCACACAAACAACATACTCAAAGATCACAAACATCAGAGATCAAACAGGGACCCAATTGAACAAATTACAACTTTAGGGACCAAATTGTAATTTCTGATAATTAAAAGGACTTAACCCAAATTAAAGTTACCATCTTGAAATTAATCAGGTTTCATGCTTCTCTGTGAAATTTCAGCTCAAAAGGACTTCCCAAGCTCATACAATTGAACAAACAAGATTCAGGACCAAAACGTAAACAATTCAAAACACATAACTGCCAATGTCAGCCCCTAACGGTCGGCCGTTCCGAAACCGATCGACCCCGTTCCGAAACACGGGCCGTTCTGAAACCGATCGACCCCGTTCCGAAACACGGGCCGTTCCGAAACCGATCGACCCCGTTCCGAAACACGGCCTTGGCAGAGACCAAACCGTTTCGAAACGGTGCATACCGTTTCGGACGCCTGGGTTCATGCAAGGCACCCGTTCCGAAACGGTGCACACTGTTCCGAAACGCCTGCACAGATTGCAGCAAATTGGCACTCCAAAACATGCAATTGATCAATCAAACATGCTCCAAATGTCACCAAACTTTACCAGCATGCAATTCAACATATATGTGACTTATAGGAATCATCAAAACAACAATCTAACATCATATGCAAAAAGCCCAAATTCTATAGACATGCTTCCTACACAAGCTAGCTATTCAAACACCAAACTTCCAAAACAAGCATATAAGGTTCCAATTCAAAAACCAGCAATCTCAACAACATTCAACATACTTAGGGAGTTCCAAACACCTCCCAAAACATACACATTGGTCCCCCATTGCCAAATCACCCAAAAGCTAAAAAGTACTTATAAAACCTTCATACATTGAGCTTTATTTGAACTTGATTGCTTGCCCTTTCTTGCTGCCCCTCAAGGTACTCTAATGCTCTGCATTATTGAATTAAGAAAACGAAGAGAGCGTAAGCAAAAGCTTAGTGAGGCATGCTCTTTAAAAACCATTCAATAATGCAATTAAAACCATTTATAAACATGCTTGAAATCAATCTTTGCACATGCTCAAAAGCATACTTAAAACAAGCAATCTCATGCTTCAACATAAACATTAAAACAAGCATCTCATGCTTCATAATATACTTAACATGTCATATTGGCTCAAGTGACAAATTCCATTTCATAAAACAAGTTCAACAACTTTCCCAAGGACTTTTAAACACCTTGGCCCCAAGGACTTTTAAACACCTTGGCCATGGACTTTTAAGGACCACACAAGGACTTTTAACCACCTTTGTGTCCAATGCTTGAAATCACCCCAAGGACTTTTAAACACCTTGGCCCCATGGACTTTTAAACACCATGGAAAGGATCACCTAAGGACTTTTAACCACCTTAGTGTCCGCAACAAGACTCATCCAAGGACTTTTAACCACCTTGATGATCTTAAGTAACAAGGCTCACTCAAGGACTTTTAACCACCTTAGTGACCTTAATCTTTTCAAAACATCACTTGCCAATATACATCATTTTCATCATTCAATCCACTGTTTTAAAGCATTAAACCAAGCCATTTTCATCATGCATTTCAAAGCATCAAACCACATTATTTCAATGTATAAAAGCAAGGTACTCCTACCTAGAGTTACCTTCAACATATGGCTTACATAATCAGCAAAATCCATGCTAAAACATGCTTTCAAAACAGTAATTAAAAACATGCAAATCATCATCTTGCATCACAACAAAATCATTGCCACCACTAGAGAGAAAATCCGAAAACTTACACTTGAGCTTAGCAAAGTTGTTTAGACTTAAACTAAGCTCCCAAAACCTTCAAACCTTGGTTTTAAAAGCTGAAATCCAATTTCCACAAACTCACTCACCTATTTCCACTTTGCTTCAAGCCAAAGCACCAAATCAAGCTTCCGGATCAACCAATCTTGGATCCAAAGATGCCTCCCCTGTTTCAACACATCAAAGCAGAGGATTAATGCATCATCATGCATTAATTGCTTCAATGAAAGCACCTAAACTCGCTGCTCTCATCCAACCTCCATTTTCGGCCACCAAACACAACCGAAAATGCATCCAAACCACTTCTAAACAAAGCCCAGCCATAAACCAGAAAAACCTCACTTCCATTAACATCATATAACATCTAAAAACAACCTATTAACAACCTTATACCTCCAGCAACATCATATCACCAAGATCACCTCAAAAACTACCTTGAAACACAAGCTAAACTTAGGAAACTCAACCTATCCGGGATTGCATCAATCAAGACTCAATTCCTTATCAATTTAGAGACCATTTAACATCAAAAACACCTCTCAAATCACAGATTAATCAGATCTAACGAAAATCATCAAAAATCATCAAAATCTTGCATAATAAGCCAAGATCCACTTCAACACTTTAAAACCTTTAATTAAACATCAATTAAGGATTGAAAACTTAGGAATTTCAGTAAAGAACTGATAGTTTAGAGGAGAAGGACGTTCATACCTCCAAACTTGTGTTTCTCCACTTTTTGGAATGAAAACCCTTGATGAATCAAGTAGCAAATGAAGAGGTTTTGAAGATATGTTGATTTGGAATCAAATGAGAGTTGAAAGGAGAGATTTAGGTGAGAAAATCAGAAACAATTCTCTGGAAATGGACTGTTTGGGTTGAGAGAAAATGAGAGAAAGAAAATTGAGAAGTTAGTTGAGAAAATTGCCAAATGAGCTTTTCCCTCCTTTTTGATATCTTTAAAATCAGAAAATAGCTTATAATATCTTAGAAAAATCTGGAGAAACCACTTTTGGATTAATAGCTCCTTAAAGATTCAAAGTTCCAACCCTTTATAAAACAGCCACTAAACTTGCGAAAATTACATTTTGGTCACTAGCCAAAATGTCACACTTCAAAAACTCATTTTCCAAAATTGATTTCACAGTTCACTTAATTATATTAAAAGATGATTTTAGAACATTTTTCCATATTTTTAATGCAACCCGAACTAGGCTTTCCTAATTTAACCTCTTAAGATTCGAACAGCACTTTGACCAACCGGTCAACGCCCAAAACTCCTAAGCCCAAAACCGGGGCGTTACAGTTTCAAACAAGGACATGCAGACCATTGAAGCCTAGTTTGAGTAATTGGACAGTTCAAAGGCCCAATGTTATTTTAATTTCTAGTTGTTATTTCTATTACTCTAAAACCAGCTATAAATTAAAATTTTTATAGGGTTGGTATATATAGCTTGGTGTAACCGTTTTTCATCTTATAGTCAATGAAATGTCAAAACTCCTTCTTCTTCTCCAACCTTATTCTTCTGCTTCTTATACCCTTTCTTCTAATTCTCAAATCCTTTCTTTCTTTCCTTCAATTTCACAGCTCAAGTTGAGACAATTGTATTCGTATGCTACATGGGCTATAATGTTGAAGTATGTAAAATGCAATTTAGGGTTTTATAGCTTTCTTTAATTTGGATATTTGGGGAACTTTGACAAAGAAGAAGACGGATAGTCGAGAGAGAAAAGAGTGGAAATAAAATGTTTTATTAATTTATGAAAATAATAATCTCAATGTATTTATAGTAATCAAGAAATAAAATGTCTAATCTAACTAACCTAATAAATAATTTACAACTCATAAAAAATTACAGCTAGGAAACAATTGACTTATTTAACAAATCTGTTAGCCCCTCCTCATGTTAGAGCATACAAGTTTTGTATGCCCAACTTGGAAATAGAACCCTGGAAGGAAGAAGGTGGCAAAGCCTTTGTAAAACAATATGTAAGCTGGTTGTGAGAAGAGACATGCAGCACTTGACAATTCTTTGTTGAATTTCTCCCGAATTAAGTGGCAATCAATCTCAATATGTTTTGTTCCCTCATGATGAACAAGGTTTTCTGTAATCTTAATAGCGAAAAGATTATCACAATAAAGATTTGCATAAGTAAGCTTAAGGTGTAGATTAGAAAGAAGATAGGAAAGCCATTGTATTTCACAAGTTACAGTTGCTAAAGCACGATATTCAGCTTCACCAGAGGAACGAGAGATGGTTTGTTGTTTCTTGGATTTCCATGAAATTAAAGTTGTTCCTAAAAAACACAAAAACCAGTTGTGGATTTTCGGGAATCTAGGCAAGAAGCCCAATCTGAATTAGAAAAGGCATTCAATTGTATTTGATTATCTTCTGGAAAAAATAGACCTTGTCCAAGAGTACCTATTAAATACCTGAGGATCCTATGTGCAACGGTCATATGAAATGTAGTAGGAGTAGATAAAAATTGGGGAAATTGTTGAACAACAAAGAAAATATCAGGTCTGGTGTAGTGAGATACAAAAGTTTTCCTATGAGCCTTCTATAAGAAGTAATATCTTGTATAACATCACCATCAGACTTAGTTAACCTTTTTGTAATAGCAATAGGAGTAGAGGTAGGTTTAGATCCTAGAAAACCAACATCTTTTAATAGTTTTAAAGTATATTTTCGTTGACACAAATTAATTCCTTTAATGAATCTAGTAACCTCAAATCCTAGAAAATACTTCAATTTACCCAAATTTTTTATTTTAAAATTATTATGAAGAAAACTTTTAATAGAAGCAATCTGTTTTGAACAAGGGTTAGCAAGAATAATGGCATCCACATAAACAGCTAAGGCAATGAATTCAGATCCTTCTTCTTTATTGTAAAGACTAGTGTCAAAAATTGCCTGTTTAAAACCCTGTTTGACCAAAGCAGTGGTCAACCTTTCATTCCATTGTCTGCTAGCTTGTTTTAAGCCATATAAACTTTTATTTAATTTGCAAACCAAACCAGATTTGCTTTAGAAAACCATGTGGTAAGTCCATGTAAACTTTCTCTTGTAAAAAACCATGTAGGAAAGCATTATTTATGTCTAGTTGTTGTAAATCACAGTTTTAAGCAGCAACAACAGCTATTAAAGTCCTAATTGTGGTAATTTTAGCAACAGGACTAAAGGTGTTAAGAAAATCAACTCTAGACTGTTGAGTGTAACCCTTAGCAACTAACCTAGCTTTATATCTATCAAGAGTGCCATCGGATTTAAGTTTTGTTTTAAAACCCCATTTACAACCTATAGTTGTTTTACCGGGAGTAAGAGGAACTAAAACCCAAGTATTATTATTTTCTAAGGCTAAAATTTCTTCTTTCATAACATTTTTCCAACATTCATGCAAAAGGGCTTGCTTGTAGTTTTTAGGTTCAATTAATAAGTCAACATTAGCAATAAAAGAATGATGCTGAGAACATATGTTACCATAAGAAAGAACTTGAGAAACAGAATGAGGTGTTGTTCTAGATTTAGGCAAACTAACTTGGTAATCTTTATATTTCTGTGGTAATCTAACAGTTCTAGATGGCATAAGAACAGAAGGAATATCAGACTGAGTAGGTAATGTCTCAGTGGAAGAGTTAGGAATAACAGAATCATGAGTTGGAAATGTCCTAACAGAATCAGGAGTAGGCAATATCATAGTAGGATCAAGGGTAGTATGAGGAACAACATAATCATGAATAACATCATTATCAAAAACTGAAATATTTTCAAGAATAGGTATATTTGCTGAAAAAATATCCTCATAAATTTGGTTTCTTTCAAGAAGAGGATCTTCTATTAAATTGCAATTATCACAATTAGGCAGCACTGTTGGAGTATGCCTAAAGACCAGTCATATGATGATTGAATAGACATACTATTTTACTAGATTTATCAAGTAATGGCATTGTCGTTATTATCATTTGGTATGTTTCTGTGCATCAAACTAACCATTGGATAATAATATCCATACAATAATACAATTATTGTTAAATAGGATCCTTAGTCGAATATTATTACCAGTATGGACAATGATAATATATAAAGACTAATATGTGGCTGATTGATAACAAGTGTTGTCATTGATATAGAGATGTCAAAATCAACACATAAGTATTTGTTAGAGAACAACATACTGGATTGACCCGCTATGAGCATGTTTCTTGGGTAATTATGTGACAGTCACAACATTGCTCATGATAAACATATGTATAATCCTCAGAATTGAGATCAACATGATTTCAACATAAAGATTTACGTATTTTGACATAGTCAAACATGTGTCGTAACTGACTACATTATAAAGACTGATGATTGGATACGTGATGACCTATGTAGTGAAATATGGTTGATCAAGAAAGGATTTGTCCCTCCTACATAATGGGAGAAATATCTTCGGCCACTTGATTGAGTGAGATTAGAAAATGCATGGCCATGCTCGAATATTATGATATGAGATATCATAGATATTCGTTTATCATAATCTACTCAAGACATCAAGAAACACTAGATGGACAACGCAAGTATGACTAACCCATGACTTGTGTTCATCTAAGATATAAAAGACAAAAGGATGAAATACATAAAGAAAGTTTATTCAGGAATTAGGAAAGTCAAACCATGACTTCATGCAACTTAGGTAGCAATGATGTATTGCTAGATGCCACTCATTGTTTGTAAAATTAGAACAGTTCTAATTTTGCTGCTAACGTTGCATGAACCTACAGGGGTCACACCCTTCGAATGAAACGAACAAAAAAAATTGGAAACCATACTCCCTGTTTTAGGGAGGTTGCCGAAAATCCCCTATGGGATAGGGGAAATCGGCAACTCCATTAAATGGGAATAATATTGGATAAATATTGTATTTATCAAATATTATTTAGTGTATGAAAAATATTTAGAAACTTAAATATTATAGAATAATATTCTAGAAATTTAAATATATATTTAGAATTTATATAATGTATATTTAATTCCAAGTTTATGTAGAATTAGATTCCACATAATTAAAAATATATATTTAAATATATTTAAATCCAAGTAAAGATAGAATGAGATTCTATATAATAAAATATATATATTTGGATTAAATATAATGTATATTTAAATCCATGTTTTATGTAGAATAAGATTCTACATAATTAAATATATATATTTCATTTAATATTATTAAATATAATGTATATTTAATATAAACCAATTTCAAGTAGAATTAGATTCTATGAATTTTGGTTGAACTTGGATTTAAAGAATTCAACTAGAATTAAGTCTCTGAATACTATTTAAAGGGACAAGGGCTAGCAACCAAATCATCCCTCTTCCTCCTCTTGAAGATTTCGACAACAACCCTAGGGATTCCCCACTGGAATTCAACATATCCCAGAAAGCTCTCTGAGAAGCTGTTTGATATGTTTCTGGTGTTCTACTTGCCCCCTGGCAAATCCCTGAAGGTTCCCTTGCTCGATTGCAAGTCCCGGTTGAACTCCTGGTCGATTTCAGACTCCCTTAGAAATCCCTGGAGGGATTTCGACTTCTCCCTGGAAGGTGTTCAAACTTGTCGAAATTTATCCCTAAGTGTTAGGGAGACGGAAACTTTGTTCATTTTGTTCGGGTAGACTCCGTAAAGGTCGTTGCGAACCTGTGACGATTCCGGTTTTACTTGACGTGGTTATTCCGACATACCGTCGGTTTTCCAGTTTCCAGAGTTTTAAAAGGTAACTCTTCATCTTTTCACCTCGGATTCGTTCCTGTACATGGATCCTAGCTGGATTACGTCGGATTAATTTTTTCGCTGCGCCACGAGGCGTGCCGACGTGACCCAACAGTGGTATCAGAGCCACTTGTATCATACGAATTCGGACTTAAATTCTTGGGTGATGTTTATGTATGAGATGCATGCTGTTTGATTCGATTTAGATATTTATCGTTTATCGTATCACACCTAATAAAGACTTATTTCGATTATCACTGAATGATTAAGAGTTAATCATAACTATGTTAGGTTGCTTCAATGTTAAATGTTAACATGTTGAGACTAATAGTTAGTCTAGAGAACAAGTAGTTGTTCGTAGTTTCATAGATTTATGAAATCTCCGAAAGGGCGTCTAATTTGATAAAAGTTATCAAACTATCTTTCACGGTGAATCCATAAGAGTTATGGTTAGACGTTATGAAAAATGCATGTCTAGGATTGGCATCATCAAAGACCTGGTACTTAAGTGTGTCACCTCTCTTTCATGTTGACCTACCTGGTGCATTTGTTCGTTAACGCAAATGGTTTATGAAACCTCGTGATCCTTCTTTGACCCATTAACCGCAACATAGGGATAATCAATTTAAAACTCCGTAAACACGTCGTTACTTTGTTCGCATGATGTTTGAAATGCATGTTAGATTGCACGGTGTTTGTTTTGCATGGTTATAGCCCATAGCCTTTATAGTTTTGGTTTTTATAAATACGGCATGCGTGTCGTGCCTTTCTCTATCTTCTATTGTACTTCTCTTCTCATCTCACTCCCTCGCATGTAACGCGAGTTTCTGAAAAATTGTAAATACTCATGGAGATAAAGCAAGAACCAAGGTAGCAGCGTGGTGGGCCTTCCCTGGTGGACCGGGCGTTTTAGAAGCATACTCTATCTTCAGTAGAATGGTCCTCCCGTTGGCTTGGGACGGGTCGCCTTAGGTTAAGAAGGGCTATAATCATTGCATATTTATTTACCGCTTATATATACCTTGTATGTGATGCAATGGATGTTTTATAAGCATGATTAAACATAGTTCTATTGATAGGATCAATGTTAAAATGATGAGATAATTAAGTAAATCCCTCACTATAATTCTAAGTCTGTTTTAACCATCCAATATTTACCCTCGTTAAAGCTTCGATCGATATAATGCGAGCTTTGCCAAAGCAATGTCACATTTATCTATCTTAGTTAAACGCAAAGAATAAGCTAGTGATATTCACCGGTTGAGATATTGGTATTGACTTAGCTGGGTTGTTCTAATAGGATTAGAAAACCTAGTGGTTAAAAGTTTTGGATAATCATAAGATGATTTAAAGAACAAGAGTTATTCGCCAAAAGATGAGGAATTACATGAGATGTAATTAGTAAGGTGTTACTTACCTAAATAACCATTTCTTAAAAGACTGGCCAAAGCTGATTTAAGAATGGTGAAATACGGATCCTCACTCACTAGAAAAACTATCGAAACGTTTTTCCGAAATTAAAACTAGAGGGTTTTTAATTTTGAAGAAAATAGTGGGAGTAAATTTATAGTAAAGACCTATCTGTAAATTTTAAAATTTAGTAAAACTTATGTAGCATATTTTCTTTGTTGTAGAATTAATGGCAAATAATACTCTATCTCTGCGATCTATCCTTGAGAAGGATAAGCTCAATGGCATAAACTTCCTTGACTGGTTCCGCAATTTGAGAATTGTTCTCAAACAGGAAAAGAAGGAATATGTCATTGAAGAACATGTTCCTGATGAACCGGTTGCCACTGCCTCCAGAGCTGACAAAGACAAGTTTAAGAAACACATAGACGACATGCTGGATGTCGGTTGTCTTATTCTTGCCTCCATGACCCCTAAACTTTAGAAGCAACATGAGGACATGGTATCTTATATCATTCAAAATCTCAAAGAGATTTATGAAGGGCAAGCTCGTCAAGAGAGGTACGAGACCTCTAAAGCTCTGTTTCAATGCAAGATGAGTGAGGGATCTCCCGTAGGAGCTCACGTCATCAAAATGATGGGCTACATCCAAACGTTGGAGAAGCTCAACTTTCCGCTGAAAGACGAATTAGCTACTGATGTCATCCTGCAATCGTTGCCAGATAGTTTCAATCAGTTCGTCCTTAATTTCAATATGAATGAAATTAACAAGACGCTGCCACAGTTGCTCGGCATGTTGAGAACTGCTGAAATCAACCTGAAGAAGGTAGGATCTAAACCTGTTCTGATGGTCCGCAAGGGCAAGAAGAAAGGTAAATCGGCAGCAAAGTCTAAAGGTGATGGTAAGACCAAAATTGATCGAAAGGAGGCATTGAAACCTAAGAAGGGAATCGAGAAGGATGGAAAATGTTTCCATTGCGGCAAGACCGAACATTGGAAGAGAAACTACCCCACACACCTACAAGAAGTCAAGAAAGCAAAAACGAGTGAGGCATCAACCTCAGAGGCTTCTAAAGAGAAGGCATCAGAATAGACATGGACTTGCGAATGGAAATAAAGCAAGAGTTGCTACATCATCCACTAGGACATGTGTTTTTGCTTAAATAGATTTGTTTTAGTTTTTAAGATTATTATTTTGTGCCTAAGTTTTAGTTATCTTGTAAGGACAAGATATTTTAATTTTGAGATTATTTAAATAATTTTTATTCTTTTAATATCTTATGGCACAACGAATCAATGATCTTTAAACTAATCAAATCAATAATATTTATAAGATAAATAAAACAAATGACTAATCTCAAACTCATAAAAAAGTATTAAGGTAATTTGATGAGATCAAATTCAAGAATATTTAAAGTTTGATGAACTTTCAAAGAATATGGGATTGTCCCATAATTAAATCCACAAGTGGAACGAAAAGTCTTTGAAAGAGAATCAAATATTTTAGACATGTTTTGATTCAGAACAAGTCATTTTCGACTTCTTTACACACTAGAAAAACAACTCTCATACTTAATCGTGTTTTTTTTAAAAACGTCATATAAGATATGGACTAAGAATTGTTCTAGAATACCTTTGAAGTTTTAAGGTTACTTACATGTTAAAATGTTTATAAAGTCCGAACCTTAAAAAACTCCATTTGTTGTTTATCCTAACGAGAACAAAGCGTTTGTTTCTCAAACGAGAGTTTATCTTGAAAGAGATTAATTCTCACAAAGGGATATTATTTCTTCAACTTTAACGAGAACAAAATATTTGTTGCTCAAACGATAGTTTATATCGAAAAAGAATACTTATCACTAAGGGATTTCATTTTTCAACGAGAACAAAAATGTGTGTTGCTCAAACGAGAGTTTCTCTCGAAAGAGATTACCTCTCACAAAAGGAAAAATGGAATTTGGAATGTGAAGAAATTTATGAACCAAAGATTGAGAATGTTCCACAAATGATCAAGGAACATTGGAACAAAATACAACCATTGTGTTGATCCTTAAGAGAATACCATATACTTGAGAAATATGGATTTTTCACTATCCGTACATGGAAACACTCTTCTTTTCAGATCAAGATAAAGACTAAGTCTTATTAGAAAGCAATGGTGAGCCCAAAATTCGAGAAATGGCTAAGAGCCATGAGATATGAGATGGAATCCATGTCTAAAACCAAGTATAGACTTTGGTTACCTAAAAGGGTAAAACCTAAGAGGTATGGATGAGTTTTTCAAAAAGGAAAAACCGACATGGATGATAAAACATACAAAGGATGATTCGTCGCTAAAAGTTTTCGACAAACTTCATAGTATAGACTATGATAAAACATCTTCCTTGTAGCTATGTTTAATCCATCTTAATCTCACTTGCAAGTAGTTACATACGATGATTATGGAATCAAATAAAGGAATGTCAAAACCACTTTCCTAAGGGAAAACTTGAAATAGATGTGTACATGACACATCCAGAAGGTTTTGTCACTCCAATAAACACTTGGAAGGTATGTAAGCTACAAAGGTCTATCCGTAGACTAAGGCAAGCTTCTCGAAGTTGGGATATTTGTTTCAGAAGATACAATCAAAAGGTTTGGTTTATCTAGAAACAAAGAAGAGTCTTGTTTTCAAAAGAGCTAGTGGTAGCATTGTTACTTTCCTAAGTATTGTATGTAGATGACATACTCATCAAAAAGGAACTAAAGATTGCAATCTGTTTTGCATTAATAAAAGATACTGCGAGTTAGCAACATGAGACAATATCTAACTCTACAACATAGGCTGAATGTATTACAGTCGACATAGCAATAAAGAAGGATTTCTGGATCTAAAGGGTTCACTTCTGAACTAAGAGTTGTTCCCAGCATATTAGATGCTACATAACTCTGTTATGATGGAACCTTTGCATAAGAAAATAAAACCCAGATCTCATCAATAAATCCAAACATATTCTAAAGTGCTTACATCTTGGAGATGTGAAAGTATGCAACATACGCACAAAGTTGATAACTTTGTCAACTCCCCGACAAAGCTTTTGACACAACATAAGCATGTCAATTACACCAAGCCATATCGTATTAGATACGAGAATGATTGGTCTTAGTGCTAGTTGGAGATTTTTGGAGTATGCCCAAAGACCAATCATATGATGATTGAATAGACATACTATTTTACTAGATTTATGAAGTAATGGCATTGTCGTTATTATCATTTGGTATGTTTCTGTGCATCAAACTAACCATTGGATAATAATGTCCATACAATAATACGATTATTGTTAAATAAGATCCTTAGTCGAATATTATTACCGGTATGGACAATGATAATATATAAAGACTAATATGTGGTTGATTGATAACAAGTGTTGTCATTGACATAGAGATGTCAAAATCAACACATAAGTATTTGTTAGAAAACAACATACTAGATTGACCCGCTATGCGCATGTTTCTTGGGTAATTATGTGACAGTCACAACATTGCTCATGATAAACATATGTATAATCCTCAGACTTGAGATCAACATGATTTCAACATAAAGATTTACGTATTTTGACATAGTCAAACGTGTGTCGTAACTGACTACATTATAAAGACTGATGATTGGATACGTGATGACCTATGTAGTGAAATATGTTTGATCAAGAAAGGATTTGTCCCTCCTACATAATGGGAGAAATATCTTCGGCCACTTGATTGAGTGAGATTAGAAAATGCATGGCCATGCTCGAATATTATGATATGAGATATCATAGAGATTCATTTATCATAATCTACTCAAGACATCAAGAAACACTAGATGGACAACGCAAGTGTGACTAACCCATGACTTGTGTTCATCTAAGATATAAAAGACAAAAGGATGAAATACAGAAAGAAAGTTTATTCAGGAATTAGGAAAGTCAAACCATGACTTTATGCAACTTAGGTAGCAATGATGTATTGCTAGATGCCACTCATTGTTTGTAAAATTAGAACAGTTCTCATTTTGCTTCTAGCGTTGCATGAACCTAGAAGGGTCACACCCTTCGAATGAAACAAACAAAAAAAAATTGGAAACCATACTCCCTATTTTAGGGAGGTTGCCGAAAATCCCCTATGGGATAGGGGAAATTGGCAACTCTCTTAAATGGGAATAATATTGGATAAATATTGTATTTATCAAATATTATTTAGAGTATGCAAAATATATATTTAAATATATTTAAATCCAAGTAAAGATAGAATTAGATTCTATATAATAAAATATATATATATTTGATTTAAATATATTGTATATTTAAATCCATGTTTTATATAGAATAAGATTCTACATAATTAAATATATATTTCATTTAATATTATTAAATATAATGTATATTTAATATAAACCAATTTCAAGTAGAATTAGATTCTATGAATTTTGGATGAACTTGGATTTAAGGAATTCAACTAGAATTAAGTCTCTGAATACTATTTAAAGGGACAAGGGCTAGCAACCAAATCATCCCTCTTCCTCCTCTTGAAGATTTCGACAACACTTCTAGGGATTCCCCACTAGAATTCGACATATCCCAGACAGCTCTCTGAGAAGCTGTTTGATATTTTTCTGGTGTTCTACTTGCCCCCTGGCAAATCCCTGAAGGTTCCCTTGCTCGATTGCAAGTTCCGGTTGAACTCCTGGTCGATTTCAGGCTCCCTCAGGAATCCCTTGAGGGATTTCGACTTCTCTCTAGAAGGTGTTCAAACTTGTCAAAATTTATCCCTAAGTGTTAGGGAGGCGGAAACTTTGTTCGTTTTGTCCGGGTGGACTCCGTAGAGGTCGTTGCGAACCTGTGATGATTCCGGTTTTACTTGACGTGGTTATTCCGACATACCGTCGATTTTCCAGTTTCCAGAGTTTTAAAAGGTAACTCTTCATCTTTTCACCCCGGATTTGTTCCTATACATGGATCCTGGCTGGATTACGTCGGATTAATTTTTCTGCTGCACCACGGGGCATGCCGACGTGACCCAACAAGCCCAACAATATTAGGATCAATAGAATTGTTTTGTCTAAAAGGAAAAACATGATCTGAACAGACAACATCTCTTGATACAAAAACAATTTTAGTATCTAAGGAAATTAATCTATAGCCTTTCATGTTTTTTGGAAAACCTTGAAAAATACATTTAATAGCCCTAGGATGCATCTTTGTCTTAGCTTTAGGAAAAAAAGAAGCATAAACAAGGCAGCCAGTAATTATGAGATAATCATATTGAGGTTTAGTTTGAAAAAGTACTTCAAATGGGTTTTATTATCAAGAATAGGGGTAGGAGTGATATTAATTAAATATACAGAACGAGAACACGGTCCGTCCAAAAAGAAAAGGACAAATTAGATTGAATTCTTAAGGCCCTAGAAATAGTAAGAAGATTTTGATGTTTTCTCTCAACGATACTATTCTGTTGAGGAGTCTGAGTACAAGAAGTTTGATGTACCACCCCTTTGGAATTAAAAAATCAACCATTTCAAATTCTTTTGCATTGTTAGTCATTATACACTTAACTTTCTTATAAAGCTGAGTGTCAACGAAATTACAAAAATTAGAAATCAAGTTTCTAGCCTCAGATTTAAATTTCATAGGATATATTGTAGAACTAAATGTTTTGATATAATAATTGAAAAATGTTTTGGACTAAATTGAAAAGAATTTAAAACATGCCTTTAGTCAAAACAACTTGAAAAATATATTTAAGGATTTTTACAAGGCTTTGGAATAATTCAAAGTGCATTTAAAACAATCAAAACCAAGCTTTTAATGTAATCGTACCGATATGATATGTTACCGTATCGATACCGTTTAGGGTTTTTAACTATAGTGATTTTCTAGTAGCCAAAATTCGTACCGATACACTTTACCGTATCGATACGATGTGCTTTAAAATACCAAACGACTAGTTTGCGTACCGATACGGTTGTATCGTGTACCGATACCTCAACTACCCCAACGGTCAATTTCCCAACAAAATATTTTAAATTGTAGGACCGTATCAATACGCTTGCCACGCGTATTGATACGTACTAGCTGGAAGTTCTCAAAGGCTATTTTCTTATCGGAACCGTATCGATACGATTTGAAGAGTATCGATACGCTAAGCTATAGAATTGCACTTATAGAGGGAAATAAAGGCTCCAACTCACCCAGAACGGTCCTCAGCGGCTACAAAGTCAATTAGAAGTATAAAAGGGACCTCCAAGCATCAAGGAAAGGCTAATACTTCAATTGTAACAACATTATGATGTCAAATTGTCTTTAGAACTTAATTGTTATTCTATTGTATAGACAAAAAACTTATGAGCCAAAATTGTCAAATTTGCTCAAGTATATAGGTTTTGGGTGAGTGCTTAGAGTTGCAAACACATACCTATTAGAGGGATTTCTTGTTTGCTTTGAATTTCACTTGTAAGAGAGTGTTTGATTAAGCTAAGGGTAGATAACTTAATCGTTGTAACAGTTTCCTCCTCATCTGAGAAAAGGGGACGGAATTCTTAGTGAATTTGGGAAATCCTTGGTGGAGTTCCAAGGTAGTGGATGTAGGCTTTGGGTTAGAAAGCCGAACCACTCTAAATCCTTGTGTTTAATTCTTTATTTTTTCTGCCAACTCAAACACCCAAAAATCCAACTTCTCCACCACTTGGCAAGCATCGGTTGAAGGTGATAATCGTGCCTATCAAGCTCAACAATTGGTATCAGAGCAAGGCTCAATCGAAAGGGATTAACATCCTATTGAGGCGATCCGAGAAGCTCGATACAACATTCAATCAACCGGTCAAATGATGCAATCCATCGACGAGTCACCTTTCTTTGACGGGACCAACTACGCTCTTTGGAAGATTAGAATGAAGTTCTTCATCAAATCTAAAGACTACAAGCTTTGGGATATTGTTGAAGAGGGTCCTTATGTGCCACAAAGAGTAAAGGCAGAATGGAGTGCAGATGATCGCAAGAAGATGGAGCTTAATTGCAAGGCCTTGCACATCCTTTTTTGTGCATTTGGCCCCAAGATCTATGAGAAGATACCAAGGAAGTATAGGACAAGCTTGAAGTCACATACGAGGGAACAAACGAAGTAAAGGAGACCAAGATCGGCCTCCTCAACCACGAGTCTGAGAACTTCAAGATGGAACTGGATGAAGACATCACAAAGATGTTCGATAAATTCTCCACCATCACTAATGGACTCAAAGGCTATGGAGAAATCATTTCGATAGATTAGCTTGTCCGAAAGCTTTTTTATTCTCTTCCCGAGTCATGAGACTCAAAGAAGACCGCTATCATCGAAGCCAAAAATCTAAAGACCTTGAAGCTAGATGAACTCATAGGGTCTCTTCTCACTCATGAAATGATGAAGAAAGAAAAAGAAGAGGAGGAGAAGAAGGAAGAGATAAAGAAGAAGGGAAAGAAAAAATCATGGAGCTAGGCATCAACGCGAGTGTCGTTACTCTCAAATCCTCTACATGCCAACACGTTTATTTGAGCGATGAGGAAAGTGAAGAAGAAGAGATGGTTCATCTCTTCAAAAAATTCACCCGATTCATGAAGAGCGAGATGGCTAAATACAAGCATGAATCGAAGAAGAAGATGAAGGATTCTCACAAGTCTAACAAAAAGAAATCATCTTCAAAGAAAGCATATGTGGCGACATGGAGTGATGAAGACTCCACCGAAGAGGAGGTAGCCCACCTATGCTTCATGGCCCTCAATGAGGGAGAGGTAACTTCTAACTCGCCTAGTTCAAATTCATACACTTTTGATGAGTTAAAAGAAGCCTATGATGAATTGGTTTTTGAATTCAAAGCTTCATTTTCGAAAAACAAGAAATTAATTTCAAAGTTAAAAACTGAAAATGATTTGCTTTCTAAAACCAATTTAGAGTTTGAAGCAAAAATCAAAGATTTTGAACTTAAAGTTTTAAGTTTACAAGAGTTGGTTCAAACGATTGAAAAGGATCATCAAAAGAAGATTGATGATCTTTTTTTTGATCAGCAATTGTATGATTTTATTTAACATGAAAAAAAGCATACAGCGTGACGGATCACACACCTCGTTAAAAACCTCCATAGTGGAGGAAAAGAGTACGATACGACCCGTCAAAATAAAGAAACAAACGCCAAGTCTATCATAAACAAGTCACAAAGAGCGAGCATCGATCCACGCCTTCCTTTGCTAGCACATCAGCGAAACCATTAGCCTCTCTAGGCACATAGCAAAACTGTATCTTGTAAGATTGATGATCTTAAGAAAGAAAAAGATTTGATTTCCAATGAACTCCAAAAGAAAAACAATTTGGGAAATTCAAATTTTTACATTAGACAATCTAGTGCCCCTAGATTTTTTAATGAAAAAGTTTTTAGAAGTGTTTGGGCTCCAAAAGAACTAATCACTTCAACTAAAAAGGATGAAATTGTAAAATGGATTCCTAAGGGGACTAAAATTTGTGCCACTGGCGTCTATGGATCCAAAGAAATTTGGATACCAAAAATTACTTGATTGTCTTATGTTAAGTGTGATGGAGAGTGATCAACAAGTCCAAATTTGATGGGGAGCTCCATGCACACAAAGAGAGCACTTGAAGAAGGAAGGTTTCACATCCTCCTTTGGATTCAAGTCTGGTAAAATTAGTTGAATTTATTTTTATTTAGTTTTATATCTTTTAATTCAACTAGTTTAATCATATATGTTGAACTAACAATATTTGAGGCTTTGAGTAAGAGGACAATTTTAAAACCAAAAGTTTTTAATTGTGTCAAAAATTTTAAACCTCCTATGTTATTTTGAGCCTAATGTATTTTAAATTCTTTTTGATATAATTGATTTTTTTCAAATGAATAAGGGGGAGATTTAACTTTGCTTAATTTTCAAAATCTCTTATTCAATTTTTAAATACAAAGGGGGAGAATCCCAAATAATTTTTCAAGTTGGTTTTATTAAATCAAAAAGGGGGAGTTTGTAGAACTAAATGTTTTGATATAATAATTGAAAATAGTTTTGGACTAAATTGAAAAGAATTTAAAACACGCCTTTAGTCAAAACAACTTGAAATATATATTTAGGGGTTTTTATAAGGCTTTGGAATAATTTAAAGTACATTTAAAACAGACAAAACCAAGCTTTTAATGTAACCGTACCGATACGGTATGTTACCGTATCGATACCCTTTAGGGTTTTTAACTACAATGACATCCCAGTAGCCAAAACCTGTACCGTTATGCTTTGCCGTATCGATACGATGTGCTTTAAAATACCAAACGACTAGTTTGCGTACCGATACGGTTGTATCGCGTACCGATAGGCTCAACTACCCCAACGATCAATTTCTCAACGGTCTTTTAAATTGCAGGACCGTATCGATACGCTTGCCACACATATCGATACTCACCAGCTGGAAGTGCTCAACGACTATTTCCTTATCAAGACCGTATCTATACAATTTGAAGAGTATCGATACGCTAAGCTGCAAAACTGCATTTATGGTTGGAAATAAAGGTTCCAACGGCTCCAATTCACCCCAACGGTCCTCAACGGCTACAAAGTCAATTAGAAGTATAAAAGGGACCTCCAAGCATCAAGGAAAGGCTAATGCTTCAATTGTAACAACATTATGATGTCAAATTGTCTTTAGAGCTTAATTGTTATTCTCTTGTATAGACAAAACACTTATGAGCCAAAAATGTCAAATTTGCTCAAGTGTATAGGTTTTGGGTGAGTGCTTAGAGTTGCAAATACATACCTATTAGAGGGATTTCTTTGTTTGCTTTGAATTTCACTTGTAAGAGAGTGTTTGATTAAGCTAAGGGTAGATAGCTTAATCGTTGTAAAGGTTTCCTCCTCATCCGAAAAAGGGGACAAATTCTTAGTGAATTTTGGAAATCCTTGGTGGAGTTCCAAGGTAGTGGATGCAGGCTTTGGGTTAGAAAGTCGAACCACTCTAAATCCTTGTGTTTAATTCTATATTTTTGCCACCAACTCAAAAACCCAAAAATCCAACTTCTCCACCACTTGGCAAGCATCGGTTGAAGGTGATAATTGTGTCTATCAAACTCAACATATACCCAAACAAACCTACTTCTATCATCAACAATAGTAAAAAAATAAGAGTGACCATAGATACTTGGAACAAGAAAGGGATCCCAAATATATATATGAACAATATCAAAAACAGAATCAATTTTAGAAATATTGTTTGGGAAGGGTAACCTCTTATGCTTAGCTAAATCACAAATATCACAGTCTGATATAATACCAGAAGGAGTAACATAATGTAAAGTTGGAAACATTTTCATTATTTGACTAGATGGATACCCTAGTCTAGCATGCCAAGTATATAAAGAAACAAAATTAACTACATTACAAACAATGGTTTTATCAGCAGAATCCTGAAGTTCAAGTTTGTACAACCCATACTGCTTCCTAGCTAAACAAATCATCCTTCATAGTCTGGTATCCTGAATACAACAGACATCACATGATAAAAAGAAGGAAATCCTAGGATCATGAGTTAACTGAGAAATAGAAACCAGATTAAAACCAAAGAATGGTATATGAAGAACATTGTACAAAACTAAATTAGAAGATTCTTAAGCTTAACGGATCCTATGTGCAAAACCTTAACCAACTCACCATTTGGCAACTTAACAAATTTATTATTAACAGTAGAATAATCCATAAAGAAATTTAAAGAGTTGGCTATATGATCAGTAGTCTCAGAGTCAATTATCCAAGAACAAGAATTTAAAGAATTGTTATCAACAGAAACATTTGATTCAGAACAAGTAAAGATAATAATTGGTTCACCAGTTAAGGGAGAATCAAAGTTGGAAGACAAGACATTCATTTTGGACTGGGAAACAAAATTCTAGGCAGAACCATCCCTTTCTTGTAACAATCTCATTAAACTTTCATATTGTTCCTTGGTGAAGGAAACATAATTGACCTCATTTTTAGGCAATGAATCAAGATGTGCACCATCATCCTTAACAGGGGCACCTACGAGATTGGCTCTACTAGCAGAAGAATTATACTTATATTCAGGAGAATATACATGCTTCTTGTAGCATTTTTTCAATAGAATGACCTTACAAGCCACAAAAGGTACATAAAGGCCCTCGATTCCTAGAATTACAAGCAAATGTATTATAAGTTTTATTGTCAAACCTATTACCAGAATCCTCTCTTTTTGAATTATTTCTATCAACCAACAATATATTTGAATCATTAATGACAACAAAACTGGTAGTTCATTCAACTGAATGACAATGGAAAATATTTTATTGATTTGGGGGAAAGGCTTCATCATCAAAATTTAGGACATTGGTATAGAAAACATATCATTTAAACCTCTAAGAAATCGAAGAGCAAAATCTTACTTCCTAAATTGGATAGCTTATAGTCACACATAGAGAGAGGCCTAAGATTACACAATTCATCTCATATGACCTTTAACTTGGTATGAAAAGCAATAACAGATAGAGTGCCTTGATGAAAAGAATAAAATTCTTGATGTAAATGAGATATGCAGATTAAGTCTCCTTATTTGAAACGGACATGAAGATCAAACCATAACACGTAAGTAGTGCCAAACCAGATAACACTTTGCACGATATCTGGGCTAATCGCACGCTGAAGCCACAACAACATCAAGTTGTTGCATTTGACCCAAGCTTGAAATCGAGGATCGTCTTTGCGCAACTCTCGGGTTGACCAATCAACAAGCTGGAGTTTATTCTTTGATATCAACGTCATCTTCATGGAGTGAACCCAGCCATGATAGTTACTGCCATTGAGCAACGCAGACGTCAAGACGGGAGCTGGGTTTTCGTTTGGATGGATGTAATACTCATTGGACGGGTCATCGTTCTTGAAAACTCGAGCGAAAGAATGAGAAAGAGATTTAGAAGATCCTTCTGATACCATGTTGAAGTATGTAAAATGCGATTTAGGGTTTTCTGGCTTTCTTTAATTTTGATATTTGGGGAACTTTGACAAAAAAGAAAATGAATATTCGAGAGAGAAAAGAGAGGAAAATTGAACATTTTCATTAATTTATGAAAATATTAATCACAATGTATTTATAGTAATAAAAAAATAAACAGTCTAATATAACTAACCTAATAACTAATTTACAACTCATCAAAAATTATAGCTAGGATACAACTGGCTTATTTTACAAATATGTTATTTAGGACTTTGGTATAGAAAACATATCATTTAAACCCCTACGGAATCGAAGAAAAAAATCTTTCTTCCTAAATTGGATAGCTTATAGTCACACATAGAGAGAGGCCTAAGATTACACAATTCATCTCATATGACCTTTTAACTTGGTATGAAAAGCAATAACAGATAGAGTACCTTGACGAAAAGAATAAAATTCTTGATGTAAATCAGATATGCAGATTAAGTCTCCTTAATTGAAACGGTCATGAAGATCAGACCATAACTCGTAAGTAGTGCCAAACCAGATAACACTTTGCACGATCTCTGGGCTAATCGCACGCTGAAGCCACAACAACATCAAGTTGTTGCATTTGACCCAGGCTTGAAATCGAGGATCGTCTTTGCGCAATTCTTGGATTGACCCATCAACAAGCTAGAGTTTGTTCTTTGATATCAACGTCATCTTCATGGAGCGAGCCCAGCCATGATAGTTGCTGCCATTGAGCAACGCAAACGTCAAGACGAGGGCTGGGTTTTCGTTTGGATGGATGTAATACTCGTTGGACGGATCGTCGTTCTTGAAAACTCGAGCGAAAGAATGAGAAAGAGATTCAGAAGATCCTTCTAATACCATGCTGAAGTATGAAAAATGCGATTTAGGGTTTTCTGGCTTTCTTTAATTTGGATATTTGGGGAACTTTGACAAAAAGAAGATGAATATTCGAGAGAGAAAAGATAGGAAAATAGAACGTTTTTTTTAATTTATGAAATTAATAATCACAATGGTATTTAAAGTAATCAAAAAATAAATTGTCTAATATAACTAACCTAATAACTAATTTACAACTCATCAAAAATTATAGCTAGGATACAACTGGCTTATTTAACAAATCTGGTATATAATTACCTTTATTGTTTAAAATGCGACTATGAATATCGAAGAGAGCGGATTAAGAAAAGAAAAAAAAAACAGAGCTTTATAGACGATTAGAACTTAGAACTTGGGCTTTATAGGCAGGGGTGTATCTACCCTATTACATGGTGGGTCACGTGACCAATATTTAAAAATAAAAAAATTACATTTCCTCTTTTGGGTTAATTTCTATAATGATCATTCTTCTTTTGTCTTTAATTTATTTTAATATAATTTTACACAATTACTTGTTATTTTGATCATCTCAAGTTTTAGTTTCTTCCAATTTGACACCTTAATATTGTTATTTTTATTTCCATTATTTTTGGAACATATCCATTTTATGGTCCATGTTTGAGATTCGTGGCTCTTCCTCCTAACAATGTCGTCTCCAAGGTTTGAGTCGAGTCCTCTTCTTGGAAGTGCAATGTGTCTTGTCATTGCACCCAACACTTGTTGGTTATTTTTATTTTCACTATTAATTTATTGTGTTGCATATTTATTGTTATTAAATTTTTTATTAGGGTAAACTACCCTAGTGACCACTAAACTATAGGGGTATCTTTTTTGACCACCGAACTATCGAACTCGTCAACCAGACCACTAAACTTATTATATTGAACTATTTTGACCACCACCGTTAAAAAATTAACGAAAGGGTAATGGAGGGGTGACATGGTAGTTAACAAAAATTTGTAAAATTACACATTTGGTCCCTATTATTTACCTATTATATCAATTTGATCATAAGTTTAATTTAATTAATAAAATGACCCAAACATTTTTACCCAAATCTGGGCTTAAGGATGCACGGCGAAGAGGAGGTCCCGATGGCGGTTCAGTGAATTGAGGGCGGGGTTCGACTCGCGGGTGTACGAGGAACACAATGGTGGTGTCGATGTCACGAATAGACAACCGACGGTGGTGTAAAAGGCCAAAAATAGCGCAACGCTGCGAGCGGATCTTGGGTTTTGATCGGGCGTGGCGAAAGATTTGTTGGCGGCGACGGTGATAGCCACGAACCGGTAGTGGCCGAGATCGGAGGTCGAACGGAGCTGGGAAGGTCGAGAGTTTGGGAGGAGAAATATCTGGATATTATTCAAATATAATTGGGTGTGTAACGCCCCGGTTTTAGGCCTAGGAGCTAGCCGGATATGGTTAGGCGGTTCGGTTCGAACCTGTTTAGCGATCTGGTCTAGTTTCGGGAAATAATTAAATTGATAGAATTTTGGTCGGATAAAAATATTGGAAAATTTTGGTCGAAAGGGATTAACATCCTATTGAGGTGATCCGAGAAGCTCGATACAACATTCAATCAACCGGTCAAATGATGCAATCCATCGACGAGTCACCTTTCTTTGACGGGACCAACTACGCTCTTTGGAAGATTAGAATGAAGTTCTTCATCAAATCTAAAGACTACAAGCTTTGGGATATTGTTGAAGAGGGTCCTTATGTGCCACAAAGAGTAAAGGCAGAATGGAGTGCAGATGATCGCAAGAAGATTGAGCTTAATTGCAAGGCCTTGCGCATCCTTTTTTGTGCATTTGGCCCCAAGATCTATGAGAAGATACCAAGGAAGTATAGGACAAGCTTGAAGTCACATACGAGGGAACAAACGAAGTAAAGGAGACCAAGATCGGCCTCCTCAACCACGAGTCTGAGAACTTCAAGATGGAACTGGATGAAGACATCACAAAGATGTTCGATAAATTCTCCACCATCACTAATGGACTCAAAGGCTATGGAGAAATCATTTCGATAGATTAGCTTGTCCGAAAGCTTTTTTATTCTCTTCCCGAGTCATGAG
Organism: Hibiscus tridactylites; assembly: GCA_958450335.1. Taxonomy (NCBI): domain Eukaryota; kingdom Viridiplantae; phylum Streptophyta; class Magnoliopsida; order Malvales; family Malvaceae; genus Hibiscus; species Hibiscus tridactylites. The sequence continues at coordinate 52,090,118 of OY288287.1, read as the reverse complement.
ACTCAAAGAAGACCGCTATCATCGAAGCCAAAAATCTAAAGACCTTGAAGCTAGATGAACTCATAGGGTCTCTTCTCACTCATGAAATGATGAAGAAAGAAAAAGAAGAGGAGGAGAAGAAGGAAGAGATAAAGAAGAAGGGAAAGAAAAAATCATGGAGCTAGGCATCAACGCGAGTGTCGTTACTCTCAAATCCTCTACATGCCAACACGTTTATTTGAGCGATGAGGAAAGTGAAGATGAAGAGATGGTTCATCTCTTCAAAAAATTCACCCGATTCATAAAGAGCGAGATGGCTAAATACAAGCATGAATCGAAGAAGAAGATGAAGGTTTCTCACAAGTCTAACAAAAAGGGATCATCTTCAAAAAAAGCATATGTGGCGACATGGAGTGATGAAGACTCCACCGAAGAGGAGGTAGCCCACCTATGCTTCATGGCCCTCAATGAGGGAGAGGTAACTTCTAACTCGCCTAGTTCAAATTCATACACTTTTGATGAGTTAAAAGAAGCCTATGATGAATTGGTTTTTGAATTCAAAGCTTCATTTTCGAAAAACAAGAAATTGATTTCAAAGTTAAAAACTGAAAATGATTTGCTTTCTAAAACCAATTTAGAGTTTGAAGCAAAAATCAAAGATTTTGATCTTAAAGTTTTAAGTTTACAAGAGTTGCTTCAAACGATTGAAAAGGATCATCAAAAGAAGATTTATGATCTTTTTTTTTATCAGCAACTGTATGATTTTATTCAACATAAAAAAAGCATATAGCGTGACAGATCATACGCCTCGTTAAAAACCTCCATAGTGGAGGAAAAGAGTATGATACGACCCGTCAAAATAAAGAAACAAACGCCAAGTCTATCATAAACAAGTCACAAAGAGCGAGCATCGATCCACGCCTTCCTTTGCTAGCACATCAGCGAAACCATTAGCCTCTCTAGGCACATAGCAAAACTGTATCTCGTAAGATTGATGATCTTAAGAAAGAAAAAGATTTGATTTCCAATGAACTCCAAAAGAAAAACAATTTGGGAAAATCAAATTTTTACATTAGACAATCTAGTGCCCCTAGATTTTTTTAATGAAAAAGTTTTTAGAAGTGTTTGGGCTCCAAAAGAACTAATCACTTCAACTAAAAAGGATGAAATTGTAAAATGGATTCCTAATGGGACTAAAATTTGTGCCACTGGCGTCTATGGATCCAAAGAAATTTGGATACCAAAAATTACTTGATTGTCTTATGTTAAGTGTGATGAAGAGTGATCAACAAGTCCAAATTTGAGGGGGAGCTCCATGCACACAAAGAGAGCACTTGAAGAAGGAAGGTTTCACATCCTCCTTTGGATTCAAGTTTGGTAAAATTAGTTGAATTTATTTTCATTTAGTTTTATATCTTTTAATTCAACTAGTTTAATCATATATGTTGAACTAATAATATTTGAGGCTTTGAGTAAGAGGGCAATTTTAAAACCAAAAGTTTTTAATTGTGTCAAAATTTTTAAACCTCCTATGTTATTTTGAGCCTAATGTATTTTAAATTCTTTTTGATATAATTGATTTTTTTTCAAATGAATAAGGGGGTGCTTTAACTTTGTTTAATTTTCAAAATCTCTTATTCAATTTTTAAACACAAAGGGGGAGAATCCCAAATAATTTTTCAAGTTGGTTTTATTAAATCAAAAAGGGGGAGTTTGTAGAACTAAATGTTTAGATATAATAATTGAAAATAGTTTTGGACTAAATTGAAAAGAATTTAAAACACGCCTTTAGTCAAAACAACTTGAAATATATATTTAGGGGTTTTTATAAGGCTTTGGAATAATTTAAAGTACATTTAAAACAGACAAAACCAAGCTTTTAATGTAACCGTACCAATACGGTATGTTACCGTATCGATACCCTTTAGGGTTTTTAACTACAATGACTTTCCAGTAGCCAAAACCCGTACCGTTACGCTTTGTCGTATCGATACGATGTGCTTTAAAATACCAAACGACTAGTTTGCGTACCGATACGGTTGTATCGCGTACCGATAGGCTCAACTACCCCAACGATCAATTTCTCAACGGTCTTTTAAATTGCAGGACCGTATCGATACGCTTGCCACGCGTATCGATACTCGCCAGCTGAAAGTGCTCAACTGCTATTTCCTTATCAAGACCGTATCTATACAATTTGAAGAGTATTGATACGCTAAGCTGCAAAACTGCATTTATGGTTGGAAATAAAGGTTCCAATGGCTCCAATTCACCCCAACGGTCCTCAACGGCTACAAAGCCAATTAGAAGTATAAAAGGGACCTCCAAGCATCAAGGAAAGGCTAATGCTTCAATTGTAACAACATTATGATGTCAAATTGTCTTTAGAGCTTAATTGTTATTCTCTTGTATAGACAAAACACTTATGAGCCAAAATTGTCAAATTTGCTCAAGTGTATAGGTTTTGGGTGAGTGCTTAGAGTTGCAAATACATACCTATTAGAGGGATTTCTTGTTTGCTTTGAATTTCACTTGAAAGAGAGTGTTTGATTAAGCTAAGGGTAGATAGCTTAATCGTTGTAAAGGTTTCCTCCTCATCCGAAAAAGGGGACAAATTCTTAGTGAATTTGGGAAATCCTTGGTGGAGTTCCAAGGTAGTGGATGCAGGCTTTGGGTTAAAAAGTCGAACCACTCTAAATCCTTGTGTTTAATTCTATATTTTTGCCACCAACTCAAAAACCCAAAAATCCAACTTCTCCACCACTTGGCAAGCATCGGTTGAAGGTGATAATTGTGTCTATCAATCTCAACATATACCCAGACAAGCCTACTTCTATCATCAACAATAGTAAAAAAATAAGAGTGACCATAGATACTTGGAACAAGAAAGGGATCCCAAATATCTATATGAACAATATCAAAAACAGAATCAATTTTAGAAATATTGTTTGGGAAGGGTAACCTCTTATGCTTAGCTAAATCACAAATATCACAGTCTGATATAATACCAGAAGGAGTAACATAATGTAAAGTTGGAAACATTTTCATTATTTGACTAGATGGATGCCCTAGTCTAGCATGCCAAGTATCTAAAGAAACAAAATTAACTACATTACAAACAATGGTTTTATCAGCAGAATCCTGAAGTTCAAGTTTGTACAACCCATACTGCTTCCTAGCTAAACAAATCATCCTTCATAGTCTGGTATCCTGAATACAACAGACATCACATGATAAAAAGAAGGAAATCCTAGGATCATGAGTTAACTGAGAAATAGAAACCAGATTAAAACCAAAGAATGGTATATGAAGAACATTGTACAAAACTAAATTAGAAGATTCTTAAGCTTAACGGATCCTATGTGCAAAACCTTAACCAACTCACCATTTGGCAACTTAACAAATTTATTATTAACAGTAGAATAATCCATAAAGAAATTTAAAGAGTTGGCTATATGATCAGTAGTCTCAGAGTCAATTATCCAAGAACAAGAATTTAAAGAATTGTTATCAACAGAAACATTTGATTCAGAACAAGTAAAGATAATAATTGGTTCACCAGTTAAGGGAGAATCAAAGTTGGAAGACAAGACATTCATTTTGGACTGGGAAACAAAATTCTAGGCAGAACCATCCCTTTCTTGTAACAATCTCATTAAACTTTCATATTGTTCCTTGGTGAAGGAAACATAATTGACCTCATTTTTAGGCAATGAATCAAGATGTGCACCATCATCCTTAACAGGGGAACCTACGAGATTGGCTCTACTAGCAGAAGAATTATACTTATATTCAAGAGAATATACATGCTTCTTGTAGCATTTTTTCAATAGAATGACCTTACAAGCCACAAAAGGTACAGAAAGGCCCTCGATTCCTAAAATTACAAGCAAATTTATTATAAGTTTTATTGTCAAACCTATTACCAGAATCCTCTCTTTCTGAATTATTTCTATCAACCAACAATATATTTGAATCATTAATGACAACAAAACTGGTAGTTCATTCAACTGAATGACAATGGAAAATATTTTATTGATTTGGGGGAAAGGCTTCATCATCAAAATTTAGGACTTAGGTATAGAAAACATATCATTTAAACCCCTAAGGAATCGAAGAGCAAAATCTTACTTCCTAAATTGGATAGCTTATAGTCACACATAGAGAGAGGCCTGAGATTACACAATTCATCTCATATGACCTTTAACTTGGTATGAAAAGCAATAACAGATAGAGTGCCTTGATGAAAAGAATAAAATTCTTGATGTAAATGAGATATGCAGATTAAGTCTCCTTATTTGAAACGGACATGAAGATCAAACCATAACACGTAAGTAGTGCCAAACCAGATAACACTTTGCACGATATCTGGGCTAATCGCACGCTGAAGCCACAACAACATCAAGTTGTTGCATTTGACCCAAGCTTGAAATCGAGGATCGTCTTTGCGCAACTCTCGGATTGACCAATCAACAAGCTGGAGTTTATTCTTTGATATCAACGTCATCTTCATGGAGTGAACCCGGCCATGATAGTTACTACCATTGAGCAACGTAGACGTCAAGACGAGAGCTGGGTTTTCGTTTGGATGGATGTAATACTCGTTGGACGGATCATCGTTCTTGAAAACTCGAGCGAAAGAATGAGAAAGAGATTTAGAAGATCCTTCTGATACCATGTTGAAGTATGTAAAATGCGATTTAGGGTTTTCTGGCTTTCTTTAATTTGGATATTTGGGGAACTTTGACAAAAAAGAAGATGAATATTCGAGAGAGAAAAGAGAGGAAAATTGAACGTTTTCATTAATTTATGAAAATAATAATCACAATGTATTTATAGTAATAAAAAAATAAACAGTCTAATATAACTAACCTAATAACTAATTTACAACTCATCAAAAATTATAGCTAGGATACAACTGGCTTATTTTACAAATATGTTATTTAGGACTTTGGTATAGAAAACATATCATTTAAACCCCTACGGAATCGAAGAAAAAAATCTTTCTTCCTAAATTGGATAGCTTATAGTCACACATAGAGAGAGGCCTAAGATTACACAATTCATCTCATATGACCTTTAACTTGGTATGAAAAGCAATAACAGATAGAGTACCTTGACGAAAAGAATAAAATTCTTGATGTAAATCAGATATGCATATTAAGTCTCCTTCTTTGAAACGGACATGAAGATCAAACCATAACTCGTAAGTAGTGCCAAACCAGATAACACTTTGCACGATCTCTGGGCTAATCGCACGCTGAAGCCACAACAACATCAAGTTGTTGCATTTGACCCAAGCTTGAAATCGAGGATCGTCTTTGCGCAACTCTCGGATTGACCAATCAACAAGCTGGAGTTTATTCTTTGATATCAACGTCATCTTCGAACCCAGCCATGATAGTTACTGCCATTGAGCAACGCAGACGTCAAGATGGGAGCTGGGTTTTCGTTTGGATGGATGTAATACTCGTTGGACGGATCATCGTTCTTGAAAACTCGAGCGAAAGAATGAGAAAGAGATTTAGAAGATCCTTCTGATACCATGTTGAAGTATGTAAAATGCGATTTAGGGTTTTCTGGCTTTCTTTAATTTGGATATTTGGGGAACTTTGACAAAAAAGAAGATGAATATTCGAGAGAGAAAAGAGAGGAAAATTGAACGTTTTCATTAATTTATGAAAATAATAATCACAATGTATTTATAGTAATAAAAAAAATAAACAGTCTAATATAACTAACCTAATAACTAATTTACAACTCATCAAAAATTATAGCTAGGATACAACTGGCTTATTTTACAAATATGTTATTTAGGACTTTGGTATAGAAAACATATCATTTAAACCCCTACGGAATCGAAGAAAAAAATCTTTCTTCCTAAATTGGATAGCTTATAGTCACACATAGAGAGAGGCCTAAGATTACACAATTCATCTCATATGACCTTTAACTTGGTATGAAAAGCAATAACAGATAGAGTACCTTGACGAAAAGAATAAAATTCTTGATGTAAATCAGATATGCATATTAAGTCTCCTTAATTGAAACGGTCATGAAGATCAGACCATAACTCGTAAGTAGTGCCAAACCAGATAACACTTTGCACGATCTCTGGGCTAATCGCACGCTGAAGCCACAACAACATCAAGTTGTTGCTTTTGACCCAGGCTTGAAATCGAGGATCGTCTTTGCGCAACTCTCGGATTGACCCATCAACAAGCTAGAGTTTGTTCTTTGATATCAACGTCATCTTCATGGAGCGAGCCCAGCCATGATAGTTGCTGCCATTGAGCAACGCAAACGTCAAGACGAGGGCTGGGTTTTCGTTTGGATGGATGTAATACTCGTTGGACGGATCGTCGTTCTTGAAAACTCGAGCGAAAGAATGAGAAAGAGATTCAGAAGATCCTTCTAATACCATGTTGAAGTATGAAAAATGCGATTTAGGGTTTTCTGGCTTTCTTTAATTTGGATATTTGGGGAACTTTGACAAAAAGAAGATGAATATTCGAGAGAGAAAAGATAGGAAAATAGAACGTTTTTAATTTATGAAATTAATAATCACAATGGTATTTAAAGTAATCAAAAAATAAATTGTCTAATATAACTAACCTAATAACTAATTTACAACTCATCAAAAATTATAGCTAGGATACAACTGGCTTATTTAACAAATCTGGTATATAATTACCTTTATTGTTTAAAATGCGACTATGAATATCGAAGAGAGTGGATTAAGAAAAGAAAAAGCAGAGCTTTATAGACGATTAGAACTTAGAACTTGGGCTTTATAGGCAGGGGTGTATCTACCCTATTACATGGTGGGTCACGTGACCATTTAAAAATAAAAAAAATTACATTTCCTCTTTTGGGTTAATTTCTATAATGATCATTCTTCTTTTGTCTTTAATTTATTTTAATATAATTTTACACAATTACTTGTTATTTTGATCATTTCAAGTTTTAGTTTCTTCCAATTTGACACCTTAATATGGTTATTTTTATTTCCATTATTTTTGGAACATATCCATTTTATGGTCCATGTTCGAGATTCGTGGCTCTTCCTCCTAACAATGTCGTCTCCAAGGTTTGAGCCGAGTCCTCTTCTTGGAAGTGCAATGTGTCTTGTCATTGCACCCAACACTTGTTGGTTATTTTTATTTTCACTATTAATTTATTGTGTTGCATATTTATTGTTATTAAATTTTTTATTAGGGTAAACTACCCCGGTGACCACTAAATTATAGGGGTATCTTTTTTGACCACCGAACTATCGAACTCGTCAACCAGACCACTAAACTTATTAAATTGAACTATTTTGACCACCACCGTTAAAAAATTAACGAAAGGGTAATGGAGGGGTGACGTGGTAGTTAACAAAAATTTGTAAAATTACACATTTGGTCCCTATTATTTACCTATTATATCAATTTGATCATAAGTTTAATTTAATTAATAAAATGACCCAAACTTTTTTACCCAAATCTGGGCTTAAGGATGCACGGCGAAGAGGAGGTCCCGATGGCGGTTCAGTGAATTGAGGGCGGGGTTCGACTCGCGGGTGTACGAGGAACACAATGGTGGTGTCGATGTCACGAATAGACAACCGACGGTGGTGTAAAAGGCCAAAAATAGCACAACGCTGCGAGCGAATCTTGGGTTTTGATCGGGCGTGGCGAAAGATTTGTTGGCGGCAACGGTGATAGCCACGAACCGGTAGTGGCCGAGATCGGAGGTCGAACGGAGCTGGGAAGGTCGAGAGTTTGGGAGGAGAAATATCTGGATATTATTCAGATATAATTGGGTGTGTAACACCCCGGTTTTAGGCCTAGGAGCTAGCCGGATTTGGTTAGGCGGTTCGGTTCGAACCTGTTTAGCGGTATGGTCTAGTTTAGGGAAATAATTAAATTGATAGAATTTTGGTCGGATAAAAATATGGGAAAATTTCCTAAAATAATAATTATATATATGATTAATTTTGGTAAAGGTAATTTAAAGAAAACAATTTTGGAAATCGGACATTTTGGTTTAGAGACCAAAATGTAAAAAATGGTCAAGTTTGATTTAATGGCAAAAACGTAAAAGGCCAATGCTTTTAATCTTTAAGGAGCAATACCAAGGGCTAATAGAGACTTTCCTCCTATTTTACAATTTTAATTAAATAAATTATATTAAAAAGATGGAGGGAAGTTAAAACGGGTTTTCATTTTTCGTTAGATTGGTTTTTGACGTAGTTTTCTTCTCTCACTCAAAATCTCTTCATTCAAACATCAAGATTTCAAAGGTAAACTCTAATTTTGATTAAGATTTCAAAGATTTTCTTATTTTCTATTGATTCTCTATTGAATCTCTTGTTTTCTCTTTGGTTTTCTTTTCATAATGGAGGAAGAGCTCATCATTAGAGGTAGGTTCATTCTTCTCCTCTAACGAGATGTTCTTTACTGAAATTCCCAAGTATTTAGTCTTTTACATATTGTTTTTAATGTATTTTATATATTAATTGATGAAATTGTGTTTAATTAAGGTTTCTTGAAGATTTATGGTGGATATTTGGATTTGATGTTAATTGTTGAGTTAATGATTGATTATTAACATGTTATTAAGGGTTAATAATGTTAACTTGATGGATTTTGTTAAGAAATCCCGAAACTAGTTAGATTGCTATATGTTAGTGATGAAATCTTGAGTTTTAGGGGTTGTTGTTGTGTTTTCTTGATAGCTGGTGGTTTATAAAGGTTGGGGAAGTGTTTTAGGTTGTGAATGGATGAGGATTGATTGTTGATTTTGCTGGGTAATGATTGGGAACGGTTTAGAGTTGTTTTGTCTATGTTTTCAGGATGTATCGGTGGTTAATTGCTTGGCGAATGTTGGAGTTGAGTGGGGGTTTGTGTTGCTGGAGGTTTTGATGCAAGAGTGTGCATTAATCCTTTGTTTTTCCTTGGTTAGAAGCAGGGCAAGACGTTGCTTGATTGTTAGAAGACATATTTGGAGTTTCGGGAGCTTGGAATAGCTTCGACAAGTGAGGCGAAGTTGTATCGGTGAGTGGATGTGGTTTGAATGTTTTCGTAAGCTTGGAAACAATGTTTTGGGAGGTTAGTGTAAGCTTGAAACGCTTAGCTAATCTCGGAAGTAAGTATGGTTACTAAAGCTCTCGGTTTTCGGTTTAAAGTCCATGTGGTTTATCATGCTTATGTTTTGAATTATGTTTGTTACTCACTATTATGCATGTTTTACAAGCATAGTTTTGCTGATTTATATCCCATGAAACGATTTGATTATGTTTCAAGAGGTTATATTCTTGATGAGATATATTATGCTATATTTGAGGCATGTTTTGAGATGGGATATGTGATGATTTTATTAATGCATTGAAAGCAGTGAGTTAACATGGATTTAAATGATATATTGGCTTAGTGATGAGATTTCTATTATTGAATATGTTGGTCAACCAATAGGATGAGAAGTGCACTATAATATACAAAATTTGTGCGTGAGATAAATTCTTCGGTTTCACAATAGGGGTAGTGCTATTGTGATGCGAGTGATAGGGGTAGTGCTATCACCAATGGGCAATGCATGTAGTATCATCTTGGCCGAAGTGAGATAATGGTGAGGGTAGTTTCACCATGTGACTTGATGGGGGTAGTGCCATCTAGGTATCTGTATATTCGATTATTAATGGATAGGAGTAGTGCTATCCAAGGATGGGGGTAGATTCCATCCGATTCACTTGAAATGCCAATATATGAGTTGAACATGTATCATGGTTTTAAAATACTTTTGTATAAAGACTTTTATACATGATGATTATGCTTTATGAGATTTAAGCATGAGAAGCTTTGATTTGGTTTTGCATTGAGATATTCATGAGATAATGATGCATGTGGTTTATAAAGATGCTTTTATTGTGGTTTTAAAGCATGAGAAAGTTGAGCATGATGTGGTTATGTTTTGAAGGATTCATTGGTTTGAAAAATGCATTTTTGTTGTTTAAATTGAGCTTTCCCATCACTAAGAAAATGTGCTTACGCTCTTCTTTCCAACAATGCAGGTAAGTGAGTATTTTGGCAGGAAAATAGCAAGGGATTTCACCCAAGACATCACTCAATTTACAAGTATGGGATTTGACACTTTTAATAAGGTAGAAATGGTAATGGGAAGGGTACCTCGGTATTCGGGAGATGATTGTTTAAACTCCCTGGTTTGGCAAATGTGTTTTTCCATTTAAGACTTGTAATGGGCCTTTATATGTTGTTATGCTTTACTCCTTGGATTTTGATACTTTATGTGGATTGCTTATAGGGTGCATGCCTCTAGAGTAGTCATGTTTTGCAATTCATGATGCTAGGTGCCTTTGTTGATGTCTATGTGTTGGATAAATATGTTGTTGATGTTTACCTATGATTGCATGATGATTGGTGGCCATATGGTATGTTTTAAGGTGCTTAAATGTTGTTGTTTTAGTGCAGATCTAGTATGTGTTTCGAAACAATAGCAACTATTTCGATACATCTTGCATATTTGGTCTTAATGTTTCAGAACACTACTAGACCATTTCGAGACCTTTAGTTATAATTTGTACCCGTATCGAAACACGAGGTCGTTTCGATACGCCTCTATTATGTTTGAATGCAGGGGAGATCAATCTGGGGATTTGATTTCGAAACGGGTAAGGTCGTTCTGATACCAAATGCTACTGGAATGCATGGTTTCGAAACATGGGTGACTGTTTCGAAACGGGGTCGTTAAGTTAGTTAAAATGGCATTATCTGTCAGTTTTGAATGTTTACATTTCAGTCCCTATTTATATGATTTGAAATTGTGGATGTTTTAATGATCGTATCATGTTGATATTTCACCTCCAAACATGTAATGAACCTAATTAAATGTTGGTAACATTAATTTGTAATTTGACCTTATATCGGAATGTTGCAAATGAAAGTGCAGTTAAGGATCGGTTTAAATGAAAATATATTCGTTGCGCGAGTAAACTCTATAGGATTTAATTATGCATCTAGATAAGTTAAAAAGAAAAAAAGGGTTGCTAATCGAGGATAACTTTAACGAGTTGACTTCGATTTCTCTGTGTAATTCTCTTAATTCGGGTCAAGCATCTAGACACGTGTCACCACTTGATTGGAAGAAAAATATACTAAATAAATTAATTAAAATTAAGAAAATATATCCAATTGAGAATTGACATGTGTCATTATTTGATTGGTTGATTAATTTTATTTAATTAAATAAAAAATAGGATCAAATTAATATAATAGGTAAATAATAGGGACCAAATGTGTAATTTTACAAAATTTTGTTAACTACCACGTCACCCCTCTGTTACCCTTCCGTTAATTTTTTAACGGCGATGGTCAAAATAGGTCAATTTAATAAGTTTAGTGGTCTGATTGATGAGTTTGATAGTTCGGTGGTCACTGGAGTAATTTACCCTTTTTATTATAAAACACCACTATTATTTTTGGAAGTTAATAGACTTTTTTGTTATTATAGTTATAATTATTGTGTAATATATTTCTCATCTGTTTTATTATATTATCTTTATTTTCATTACCAAATATATTAATTTTCTATTATTATTATTTTATTTTTATTTATTTTTTGGATTTTTCGATAACTATGTTTATTTGTAATAATTATTATGTCCTTGTTATGAATATTTATCTATGTGGATGTCTATAATGATAAGAACTTTATCTAGGAGATTTGATTTACTTTATCATTAGGAATATTATCTCCATTAATTAGAGTTTAATGTATTATGTACTTCTTATGCCTATAAATAGATGAAGGCATTGTGCACAAGTTTAGTTTTGATAATAATACGAATCTCCCTCTTTCTCTCATCTCTTTGTTCTTTTATACTTGTTCGTTGTTCTTCATTATTATATTCACAACACGTTATCAGCACGAGACTCTAATCAACTGAGGTGTTTGTCGTTCAAATCCTAAAATAGTTGCCGAAAAGAAGTTGATTCTAGCATGAATTAGAGATAAGTTCTTCTCCTCAATTATATTTTAATTATCGATTATTTTTCTCTCGTGATCTTTAATTTGATTTTAATTTTTGAAAAATCAATAGTTGCTCGAAAGATTTTGATGCTCTTTGTTTGAATCTCAAAGAAGTTATCGGAAAAGTTTTGATCCTACGTTAAACCGAAATGGTGGCATGTTTTGAAAGTTTGAACGGGCATAGATTTTGAAGCTTGGTCTCGCTAGTTACCTTGGTTCTTGTTGATGATTCTTAAAAAGAATTTCAACATAATATTGGTGACTACATCACTATATATTCAATTTAATTTGGAAATTTTGGTATGTTTTATTTATTTATATGTTGAAATATGATTGGTCAATCACTCTTAATTTAAGGTTAGTATATTTTTATTTACATATTATTTCAATCTAATATTATATGACGTTCATTGGACCAAGCTTATATATTTAATCTTCAGCAAAACCTTCAAGGATTATTTGAGCAGGTTGTTGACTCGATGCAGAACGAACGACAACTAAAGTGTTGCATGCCAACTGCCAAGCATCTTGTACGAGTATTTGGTGACTTCGCATTAAGAGAGGAGAGCAAAAGCCATGCTTATCAACACGATGATCATAATTGTAAAAACTGTGAAAGAATGGTTATGACAAGAGCTTGGAAAGAGACAAGATTATTATGAGAAGCTATCTTGGTCATTCGTCATGCCTCTTGTTCTCGGGAAGAAAATCAATATCGGTAAATTTTAATTTTATTTTTATTCTTTCAATTATGATTTTAAAGTGTGATAAATCATGGTCATTTTGCTTGAAAGCATTAATTATCATGTGTCGAAAAACTCGACTATTGGTTTCTCCCAAATTCAAGTTATGGAAATTCATTTTGATCAAAAAAAGTTTATGGGGTTTCAAAAAAATCAAGGGTTTACTATCTATGATTTTAGGTTTTGAATTTAGGATTAAATTATTTTAATATAAATAGGGCTAAATTGAAATAATAAGCGTTAAATTTATTATTTTTCAAATTAGAATTAAAATTGTTTAAATGTACAAACGTAAAGTACTAAATGTGTTATTATAAAAAATAATTTAAATGTTGTTAATGTCAGTTAAAGAGTCATTGGTAACATTGAAACAAAACTAAAAATCTAATAGTAAAATTAAAGCAAATGAAAGTTTAGTTACCAAATTAAATAATTTACTAAAATTCAGTTATCATTTATGAAGATTACCTAATTTTTACTTAATATAATACCGTAAATAGAGTAATTTTCTGTCAGCAAAATTCATTTTTTTTTATGCATGAAGATTAAAGACAAAGGGCCTCAAGCTCCTAAATTAACATAGAACAGCTAACTACTAACATCCCCATGTAAGGGGAGCAAAATTCAACCTTTTAACAATCACCACGTCATATGGGAATATTACTTCAAAATTTTTAATCAGACTCAAGAAAAATAAATATATATTAGTAAATAACAATTATGATTTAACTCATAATAAACACAAAGAGAAATACATGTTACAGTTTTCAATAACCAACCATTTTGAAACTTGGGTGTTCTTTACTCCCCCCTTTCACATCAGTAATGAAGTCCAATGCCAAACACAAGTTTTGCATCTTTTCAATAGGAAAAAGAAATAAGATCAACTAATAAGACCAGAGGGATGAAAGTGGCTTCCCTTTCTGGCAAGTCATGACATATTCCGATACGATCTCCTTCACCTGTTTTTCCACATCTTCCAAGGACCCGGAAGCGTCTATGATCTGCAAGAGTAGCAAGAAATTCCAAAAACGAGGCTGATATTATTCATCGGCTTGGATAACCGAACAAAAAAATCTTTACTTGACCCAAGTAGCCGTAGCTGAGAGGTCTAGTGCTCATCATCTGTATGCAAAAAATGATTGATTCTATGCCGCTCTGACTCTTCATTTTTTCTAATGTACTTGTATATGACACATGTATTCAACATATATTTGACATGGGCTCGGAGGTATAACTCCTGACATAAGAATGATATTTTAAAAAAAATGAGTAAACGTGTGCCAGAAATATTTCCATATTCGTTACTCACCCTGAAACCCGACTGACATAGGTTTGATCATGCATCTAAGATCAAAAGCTTTTACACTAACAATCCCAAAAATGGAAGCAATAAGATGGATGGAAGTTGTTTGATTACACAAACTCTAGCTTTTTTTCCCCTTTACATGTGCACCATCCTAAAATACAGGTAATATTTAATACCGTGCGTCACATCTCTGAAGCAAACCCGGAAATTTACTTAAAAGCGACCATGACTAAAATTTGGCATCATTCAACCCGAATAGAGCCAATCAAAGTCACAACTCAAAACCAACCATGATGAGGCCACACATCTCGTTGCTATTGCTATATGGCATAAGATGAAACAAACTATTACCTTCCAAGAAGAATCTTCAAGAAGCTTATAGTGTTGGGCAACTTTCTTCTGAAACTCGAGCTGCTCGTATCTCTCATCTCCATAGCCTCCTCTTTCCGCAGCTTTCTGATAAATATGAAAATATTATATTTAGTATTACAGATATGCATTTATATATGTTTGCATGAAGGTATCATATGTATATGTGTTAACCAATTAAAGTGTGAAGAAACTTGAAGTTCAAGATCACCAACCTAAGCATGAAATAAGATGTTCATTACAATGTCTAATGAAAACTGCATTGTCTGTTTCCATAACTTTTATTGAACTTTCTCTTGTTTTATTAACACCTGGCTATAAGGTTGAACTTTTACAGAGAAATCCATCTTTAAATGACCCTTGTTAATGAACTAAATACAGAAGTTTCTAACGACATTATATTTGGACCATTAATTCTACGGGAAAAGGGCACCTTTATATATATAAGCTTAGGCAGGGGAAGATGGAGTACTGTAAATACTAGTTGAAGCTCGAGATCAACTGTAATCAGATTATTTTGAGCAGGTGGCACTGTATACCAAAACCCCCCCGAAAAGACTCACATATATCAAACGATGAAATATTCCAAGGCATGAACAAATGGTAAATGAAAGAATAGACCTATATTACTCGAACTCAAATGCAAATCGCTGACATAGGTTTGTGTCCAACACAAGTATGATCATTTTTTTTTCAAGATTTGTATGTATTTTGAGGATCCTTAGAAGATCAAAGCACCAGTCTCGTCTGAGAATATGTTTGACATGGATGTTGAACACTGGAATTTCATGAAAATTGAGAAGTCGGAGTAGTGTAGGGCAAGTCCCAACCATAGTCTCGTCTGAGTATATGTTTGACATGGATGATGAACACTGGAATAATCAACATTATAATAACTCAACCAAAAACTCAAACCAGAAATGTTTTTAAAAAAACTCATTGGGTTGAAAACCAGAAATAGTTGTTTAGCATAAAACCAATCCAATTCACTAGTTTTAACATAAAAGAGGTTACATGCATGACTAACCTCGGGCGATATGTCGAGGTACAATACCAGATCAGGAGCTATTAGTCCAATCTCTGGTGCCTGTAAGAAAATACCTTATTTGGTTATTGATGGCTATGCTAGGAACTAACTTAATACAGAGCGGCAGCTAGCTCTTTCGTCAGTGTGCCTTTACCTTACACCATTCAAAATCAAGTCCTTTAGCAGATGAGAAAGCAACCCCAGAATAAGAGTAACGGTCTACTATAAGGGTGGTTCCAGCTTTTAGTTTCGATTCCATCATTGATCTGCAAATGATAGTAGATTTACGAGTGCTGTTATGCTGCAAACTAATATCAGAAGTGTGCATATGCAGATATCAGATTCATTAGGAGGAATATTTGAGTGGTTCATATGCATAGCACAAGTTAAACAGGGGCAGAAAAATATGCTCATAAAGCCCAGAAATTTTAGTAATTTCATCCAATAAATATTCAAAGAAGATCAGCTTATTCAAGCTAATCTATTCTGAAAGTGTTACTTTGCCGACTTATGCAAAGATCGGCCCACTTGTCATTCTTGCAGTGCAACCAAACAAAAAACCGTGAACATAGTCAATGGATTGCCCAAAACCCATGTTTTGCTGAAGTTTCTCATATTAACCTAAAACGTGTCATTTTAAGCTATTGCTCCGATTCCATTTGTTGCGAAATCAATGTGTCTGACTCTGACACCTATGCCCAACATATATCTGCTGTTGAAAGAACGAAAATGCCAAATCCGAGAAGATATGCATATGAAGCAAAGTCTGAGAAGTGTTGGTAAAAGTATCATCCTTTCACAATAATAGCAAAGAATACAAATTCCAACACAAATGATTAAATCAGACGCTAAAACTTCAAAGATTGCAAAACTTGTTGAAAAATGCAGTATTGCAAATCCTAGAAGAAGACCAAGATATGAGCATGTGGAGATGGGTCAGTGCAAGTGTGCAACTTAAAGGATTTTCCTCCACCAATATGGTTAATAAAAGTTCTAATGAAAAGAATTAAACTGAACCGAACATCAACAAACTTCATAGATTGTGCAATATGCTGATAAAAAGTGTCAGATATGGGTAAGAGCCTGACATAGGTGTCTTCCTTTGGAGAGTGATATTCCAATATTCATGTTTACTTCAAGAAATATCAAGTGTCGGATAAACATAGTAAGTATAACATATCTGTCAAGAACTACAAAACAATCACACAGCGGATATGGTAAGTGTATTTCCTACAGGCAAACATTTTTCTAAAGAAGAATATAATGCAATGCGTAAATGTGAAAACGAACCTCTTCTCCCACCGATTTGCACTGAAAAGTAGATGGATTGTGTGGTCATCCAACTGCGAATTATTACTCAGATATGCTGATATCATCTGCCCAACACTTGTTGTTCTGTCGGGGAATCGCCATAACTCGACTGAATGCCCCAATCCCTCCAAATATGAAAGCAGCCTCCCACATTGTGAAGTTTTACCACTACGATCCAATCCTTCAAAAACTACCAAGGCACCTCTAGATTCATTGCTTGCATCCTTTGGGCTACAATTGTTACCATTTTCCATTCTAATCGACTTAACCGAACACTTGGACAAAAGATTCGACCTCAAATTCAATGACCTCCTGGCTGCCAAAGCTCCAAAATTCCTGAAATTCAACAACTAGTAATGACTAAGGAGATTAAAATATCAAATACATGCAAGGTTTTATTACAGTTTAAGACTCGTTTTTATTACTGTTTTATTTGAGGAAAAGTGAAGTGTGTATTTTCATAAAGTAAACTATCAAGTTGTGCAGGCAATTATGGAGAACAAGAAATAGGAGAGAAAATGTAAAAAAAAAAAACTTACAAAGACTTAGAAACTGTAAAATTGCACGAATGTACCATGCCCTTAATGATGCTACAAACTGCAATCAATAAAAATACAAATAAATCCACGAATTAAGCAATAATCTAATAGTTTGAAGTTTCATTGCGAAAGAAATAACAATAACGCCTGGACTTGAACAGCTTATGAGCCTAATTGAACTTATTTTTAATTAGTAAAAAATTTCAGCTCGAATTTGTGCTAAATTTCAAGCAATTCAATCTTTTCCTAAACTCGAACTCGAGTCAAACTTTATTTTTTTTTAAAACGAGGAAATTGGGAAGGAAAGATCTATACAGAAAAAGGAACAAATCATACAAAAACATCACACATAAGATTAAAGAATAAGGATTTGTGAAACAACAAAGAAACAGGAGAATGGGGGAAAGAGTGTAAGTACCTGAGATGAAATGCAGACATTAGAGAGGGAAAAAAAAAATTGAGGAGAGGGTTTTGATGGAAAACTATGGAGACTTTATAAAAAGTGTAACCTTTGCCCGCGCAAATGAAAAAGACCAAAGTACCCCTTTGACCCAATTGGCCAATCCTCTCTCCTTCCGTTGTCTCGTTTCAGAAATTCTTCTAGGGTTTCAATTCCAAAAAATGGCAAATAACAGCAATAAAGAAGAACCAGGCACTGC
The DNA here is from genome assembly GCA_958450335.1 of Hibiscus tridactylites. Lineage (NCBI taxonomy): Eukaryota > Viridiplantae > Streptophyta > Magnoliopsida > Malvales > Malvaceae > Hibiscus > Hibiscus tridactylites. The sequence goes on along the minus strand of OY288287.1, from coordinate 52,072,152 downwards.
TCCAAAGCCTAATCGTTGGTACAATTTAAGTTTGGGGTCTTCCTTCAAGGACCAAAATCAGCCTTCCTCCAAATTTTGCACTTTGCGATGTAAGTTCTCATTTTGCTCTTATTTTTTCTGGGTTCTGTTTGGTTTCCATGAAAACCCTTTCTCGTTTTAAGTACCCCCCATTAGCTTAATCCATTTGAATTAGAATACCGGTGATGTTCATATCCATTATTGAATCTCCAACTTTGAGATTTCAGATTTGGTATTTATGAGATTAGAACTTTTGTACATTAGCTAGGGATTATACATTTAGGATACTTTACTCGGTGTGTGTTAGATATGGTTATGTATCAAGATAAAGGTCAATTTTTTTCAAGTTTTCTATGCATTTGGAGTGTTATATCCCGTATCCATATTCGGATGTGTTGGCCCGACTTGGGGATTTTAAGAAAAATGAAGAATCCGAAGCATCACATCTTTTTGTTTGATTCTATTTCAGATGAGTTTAAACCAGCATCAATTGATAAGAACCAACCAGGATTACTCCACAAGTCTAAGGATAATCGAGTTAAGGTAGAATTTGAAAACAATCAACATGGAAAACCCAAGGTGACATTTGAGGGTGCCAGTGAAGATTACAAGGATAATGATGCGGTGTTGTTCTTCGATGGTGAGACGTTCCGGTTGGAGCGTTTACACCGTGCTATGAAGCGGTTGAGGCATGTTCGGCATCCCGGCGAGTCAGCAGCCTTGGCTGCTTCAGCTGGCCCTGCTGCAGAATGTTATTCACCTCCACTTGGTAAAGGAGTAAAGCCTGAATCTTCGAACAAAGTCATGGTTCTGCCATTGCCTGTGAGTTTACTTGATCCTGCAATTTTATGCATCTTTTGGGCCATTACTGTTTTAGCAAGATCTATAATATATTAACTTTTCTATTTGTTGTGTTTTCGATGTGATTTACAGCTTCAGGTGGAGCGCATTGATACATCTGACTTCGACAGTGTAGGTGAGGTTCTTTTTGCTTAGGAGAATCTAATATAATTAAGTTAGGGTTTCATCATCTTGATTTTACTTGTCTATCTTAATTTTGGTTCAAACTTAAACCATCCTGGTGAAAGCCTAATCGAAGGAGATTGTTTCTTCTATTGGAAAGAAGGTACTTGGCTAGGGTAGGAAGCATATCGTGTTTGAACATCTTGAGTGAAAAAACAGTTCGTTCTTCCTTTTATTGTTTAATGTGGCTTGCACAGCTTTATAAAGTCTTTCTCGAACAAATAGGCACTTTCGGGACATCTAAGGAAAGGTAGCATTTACCAGTCTGTCATTGTTGATTAAACCTTCCTGGTGATAGTTTCTTCTGTCAGAAATAAGGTACCCGGCTAGGTTAAGAAGTTTCTCATGTTTGAGTGTCTTTCTCGAAAGAATAGGCACTTTCAGCCTCCAGGACATCTAAGGAATGGTAGGTCTGTCATTGTCGAAAGGAGGGCTAGAGGATACTAAGAATTGAAACAAAAGACAATTATCTTCACTCACCGTAAAAACCCGGGTGGCTGAGCTTTTACAGATGCAGTAACCACTTTGTATTTGAAGAACTTGCTTTTTTAGTCATTTTGTTATTTAAAGCATGACAAACTCTTACTTTGACTGCTCATATTGCAGAATCCAGGAAGGACAAGAACTCTGAGTTCCCGTTGTCAATTCCGAATAAACCAACTGCATCACCGGATCATAAAAGTTACGAATCGGAAGAACAGGTGGATATCGTCAATGACGACGATGACAATGATGGTTTGGGGATATCTAAAGAAGATAATGCTTTTGAGAACGTTTCAACTGGTATCAGTATTGATGTCAATGAACCACATCACAATGACTTGGATGATGAGATCGCCGATGTAGATGTAAGTGATGATGAAGAACAAAATGTGGGACGGAGTGCAGCTGAAGCTCTTCGAGCTCGGGTAAATGCAGAAGAGAAAGAAGAACATAGTTTGAGCTCGAGCAGTAGCAGTAGCAGTGGAAGTGAGAGTAGTGGGAGCCGGAGCCGGAGCCGGAGCAGCAGCAGTGATAGTGAAAGCAGTGATGGTGGTGATTCAGTCATCTCTATTTAAGTGGTTAGTCCAAGTAGCTGTTTAACTCTATGTTCCTCAGATTGGAGGTGAGTGTCAGAAACATCATATTTCTGATACGGGGATGCACAATGTTTTTCTAAGTTTCTTCCTATATTTGGCAAATCATACCGCCATGCTCGTGTCCGAATGTACGTCGGACAAGGTTAACTTAAGGAAATGAAGAATTGGGTTATAGGTGGAACTAGTTTGGTATTGCCATCAAATTAGTGGTTGCTAAACTAGGGTTAAAATTTGTTGTGAACATGTAACCTTTCAATTATTTGAAATCTTTTATGTAGACATTAATGAACTAATGGGAAGCTGATCTCGGGGTTTAACCCCAAATGATTCAAAAGAGTTGGATTCTATTTATTATCTTTCTTGATTTTCCTTAGGTTTCGGTTTCTTTTGTACCAAAGAAGAAACCTAAATGGAAAACATTAACGTCAGTCAATATTGTGCATAACCGGTCCGATTCGGATCAAATCAAATCATATTGTTGAGATTCAAATTTTAATTATCAAAAAGTTGAGTAAAGGAACAAGAGACAAATTTCTATTGTATTAGTGCGTACAATGTTTTCTTCAAATTTTTAGATAAAATTTTTATTATGTATTATCTAATTTAATGAAGATTAAATTATGAATTTATTGGAAACCCTAGTATGATCGGAGTCTTTGAGTCCAACGCCGCCCCCCCCCCCCCCCTCTAACCCCCGTAAACATCGTTGTTTAGAAGAGGAACCACCGGACGAAGGCAGCCCGGGAGTGAGGCCTGAGAGCAAACACGTACTGGAGAGTGTGCATGGTCATCCCGGTAACCCTTCTTACAAGGAATCCCTATTGCATGGAGCTTCTGCGTCGTCGCGTGAGGAGGAAGAGATTCTTGATGAAAACGATATTGAACTTGAAGAGGGAGATGTCACCCAGACTGTGATCGATGACTTAATCTCCATTGACTTCTCTAACAGAGTTCGAGATCTGGCCGAGAAGAGTTTTGATCATACGGTTGTCTTGAAGCTTCTAGGGCTGCGTATTGGTTATACAACGCTGCGAAACAAACTTTACGACCTGTCGAAACCAAAGCAATCCTTTAAGCTTATGGACATCGATAACGACTATTTTCTTGCTACTTTCCGACTGAATTCTGATTTCTTGCACATCCTTGCAGAGGGGCCTTGGACGGTTTTTGGCCATTAGTTGACGGTGGAGCAGTGGACGGCTGCGTTCAACACTTCGCAGCCATACCCCTACACAATATGGTCTTGGATTCGCCTGCCCAGTTTGCCGGCGACCCTGTACAAGTGCAGTCTCATTATGGCAATTGGGGAATGTATTGGACCTGTCATGAAGATCGACTATCAGATCGAGCATGGGCAGCGAGGTCGTTTTGCACGTATGGCCATCAAGGTCGATCTTCGGAAACCCCTTGTCTCTAAACTGTTGATTAACGGGAACATCCAAATTGTTGAGTATGAAGCGCTCCCGACAATCTGTTTTCACTGTGGAAAGTATGGCCATTATAAGGAATCTTGCCCGGATGCTAAGACTGAAACTGGTGCAACTGCAGCCACTGACCAACAGCAACATGCTGCGTCTGAGGCTGATACAGTTGTTCCTTCAAACGAATCCCCCTACGGCCCATGGATGATGGTTGAACACCGTCAACGGCGGACTGCTAAGAAAGCTTCAGACGCGGCTGCTACCCAGTGGAATGGAGCTTTTAAAGCTTCTCGTTTTAACCCTATCTATGAACCCGACGGTGAGCTTCCCAAGGAAAATGCTACAACAGATGGGTCTACCACTGTTAATTTGAAGACATCGGCTGCCCCCTCTGCTCCTGATAATTTGAAGACACCGACTGTCCCTTCTGCCCCATCCATGAAGGCGAAAGCACGTGCAAAGGGTAAGCAAATTAGCGGTCCAAAAGCTAATCTTGGTCTTTCTGTGCGCAAGCCCTTCACGATCGCGGAGTTCCCTATTCTCTCTCGAGGTTCGTTGAAGGCCAACACGTCAAAATTGGCCCATGCAAGCACTGCATCTGGGCTAGACAAATTAAAGCACTCAGTTGTAAGTATGGATGAAAAAGATGATCCGAATGTACATCGAGGTCCCGCCCCGATAGTAATTGATGACTGTGATTCTCAACCGCAAGGAGACCCACCGGATCCTAAAAATGGTATAACTTCCACGACGCCTGGGATTGATGTGCCTCTAGACAATTTGTTGCATGATGACGGGCAAAGCCATGCTCCTGGGGGTGAGCAGGCAGTTGCTATGCTCGAGTAACCTGGTGTTTTCCTATCTCTGCAGTTTTTATTTTTTATGGATATTAAAATCTTCAGATGGAATGTTCAAGGCTGTGAACATTGGCGTTTTATATCTGCAGCCAAACACATTCCTCCTTGACTACAAACCCGACATTGTTGTCTTGGTGGAACCGAGAGTTAGTGGTTTACGCGCTGAGACTATCATCACCGCCATGGGCTTCCCTCATTCTCACAGGGTTGAAGCTGTGGGTTTCGCGGGTGGCATTTGGTTAGCCTGGTGGGATACGATAGACGTGGAAGTCCTTTCCAACCACTTCCAATTTATACACTGTCGAGTTACTGTCAAGCGTTCTGGGATCTCTTTTCTTGCTACTGAAGTTTATGCTAGTCCTTGTTGCACCAAACGGAAAGTTTTATGGGCAAACCTGAGGCGACTTGCGACTTCCATACGCTCACCATGGATTCTCTTTGGTGATTTCAATGTGACGCTTCTGGATAATGAGAGGAGGGGTTGTGTCGCTTCAAGCAAACCGAGTAAAGCATTCCAAGACCTCTTGTACGATCATGGTTTACGTGATATGGGATACTCTGGGCCAGATTTTACTTGGACAAGGGGTAACGCTTTCGTTTGCTTAGATCGCTTCATCTGTAACAGCTATTGGGACTCTGACTTCCCGGAATCACATGTTGAACACCTCCTCCGAGTACGATTCGACCATCGTCCCATCCTTCTGACCATAGGTGCTTCTCATCGACAGTCTCGTCCCACTTTGTTCCGTTATTTTTCTAGATGGCAGCTGCATCCTGACTTTTCTCGTCTGGTTCGTGACAATTGGCAACCTTCGGATTCCATGGCTGCGACTTTAACTCATCTTTCTAAGGCAGCTGACACATGGAATAAAACCATTTTTGGATACATTAGTGTGAGGAAGAAGAACATTATGGCTCGTTTGCGTGGTGTCCAAAAGGCCCTTTGTACGCGACCTTCAAGTTTCTTAAGACATCTAGAAGCAGACCTGCTTAATGAGTTAGAGCATTTGCTCGATCAATATGAGCTACTATGGAAACAAAAATCTCGATCAGACTGGATCATTCAAGGCGATCGAAACACAAGATATTTCCACCGTAGAGCAGTTTCCAGGAAGCAGAAAAATCGCATTGCATCGCTCAAACTTTCTGACGGATCCTGGAGTGAAGACGAGTCAGTCCTTAAAGATGAAGCTGTCCGTTTTTCTCATCCTTATTTTCTGGGGGAGCATATACGTTGGAACCTTTCCCGGTTTCGACTTCCTATCCTATGGGACCATCTGATCTGATGCAGAAACTTGATGATGTTTCGACTACTCAAGAGATCTTTGAAGCCCTTCGTGATATGGCGCCACTTAAATCACCAGGTTGGGACGTTTTTCATGCGCACTTTTTCCAGCACCATTGGAGTACAGTTGGCCCGGCTATTTGTGCAATGATCCAAAGCATCTTTCGAGGAGACTCTATCGAGTCCGATCTAAACCGTACAATCTTTGTGCTTATTGTAAAACCTATGTTTGATTTTGATATAATTAAATTGAAAAGGATCAAATTGAAAACTTGAAATTGTTTTCTAAGTCCCTTAATAAGTTTTAAATCACCAACACTTTAAAACTCCAAATATTTTCTAAGTGTTCCAAGGCCAAAGTGTTGAAAATTGTTCAGGTGTATCGATACGGCTTCCAGCCGTATCGATACCTTTTTTACAAAGTTGGCTACTGGAAGGACGCGTTTCGATACGCCCTTAACCGTATCGAAACAGTGTATCGAAACAGATTCCATCTGTATCGATACGCCTCTCTGTAAAAAGTGAAGGAGTTTGAATGGTGTACCGATACGGCTTCACCCGTATCGATACGGTTTTAATTGAATTTTTAATTCGAATTATTTTAAATTCTTTTGACCGTTGGTGTCAGTTGTTAGGTAACCAACATTTAAAATGACAGTTGACCCGTATCGATACGATAAACCCTCGTATCGAAACAGAAACTTCCAGTGAGCTAAGTTGAGAAAAAGGTATCGATACGGTCTTATCCGTTTCGATACACTCCTTGTCCCGTACCGATACGCCTACATGCGTTTCGATACCCCCTCTTTATTATGTACAACAGCTCTTTCTTTTTTGAGACATGTATCGATACGGCTCCCCGTGTACCGATACGGATAGCTGCAGAAGTACATTTATGGTGGAAAGAGAGGGTCTCACCGGCTCTATTCAATTCCCCAACCACCCAAACGGCTAGAATTGATAGAGGAGGTATAAATTGAAGTTCTTTGAAGACCACCAACAACTATTGCATTAAAGACAAACTTTCAAGCAAAAATCCAACCTCAAGTGTGCCTAATTTCCAATCTCTTGTAATTCCCAAATTGTGTTGTATCCAATTCTTATTCTATCTTCAAATTTGGGTTGAGTGTTGTACTTCAAGGGACAAATTTGTATTTGAGAGATATACTTCTTGTCCAATTTCTTCTTTAATTATTTGTAAGGGTTTGGTCAAATTTTGGGTAGAAAATTTGACCGGTTGTGTAAAGGTTACCTCCTAAGCCTTGAAAAGGGGAAGAACAAATAGTGAATTGTTGAAATCCTTATTGGTAGCTAAGGTAGTGGATGTAGAGTTCATTTGGAACTTGAACCACTCTAAAATCCTTTGTTCTTCATTTTTAAATTGCCCTTTCACTCCACAAAGTTTTTAAATCCCAACTCACCCCTCTTGGTCTTGATCATTCAATCGATCCACTCAACAATTGGTATCAGAGCCTACCTCTTTGAAGGATTCACAGCCACAAGAGGAGTTCCTATGGAGAGTGTGATCAACAAAAATTTAAGCCATGGCTTCTACCTCCGGTTCTAGTATGTATGAGTCACAATCTAATACAAAGCCACCATTCTTTAATGGTGACAACTATCCTTTTTGGAAGAATAGGATGCGCCTCTTCATCAAGTCAAATGATTATTTGGTGTGGGATATCATTGAAGATGGTCTTAAACATAATTTGTTGAGCATAAGTCAATTGTGTGATAAAGGATTTAGTGTTTTATTTGATAAAAATGGGTGCAAAATTGTTGACATTAAATCTAATAATATTATGCTCATAGGTCATCGCATAGGTAACATTTATATGGTGCATCTAGATGACATACATACATCTCATGCATGTTTAGTAGCTCAAAATGAAAATGATGCATGGTTGTGGCATAGGAAACTAGGACATGCTAGCATTAGTGTTTTAGAAAAATTAGTTTCCCTTGATCTAGTTAGAGGTTTACCCAAGATTAAGTTCTCAAACGATAAAATTTGTGATGCATGCTCTAAGGGTAAACAACATAAGTCTTCCTTTAAATCCATTAATGATGTTTCTACAAGTAGGTGTTTACAACTTATCCATATGGATTTATTTGGGCCAATTAGGACTATGAGCTTGGGTGGTAAATCTTATGCATTTGTTCTTGTAGATGATTTTTCTAGATTTACTTGGGTTCTATTTTTAAGTACTAAAGATGAGGCTTTAGAAAAAATTCATCACATTTTCAAAACTAACCCAAAATGATCTTGAACTCAAAATTTCCCATATTAGGAGTGATCATGGAACCGAATTTCAAAATTTAGGGTTTGAAGAGTTTTTAAATGAAAATGGCATTAGCCACAATTTTTCGGCTCTTCGAACTCCTCAACAAAATGAGGTAGTTGAGAGGACAAATAGAACTTTACAAGAAATGGCTAGAACCATGCTTTGTGAAAATAATTTACCTAAATATTTTTGGGCGAAAGCCACAAACACCGCTTGCTACATTGTTAACCGAGTAATGATTAGGCCAATTTTAAAGAAAACACCTTATGAGATTTTAAAATCTAAAAAGCCTAACATTAGCTATTTTCATCCTTTTGGTTGCAAGTGTTTTGTTTTAAATAATGGAAAAGAAAACTTAGGTAAATTTGATGCAAAAAGTGATGAAGCTATTTTCATAGGATACTCTTTAACCTCTAAAGCCTATCGTGTATTTAACAAGAGAACTTTAGTAGTAGAAGAATCTATACATGTTGTATTCGATGATAACCTCCTTCCAAGGAAGGATTCTTGTGATGATGATGATGTAGGAATCATAAATGCCTTTGATGGAGGACAAACTTCAAAGGAGGATGAGATTCCAACAAAAGAAGATGACACACAAGATCCACCTCTTAAAGCCTTGAAGGACTTGGCTCTTGAGGAAAAGGAAGTGAGCTACCCAAGGGAGTTCAACTATGTCAAATATGGTGAAATCTTGGGTGATCCATCCAAGGGGTAACCACTCGATCTTCTCTTAGACTAATGAATCATGTTGCATTTATCTCAGGCATAGAGCCTAAGAATATAAAAGAAGCATTGAAAGATGATTTTTGGATTATGGCTATGCAAGAAGAGTTAAATCAATTTGAGAGAAGTAACGTTTGGACAATAGTTGATAGGCCTAGTAATCAATCTACTATAGGAACTAAATGGGTCTTTAGGAACAAACTTGATGAGAGTGGTAACATTGTGAGAAATAAAGCTAGACTAGTAGCACAAGGTTACACTCAAGAAGAGGGAATCGATTTTGATGAAACCTATGCACCCGTAGCTAGAATGGAAGTCATTAGGATGTTGCTTGCATATGCATGTTATCATGATTTCAAGCTTTTTCAAATGGATGTCAAAAGCGCATTTTTAAATGGTTTTATAAATGAAGAAGTGTATGTGGAACAACCACCGGGTTTTGAAGACTCAAAATTTCCAAATCATGTTTTCAAACTCACTAAAGCTCTTTATGGTTTAAAACAAGCTCCTAGAGCTTGGTATGAAAGACTTTCAAACTTTTTAATTGAAAATGGTTTTGAAAAAGGTAAGGTGGACACTACACTTTTTATAAAAAGGTATAAAAATGACATCTTAGTAGTACAAATTTATGTTGATGATATTAATTTTGGTTCTACTAACGAATGTCATTGCAAAGAGTTTGCTAAGCTAATGCAAGGTGAATTCGAGATGAGCATGATGGGGGAGCTCTCATTCTTTTTGGGACTCCAAATCAAGCAAAGGAAGGATGACACCTTCATCAATCAAGCAAAGTACATAAAGGATATGCTCAAGAAGTTTGGCTTGGAGAATGCAAAGCCTCAAGCCACACCTATGAGCTCATCTACAAAACTTGACAAAGATGAAGGAGGTAAGTGTATTGACTCTAAGCTTTACCGTTCTATGATTGGATCATTGCTTTACCTTACCGCAAGTAGACTGGATATCTTGTTTAGTGTTTGCTTGTGTGCTAGGTTTCAAGCTAGTCCTAGAGAGTCTCACCTTATAGCCGTTAAGAGAATCTTTAGGTACCTTAGATATGCTCCTTGTTTAGGTCTTTGGTACCCTAGAGACTCCACCTTCAACCTTCATGCTTATTCGGATGCGGATTATGTGGGGTGTAAAATTGATAGGAAGAGTACTTCGGGAACTTGTCAATTCCTACGTAGTATGCTCATATCTTGGTTCTCTAAGAAACAAAATATTGTAGCCTTATCTACCACCAAAGCTGAGTACATATCCTTAGGGAGTTGTTGTGCTCAAGTCCTTTGGATGAAGCAACAACTCTTAGATTATGGTATTAAAGTTGAAACCATGCCCCTTAAGTGTGACAACACTAGTGCCATATGTTTGACAAAAAATCCCATCCAACACTCTAGAACCAAACACATAGAAATAAGGCATCATTTCATTAGAGATCATGTCCTTAAAGAAGATGTTGTTATAGAGTATGTTGACACCTTAAATCAATTAGCGGACATGTTTACAAAACCTTTAGACAAAGAGCGCTTTTGGTCCCTTAGGAGAGAGTTAGGTCTAACTAGCCTATCGTGACCTTTTAGGACCTCTTTTTTGCTTAAAATTGCTTGATCTTGTGAAATTGCATGTTTGTGTGTTGTAACTCTTGAAAATATCTATGCCTATATCTAAGGGAGTATGATTCTATTAAAATATGCTTAGAACTGCTCATTCATCATTTGCATTCCTTTAGGAGGTGTTAGATTCGAGCTTATGGTTGTTCTTTAGGCCTAAAATGTATTTCTGGGCTTAGGGTATCGATATGGCCCTGCGCGTATCGATATGAGTACCTCATTAGTTTCCAATACTTCATTTTGCCTTAAACGAGTATCGATACGGTTAAACCCATTTTGATACGAGCTTCAACCGTTTTGATATGGATTGTATTCGTTTCGATACAATCCTTCAACATGCATTTTTATTGGAATTATGTTTTTACCCCCGTATCGATACACCCTTAGGCGTATCGATACGCGATTGCACAGACTGCTTTAATTTGGCATTTAAAGTGTTCAACTTTTACCAAAACTAAAATTCTCAAAACCCTAAAAACCTAGCCATTTTCAGCCTATAAATAGCCTCTTCCTCCCTCATATTTTCACACCACAACTCAAAAACATCAAGAGGGTTTCAAATCAAGCAAACCTCTAAGGCTTTTTCATCAATTTGGTGATAGGCTTTTCTTCCATTCTTCTCTAATCACTATCAAGGTAAAACCCTTTTTTTCTCTTTTATTTTTTCTTTTTATTTTCGTTTTCAAATTTCTTTGTTTTGTTTTTATGTTTGTCTTCTTAACAAAACTTGTTTTTCAAAATTTCTTTTCAAATTTTCTTTTGTAAATTTTTTTTACCTTGATTTTTGATTTTTCAATGAGTTGAATGAATAGATCTTAATATATACATTTGTTTTCTAGTTCATGGCCCCTTCTAGGAAGAGATCACGTCTTAATGAAACCGGTGAAACATCCAATACCGGAGAGGGTGCTCGTTCGAATCTTACTCAAATCTATCAACACTCTTTCCAAACCCAAGGAGCTCTCACCTATTTTCGTCAATTCCAAAACTACAAGATCCGTCCGGAAAGGGTAATCTCTATTCCTTTTCTTGACTCGGAGCGATTCAAGTTTGAATATCTACCTTTGCTCCAACTATGGAAGTTTATGGATTTTCTCTCCATTCTCGAGTTTTATTTTCGTATTTTGGTTTTAATCTTTTATGCTAATGCCAAATGTTGTGCTAATCGTGATGAGGTTGTTACCGCGGTTAATTCCTATCTCATGGGCAAGAAAATCACTATAGATGTCAACTCTATTTGTGAGGTCTTTAAGTTGGAGAATGAAGGCCTTGATGATGAGAATGCTTTAGGCCATGTTCTTAGTGGTTCCTTCACCGCCCTAAATGCTCAAGATCGGATTCTCCATTTGATGGTCTCTTGGTGGCTTAGGCCTTCCGGAGGAAAGTACTCTACTATCCGTCAAGTGGATGACTTTTGGATTCGAAGCTTACGTGAGAGAAAACGTCCAAACCTTGCTCGTATCATGTTTGCGCAGATCGTTTATCTTGTGCAACATCGCCACACCACTCTTGTCACTTCCTTCACCTATGACACGATCCTAAGCTATTTCTTTCTACAAAAGGAGATTGATTGCTCGCATGACTTCCCAACTCCCCTCACCGATCCAATCGATGAATGCTCTCTTGCAAGGGGTAAGTTCCATTATTTTAATGGTAGATGGTTACGTCTATCCGAGCTTCCTATCGAGGCCGCGGAACAATTTGCAAATCCTCAAGGTGAACAAGTTCCTCAAGCTCCTCCACCTCCTCCTCAACCTTCCATGGATGCTCTAATGACTTTCCTTAATGAGCAATTCACGGGATTGCGTACGGAGATGGCATCGGGGTTTACCACGATTGATACTCATTTGATGAATGTGGAGAATCGCCTCACCTCTCTTGAAAGCGATCACAATTCTATGAATATCTCTCTCACCGCTTTCCATGATGAGTGGCTTAATAGCATGAGGAATGATGATCCAATTGTGGATGAAGATGAAGATGATGAAGAAGGCGATGATGATGCCTAGTAGCCTCTCCTTGCATTCCATGCATATCATCTAGGATATTTTATTTATGCACCTTTGTTTCATGTTTTTAGGATAAGTTTACTTTATTTTAAACCTATGCTTTGATTTTCTGTTATTTTGGATTTTTAAGTTGATGTTCTGCTTTATTTTGAACTTAATGATAATTATGTTGCTTGCCTATTTATACATTTGCCTAAGTTATGCACTTTACATTGTCTCAATTATTTTTGATCTAACAAAAAGGGGGAGAGGGAAGCTCACAACACTTAAAAATTTTAATTTTCAACTTAAAAGTTACCTAGCTCATATTAAGGGGGAGTTAATTTAGCAAAGTTTTTTAAAGTGTCAAAAATTTCAAGTTTTGGCTTTGTTATATCAAAAAGGGGGAGATTGTAAAACCTATGTTTGATTTTGATATAATTAAATTGATAAGGATCAAATTGAAAACTTGAAATTGTTTTCTAAGTCCCTTAATAAGTTTTAAATCACCGACACTTTAAAACTGATTTGAAAAACTCAAACTCCAAATATTTTCTAAGTGTTCCAAGGCCAAAGTGTTGAAAACCGTCCAGGTGTATCGATACGCTTCCAACCATATTGATACCTTTTTTACAAAGTTGGCTACTGGAAGGACGCGTTTCGATACGCCCTTAACCGTATCGAAACAGCGTATCGAAACAGATTTCATCTGTATCGATACGCCCCTCTATAAAAAGTGAAGGAGTTTGAATGGTGTACCGATACGGCTTCACCTGTATCGATACGGTTTTAATTGAATTTTTAATTCGAATTGTTTTAAATGCTTTCGACCGTTGGTGTCAGTTGTTAGGTAACCAACATTTAAAATGACAGTTGACCCGTATCAATACGATAAACCCTCGTATCGAAACGGAAACTTCCAGTGAGCTAAGTTGAGAAAAAGGTATCGATACGGTCTTATCCGTTTCGATACACTCCATGTCACGTACCGATACGCCTACGTGCGTTTCGATACCCCCTCTTTATTATGTACAACGGCTCTTTCTTTTTTGAGACATGTATCGATACGGCTCCCCATGTACTGATATGGATAGCTACAGAAGTGCATTTATAGTGGAAAGAGAGGGTCCCAATGGCTCTATTCAATTCTCCAACCACCCAAACGGCTAAAATTTATAGAGGAGGTATAAAGTGAAGTTCTTTGAAGACCAACAACAACTATTGCATTAAAGACAAACATTCAAGCAAAAATCCAACCTCAAGTGTGCCTAATTTCCAATCTCTTGTAATTCCCAAATTGTGTTGTATCCAATTCTTATTTTTTCTTCAAATTTGGGTTGAGTGTTGTACTTCAAGGGATATACTTCTTGTCCAATTTCTTCTTTGATTATTTGTAAGGGTTTGGTCAAATTTTGGGTAGAAAATTTGACCGGTTGTGTAAAGGTTACCTCCTAAGCCTTGAAAAGGGGAAGAACAAATAGTGAATTGTTGAAATCCTTAGTGGTAGCTAAGGTAGTGGATGTAGAGTTCATTTGGAACTTGAACCACTCTAAAATCTTTTGTTCTTCATTTTTAAATTGCCCTTTCACTCCACAAAGTTTTTAAATCCCAATTCACTCCCTCTTGGTCTTGATCATTCAATCGATCCACTCAACACTTATTTCTAAGAAAGACTCTCTAGAGACTTTCTCAGATTTTCGGCCTATAAGCCTTTGCACAATGCTTTATAAGTTGCTCAGCAAGGTGGTGGTTCGCCGTTTGAAACCGATCTTCCCAGTTATTATATCCCCGCATCAAACCAGTTTCATTGCGGGTCGATCGATCTCCGAGAACATTATTATTAATCAAGAAGTTATACACTCGGCGCGTATCCAAAAGTCAAGCCAGGGATGGATGGCCATTAAGGTGGATCTAGAGAAGGCTTTTGATAAGCTAAATTGGACTTTCATTTCAGATTCTTTGCTGGCAGGAGGTTTTCCACCGGGTATACGTCGGATCATAATGCACAATGTTACCTCTTCTATGCTTCAGATTTAGTGGAATGGCCAATTGTCTCGACCCTTCCATCCTGAACGTGGGGTGCGTCAAGGTGATCCCCTATCGCCATATATCTTTGTCCTTGCCATGGAACGTCTGAGTCATCTAATTTCCGAGGCGGTGCATAGAGGCTCTTGGACACCGTTTCGTTTTAATAGGCATGGCTCGCCCGTGTCACATCTTTTTTTGCCGATGATTTAATTTTGTATGCTCGTGCACATATAAACCAATCGCATGTCATTGGTAACATTCTGAAGATATTTGATACTTATTCTGGGCTTAGTGTAAATAGACGCAAGACACAGTTGTATTTCTCTCCCAATACGCCTATGCCAACGCAAGATACCATCACCTCTATTTTTGGTTTTCAACGTGTTACTTCTTTGGGAAAATACTTGGGGATGTCGATCCTGCACCAAAGGATTCGATGTGCGGACTATGATTTTATTCTTGAAAAGATAAAATCCAAGCTATCTGGATGGTCAGCCCGATCTCTCTCGATGGCGGGGAGAATCACTTTAGCGAAATCGGTGTTAGGCGCGATTCCTGTTTATTTCACGCAAACTTTCATGTTGCCTAAGAGGATATGTAATGAGATTGAGAAATCGATTAGAAGATTCATTTGGGGGACAACTGCAGGTTCTGCCAAAACATCCCTGGTCAATTGGGAAAGTCTTTGTCAGCCGGTTGATCGTGGTGGTCTCGGATTCTGGCGTTTACATAACTTTAATCTTGCCTTCATTTTGAAAATTGGGTTTCAGGTTATTAGCAAGCCGAATTTGCTGTATATCCAACTGCTACGGGAAAAATACAAACTTCAATAGTTATGTCCGTCAATGATTGCGAGGCAATCCTGCACGCCTTTGTGGCGCACATTATCCTCTGCATGGCCCCTCTTGCTATCCAACATTTCGTGGTCCTTGGGGAACGGTAACCTTGTCCGAATTCTTGATGATGTGTGGCTACATCATCTTGGCCCCTACGTGACCATCTTGTAGCTGATGTTGCGATTGCGTCCTTTGATCAAGTCACGCTACCTGATGGAGGTTGGGATATAACCAAACTGTCGGCTGTGTTCACAGCTGAAGCCGTCTCCCATATTTTGAGTGTCAAGAGCCCTGACCCATCTGATCTGAATGATGTGATTATGTGGTGGTGGAGCAAGACCCATGATTTTGATATCTCATCAGCATACTCATGTGTGGAAAGCTTCGACTGGAATGCGAAACATCCAATCTGGTCTGCAATATGGAAGATCCATGTGCCACAACGAGTCCGTCTATTTCTCTGGTGTGCTTATCAGGAGCGTGTAATGACAAATGTTGAGCGTTGCCGCTGTTCTTTTGGTCCGACAAACCTTTGCCCTCGATGTGGGTTGCAGGCTAAAACTGTATTACATGCTCTCTGCGACTGTGGTCTCTCCTCTACTGTATGGCAGCTGATCCTACCAGCTGAAGCGCAAGCTGGCTTTTTCTCTCTTGACCTGCGTCCATGGTTGCACCAAAACCTTCGGGATTCCTCTAAGGTTATGGATTTACCCTGGGACATCGTGTTTGTTTCTATCTTATGGCTCCTATGAAATGATCGCAGCAATCTGGTCTTTAATGCCTCTTCTGATTTGCTAGCACCCTTGCTGCGTCGTGGACTGATCTGGGCTCGTTTTTATAACGAAGCTACTGGCCTTACTCGGCAAATAGCTACGCCGAATTTGGACCATTTGTCTGTGAATCGAGCATGGAGACGCCCCCCGACGGGGTATGTCTGTGTTAATGTCGATGGGGCGATCCGTTATCCCTCGAACTTGAGATTGATTGGGGGACTCATACGTAACAGCAATAGTGAGTGGATCGTAGGCTTTCAACAAACTTTGGGTGTTTCTTCGGTGTTGAATACAGAACTCTGGGCAATTTTTGTTGGCTTTCAGCTTGCATGGGACAATGGCTTTAAGCACGTGCAGCTCCAGTCCGACTGCCTTGCTGCTGTCAACATGATTAAGGATAGAAATGCCTCCTCGAGCAACCTTTCCCTTATTCGAGCAATTGACGCTTTACGTAAGCGAAGTTGGATAGCTGATATAAAATGGGTTCCTAGAGACATGAACGCACCGGCAGACAAGCTGCTCAAGATGGCTCAAGTCGAACCATGGTCACTTTCGCGATACCTCCTTCTTTTATGAATACCCTACTTGACAGGGATATCCTTGATTATGTAGAAAAAAATCATTCGTAGTTTGCATTTTGCTTATTTTAATTAAAAAATGAAGATTAAATTCTTGATGATAAAGTAAATCAAACTCTTCTATCATGTTTAATCTAATTTAATAAAGATTAAATTCTTAAGGATAAAGTAAATAAACTCTTAGATAAAAATTTTATCATAATCAACATCCACATAGATAAATATTCCTAACAAGTTATACTAATTTAAAATAAAATATTTAATTTTCTATTATAAGAAAACTAGATATTGAATGTATGTGAACAAAATAAATACTTTCGAGCAATACTAGAAATGCAAACCGTATTAGATTTGATAAAGCTGACTTTTTTTTTTATAAAGATCCCGGCCTTGATATCCTAATGAATGAAACGTATTTAATCTAAATTCGGGGTCCACTAAAACCCTTTATAAAACTCTAAACGTAGAACAAGAAGAATTGTTTGGACTTTGGAGAAGAGGGTGGAAGTGGAACTGTGGGAATGGAAGCGAAAGGAGGAGAACCAAGCAATCGATTCCGTAAGCATCAAAGGGCTCCTTCAAGCAACCGATTCCGTAAGCATCAAAGGGTCGAAAGCAGTTCGGAATCTCAAGTGGAAACATCGGAGTCGCAAGAGGAAGAAGGAAGCAACCAAATCCGTAGGCATCAAAGGGTCGTAAGCAGTTCGGAATCTGAAATGGAAACACCGGAAGAGGAAGAGTCGGAAGAAGAGGAAGAGTCGGAAGAAGAAGAAGAGTGGGAATCGGAAGAGTCGGTAGAGGAAAGTGACGCTGAACAAGGATCAGCTAATAGAGATGGCTCTATTTCTATTACTTTGACTGATCCTCAACTGCTTGATTGTTTTATCTGCTTTCAGGCTTTGACTATCCCAGCTTATCATTGTGAAAATGGGCATGTAGTTTGTTCAACCTGTTGCCTAAAAGTTAGAAACAAATGTCCAACCTGTGCTAGTCCGGCCAGCTATAGTCGCTGCAGGATGATCGAGAAGGTTCTGGAATCTGTCAAAGTGTCGTGCCGGAACACCAAGTACGGGTGCCAAGAGGCATTCAGTTATAGTATGAAGCAGAAACACGAAAACTCGTGTCCTTTTGTGCCATGTTCATGCCCCATTGCTGACTGCAACTTCAAGGCTTCATCCAAGCAGTTACGCAGACACTTCAGTACTCAACACAAGAAGTCTGCAATACGTTTCCGATATGACCGCTCACTTTCCGTTACCTTAGGAGTCGACCAAAAGATACTTATTCTTCAAGAGGAGACGGATGGTTCTTTATTAGTTCTCAACAACAAGGTTGAAACTCTGGGAAATTTAGTCACTTTGAGTCGTATCGGACCCTCCAACGACAGAAGTTTCTTGTACGAACTAACTGCAAAAGGTAAGGCTTATAGAAGTACCCTTAGATTGCAATCCTTCATGAAGAGTAGACCGAAACGGGTGGATAGCCCGGCTTCATTGGGGTTTCTCATGGTTCCCAGTCAGTTCTCTTGCACTTCAAGGCAGCTCCAGTTTGATCTGTGCTTTCCTGGTTACCGTCCCGGCACCTCCTTGTAATTCTTGGGGAATAAAGTAGTGAATTATTAGCAATTGACATTTTCTTTCAGTTTTTTGATCATATCAGATTTTGATAGGCCTTTTGTAATTCCAACTCAGGAACTTCGGTATGGGTGTTAGATTCTGATGCATTTCACATAGGAATTCCAAAGTAGAATAAATTTTGTTTTCAAAATTCTCTATAGTTTCGAAATATATTTTTCCAGTTCGTTGTTGGATCATTTTGACCGAGTTACTCTACCATTTAAGGGAGTATTTTCCAAAAATTTTATTACGGGAGGGTTGTTTGTATAGTGAAGGATATTCTGTGTTAAAACCCCATATTTTTTAATTATTTTCGTTATACGTGTGTTTGTGTTTGTGGTGTAAAATTTAAATATAAAATTAGTTGTTGGAAACTCAACGGACCCAACACACCCACTACAGAGGACCTAAGACTGACCACTAACATTACACTAACTCCCTGAGTCGGTTAGTCTTTTTATCATTAATTTCTTAGTGCAAAACTTAGGCGGCAGTGCCGACCATACACTAATTAGGCGGTAGAATCGACCATATACTATTCAGGCGGCAGAGTCGACCATATAACTTAGGCGACATAGCCGACCATTAGTAACCAATTCAAGTGTACTAAGAAATACATAAACTAAGGCTCAGCCGGAAAACTTCTAATTGCAAGACCATCGTCTACTTCTCATTCTTCCTCACTAATGGAAGCATTCAACATGACCTCGCTCTCTTCTTCTTTTGTGGTGGCCATGTTTCCTTGAAAAGTCTGTCTCCTAGGCAATATGCAATCTTGAGCAAAGTGGCCCTTCTTTCCACAATTGAAGCATTCACGACTCTCCCTCAAGGGTAATCTACAATCTCGAGCAAAGTGACTCTTTCTTCCACATTTAAAGCATTCACCACTTTGTCTTCTATCATTCTCTACGTACTGTTGGTGATAGTGTTCTTTCCCATGTCGAGCTCCCCCTGAAATGTTACTTCTATCTCTCGAGTGAAACTTGTCTTCTTGCGTCCTTATTTCATTTGACATGCCTTGTCTTCTTGACGTACATTTCCTCCTATTGGTGAAGAGTGCTTCATCTCCGTCTTTTATGGTTACGTCGTTCATTTATTTGGCTAATTCCTCCTAATTAGCCAACATGTTCTCCAGCTCGACTAAGGATGGTTGAGTAGGCCATCCCCTTACAGCAGCGATAAATCCATTGTACTCGGGTCTTAGGCCATAGATGATAATTCTTTTCATCCTTGCCTCGCTAACCTTCTCCTTTGGTGCAAGTTGAGATATCTCGCGACAAATAGATTTCACCTTGGTGAAATACTGAGCAATAGATAAGCTTCCTTGTGAGATGCCCGCGAGCTCATTTTCCAAGAGTTGAAGGCGTGTTTCATTCTTCTTTGAAAATAATTTCGCCAAAGTTTCCCAGGCTGCGTTTGGTGTCTTCTCATCACGAATATGCTCCAATAGGTCCTCCTCGATTGTTGTCTTCAATATATATAAAGCCTTCCCACCCTTGATCTTCCATTTTCTCAAGGCTTCGGCATTCTCCCTCGATGGATGAGTTGTGTCGCTGCCTGCAACTATTTCCCACAAGTCCTGACCTTGTAGGTAGGACTCTATGCATGTCTCCCAATAACTGTAGTTGTGGTTATTGAGCTTCCTAATCACGTTGCTTGTGCTTCCAAAGTCTGCCATTCTGACTGACGCCCGGCGTCCACTAAGCTTGGTTCTGAACCAAAAGCTTTACAATCCCTGACTGTATTCTAGCAGAGTCTCCCTTAGCACTTTGATGCAACGCCGACCAATGTAAGCATCAAATGCTTACCGAAACTTTACAGTCCCTGGTTGTGTTTCGACGGAGTCTTCCCTCAACGAACTGATGCACCGACCAATATAAGCATCCAACGCTTACCGAAGCTTTCTCCAGTAGTAAAAGTCCCAGACCGCCCGCTCTGATACTAAGGGTTGGAAAACCGACGGACCCAACACAATCATTACGGAGGACCTAAGACTGACCACTAACACTACACCAACTCCTTAAGTCGGTTAGCCTTTCTATCTTTAATTTCTTAGTGCACAACTTAGGCGGCAGTGCCGACCATACATCAATTAGGAGGTAGAACCGACCATATACTATTCAAGAGGCAGAGCCGACCATATAACTTAGGCGGCATAGCCGATCATTAGTAACCAATTCAAGTGCACTAAGAAATACATAAACTAAGGCTCAACCGGGAAACTTCTAATTACAAGAAATAATACTTCTATTAATATAGAAAATATTACAACACACTTACACACTTGATTTTCTCACTCTTGCCTTGCAGTCCCACGTCACTCACACCTCACTTGCAATCTCAACTTTGCACACGTGCACTCACACTCATCTTAACACACTTTTTCACCAATCCTTAGCATGTATATATAGGCATGATAAGTCGGTTAAGATGGAGATATTTTTATCATTATATTATTTTACTTTAGTTATATTCTAGAACTTTGGAGAAAGACATAGAGAAGTCGGTGGATTTGGGCTGACTTTAACACTCCCCCTCAGTGACTTCTCTCTGCATATATTTTGCAGATCATACCGAGTGCTTCTCTGAATTTCTCAAACTTTAGTTTGCTTAGACTCTTCGTAAATATGGCTGAAACTTGTTCATCTATCTTTGATGGCCTCGTCTTGATCTCTCTTTCAAAGATCTCCTTGATAAAGTTGTTTGTTGCTCAATTGTCGACTAAGACACGTATCGGTTGTCCTCCAATCTTCACTTGCTCGAACAACAATCCTTTCTTTTCAAACGTAGGCATCTCGTCATTGGCTTTGATAGAGTTCAGGATATGGAGAGATTGCATACTCATATCTCCTTGTTGTTGAGTAATTTGTTCTCTTTCTCCTTTGTCATCTCTCTTTCCCTTAAAGGCTTCTTCCTTATATGCTAGCTTTAGTCTTCGCCTTTTGTGTGATTTATTTCTCCCCACACAATGGCCTTTGTTTCCCTTTTTCTTGGAGTTCTCGCGTTTCTTAAATTTGGCGAGGGATTCATAAATAGCAATAGAGCAAACTCCATTCTTCATTTTGCCATGCTTACGCTACAACCATAGCATCGTAGTATCTTCCCAATAAAGTAAGGCATGGTCGATCTTTCTAGCACGGTTGATCTTCTTAGCACCCTCCATGACGTTTGTGGCTTGGATGTATTGTTCCAAGCTCCACAGAAAGTCATCTACATCCTTCGCGTTCTCATCCCCTTCATAAAACTTGGGTTTAGATACTTCTATTCACGAATAAGTTGGAATTGGGACGAATGAGGCAGCTCCCCCATCATGAGCTAGTGCCTTTCTAAGAAGCATCATTTCTTATTCCCCATGTACCATCTTAAGTTCTTCCCTTAGGACTTTGTTCTCTTCTTTAAGAATAAGAATTTCATTAGAAGAGGTCTCACATTGTTGCGAACACGTAGCAATAGTCTCGCTTATGGATCTCGACATTTCCCCGTAAAGCTCGTCGACTTCCATTTGGATTGAACGAAACTCCTTAGATGTAGGTTGATGTACAACCGTCTTATAGGGGATTTCATCTTCCGAGGGTGAGTTTTCTCTTTCTTCACCTGGATCTGATGCTTGCTCTTTATCTTTTTTATTATCTTCTGAAATCTCTTATAAGTCATGAGATTCTAGAAGCTCGATCTTCTGAGGCGACCTCCAAAAAGAAGCTTCATCAAACACCACATTCTTTGAAGTGTAGTACTCGTAATTGGTTGGATCACAACATCTCCAACATCTCTCATCATTGAAGCAACCAGAGTCAACGATCCAATCCTCTTCGTAATCAATTTTTGACTTCACGGTTGTTGCAAGAGCTGGTTCCTCCATGTCGAACTCTTCTTCATCCTTGTAGTCTATACTTGAGTCTGTGACTACTATCAGGGACGATTCTCCATGTCTTCTATTAATTCTTCTTCAACAAAAAGTCCATCGTCTACTTCCCATTCTTCCTCACTAATAGAAGCATTCAACATGACCTCACTCTTTTCTTCTTTTGTGGTGGCCATGTTTCCTTGAAAAGTCTGTCTCCTAGGAAATATGCAATATTGAGCAAAGTGGCCCTTCTTGCCACAATTGAAGCATTCATGACTCTCCCTCATGGGTAATCTACAATCTCGAGCAAAGTGACCATTTCTTCCACAGTTGAAGCATTCACCACTTTGTCTTCTATCATTCTCCACGTACTGTTGGTGATAGTGTTCTTTCCTATGTCGAGCTCCCCCTGAAATGTTACTTCTATCTCTCGAGTGAAACTTGTCTTCTTGTGTCCTTATTTCATTTGACATGCCTTGTCTTCTTGACGTACCTTTCCTCCTGTTAGTGAAGAGTGCCTCATCTTCGTCTTTTATGGTTACGTCGTTCATCCGTTTGGCTAATTCCTCCTGATTAGCCAACAGGTTCTGTAACCCCCTCGTCCTGGTCCGGACGCTTGACCGATCCGAGTGGGCCACACGGGGATAACCGAGGCGAAACCCTTTAAGGCTCCACTTCGGTTACCGACCCAAGAAAAACTTTTTCATTATTATTATCTTCGGGCATCAAGTGTTGTCTTGTGTTTGTGTCAAAAACCCAATTCAGAAGATCTTACAAGTCCAAAGCATCAATTCCAATTTCAGACAGTAATAATCTGTGATCAAATCCCATCATTCAGTTCGGATTTATGTTCCAAAGCAATCAATATACAAACATGTAATTTGGACCAACAATGAAACCAAATTGTTAATACAGTTAAAACTCCAGCAATGAAACAAAAAAGATGGTTAAACCCCGTGAGACTGCATCTCTGAAGGATCAATCAGGCCCTCTAATACAACCAGCTGATCCAGCAGGGCAAGCTTCTCATCTTCAAGTTCCTTCACTTCATCTTCTACTTCTTTAACTTCTTTACCCATTGCGAAACTTTCTTCTTCCAGCAGCAAATACTTTCGCCTCAGCGCTCGGTATTCGTCTCCCGATGTTGAAGACTCGGGTAATGAATCCGAATTCGATCTCTCGGGTTGTTGAAATACCGGAGACATTTCTTTCTTTACCTTCCTTTTGGATGTCTTCTGCCCTGTTCTTGATGGTACAGATTCTTGTACCTGCTGAGCCCCTTTAAAATCACTCCGCAATGATGATTTGTTTCCTGAGCCTTTCTTTTTTCGTAGCTTTGGATTCAAACCTTCCTCCGACTGAGGCATCCTCGGATTATCCTGCATTTCTCACACCTGAAACACCAGAATTGTTTTAAGACAAAAACTTAATATTTTGAATAATTATTTGGTACATTGCCAGTAATTTTTTTCTCCACAAGCAGGGGTAGGATTATGACAAGTGTCCTTACGATAAATTTAAAATTTAAAAAGAAATAAATGGGACACTTGTCGCAATCTTAACGCCATGTGTGAAAGAATATTTCCATCACCAATGCACCTGATAATAATCCTAATATTTTCCCCTATAACTAAAAAGAAACATTAGCACAAGTAAACTTTAAAGGTCTTCCATGATCTAAACACAAATATAAGCAAATCATACATGATCTAAACACAAATATAAGAAAATCATACATGATAAAGGACTGTAGCTCCTCCAACTCTTCAATTTTCTTAAAACATCAGTGTTTGACACCTATTTCCGGTGCATATTCGGAAATGGGAATGGGTGCGGAGATATGACCCTCAAAATATATGAAAAATGAAAAACATGTCCCATACATATATCCATCTAACATCCACACCAGAGTCCAAGTAACATTGATAAAAGATATGGCTTTAGCATACGAAAATTATGCATCAGAGAGTAATAGTACATGCATAAAGGCAACAACTGATTACTGTTTTATCAAACCCTCTATTCTAAAAGCTTATTAGAGATCATAGTATTATGAGTTCATGGTGTGTGTTCGTATGATTGTCCAGCTCATCTCAAAAACCATTTCAACTTAGCACAAAAATGCACTATATTCAGTCTGGTACAAGGAACAAGAAATATAATGCAAATCACTACTTATATAGAACTAATTTGAAAAGGTAGTCTTTTACGGTTCACTTAGTACGAACCTAATGTGATACGTTGAAATATAAAACATTTTTTTAGAATGTATTCATACATCATGACCCAATTTCGTGAAGCCTACTACAACATTCTACCTTGTCTAGGAGATGAGAAGCCAAAAACCAGAAATATAGACCTCATGAATTGGAACACAAACTATCCACAAATGAGACCATACAATCCAATTCTGACGTCATAACAGTGATCATATAGTGTGTCACGTCTACTACAATAGGATTGAAATTACAGTATATCATCTTCCTCCTAGCTGCCTCCATACATTTTAGGCATATGGAGGAGGATTCAGAATTGTTGATGGATTATTCAAATCAATATCATCGTCCCAAATGAGAATTTGAACAGTTAGAAACAAATACTTTGACATGAACCAGAGAACATTGTGCATTTATAACTCAATAAAGAAATCCCCCGACAAATACAGCCTTGCAACAGCTAAAATCAAACAATAAGGATCCAAAATAAGCCCGATTTCAAAACCCCCTTCATTCGAACAAATCAGTTCCCAATTAATTAAAACAATATACAAGAATTGGGTTGCTAATTCAAAAGCATAATCAACGCGAGAAAACCTACCTTGAAATCTGCACAGCAAGCTTGGGCTGGGAATTACGGGGATTCGATTATTAATCAAACAAACCGGAATTGGAGAAAATACCAGAAATTGGGTTCGGTAATTCAACAACAAGCCTTCAAATTATATTTCTGTAATATAACTAATTCTTTTGGGATAAACTACACAACAGGTTAATTAATTATAAGTTTAGTAACAAACAAGTTACTTATCTCCTAAAAATAACAATTTAATCACTTAATTATTTTTTTTTACAAAGATGTCACTTTCTTCTAAAAGTAATAATTTTAGTCACTCAATTAAAAATTTTGTCAAACATATTACATGTATTTAAAATTTATATAGACAACTTGGTATAATAACAATTGTAGTTCCTAAAACTTATACATTTTATTAATTTGGTCCTAATTTAAAACAATTCAATAAATTTAACCTAATATTTAAAATTTACATTACTATTTCTACTAACAAACGACATTAATGTTATAATGGGTCTATTCCATTAGTCTATCAGTTGTTTAGTAGTGAAATAATTATGTCTGTCGGGCTATCACATCTGTCGGTTGTCGAGCTTATTGACAGTAGCACAAAGTGTAACATGTGATCGAAGGGTGTGTTAGGAGGGTGCAATGTCAAAATATTTAAATATATATAGTTAAATTTATTTGATTATTTTTTATTTATGAACAAATTAATATAATGTATAAGTTTTGAGATTAAAATTGTTATTATATCAGGTCATATTTCAGTTTTAATAACATAGTGACATGTTTGTCACAAAATTTAATTAAGTAACTAAATTGCTTCATTTAAAAAATGGCATGTTTGATTATTACTTTTTTGACAATGACAACTGGATTTTATTAATAACCATGGAAAATATCTCAAATACAACGCATCCAGAAAGGAGAATAATGGGGACTAGTCCACCAAAATCTGATACAAAACTCAGAGGTGCAAAGAAAAGTAAATACTTCCATAGATATTAGCATACCGACAAAATTCAGAAGTCTTCCTGAATCTCCTTGTCTATATACAAACGAGGCGCTTTACGGGGTGAAAAAAAGAGTGGTGAGCGAACCAAGCTATCAGGCAAATTGCTCCGCTACTCAGGTCTGATTACATCGGCAAACAACCATCAACCGAGTGGATATTTATCTTTCTACGACCACCGACATAATTAAAATCAGAAACTAGCGCCATAAAGATCTTTGTACGAGCATCAAACGACTGCAAAGGTATGCTAAATCATGTCAAAATGACAAATGAAACGAACCACAAAAGTAAAGAAAAAACGTGCGACAAACACAGAGGAAACGCATGTCATAAGGATAAAAATTCTTATTAAAAATATGAAAAAAACAAGAAAATAATGAACCCGATGGTCGACAACCAATATTAAAATTAGTTACCGGTCATCGACCAAGTAAATACAAAAGAGGTCGCGGCGCTGGGGCAAAGTAAAACCTAAATGAAATGTATTTCTTTAAACAATATTTTAAATACGAATGTTTGATTATTACTTTTTAAAAGGAAAGTAATACGTTTGTTATTAAACCATTAATTTAGTTATGATGTATCCCTCAAATCATGCGTGTATACATATAACATCATGTTTTCTCATTGTGAGATGTCCATAATAATAAATGATTAATTTTAGGGATCAAACCCATATCCTAATGGAATGGGACGAGACAATTAGCCACTGAGTTATATTATTTACTTGAGTTAAAATCATTAAAATTTATATTTAACTTATACTTTGTTATCACCACAAAATAAAAAGGTTTTTGTAAATGAGATTCAATTATGAGATTATGATTAATTAGGTGTGGAGCCAAAAATTTATTTAAATAATGTCATTTTTACGGTATTTAAGGAGATTAACTATTTATAAGGGGTTTCGTTTTATTTATAAAAGAAGTGTCATTTATATTTTCTATATAAAAATTATATAAGAAAAAAATTCTAAAAATTTTGGGTGTCAGCAGAGACCCAACCTTGCATGTGGCTCCGCCCATGTGATTAACCACTAAGCTAAACTAATAATTTTTCAACATCGAACCAAACTTAATATTGAACTTAGATAATTTAACAATCATCTAAAATTATGTTTTTTAATAATCTTTAACGACAATGATTACCATAAAAATGAATTAAAAGTTTAGTGATTGTAATCCAAGTTTTGAAAGTTTGGTGACCAAAATAAAAATGTTATAAGTTCAATAATAATGTAGTTTTGTTATGAATATTTATCTATGTGGATGTCTATCATGGTAAGAATTTTATCAAGGAGATTTGACTTACTTTATCATTAGGAATATTATCTACATTAATTAGAGTTTAATGTATTATGTACTTCTCATGCCTATAAATAGATGGTTTATTGAAGGCATTATACACAAGTCTATATTGAGAATAATATGAATCTCCCTCTTTCTATCATCTCTTTATTCTTGTTCGTTGTTCTACGTTATTTTATTTACAACACGTTATCAACACGATCCTGCTCAATTATCGTGGTTCTTATTGGCAATTCCCGAAAAAGATTTCAACATGATATTGGTGACTATATCTACCGTATATTCAACTTAACTTAGAAAGTCTGGTATGTTTTTCTTATTTATATATCGATATAGTGGTTGGTTAATCATTCTTAAATTAAGGCCATATATTGTTTGATTATTATAATTATTATTTGGTTCTAATATTCCTTGACTTAATGTTTAATATTTCTTGATATACGACTATATTTTGAGTGAATTTGAAGCAATTACAGTTTTAATGCCAAATTTCATTGTGATTGTCATGGTAGAAAAATATGCCATGATTGGGAGTAATAGAGTTTCCAATTGAAATCGGGAGATGTTGCAGCCTCCAAGTGCAATTAGAAGCCCTATTGTGCACAACTAATTCTCAACTCCAATAAAGGCTTTATAGTACGTAAATTGTGCACATAAAAGAGAAAAGGTATAATTTCATATCATATTCTCTATAGTTTCTTATCTATCTACTTTAGTCACTATAGGTTTTCTTTAAGGATTATTATTCTATACACTGGCGGTGGAATTTTTTAGTTTCCACAAGCACCTTAATTTTAGGGTTTAGAATCTTAGTTTAAGGTGTGTGGTTTAGGGGTTTAAGTCTAGGGGTTTAGAATTTCGGGTTTAGGGTTATAATTCAGGGTTTATAAGTTAAAACCTAAATCCTAACCATATTACCCTAAAAACTAAACTCCAACCTCTAAACCTAAAAATTCTAACCCTAAACTCTAAATTATAACCATTATCCCTAAATTCTAAACCCTACACCCAAAATTAAAACCTTAAACCCTAAAACTAAGGCTCTTGTGGAAACTAAAAGTTTCCACCGCCATGCCAGTGTATTGGATATAAATCCTTTCTTTAATCCTATTTTATTCTAAATAATTTATTATTTATGTTATTCTATTAGTAAATATTGATATTTTAACCAAGTTTTGAGTTTTTATATGATATGTTCAAATGGCTTGAGAAGAGACATGAGATAAAAAGGTTATGAGAAGTTGTTTTGGTCATTTGCTATGTCTCCATCGTCCTCGAGAGGAAAATCATTATCGGTAAAATCTATTTTTTTTCTCTTAAACTATGATTTTAAAGTGCGATAAATCACAATGATTTTGAATCTACAAGAAGACTGTTATAAAGTCTATATTTGGTTGAAAGCAATAATTCTCATGTGTTGAAAAAATCGACTATTGACTTCTCCCAAGTTCAAGTTACGAAAATTCGTCTTGATCCAAAAAGTTTTATGGGAGACATTCCCTGAAATGAATGCAAGCATGATGTTTATTCCATGCTATTATTGGATCTGTTTCATTCCCTGAAGTGAATGCAAACATGATAAATCACTATTCGGTTAGTGATATAACTCTAATATGATCCAAATTACTCACAACTGAAGTTATATGATTAGAGTATCAATGATGAAGATACGTTAATAAAAACATACTCCACTTTTAACACAAATAATGTTTTCCTCAGACACAATATCTTGAAAAGGTTTTAAAGGCTCACTGGCTCCACTCTATTCCCTAAAGTGAATGTGAGATTATATAATGGAAAGAATAAAGATCACATTAGAAGTTGTGGTCGCGATTGAAGCCATGAATATAGACATGGAAAATATGGTAATTTTAAGAATACTTCTGCCCACCGGTAGTGAGGTTATAAGAATGAAAAGAGTGATAAAGATTATTCTAAGGAAGTGAAATATTTTTTTATTACCAATGTGATGTTATAAACCATTGGTCTCGTACTTATCGTACGCTGAAAAATCAACAATCATTGAATAATAAAGGAAAGAAAATAGAAGCAAATTTTTTATTACCAATGTGCGTGTGCGTGTGCGTGTGCGTGTGCGTGTGCGTGTGCGTGTGCGTGTGCGTGTGTGTGTGGGTGTGCGTGTGCGTGTGCGTGTGCGTGTGCGTGTGCGTGTGCGTGTGCGTGTGCGTGTGCGTGTGCGTGTGCGTGTGAGTATGTGTGTGTGTGTGTGTGTGTGTGTGTGTGTGTGTGTGTGTGTGTGTGTGTGTGTGTGTGTGTGTGTGTGTGTGTGTGTGTGTGTGTGAGTGTGCGTGTGCGTGTGCGTGTGCGTGTGCGTGTGCGTGTGCGTGTGCGTGTGCGTGTGCGTGTGCGTATGTATGTATGTCTGTATGTATGTATGTATGTATGTATGTATGTATGTATGTATGTATGTATGTATGTATGTATGTATGTATGTATGTATGTATGTATGTATGTATGTATGTATGTATGTATGTATGTATGTATGTATGTATGTATGTATGTATGTGTGTGTGTATGTATGTATGTGTGTGTGTGTGTGTGTGTATGTATGTATGTATGTATGTATGTATGTATGTGTGTATGCATGCATGCATGCATGTGTGTGTATGCATGTATGCATGCGTGCATGGATGTATGTATGTATGTATGCATGTATGCATGCATACATGCATGTGTGCGTGTATGTATGCATGGATGGATGGATGTATGGATGTGTATGCATGTATGCATGCATGTATATATGTATGTATGCATGTATGCATGCAGGCATGCATGAATGCATATGTATGCATATATGTGTGTGTATGTATATATTGTTGTCATGATCGGTTAGACCATCCTGATCAATAATGATGCGAAAGCTATTGAGATTTATATGTACATTTATTAAAAGAACCTGTGTGCGTGTGCGTGTGCGTGTGCGTGTGCGTGTGCGTGTGCGTGTGCGTGTGCGTGTGCGTGTGCGTGTGCGTGTGCGTGTGCGTGTGCGTGTGCGTGTGCGTGTGCGTGTGCGTGTGCGTGTGCGTGTGCGTGTGCGTGTGCGTGTGCGTGTGCGTGTGCGTGTGCGTGTGCGTGTGCGTGTGCGTGTGCGTGTGCGTGTGCGTGTGTGTGTGTGTGTGTGTGTGTGTGTGTGTGTGTGTGTGTGTGTGTGTGTGTGTGTGTGTGTGTGTGTGTGTGTGTGTGTGTGTGTGTGTGTGTGTGTGTGTGTGTGTGTGTGTGTGTGTGTGTGTATGCATGCATGCATGCATGTGTGTGTATGCATGCGTGCATGGATGTATGCATGTATGTATGCATGTATGCATGCATACATGCATGTGTGCGTGTATGTATGCATGGATGGATGTATGTATGGATGTGTATGTATGTATGCATGCATGTATATATGTATGTATGCATGTATGCATGCAGGCATGCATGAATGCATATGTATGCATATATGTGTGTGTATGTATATATTGTTGTCATGATCGGTTAGACCATCCTGATCAATAATGATGCGAAAGCTATTGAGATTTATATGTACATTTATTAAAAGAACCTGTGTGTGTAGTTGTCATGATCGGTTAGACCATCCTGATCAATAATGATGTGAAAGCTATTGAGATTTATATGCACATTTATTAAAAGAACCCGAAGTTCTTGTGGTGATTGTTCTAAAATGAATTGATTAAATTCCACTCACTAAAAAACACGAAGTTCTTGTGTTACTTGTTCTCAAAGGAAATGACTAAGATCTCACTTACCAAAAGATCTCGAAGTTCTTGTACTAAAGTTGAGACTGCATATTTTACATATCCGAATGAAATATGGGCTCATTTATCCACAAATGTGAAAAGTTTTATATGATTTTAGTAGATGCATCTACATTGTTTTATCAACTTACAACCAATAGTTTGTGAGATTGATTATAAAAGAATTCATATTATACAGTTAGACTATTCGTCTTGCAAAAGCTATTGGGTTTATATTTTATGCTATATCAATTGTTACAAAGCCTATTGATTATGAAAAATACAGTTTAGTAAAATTTTAATTGGATGTCTCCTTTTTAATAGCTAAACTACGAGAACAAAACAATTATTATTTATATGGTATTTTCATATAGCGGCACTTATACGCATCAAACCAACGAGTTATAATAAACTCCCCGTTATGATTGGTTTTTGGTCAGAAGCAATACATTTCCCATTTTATAATTTTTGAATGTGCGATATATTGTTGAATTGCTCCACCATAACATACAAAATGGGTAAATAAAAAGAGTTGAGAATATATATATTAAGTATGAGTATCCTTTTATTTTTAAATTCTTAATTATGACATGATTTTTCTCAACATTGGAGGGAGGTAATAATTAGCTGGATAAAGGAAAATCAATTATCGTTATCTAGATCCTCGTATATGAAGCAGAAGTTCATAAGATAATTCATGTTATTACATGTCAACTACCAGACATATTTACTAACCCATTGAGAGTAACTAAGTCTCATATACCAGCCGAAATGCTCTAAATTTGAATTACATGTTAGAGCGAATGGATGTAAATCATGCATGAAGTATGATAATTGGTTCCAATGATCAAAATTTTTGTAAATGAAAAATAGTATGAGATAGTCATATATTAGAGGCAGGTGCTCCTGAAGAGACCCAATACATAACTAATAATAAAACTCTTAAAGAATTTTAGGTACCTAAAATAATGATTGAAATCTTGAAGAGATCTCGATGAGTTATGTCACTACAAGAATGGAACTAGAAAATTGAAAAGTTATCGACAACGATTTTACAAACAATTTTACATAGAATACTTCTATAGAAGTAAAGAAAGAAAATGAGGATCTTGTATGGAAATTTATCCAAAAGTATAGATATTGAATTGGCCAATATAGAAAGACGCTTTGAACTTCTTAAAGAGAAGTATTTGGACCAACAATCCAAACACCTAAAGGTACAATGCAAGTGAGACACAAATAAATAGTCGTAAATATAACTTGAATTATGATTTATGAAGAGTTTTAATTACTTCATGGTGGATGCAATTACTTTGGCAGTTATGAAATATTTTATATACGTCTAATTATTTTTTGGATCCATATTTATCCTTGAAGGATTTAAAATGCTAAAAGAATTTGGAAATTTCCGAGAAACTTTATTTAGATATGCCCCTTGAATATTTATATTTTGGCGCATTTGGTGGAATCGCCTTAGTAAATACCTTTTGAGAAAATACTACAAGTATGATCAGATTTCCTTATATATTTTATAAAAGAGTTTAGATCAAGATTCATTATATTATTAAAACTCCTAAAGAGTTTCAAATTAGAATCTCATGAAGAGCTCTCAAAGTATTTAATGAAAGTATTTGAGAAAAGAATCTTGAGATGTGGTTTTGTCTCAACATAAAGATCAAGCACTTAAATACGCGTTTTTGTTTATGAATATACATAAGCTGAAATAATCTTAAAGAATATTCAATGTGGATAGAGCATATATGTTGCGTATCCCAATAGGTGTAAGATTGTTGGATGCGAATATAGATAATTATATCTTTTTTGGTTTTGAAGCACCATATATTAGTTGGTCAAGAAATATCCATGGATATACAAAGATCATTAACTTTAGATCTTCAAACATTCGTCGATGCCTCCTTAAATCTTTTAGAAATTATTGTTATGCACGAAGCAATCCAAAAATGTGTTTGGCTAAGACCATTGACCCAACATATCTAGAAGATAAGTGATTCACTTTCCCAAGATATGATACAAATGCTATATTGTGTAGAGATAATGAAAGGTGAATACATCATGGAACATATTACTCCAAAGTTTCATCCCTCGCGATCTTTAGAAAAAGTATTCAATATTGAATTATGAAGATTCAAAGAACTTTTGTGGTGTTTTCATGAGGGAGAGTAAATACGCGTTGCACTCGTTTTCCCTTAACTGGGGTTTTGTCCCAATAAATTTTCCTGGTAAGGTTTTGAATGAGGCAACATGTTATGCGTATCAAAGATGTGTATACTTTTTTTTCCTTTACCAAAGTTTTTTTTCCCACTGAGTTTTTATCTTAGTAAGGTTTTAACGAGGCACATTATCTTCATAGACATCCAAGGGGGAGTGTTATGAATATTTATCTATGTAGATGTCTATCATGATAAGAACTTTATCAAAGAGATTTGAATTACTTTATCATTAAGAATATTATTTATATTAATTAGAGTTTAATGTATCATGTACTTCTTATGCCTATAAATAGACGATTTATTGAAGGCATTGTACACAAGTCTATATTGAGAATAATATGAATCTCTCTCTTCCTCCCATCTCTTTATTCTTTTATTCTTGTTCGTTGTTCTACGTTATTTTATTTACAACAAGTTTATCTTTATTTATTTATAATTTTAGTTTTTTAGCGAGAGAATTTGAATACTTCTAATAAAAAAATTAGCACTAAATTATTTTTTTTTCTAGAATGATGTACTTAAATCCTGTATATTTATTACGTCATATTTTTTCTTGTGACATGTCATTATAAATAAATAATCAATTGAGAATATAAATTAAATATATAACTTATGTTTAGTACAAAAGTTAACATCATGAATTAACAGATTTATCAATTATTATTTAAAGGGTAAACTACACATATGGCCACTTAACGATGGGGTTGGTGTCAATTTGACCATTATACTTCTAATTTTGGCGATTATAGCACGTAACTATTTAAGTAGATCCAATCAAGTCACCAACCGTTAAAACATAACAGAAAAGCTGACTTGACTATTAAATAAAATTGAAATAATTACACATTTGAAATAATTCAAACCAGGGTAAGCTTGGAGCAAGTGGAACGCCTTTGCCACTAGGCCAACAACAACTTTGTGATAAAGAATACAATATATATATGGAAGAAGGTCAAAAATAACCCCCAACGTTTCACCTCTTGGTCATTTTAGCCTTATCTTTTTTTTGTGTGTGCAAATAATCACCTAACGTTTTATTTTTCCTTCAAATTTCACCCTTCTTAGATGAAAACTATTAGTCAACTAACAATCAACGCCTGAGGCTGGCGTGGCATGTTTACAGGGCATGGGGAGATGACCTGGCACTGCCACATAGCACTTTGCTAATGTGGCGATTGGTTAAAAATATTTTAAAAAATATTTTCTTTTAAAAATAAATAATTAAAATTTTAATTTTTTTGAAATGTCACGTCAGCAAAAATGTCACGTGACAGTGCCACATCATCTTTCCATGCCCTGCAAATATGCTACGTCAGTCTCAGACGTTGACCGTTAGTTGACTAATGGTATTCACCCAGCAAGAGTGAAATTTGAACAAAAATAAAAAATAGGTGGTTGTTTGCACAAAAAAATAAGGCTAAAATGACCCAAAAATAAAACGTTGAGGGCTATTTTTGACTTTCTACCATATATATATATATATATCACAAACAACCTTCAACAATGGCAGCCACCTCGCAGGCATAAAATTCAAATATTAATCGTATATATTGAATCCACAACAGTGAAGGAGCGATTTGCATATTTGAAAGCACTAGCTCGTATGCAAGCTCTTTGTTTCTCAGTTGTAGTCAATGGTTCCATTTTTCTCACAAGG
The DNA here is from genome assembly GCA_958450335.1 of Hibiscus tridactylites. NCBI lineage: Eukaryota > Viridiplantae > Streptophyta > Magnoliopsida > Malvales > Malvaceae > Hibiscus > Hibiscus tridactylites. Next base: position 52,037,427 of record OY288287.1, on the reverse strand, counting down.
TCAGGTTTTGCAGAAAACTTGAATTCACCTGTTAAGATCGAAACTTTAGCTGAATATTGGAAACATACCATTGCTTACTAGAACTAAAAATACATTCAAAGCCATATTATAACCCCAAGTTATTTTGCAGAAAACCACGTAGCCAATAGGGTGTTGTGGTGTAGAGGGTTATCACGTTAGTCTAACATGCTAAAGGTCTAACATTGCTCACAAGGAGAGCATTTGCACCCCATTCTAAGCCTTAACCGTAAATTATAAATCCTAAACATACACTCTATACCTTAAAAAATATACTTTACCTTAAATTCTCTGAACATTAACCATGATCCCTAACCTTAAACCTTAAACTTATTTTGAGTGTAGGGCATAAGTAGAGACACCGAAAATGAGCAAATGGTTTCCATCCTTATTTAGGGGAAACAATTTTTTAGTGTTAAGTTTGTTCTAAAAAAATTAGGGTAAAGTACACATACGGTCACTAAACTATACCCGAAAAAACAAAATGGTAACTAAACTTTCAAAAATCACAAAATGGCAATTAAACTTTATGTTTTATAACAAAACGGTAACTAGACGTTAAATTCCGTTAAGTTTCTGTTAAAACTTTGGTATAATAACATATTTAGTCCTTCAACTTTATACAGTCAATTAATTTAGTCCTAATTTGAAACAATTCACTAAATTTAGCCCTTTTATTTAAGCATTCTTTCAAATTGGTCATTAAAGCAAAATTTCAAAGTATGGTAACGTGATAAATAATTACAATTAAATTCTTATAGGAACTCGAAAACTCGACTCGACTTGGCTCGAATCCAAAAAATTCAAATAAAGTTTGAGTTGTAAAATATGACGCGTCAACTCGAATAACTCGAAATTTTTTGACTCGGCTCGATCAAACGCACACCTATATCTTAAGATATGACGTGTCAACTTGAATAACTCGAAATATTCTTATATTTTAAATCATTTTTTCTTTTAATCGAATATATTTTAAAATATAATATTTAATATTTTCATATTTAAATCACATCGAATATTTAATAACTACTTTAAATATTTGATTTAATTTAAAAATATTCGATTAAAAAGAAAAAATTGATTTAAAATATTCGAATATTTAATTAAATTTTTATAGGAACTCGAAAACTCGACTCGACTTGATTCGATTCGAATAAAAAAATTTCAAATAAAGTTTGAGTTGTAAAATATGATGCTTCAACTCGAATAACTCGAAAATTTTGTACTCAACTCGATCGAACGCTCACCTCTATCTTAAGATATGACGCGTCAACTCGAATATTTGAATATTTTAAATAATTTTTTTCTTTTAAATCACATTGAATATTTAATAAATACTTTAAATATTTGATTTAATTTAAAAATATTCCATTTAAAAGAAAAAATTAATTTAAAATATTCGAATATTTAAAGTAGTTATTAAATATTGGAATATTTAAAAGAAAAATATTTAATGTAGTTATTAAATATTCGAATATTTTAAATCTATTGTTTTTTTAAATCGAATATTTAAAGAAGTTATTAAATATTCGATGTGATTTAAATATGAAAATATTAAATATTCTATTTTAAAAATATTCAATTTAAAAGAAAAAATGATATAAAATATTCGAATATTTCGAGTTATTCGAGTTGATGCGTCATATCTTAAGATAGAAGTGAGCGTTCGATCTAGTTGAGTCAAAAAAATTCGAGTTGACGCGTCATATTTTACAACTCAAACCTTATTTGAAATTTTTTCGATTCGAATCGAGTCAAGTCGAGTTTTCGAGTTCCTATAAAAATTTAATTAATTATTCGAATATTTTAAATCAATTTTTTTTTCTTTTAAATTGAATGTTTTTAAATTAAATCGAATATTTAAAGTAGTTATTAAATATTCGATGTGATTTAAATATGAAACATTAAATGCTCTATTTTAAAAATATTCGATTTAAAAGAAAAAAATAATTTAAAATATTCGAATATTTCGAGTTAACACGTCATATCTTAAGATAGAGGTGAGCGTTCGATCGAGTCGAGTAAAAAAATTTCGAGTTATTCAAGTTGACACGTCATATTTTACAACTCAAACTTTATTTGAAATTTTTTCGATTCGAGTCGAGTCGATTTTTCGAGTTCCTATAAAATTTAATTGTAATTATTTATCATGTTACCATACTTTGAAATTTTGCTTTAAGGGCCAAATTGAAAGAATGCATAAATAACGAGGGCTAAATTTAATAAATTATTTCGAATTAGGACTAAATTTATTGACTATATAAATATGAAGGACTAAATGTGTTATTATACCAAAGTTTTAACAGAAACTTAACGGAATTTAACGTCTAGTTACCGTTTTGTTATAAAACATAAAGTTTAATTGCCATTTTGTGATTTTTAAAAATTTGGTTACCATTTTGTTTTTTCGGGTATAGTTTAGTGACCGTCTGTGTACTTTACCCAAAAATTTAATTTAGGGTGTAGAGGGATGAAAATATGAATGCCATTAAAAAAATTATTTTGAACTCTATTTTTAAATTTCTAGATCCGCCACTGGTCTTCGGTTTGAGTATAGGCGACGTCAGGTATTTTTAAAATTTTGAAAGGGTTTTGCACTCTGCTCTAAGCAAAGATGCCCCTACGTTCCATCAATGGTAAACTTACTTTGCCCTGTTTTTTTAGATCTTTTTACTAGTTTTTTATCTTTCCTTTTTTCCATTTATGCGTTTTAACCTTTAAAAGAAATCAATGCTTCAATGCTTTTTCTATTTTATAGATATTGAAGATGTAGGTAGGGATGTAAAAACAGGTAATCGGACAGGTTTCAGGTCGGGTACTGTCAGGTCGGGTAAAATCGGGTACAGGTCATTTCAGGTCATTTTTTTTATTTTGACTCGACTCGGGTCGGGTGCGGGTCCATTTTAGGTCGGGTCCATTTCAGGTCGGGTCCATTTCAGGTCGGGTCAAAACGGGTCGGGTCCGAAGCAGATAATTGACAGGTTAATTCGGGTTCGGATACACTTCAGGTTGGGTCCATTTCAGGTCGGGTCCATTTCAGGTCGGGTCCGTTTCAGGTCGGGTCCATTTCAGGTCGGGTCCATTTCAGGTCGGGTTCATTTCAGGTCGGTTGCATTTCAGGTCGGGTGCATTTCAGGTCGGGTTATTTTAGGTTGGGTAGTTTCAGGTCGGGTAATTCAGGTCGGGGTATTTTTAGGATTGAAATTCGTTTTGAGTTTGAGTTCGATACAACCATATAAGTAGTCGATAGACTTTAGGTTGGCCTTCGTCAATCGTCATTGATTTGGAGTTAATTATTTAAAGTCATATCAAATTAAAATTATAAAACATTGGAGTAATTAAAAAATACTAAAAATGAGTCAATTTGGATTAAAAATAAAGTTTCACGAATTATAATGAACAAAAATATCAAATTAAAATTATAAAACATTAGACAAATTTAAAAGAAAACAATGAAAAGGGGTCAATTTGGAACAAAAATAAAATTTTGGGGACTGTAATGAACAAAAATATCAAATTAAAAGTATAAAAATTAGAGTAATTAAAAAACAATAAGTAGATGTCAATTTAGAATAAAAATAAAGTTTTAGGGTCTAGAATGAACAAATTTTCAAATTAAAATTATAAAACATGATGAATTAAAATATATATAGGGGTCGGATTGAAAATAAAATAAAGTTAAGGGACTAGAATGAAGAAAATATCAAATTAAAATAGTAAAAATTTTGACAAATTAAAAAAATAAATGTGGGTCAACTTGGAATAAAAATAAAGTTTTAGGGTCTAGAAGATTAAAATATCAAATTAAAATTATAAAACATTGGACGAATTAAAAAAAAACAATGAATATGAGTCAATTTAGAATTGAAATAAAGTTAAAGGGACTAGAATGAACAAAGTACAAATTAAAATTATAAAACATCGGACGAAATGAAAAAACAATAAATAAGGGTCAATTTGGAATTAAACTAAAGTTTAGGGGACTAGAATGAACAAAATATCAAATTAAAATTATAAAACATCGGACTAATTAAAATAAAGTTAAGAGACTATAATGAACAAAATATCAAATTAAAATTATAAAACATCAGACTAATTAAAAAATAAAAAATGGTCAATTTGGAATACAAATACAATTTAAGGACTAAAATGAACAAATGTCAAAGTAAAATTATATATTATTGGACTAATTAAAAAACAATTAGTTGGGTTCAATTTGGAATATAAATGAAGTTTTAAGGGTTATAATGAACAGAAATATCAAATTAAAATTATAAAACATTTGACGATTCAGAGTTTAGGGTTTAAATGGTTTAGGTTTTAGGGAAATTTTATTAATGGTTTAGGGTTCATACATTGATAGATACATACATACTTGTATGCATCAGGGTTTAGGGTTTAGGGAAATTCATTAAGGGTTTAGGGTTCATACATAAATAAGTATATATATACATACTTACATACACTAGGGTTTAATGTTTAGGGTTTGTGGTTTCAGGTTAAGAGAAAATTCATTATGGGTTTAGGCTTCATACATTGATAGGTACATACATACATACTTACATACATTTTAGTCTCAATATTAGGCACTAGAATGAACAAAAATATTATCAAATGATTTATATCTAAAATATTGGAGTAAATTACAAAAATTAAAAAATAATAAAGGTAACTTTATGTGGAAAATAAAATTTTAGGGAATAAAATGAATAAAAATATCATCATATTAAAAATAATAAAATTTATATCTACATATATATACACACATATACATATATTATGATATATACATATACATGTATTGTTATAATTAATTAAACATATATATATACTTAAAACACACATGTATACATACATACTAAAACACACATATATATATATATATATATATATATTATAATATATCTACATATATATATACACACATATACATATATTATGATATATACATATACATGTATTGTTATAATTAATTAAGCATATGCATATATATATATATATACTAAAACACACATGTATACATATATACTAAAACACATATATATATATATGCATGTATTTAAGTTTTAGTATATATATACATGTATGTATGTAAGTTTTAGTATATATATATTGTTATAATTATATATATATATATATGTAAGTTTTAGTATGCATTATATATATATATATATACTAGAACATACATATTTGTATGTATATATGTATACCTCTAAACAATACACATAAACCTCAACTCTTAAATCTTATAATCACTAATAATTAGAGTACAAGACTAATCCCCTAATCCTTAAACTAATCTCATAACTCCAAATAATTAAGTTGACACATTTACCCCTAAACCCCAAACATGAATATCTAAATCTTACAGACAATATTCACTAATAATTAGAATGCAAGCCTAATCACATAATCCCTAAACTAATCTCATAGCCCCAAACAATCAACTTGACACACTTACCCTTAAACCTTAAACATAAACCCATAAATCTAACAAACAAAATAAATTGAAACATAAAGGACAAATCTAAAAATAAATTAAAACTAAATTATTAATTAGAGCCCAAATCACAAATGAATAAAATTATTAAACCTAATTACTTATCAAATCTTTATACGAGGACCAAATCAAATTTAAAGCAAACTAAAAAACTTAATAATTAATTAATTTATGAAGCATAGACTAATTAAATAAAATTTAAAGAAACTAAACCAAAAGTTAAGACTAAAAAACAAACTAAAACCTAAACCCTAATAATCTAATTAAGGAAGGACCTAAAGAATAATTAACCCATAAATTAAAAAAAAAATCTCATCTCCACTTTGATATTAGCGGCAACCCTTTGATTAGGCGGCAAAAATCCCCCCCCCCCCCCCCCCCAAATTTGATTTGGCGGCAAAAAAATTCCACCCCCCCAAACCCTTTTTTTTTTTGATATGGTGTCAAAATTTCCCCCTATAATTTCCTATCAATTAAAAAAACTTTCCCCCACTAATTCAAAAAAAAAAATTCTCCTAAACCAAAAAATATTTTTTATTATTTTAATAGTTATAATTAAATTTTTTAATAAAATATTTTTTAAATTTAATGATCTCAATTAATAAATTATTTAAATTTTAAATAATTTGTTTTAAATTCATCCATCACAACTTATTAATTTAATAAAACTTTTAAATTTAGAATATTTTTAATAAAATAAATTTAAGTATGTTAATTCTTATTAAACTTCACAAATAATTTATATTGAACGAGTTAGTATTAAATTAATTTAATAAATTAATACTTTACATTTATCAACACTTTAAATTTATCAAATCGTAGACTTCTTCAACTATATATCATGTAAATATCAAGTCAGATCAATATCAGTTCAGGTTAAAAATAGGTCGGGTTCAAAGCAGGTCGGGTCAATTAACAGGTCGAGTTCAAAACAGGTCGGGTCCAAAACAGGTCGGGTTCAAAACAGGTCGGGTTCAAAACAGGTCGGGTCCAAAACAGGTCGGGTTCAAAACAGGTCGGGTAATATCGGATCTCAGGTCAATTCAGTCGGGTAAAATCGGTTATCTGCCAGGTCGGCTTCGGGTTCGGGTTCGTTTCAGTCGGGCGCAGGTCGGGTTTCAGGTCCACAGTAACAGGTCCAATTCGGGTCCGGGTCGTTTTCAGTCGGACGCAGGTCGGGTTCGGTCACTACAGTAACAGGTCGAATTCAGGTTCGGGTCAACAACAGTCGGTTACAGATCGGGTTCGGGTCATTAAATTTTCAAGTCAAATCAGGTTCTGACTCGAGCAGGTTTCAGTCGGGTTTTCAGGTCGGGTCAGCTTTTTACATCCCTAGATGTAGGGAACAAAGTTTCCAGTTTAATAGTATAGAATTGAATGGTGCCCCTACATCAACCGAAAATTCTATCTTTGCTTTTCATGTTGAAGAAGTAGAACTTCAGACAGTAGAGACTTGATCATAACATCAACTGAGATTTGACTTATTGATTAACTAATCCGAATCAAGTATCGTAAAGATTCATTACGAGGAAAATTCCAACTCAATCGTCACAGCATAAAGATTCGATATTATAACTGAATTTATTTGAGCATAATGTTTTTTTTATGGAATGTAATACGTTTGCTATTAATTTGATCAAAGATATTTTTTTTTGGATTCAAATGTGAATGAAACTGAGTTAATAATTAGTGTTTTTGAGGTTGGTGTGAAAAGTAAGCCCACATCTAAAGAAAAGGAAATAAAATGAGCAAAGTTAAATAAATTCTAAAAAAATTGACCTCATTTGAAAACCTTGCTACAAAATACAATATTTTCAACCCAGAACCAGAAGCATATGTACAAACAAGATGGCAAGGCCATAAGAAGACGGATACAGTACCGGAGTGAATGCATTCCCTAAGAGAACACTACACAACATGCTACTCACAGGGTTAATGTTTAGTAACTGGTTCTGGAGAAAGAATCAGAATCCAGATCAACTCTTATAATCCCACATGCACACTTACGTCAAGGCAAGGCGACTCTCCAAGAGCACTGCAGTTGTGCAAGCAAGATGCACCATCTTTCAGTTCACGCCTCAATATATAGCATTAGTTTGAAGGTCATCCCTATTGTCGATGTTTCTGTATCCATCCATCTCACTGAGACTTATGTAGCAACCGCGTACTAGATATTCACGGTAACTAGGGGTGTTCGCGGTTAACCAAAATACTATAACGGTTAACCTATAAGTTATGTTCTTAGTGCAAAAGTTATATGTTCTTAATGTAATTAGAGTGAAAATGAATAAAGAATGTATCTAAGAATGCATAGAAAATTAGAGACTTATTCTTAATGGTTAACCAACGGTTAACCATGAACACCCCTAAGGTAACCATCTTCTGTGTAAAAAGTCTTTTCCTCTATGCGGACTGGTATATGATCTCATATCATTTGCATTCTCAGTTCCTCTGCCGTCGACTTTGGTCGTTCCTCTGTCACCTTCCCTCCCGGCCTATCAAAACCTCAATTCCGGAAACCCCAAATTCCTTCCTTTCTAAATCCTAATCCTCAAATTATATTAGAAAACTATTAAAATAAAATTTTAGTTACAATTGAGGGACTAAAAGAAATTTTTCCCATTAAATTAATGAGGTATATCATCCTTTAAACGGAAGTTAAGTGTGACTAACGGCGAAGTTACCGTTTTGTAACAAAATAGAAAGTGTAGATGTCATTCTATAACTTCTGAAAGTTTTGTTATCACATTAATTTTTTAAACAAAGTTCAGTGACCATTTGTGTGCTTTTAACCACTTGCTCTAGAAATTGTTGACAATTTCAAGTATAATTTGAAATACATATTATTTGTGATAAAATATTACATAATCTTGAATTGATTTAGTGCTTTAAGCTTTGACTTTTTAATTTGAAACACTTGGGATTCGAACCCTATTAATTTCATGTTTTTATTTATTTTACTTTAACAAAACGATGTTATTTTGGTGCATCCTCCACGTAGGCCGTGTTAGTCATGTCATCGTCCCGTTAAAGAGTTTATGACGAAGTGGCATAAACGTTTCGAAAAATAAAGTTTAGTGTGAGATTTAAACATTTTTAAAATTCAGAGGTAGAAACAAGTCAGCGGTAATAGTTTGGTGGCATATTATGTAGTTTACTCTTTTTATTTTTTTGAAGCAATTTAATCATCAACTTTTCATTTGAGTAAAAATGACCCCTCTGCTGATGAAAACTACTAGTTAACTAATGATGAAAGGCTTGAAATGACTACGAGGCAGTGCACATTGAAATGACAGTATGATATAGACAAAGATGTTGACTTGTAAGAATGTCACATCGATCAAAAATAATTTTATGAAATATAAAATTATTTTTTTCTGTTGACTTTTCATTATGTCAAGTCATTTCAAGCTGTTTGCCGTTAGTTGACTAACAATTTTTATCCGTAGATGGGCCATTTTGACCCAAAATGAAACATAAAGAGTTAAATTACTTCAAAAAAATAAGAGTCAAAATGACTATTTAATCAAATATTATGGGCATTTTTTGGCTATATGCCAATAATATATGTTTCATAAACTATAATATACAATTATCAACAAATCATAATATTTGTATTATTTAATATTAATGAAATGTATAACTTGGGGATATAAGTGGGATAGGTTGCGTAACGATGGACATGTCGTAAATTCTTAACGGAGATAAATGTGGAATACACCCATGACACTCGCCCTGTCCCATTGATCTCCCTAATATAACTCAATAATAAAATTGACATGATATATTGATATACATTTTAATTTTATAATAATTCAAAAATCCAATATTCACATTCTGAAATTAACTTAAGCTTGTTGCTATGGGTGAGAAAAATGTTTGGAAACATTTAAGTAACAATTAAATTGAGTTAATTCATTTAAATATTTAATTAAGTCAACTTTGATTCATGATCAAATAAAAAATAAATTAAAATACAATAATCTATTAAATATATATATATTTTAAAATAATTACATCATTAAAAGATCGAATCCACTCTTTAAAAACCAAATCTTAATAACTATCATGCGATTACGTTTGCATTGGAATCGTTTCAGACGTCGAAATGATGTGAGAGGCCTTGTATTATTGAGTTCGATTCGATGGTGGCGATCTCTTGGGTTAGTCAGGGGGAGGGTCGGCCATGGAGGCTTTTCCCATTGTTCAGACGCATTGATGATGCATGCATGGCGATGAAGTGCGTATTCCACCATGTTGTGCGTGAAGTGAATGGTGTAGTCGACGCATTGGCTAAGGGTGGGGTGGATCGGAAGGTTTGGTTGTGGGTCGGGATCTAAGGGCGGAGGGTGCTTGAGGTTGAAGGCTGGGAACATACATGCTGCTGGGACGTGTGTGTGTGCTGGGCTGGGGGCTCGAGCACAGCATCATAGGCAGTTTGGGGATGCTGCAGGGGAGTGTGCGTGCTGGGGTGGGGGATCAAGCATCGCGTCATAGGCAGTTAGGGGATGGGAATTTTGAGTGGTCTCTTACATGCATTTTTGCGTAAAGGGTTTGTAGTTCGGGTGTCCTCTTCGGGTACTCTTTTCCTCCATTTAAATGTAGGGAGGTTTTTAAGGAGGCCCGGAGGGATACGTTGTATGATTTTCTCTGACTCAATAAAAATCATACGTTTGAGCAAAAAAAAAAATATTCACATCAAAACATATAATATTACAATGATTGAGTAAATACAACGATCATAACTCCTAACTGCCCTAACTGCCTTTCTCGGGACAATGAAGCTGGAATATCACTAACAGTCATTGTTCATCATTTGAAATTTAAAGACAAAATTGCCCCTCCATCGCCTTTCTCACTCCCAGGTCTACCCGCTAAAACAAGAACTCCTACTGAAACTGAATCAATTCAAATATTACATTTTCCTCAAGTAACTAGGTTTTCTTTATATACACTCACGCATTCACTACACAAACAAAAACCTTAATTTGATCTTTGAGTTGCAGAAATCAAGAGAAAAATTAGAAGCTTTGTTTCTAAAAGCAAAAGCCTTGTTCTTTCTGAGTTGCAATCATAGAGCAGAAGATAATGGGGAAATTGAGTAGTGGTGATTTTGATCATATCGAAATCGATCCCAGGCCCATTTGGAGTCATTTTGGTTACTTGCTTCAAATAGCCGAGTTTGAGAAAGAGAAATGGCAGAAAAGCCATGACCCTGACCATGACGATTTGAAGTGTTTCCAGTACACTGCACGACGACCTCTGTCTCTTCGCAAGCAAGAAAATGAGGGGTTCAAATCCAACAAGAAGTCGGGGATGAAACTGAAACATAAGTTGAAAGAAGAAGATGATGATGGAGAATGGAAAGGTGGAATGAAACTCAAGCCGAAGAGAAGCAAGAAACAGCAGCCCATCCGCCTAAAGCCAACACCTGACTTGCCCCACAATTTCAAACACCACATATTAGAAAACATGGGTGGTCCGGGTTTGGTTTTGGTGATTCAAAAGGCTTTTTTCTCTGATGTTAACCCCACAGCCAGTAGATTCTCTGTGCCGTTTTCCCAATTCAAAATGCACAATTTCCTCACCGAAGCAGAGGCTCAAGAATTGGCCGACAAGAATCCGATGTAAGTGCATTTATTAGACCCTTCCATCAAGGAAACAACTCTAACTTTCAATAGGTGGGAGATGTCCAAAACCAAACTTTATGCGATGACCAAAGCATAGAACTCGGTCGTGCAAAGTAACGAACTCGAGGAAGGAAACATCGTGCAGCCCTTGTCGTTTCGGGTGAATTCAGAGCTGTGTTTTGCACTTGTCAAAGTTGATGTTCAGGCAAGAAATTAGTTTAGAAGATTCATGTATAACATTCTTTTTTCATTACCGAGATTGATTCTTTGTCACCAAGCATGTTTGGTGATTTTTTAAGATTACCAAGTATATTTTAATTTAGCATGATGTTATAGGTTGTTTTCTAAAACTTGATTCAGAAGGGCCTGTACAAGTGAGATTCTTTAAAACTATTCTAATCTTGGTTAAGCTTTTTGACATTTTGACTTTGCGTGCAATACTTGTAATCAATAAAAAATGCTACGCGTATAGTAATAAGTAAATTTAGTTGAGATTAATTCATAAGTCAAAACTCACAACTTTCTCAAGAAAACCTCACACAATGTCATGATTGAGTCTCTATTGTCTGAACTCTGAAGATGTAATATGTTCCCTACATCTTCAATATCGAAAAAATAGCAAAAAGAATTGAAACATTGATTTCTTTTCTTTTAAAGGTTAAAACACATATATGGAAACGTTGAAGAAGGTAAATCTAAGGTTTATTTGCAGCTACAAAAACACCCTATATGTAAACCAGAGATGGTCAATCGATTTTAAGCTTGGGTGGATGCCATGTGAACAATCACTTGAGAACTGAAAAAAAAACATGGAGTTGGCCATTCAAAGGCCATAGATTTCAATGGAAAAATGAAAGAGAACCAGAGACCTCTAGTGTGTTAGACTGATGTGATAACCAACTACCCCACGACACCCTGTTGCCTACGTGGGTTTATTTTATTTTAGAATGTTTTTTAAATCCAAGAGTTAATGAATAAATTTCTCATGGAAGTTGGTTTATAGTTACCAACCAAATGTTCGAGCTTTTGAGACCGAGAAAGAATGGCGGGAAGCTGGGAGACTACAGAGGGTTGTAAACTTGTAAAGGTTATCATGAGCAGGGCGACCAATGAGGTCTTGGAGAGGTGGAATTTCAGCATTGAGACTGAGAGTGAAGTTGTTGAGAAAGGGTAATATTTGATTCTATTCTTTTACTCAGATAACTTATAGTCTTGTTTTGGTGTGAAATCTGAGAGAAATCCAGGCAATCATGAGACATATAGCTTTGAATATCACTTGATATGCCTTGTTGAACCAAAAGTTAGATAAATTCTAAAAAAATTACCTCATTTGAAAACCTTACTACAAGATACAATGTTTTCAACCCAAAAGCATATGTACAAACAAGATGCCAAGGCCATATGAACAGATACCATACCAGAGTGAATACCTAAGAAAACACTACAAAATATGCTATTCACAGAAACAACTATAGGGTTCATGTTTAACAAGTGGTATTGGTAATACAAACAACATAATTCAGTCTCAAGAAAGAGCCATATCAAATCTTAGAATCTCACATGCACACCTATGTCAAGGCAAGGCGACTTCGTTTTAGACCCCCAAGAGCACTGCACTTGTGCAAGCCAGCTTTCAGTTCACATCTCGAAATATAACATTAGTTTGAAGGTCATCTATGTTGTCAATGTTTCTGAATCCATCCATCTCCCTGAGACTTGTATAGCCCCGACGTAAGTCGTCTTCAGCGTGGACTTGTATATGATCTGACTCATCGTACTGGCACACTTTTACAGCCAAACCTGATTGAAGGTATTTGAAAAAAGAAGTCACCTTGTTATTCTCTTCTACTAGTGAAAAAAATGCATGTAGCTATTTTCAATAGCAACCTGAAGGTGTTGGCTTAAAGTTTATGCATTAATAAGTGCAAGGCGATGGCTCTTTCATATCAGTTGACAATCAATCTTACCTTCATCAAGATGGAGTGTATAATTCCTTAAAGGAATTTTCCTGTCGTGACTACAAACTATATGGTCCTCATCCTCCAACCAAAATACATGCTTCGTTCTCAATCTAAAAGCAGATTTAATTGCCTCTCTGATGGCTTCAGTAGTACCAATCCTTCAGGTGTAGTCCCCATACTTGACAGTTATAACCCTGCCTCCATATGGTTGACAATCCCCACCTAACAAACACACAAAAAAGAACAAGTCAACATAAGTATTTCAATCAAAATTAAAATCTTCACCTCAGGCTAGATGTGAGAGCCAATTCTCATAATCAAGCACTAGACACGTGTCCTCACCCGATTGGAAGAAAAGTAAATAAATTTATTAAATTAAATAAAAATAGCTAAAGTCTTCCAATAAGCTCACTACCTAATTGAGCAATTAATTTATTTTATTAAATTAAAATTAGGACCAAATTGATAGATTGTGTAAATAACAGGACCAAATGTGTAATTATACTAGTTTTATTTAAAATACACGTCAACCTCTCTGTTATGTTTTAACGATTGGTGGCTTGATTGGAACCATTTAAATAGTTACATGATATATTTTCCAAAATTGAATACAGTGGTCAAATTGACACCAACCTCATAGTTAAGTGGTCATATGTAACCCCATCGACCCGGTCTAGCCGATAGACCGAACCGAACAGGTCACATAGGGAATATTGAAGTAAACCGGGAAGGTTTACCTCAATAAACAACCCTATTTTTTTTTATCTTATTTAGATGCAAATTAGGTTCCTATGTGTTTAACATTGCAGCGGATCACTCGCAACTCAAACATACATCAATTTCATCCAATTATGACTTTTAGGGATCATTTTGTAATTTTCCGATTCACAAGGACTTAAGCATTTTTTGTGTTGCCGTCCTTTAATTAGTCTCATTACATGCATCTCAGTCAAATCTCAACTCAAAATAATCATTCATGCTCATTCAAATGCATCCACAACATTCATGGACTAAAACGCAAAGAATCAGAACATTCCATCAACTAACATAACTGCCACCCGTTTCGAAACACTAAGGCCATGTTTCAAAACACAGGCTCGCATCGAAACTCCCTTAAGGTGTTTCGAAACCACGGTTTCCAGTAGCAAATTGTACCAGAACATACCTTATCCATTTTGAAACCCTAAGGCCATTTCAGGCATATCGTTTCGATGCAGGCTCAAGTGTTTCGAAACACTTGGGCCTGTAATGACATATTTTGCTGGTTTTCACTCTAAAAACCATCCCAAAACCAATCTAACATGTTTCTAACATGCTTGCATCATACATAAACATTAATCCTCAAACATTTGCAACATAATTAACATCAAAGCATGGCTAATTGCATCAATGGAATTCTAAAGGCATGCAACCTAGCAAATAAGCCACTCAAGAGTTAAAACTCAAACCAATACTCCAAACACCATATAAAGGCCTTTTACAAGTATAAAAACATGAAGCCAACATGCTCAAAGGGTTTTCGTACACATCACCCAAACAACCAATGAAATCCCCCATTACCCTTATTAATCTAGTCCATAACCGAAACATACTTTCAAAGTGAAGTCTCTTAGGATTCCCTTGCAAGTTGCTGCATCCAAACACTTAATTATTTGAATTGATGGACAAAAGAGAGTGTAAGCATACAAGCTCAGTGAGGAGTGCTCAAAACCCCAAAACACCATCAATGCTTAAAACCATTTTACACTTTTGAAAATCATCATGCTTTCTTGAAATCCATGCACTTCATTAACAAAAATCAACATGTTATACCACATGCAACAAGTATCAAATACTTCAATAGAAAATCCATTTGCTAACATATAACTCAAGCCTTCCATGCATAGCTACCAATATACAAAGCTTAAGAGTAAAACATGTATTTTTCATGTTATGCATCCATATACATTCCATAGCAATTAATCAATTATATTGGCTCATTAGTGATCAACAACATTCTCATTTCCCAAAAAGTATCGGATACACGGATTTCCAAGTGTTGTCCCAATGCTTCATACATTCTCACCGGCATCTCAAGGTTCACACACAGGAGCTACCCTCCACCGTTGTGACACCCATGGTGGAGTATTCGGTACCTTAAAACCCCTCAACACCACTCATCGGTAGATGTATAACCCCACTAGCGAGAGACGGGACACAACTCAATTTCCTCAATCGTTAGGGATTTTGGATGGAGTTTTCAGTACATTTACAACCCCTCAACATCCAAGTCGACTTGTTTACAGTGCACTCAATCTTATAGCCGGCTAACTATATCTGATTTCATTTGTAAACCACTTTACACATCATCACTTGCCAATATAATTCACATTTAGTACTAACCTCACTGTTTTTAAAGCATTCACAATAAGCCATATTCCAAGCATTAAACCATGCTTCATTAAACATGTATAAGCATATACATACAAGGATCACTTACCTAGTGCATCCTTTAACAATATGTCATCATCAATGTTGAGTGTGTAAAAGTTCTATATTTTACCCCTATTTAACCCATATTTCTGCTGCATTCAAGCATAAGTCATTGCATTTAGGTTAGATTTCATTAATACATCACAATTATATCAAATGGCACAGTTTCTACTGAAATTGGTTGCTTTTGCAGGTAGCTGCTGTAGCAGATGGAGGGTAGTGGAGAAGCAGACGCTGAGCAGAGAAGAAGCAGAGCTGGAACTGGATTTGCAGACGTGAAGGACGATGCTGCCATGGCCGCTGCCGTGGTAGCCAAGGACGTTAGCGATGGTGAAGAGAAGAAGTGAAGTGGGTTTTGACAGAAAGAGAAAATTAAGCCGGTCTGTCATGGAGCACCCTTATATTTTTCCAAGCCCTAGATCAGAATGAAGGTCAAGCCCAAAGTTCAAGGAAGAAACTCCAAGCAAGAAGGAAGGACGAATTAAAGACATATGCTCTGAAGATTTAGTCTTTAATAGAGTTGTACTTTAGTTTAAACTTGTATTCTTGCCATATTAGAAAACTTGAACCCAAGGCCTATATAAAGGCATATAATTCGACCTAGGGAAGGATATCTTACCCTTTAGCCTTCTTCCCAAACCCTAGTCGTTTTCCCCTTCTCATCATGTTCTAAAATTCCCCCAGGGCTAAGGGTTGATTTGTAAAATAGTTGCAAGGATTGCATTTGTTTTAGGAATTTTTCTGTTCAATAAAATAGACTTCAAGTTTGCTTATTATGGTTTCAACATCTTGTAAGAGTATCGGGAGAGCATTGTGAGATTACACATTTACTTAATATCGGGATAGTTAAGTATACGAAAGGAATAAGTACGAGTTCTCTAGTTTATGGTTGAACTATCTCGGACCTAGGGATATGACGAGGTTAAGTGGCTAAGGAAGAATTCAACAACATCGGTGTTCCTCCTTCGATTCACGTCGAGAGGTATCATCAAAGACGTGTTCATCGACAGACTTGGACCTAGGGATAGGCCAAGGCACAACAGGGATTCTTGCCAAGCTTGAAGTACAAAGTTGTGTGATCGTTGCAACGACAAACAACAGACTGATGTCGCGACAGGTGCTGCCGCGACAGGCGCAACGACAGAACAGAGATTCCTAGACTTTACAACACCTACACTACTGAGCAATTCAATACCGGCCTATTCTCTCTATCCTGATTTCGTTACTCTTTTATTTTCAGTATTCTTTATTATCTCGTGACAAACATTTAAACTATTTCTTTTCCCTCTCGTGCAGTAATTCCATGATTAAAGCTATTAGCTCAGTCCCTGTAGAGACGATATCCGATACTTACGTATCACTTTACTACTTGCATCGTGTACACTTGCACTACATTGCGATAGACACTTTTACACGCAACAAGTTTTTGGCGCCGTTGCCGGGGACTGTCAACATATCTTTACCCTACCTTTTATTGCACTTCTTTTATTCTTCTATTTTGTTTTACTTGGATTGTTCAACTTGTGCTTTTCACAAGGTTTTTTGTTTATGCTCAGATCGAAATGAGGAGAGGAACCTGAGTATAAACTAGACCCTAAAATCGAACGCTCGTACAATCTTAGGAACCGACTTCGCTTCGTGTTAGCCAGAAATGAATATCTTGAAGAACAGTTAAAGGCCATGAACAACAAAAGGAATCCCCAGGATGCCAAAGATCCTGCCGGAGATGGGAGGAACGAACAACCTGCCGATCCTCCTGCCGCTGCCTCACGCCGGTCATGCAGAGACTACATGCTCAATGATCATGTGGAACTAGAAACAACCCTGCCAGACATAGAAGTTGACAAATTTGAGCTGAAACCTGTTATGTTCAATATGATTAACAACGCTGGCCAATTTAGTGGTGCTGCTACAGAGGATGCTAGGGAGCATCTGAAAATGTTCCAGGAAATCTGTGGTTCGTTTAGACCACCAGGAGTTAATCCGGAGATACTGAGGCTTCGATTATTTCTTCATTCATTGAGGGACATGGCGAAAACTTGGTGGAATAAACTAACGCCGGGTTTAATATGAACTTGGGTAGATTTAACTCGTGAATTCTTGTCTCGTTTTAATCCTTCACATTTATCTGAGCGATTACGTAACGAAATTGCTACTTTTCAACAGGAAGATGACGAGCCGATGCACGAGGCATGAGACAGATTTACCACTCTTCTGAGAAACTGCCCGATGCATGGATTCCCCGTTTGGAACCAGGTAACTAAATTTTATAATGCTGCCAACTTACAGACTCGTATGAGAATTGATTCAGCAGCGAATGGATTACTGTTGGACAAAGATCCAGAAGACGCAATGGCAGTATTGAAAAATCTGGTGAAAAACGAGGAATAATTTCCTACAGTAAGAAGAGGGGGTAAACGAGTACTAGCTGTGAAAGATTATGAGGCCGACAGTTCTCTAAAAACACATGTGGCATATCTCACTAAGGCAATGAAAAATCAATTGGAAGAAGATTCACAACCTGCCTACTCTAATGAAGAGGTATGCGAAACTTGCGATGGGAATCACAATTCGGAAGATTTTCCGTTACATTTAGAGGAAGAGATGTATGTTGGGAACTACGATAAACAGAACTACAATTCCAACAACTACAATCCCAATTGGAGAAAGGATCCCAAGTTCTCTTGGAGCAACCCTAACAATGCCCTAAATCCTCAAGCACAGAACACTCAGAATCAAGGGGACCTAGATTACTGACTTGACAGCAACCACAGCAGCAGCAGCAACAGCCACCAGCTGTCATGACTAGTATACTGGAGCAGACCTTGGCTACGTTTATGTCTCAAACAGGAACCTACATAGAGAATATGAATCACTTCGTCAAGAAGACTGAGTCATTCATGGATAAAACAGAGATGCGGATAACCAACCATGAAGCTACTCTGAAATCACTGGAGACACAGATGGGTCAGGTTTCCCAGCATATTAAACCGAGGCAGAATGGATGATTTCTTAGCGATACTGAAAACGCTAGACAACCCACATATTAGTAGTGTAAAGCCATCACGACAAGGAGTGTGAAGAAATTACTAGGGCCAGAGAAGGAATTTGAATCAGTTAAGGAACCAGCCTTGGAGTCGACTGCCAAGAAAGTTGCCCCGGCAGACGACAAACAGCCTGCTGCCGAAGAACCTATCACAACAGCAGAAGAGACAGAGGAGAAATATAAAGAACCTAAACCTCCTCAGATCCGAATGTAGTGGGAAGGACATATTGCTGATTATCGTCCCCCACCTCCTTTTCCTCAGCGATTACAGAAGTTGAAACAGGAGTCCCAGCTTAAGAAGATCTACGATATTTTTAGGCAGGTCCATATCAATATTCCGCTGCTAGATGCTATAAAGGAGACGCCTGGTTATGCCAAATTTCTCAAGGATGCCATGTCGAAGAAATCCAAACTTAGGGAATTTGAAACGGTTAAAATGACAGAAGGATGCATGAGTATTCTGCACAAGCATCCACCCCAGAAGAAGAAGGATCCTGGGAGCTTCATCATACCGTGCATAATCGGAGATAAATTTATGGGTAAGACACTTTGTAATCTTGGTGCTAGTATAAATTTAATGCCCAAATCTGTTTTTCAGAAATTAGGTATTAGAAAAGCTCGGCCCACAACAGTAGTACTGCAGCTGGCAGACCGCTCTTACGTTCATCCAGAAGGGAAAATTGAAGATATTCTGGTAAGAGTGGATAAATTTATTTTTCCTGCTGACTTTCTTTTCTTAGACTGTGAAGCAAATGAGAATGCACCAATCATCTTGGGGCGACCCTTCTTAGCCACAGGAAGATCACTGATTGATGTGGAAAAAGGAGAACTCACTATGAGAGTGAACGATCAAGAGATCAAGCTAAATGTTCTCCAGGAAATAAAACATGTTGATGCAGAAGAAGAATGCAAGGCTATCACTAAAGTTATCCTTGACCAACCCTGCATCAGGTCGGGCTGCCACGACATCAAAATTGGCCACTGCCCCAGCAGCCATTTAGAAGATTGTCACGGTAGTGACGACGACAACAGCTCTTCAGAATCTGACATATCTGATACTGAAGATCAAGAGAAGGTAAACTGGATAGGCAATCGTCCAGGTAAGTTATTCGAGCCTTAAACTATACCTCAGATGAACATATAGTCCAAAAGCCATCAATTGTAGAGCCACGTGTTCTAGATCTTAAGCCTCTGCCAGGGCATCTTAAATATGTTTTCCTTGGTTTAAATGATACGTTGCCCGTAATCATCTCTTCCAAGTTGATGCAGGAACAGGAACAACAACTGATAGGGATGCTGCAACAGTATAAAAAGGCTATTGGATGGACGATAGCTGATATCCAAGGCATCAGTCTGGCACTATGCATGCATAAAATCCTCTTAGAGGATGATCACAAGCCGACCATTGATGCACAGAGACGTCTAAACGATGCTATGCGAGAGGTGGTGCGTAAAGAGATCATAAAATGGCTAGATACTAGAATAATCTATGCCATCTCGGATAGCAAGTGGGTGAGCCCGGTGCAGTGCGTTCCTAAGAAAGGAGGAATAACCGTGGTAACCAACGAAGAAAACGAGTTAATCCCAACCAGGACTGTGACCGGTTGGAGGGTTTGTATAGACTACCGGAAGCTTAACAAAGCTACCCGGAAGGACCACTTCCCCCTGCCCTTTATTGATCAAATGCTTGATAGATTAGCAAGAAAGCCTTACTATTGTTTTCTTGATGGATACTCAGGTTATAATCAAATAGTCATCGCACCGGAAGATTAGGAGAAGTTGATGTTCACTTGCCCATACGGTACTTACGCTTTTCGGATGATGCCATTTGGACTTTGCAATGCACCAACAACCTTTCAAAGGTGTATGATGGCAATATTCTTCGATATGGTGGAGGATTTCCTGGAGATATTCATGGATGATTTCTCCATTTTTGGAGACAATTTTGAAAGCTGCCTAGGCAACCTACATAAAGTACTCGAGAGATGTGAGAAAGCAAACTTGGTATTAAACTGGGAGAAATGTCACTTCATGGTGGATGAAGGGATAGTCCTTGGCCATAAAGTAAGCTGCCGCGACATAGAAGTCGACAGAGCTAAGATCGAGGTAATTGAAAAGCTGCCGCCACCCAACAGTCAAGGGAATCAGGAGTTTTTTAGGGCATGTTGGTTTTATCGGAGGTTTATTGCAAATTTTTCGAAGATCACAAAACCCTTATGCCATCTTCTGGAGCAGAACCGTCCTTTCGACTTCAACACTGAATGTACTGAGGCATTCAAGGTTCTGAAAAAAAAAGCTGGTAACAGCCCCAATAGTACATCCACCAGATTGGAAACTACCATTTGAGATTATGCGTGATGCTAGTGACTATGTTGTCGGGGCATCACTTGGGCAGAGGAAAGACAAGCTCTTTCATGTTATATACTACGCCAGCAAAACACTGAAGGACGCCCAAGTAAACTACACCAGAACATAGAAGAAACTGTTAGCTTTGGTGTTCTCGATTGACAAGTTTCGTTCATATATACTTGGAACGAAGGTCATTGTCTACACAGACCACTCTGCATTAAAGTATATGTTCGCCAAAAAGGATGCAAAGCCTAGACTAATACGTTGGATTCTGCTACTGCAAGAGTTTGACCTTGAGATCAAAGACAAAAAGGGGACAGAGAACCAAGTTGTAGACCACTTGTCAAGACTAGAGAAGGGAAAGAGTCTCCCCACAGACGAGACACAAATACTGGAGACCTTCCCTGACGAGCAACTGTTCGCTGCCACAAGCACTGCCGCGACAGCCATGGCGGTAGGTAAGTTTTCTGAACTCCCCTGGTATTTTGATTTTGTTAATTATTTAGTTAGCGGAATAACTCCTCCTAACCTTAACTATCAAGCTAGGAAGAGGTTCCAAAATGATGTTAAGCATTATTATTGGGACGAACCTTTTCTTTTCAAATATTGTGCATATCAGGTTATCAGGAGATGTGTACCACAGGATGAACATGAAGCTGTGCTTCATCACTGCCATGCTTCACAATATGGAGGACACCTAGGTGGTAACAAAACTACTGCCAAGGTTTTGCAGTCGGGATTTTATTAGTCGTCATTGTTCAAGGATGCCTGGACATTGTACAAAAATTGTGACAAATGTCAACGGACTGGAAACATCTCAAAGAGACATGAGATGCCACTGCAAAACATTCTAGAAGTCGAGATCTTCGACGTTTGGGGGATTGATTTTATGGGACCATTCCCAACTTCATGTGGGAACTTATATATCCTCATGGCAGTGGACTATGTGTCCAAATGGGTTGAAGCGATCGCTACTTAGAAAAACGATGCCAAGACGGTTCAGAGGTTTTTGCATAAAAACATATTTTCCAGGTTTGGCATCCCTAAGGCGATCATCAGTGATGAAGGGAGGCATTTCGACAATAGGGTTATAGCTGCTGCCTTAAAAAAGTATGGTGTCAAACATCGAATCGCAACGACATACCACCCTCAGACCAATGGACAGGCTGAAATATCCAACAGAGAGGTTAAGAACATTATTGACAAGATGGTTAAGCCAACTCGGAAGGACTGGTCTCTACACCTCAATGATGCATTATGGGCCTACAAAACAGCATTCAAGACTCCATTGGGAATGTGGCCCTACCGGCTGATTTATGGGAAAACATGCCATCTACCTGTTGAGATTGAGCACAGAGCATACTGGGCCATCAAGGCAGTGGATATGGACTTGGAAAAGGCAAGATAGAAAAGGTTTCTTGATTTGAATGAGATAGATGAAATTCGAGCAATGGCCTATGACAACGCAAGGATTTACAAGGACAAGACAAAGAAGTGGCATGACAAAAAGTTGCTGCCACGATAGTTCTGCCCAGGGCAGCTTGTGTTGTTTAATTCTAAGTTGAAACTCTTCCCAGGGAAGCTGAAATCTAGGTGGTCCGGCCCATTCCATGTGGTGCAAGTTTTTCCCCATGGTGTTATCACAATAAGATCTTTAACAGACGAGCACCAATTTAAAGTCAAGGGACAAATATTGAAGCATTATCAGGGGACTGAAGCCCCAAGAATGCAAGAAGTGGTTACTTTAGGAGATGCCCATCCTGGCATTCCTAATTTAACCTAATTTCATTTTTAGTATTATTATTATTATAATTATTTATAAATATATTAGGTAATTAGAATTATTTTATTTTTAGGAACTAAAGTTTTATTTTTATTATTTTCAGGAAATAAAGGAGACAAGGAGAAGAGGAGAAGTGAATTCAGCCCACCATCTTTCCAACAGCCCAAAAAGCCCAAACTAGGAGCCTGCCGTTACAACTGCCGCGACAGACGCGGAAAATCCAGCCTGTCAACAAGCTATCGCGGAAGACACACAAACGCGTAACAGACGCGCACCAGACACGGAAACGCGTGACAGACGCGTTAGAAACCGTGTAACAACTGGCCCCGTTATTCGCGCCTGCCGTTACAGCTCCAACGGGCAGCAAACTCCCCACCTATATAAACCCCGTTTTACTATTCATTTTCACTCACTTTTACTCTCTCAACTTGTTTCCTCTAGAATTTCACTTGCTTTCATTTTCTTTCCACAGTCCTTGCAACATGAGTACCAGAAATACCCGCCGAAGAGCTGCCTCAAGATCTGTCACAACATCATCCACTCCCAGCTCTTTCCAGATCCGAGATATGTGGGAGGAGAAAGGCTTCATTTACACCTCTAGAACGGAGAACCTTGGGCTGCAACCATTCATAGCCCGTAAAATCAGAGCCCTGCAGTGGCAGATATTTGCCGAGCATCCAAAGGAAATGAACGTGACCCTCGTACGAAAATTTTATGCTGCCATTGACAGCAGGGAAGCGATAGCAGTTACGGTTAGAGGAAAAGAGGTACCTTTTGAGCCCGAATACATCAACACACTCTACGGGTTCTATGTTGGGATAAAGGAACATGGCCGCCGGAGATTTGTGGAGAGTTTAGAGTCTGCCGACTACGATGCTGTGATGGCAGAACTCACAGACGAGGGCACCGAGTGGAATACCGATCCTAAACATCCAAGGACGGTGAAACGAGTTAAACTCACGCCGGAGGCAAAGCTTTGGAATGCATTTATCAAGAAGCAGATTATGCCCTCCTCGCACAACACAATAGTCGACCAACCAAGGTTAGCCCTCATCCATTCTATTTTAAACGAGAGGCCAATTAACGTTGGCAGATACGTTCGGGAGGGTATATTGGATTGTGCATACCGGCCGTCAGGACCACTCTTCTACCCTTACCTCATTACTGCCCTCTGCCGCGACCACAATGTACCGAATGCTACCGAGGATTTAAGAGTTCGAGGGAAAGGCTGGATAGATAGGAACATCCTCAGCCTGATGGAATTCAAGGCTGCCACACCCCTGTCATCCTTTGACCCCATTGCCACGACAGGTGAGCCGACAAAGCCCTCCCAAATCGAGACTGCCGCCACAGAACCCAGGCAACCCACCGCTGCAGCTCCTCCAGCAGACACCTCCACACAAATACTCGCTGCCTTACAGAAAATGGAGGAACGACATCTAGGCCTGATGAGTTTCATCCGAGACTTCACCACCGCCACGATACATTTCATCCACACCTCTCTTAATTTCCCTAATGTACTGTTCCATGCTTTCCCCAACCATTATTTTGCTGCCCCCACCCCTGCACATACCCCTACCCTTGCTGCCACACCAAAAATGCCATCTGCCGCGTCCACTCCGACCCCTGCCACAACAGTTGCAGGCGGCAGCCGCATAGCCGAAACATCTGCCCGGGGAGCCAAGAGAAAAGGAGCCTATGTCCGACCTCGACAAGTATATTGCTGGCTTCTCCTCCTCTGAAATTTGGGCGGCATCCGATGACGAGCCCTCTGTAAAGAGTAACTTTTCCAAGGAGTTTACCCCGAAGAAACGGCAGAAAACAGGCCCAGGAGTTAACCCATCCAACCAGGAAAAATCCGGCAGCAGCAGTAGTAGCAGCAGCGACAGCAGCAATAGTAGCAGCTCCGAGGAGGTTCAGGTATTGGAGAAACCACCTCATATCTCCCCTACCCGCATCAAACCTCAACGGGAAGCCAAAACCAAGAACACTTCCGCCTCTCCCATCCGTCTACCGGCACCGACAAGGAAAGTCACTGCCCGTCGGCAGATTCAACTCAGCAACAGCAACAACAATGCTTGAATATTTAAGTTTCTTATCTTATATTGTTGTCTTCCCTTTTGTTATATTTTGTGATGTTGTCTTTATTTTTCTTTTTCATATCTGTCATTTGCATTGAGGGCAATGCAACCCTCGAGTTTGGGGGTGGCATCCCTCCATTAATGAATTCTTTTTAAGTTTAAAAATTGTGTCTTTTAATTAGTTTATTTTTGCTTAAAAAATGATGAAAAATTGGCTTAAGTCTTTGAACTAAACTTACCTTTCGTGACAACCTCTATCGTGGCAGTGCCTTTAGGATAGTTTTAGGAGCAGTTTAGAGCCTTACTATAGTTCTAATTCTCAAACACCATTTGTGACTTTTATACTGTCTAGAACTCTGCTAGTAAACTAGAATAGAAAGCTTAACACTTGAGTTGCCCCTAGAGGTGCCTAACACTGGCTCTAGGAAAAGAAGTTAAGAAAAAATAGACTCAATACACCTAGAGGTGCCTGAAACCGGCTCTAGAAAGTTAGCTAGAGGTGCCCGAAACCGGCTCTAGTCAAACTTAAGCTTGAGAAAATAGAATCGAGTCTGCATAAAAACTAAAGGAGCCTAAGAATTGACTCCAAAAAGATGAAAATTGGCATAAAAATTCAAGTTAGAAGCTTAGCTATTCTAGTAAACTAAGGGAGTCTTGGCATATAATTGTTCACAAGCATGCACACACTACACGAGAATTATAGCAAGGTTCTGGATGAACCCTGAATTATCCAACAAGGTGTTGCTCACAATAGGGAATGAATGGTAGGTAAGGAAAAGTTCACTATTTAAGCCAAACAAAAAATTTTATTTATTTTTGGGTCTGAATTGCTTGAGGGCAAGCAAAAACTTGAGTTTGGGGGTGTGTTGAGTGTGTAAAAGTTCTATATTTTACCCCTTATTTAACCCATATTTTTGATGCATTCAAGCACAAGTCATTGCATTTAGGTTAGATTTCATTAATACATCACAATTATATCAAATGGCACAGTTTCTACTGAAATTGGTTACTTTTGCAGGTAGCTGCTGTAGCAGATGGAGGGCAGTGGAGAAGCAGACGTTGAGCATAGAAGAAGCAGACCTAGAACTGGATTTGTAGACGTGAAGGACGATGCTGCCATGGTCGCTGTCGTGACAGCCAAGGATGACAGCGATGGTGAAGAGAAGAAGTGAAGTGGGTCTCGACAAAAAGAGAAAATTAAGTCGGTCTGTCGTGGAGCACCATTATATTTTTCCAAGCCCTAGATCAGAATGAAGGCCAAGCCCAAAGTTCAGGGAAGAAACTCCAAGCAAGAAGGAAGGACAAATTAAAGACATGCTCTGAAGATTTAGTCTTTAATAGAGTTGTACTTTAGTTTAAACTTGTATTCTTGCCATATTAGAAAACTTGAATCCAAGGCCTATATAAAGGCATGTAATTCGACCTAGGGAATGATATCTTACTCTCTAGCCTTCTTCCCAAACCCTAGTCGTTTTCCCCTTCTCATCATGTTCTAAACTTCCCCCAGGGCTAAGGGTTGATTTGTAAAGTAGTTGCAAGGATTGCATTTGTTTTAGGAATTTTTCTGTTCAATAAAATAGACTTCAAGTTTGCTTATTCTAGTTTCAACATCTTGCAAGAGTATCGGGAGAGCATTGTAAGATTACACATTTACTTAATATCGGGAGAGTTAAGTATATGAAAGGAATAAGTACGAGTTCTCCAATTTATGGTTGAACTATCTCGGACCTAGGGATAGGACGAGGTTAAGTGGCTAAGGAAGAATTCAACAACATCGGTGTTCATCCTTCGATTCACGCCGGGAGGTAACATCAAAGACGTGTTCATCGACATACTTGGACCTAGGGATAGGCCAAGGCACATCAATGATTCTTGCCAAGCTTGAAGTACAGAGTTGTGTGATCGCTGCCGCGACAAACAACAGACCTCTGCCGCGACAGGTGCTGCCGCGATAGGCGCAATGATAGAACATAGATTCCTAGACTTTACAACACCTACACTACTGAGCAATTCAATACCGGCCCATTCTCTCTATTATGATTTCGTTACTCTTTTATTTTCAGTATTCTTTATTATCTCGTGACAAACATTTAAACTATTTATTTTCCCTCTCGTGCAGTAATTCCAGGATTAAAGCTATTAGCTCATTCCCTGTGGAGACGATATCCGATACCTACGTATCACATTACTACTTGCGTCGTGTACACTTGCACTACATTGCGATAGACACTTTTACACGCAACAATCAACAACAAATCATATACTCAAATCATGCTTTAAAATAGTAGGTTAACACATATAAAATTAAGTGCATCTACAAGCTTATAATATCACAATCCGAGGGAGAAAATCACTTTACTTACTTTCGAACTTAGTAAAGCGTTTCAAGCTTACACTAAGTTCCCAAAACCACTTTTAAGATGTTTCAAAGCTGAAAATCTCATTTACACTCACCGACTCACTAAACCTCAATCACTGACGTGAAAATTAAGCATCTGAAGTCCTCGGAACTTCGCAAGATGCTTCCAAAGAATCCTCCCCTATTTATACCGCACAAGAACAGATGATTAAGGCATCTCAATGCATTAAAACCACCAGCAAACACTAAAAACTCGCAGCTCTGCCCAAAGGCACCGAAATACCCATACGAAACAACCGAAATCACATTCGATTGATCACTAAACTCAACCCAGCCATCAACAAACACTTCCATCACATTTTAACCATAAATCAGCATCCAAAAATATCCTAACATCATCCTTATACCTCTAGCAACTCAGATTGCACACTAACAACCTAAAAACTCAAAATATAACAATTTAACAATTAGAGATCTCAATGATTTCGGGATTATTATGATCAAAACTCATTATCAACATCAATAATCTTCCAAAACATGATTAGAAACCACCTCAACTGAACCAAAATAAAGCAAGTACAAAAATCGCATTTTATTTCCTCTTTTAGCAAGATTTCGGTATTTTCACCAAATCAACATTAAAACCTCAATTAAAAAACACAAACCAAGAGTCAAATACTTTGGAATTTCATTAAAGAACCTTGATTAGAGAAGTAGCACGAAATTACCTCCAATCCTTGCGTTTCTTCCAATTGGCAGGTGTAATCACTAATTTTGTCCTCACCTTGAACCCTTTTACTTTATGTTAATTTAGGGCTTACATTGGGCTACTATGTGATTCAAGACTAAAAAGAAAAAAATTAATTAAAGAATTAATTAAAAATTAAAAAGAGAAAAAGGAAAAAAGAAAGAATATATGTATATATATGTACCGCATTTCTTCACTATTATTTTAGTATTAGTATTATTTGTTTGCTTTTATTATTATTATTACCCCTATTTGTTTTCGTTATTATTATGGTCCTTATTATTATTAGCAATTGCTTTCATTGTTTTTTCTCACTTATTATTATTATTATTATTATTATTATTATTATTATTATTATTAACACACAAATAAATCAGCCCATGAATAATGAATAATTGAATAACCCTGAATTGTTTATTTAAGTCAGTCCATTACAAATCAATATATATATATATATATATATATATATATATATTACAAGTTGACCCAATAAACCCAAACAGCCTGTAAGCCCAAATAACAAAGAAAAACCCTAATCTGCCTCTCATCTTTGCGCAGTTGGACCCTGACCGTCGAATTGTAGACATGATCGATGGCCAGATTACATTTGAACTAGAAACCCTAAAGGCTCCCTCAAAGCTTTAACACTGCATCACTAGATCCGTTCGATCTGGTCACCTTTCAACGGCCCAGATCGGGTCTCGTGAAAAACCCTAGGGCAGCCCGTTGGTCGTCTGGCATCGTACGCATCCCAACTGTTTGATCCAAAATGCGGTGGACGATCCAGATAGATTCAGGAGTGGCACGAGCTCACGTACGACCACCCAAAGCCCCAACGCGCGACGCTTTGGCTCCCCACGCGCGCGCGTGCTGCCTCATACTGACGCTTCCCCTTCTCACGCGCGAGTGGGTCTGGTGATTCGGACACTTTACCGTTTGCTACCCCGCACGGGCCTGAAGTCTCATGCCATGCTCGTTCCCCATTTCAGCCAAACAGACATGCAAACATGGAAAGAAACAGTGGTCAGTTTCCAAAAATACAAATCGAACAAAAAAAGAACCCCTAAGGTCAACTAGACAAATGTTTAAATTAGAGATGAAAAAGAGAGGATAGTGTACTTGAAATTTTGTTTTACTTGGACGTAATCTCGGTATAAAAGAAAACCGAGAAAACCAATGTAAGACCTTAGAGAGAAAAAGGGAAACTTTCGAATTCAAAGCAATACAAACATTCTTCAGAGGTAATCTCATCTTTTTCTTCCAGATTTGTTGCATGCATACAAAAAAATCGAAGGAAAAAGGTGTTCGTGGGTTTACCTTTCGAAGGTTGTTTCGAGACCCTTCCGACAACAATCCTTTAGGGGTGAGCCCAAGGGTTTTGTACTCTCAGAAAAACCAGAGAGGGATCAATCTTCTTCCTTTTTTCTTCTGGCTGACTCGTTTTCCAAGGCGCGGCGCTTCAGGCCCTCTTTAGTGACAAGCCCGTGGCCTTCACGGCCGGCGTGGGTGAAACGTGGGGATGATTTCGTGGAGTTTTCTTCTCAAGTGTTCTCCCGAGAGAGTAAAAGGGAGAGAGGAGGCTTTATATTTTTGCTTTGGGACGGATTTCCCAAAAGAGAAAGAAGCTGAAAAAGCTTGGTTTTCATATTACCGTAAGGTTTTAAAAGCCTCTCGTGTTTGAGAAATCATGTCCGCAGCCCTTATATTTTTCCAAATCATAACAATTTCACCCTCATTCAATTAAACAGTTCATTTCCTTTTTAAAGATAAATCCTTTTGAACCCTTAAAATCCGTTTTTTATTCAATTATCATCCCTAAACCAGCAGTTTAATTGCATAATCAATCATGTAATTTTCGCATGTTTAGATTTCAGTTTGTCTGTTGTTCATGCTTATTTGATCTAATTGTATTGTGATTTTGGTGAGAATGTGGTTGCGCACATTATATGAATTCTGTTTAGGGGTGTCACATAATTACGTGGGTGTATATATATGTAATATATAGTTCTAATATAGCCATAGATATATTTTGTGATTTCGTAGGGTTGTGCATCTATATATACGCATTATATGTTTTTTGCATGATTATATGAGTCGTATAATTTACGTGAAATATTGAATCTGCATACCCATCATGTTTTTATGTATGTCCATTTATGTCGTTTATGCCATTACATGCTATGTCTCTTGCTCCATATGCCTCGTTTATTTCTTTTTATTAGTTGTATGATTTAATGTCTCGTTTATTATTCTTGTAAATTGCACCCGAACTATAAAAATGTAATGTGATGTCTTTTTATTCGGGAACGAACAAGGTTAGTATCAGTCGTAGTGGTGGTGGTTCGGACGTTCCTTCTCGAATATTAAGGCTTTTAAAATCTACTCACCCGTATAACCAAATTTTGATACGACTTGTCACTTTAATTCGCAAAGTTTAATATTAATTGAGCGGTAATGATTTTGGTATCAATTTTGGGCACGTCGGGGGGTGCTCATCCTTCCCCGCGTGTAACCGACTTCTGAACCCACTTTTTTTTAGAAAAATCTCTGGTTTTAGTTTCGGTGTCCGGTCTACCATTTTTAAATGGCCAGTGGCGACTCCCTTTTGTTTTTAAAAAACTCGATTTCTTTAATCCAATTAAATTTTCAGAAACCGATTAAAACCCGGTTCTTCCAAGTGACACTGGTACTTTCTAAAATTAGTCGCTACAGATGGCGACTCCACTGGGGATTTAATTTTTGTTTTCAAAAACAAAAAAAGAGAGTCAAGCTAAAAAAACCTTACTGCTTAATTAATATGAGAAGTTGCGAATTAAAGTGATCAAATCAAATGATATTTGTTTATAAGTGTGAGTTTATTTTAAATGCATTTAAAATTGACATATAAACCTGTTTTTCTATGTGGGGGAAAACGCTAGTGCTTTCATGGGATATCGTTCCTCCGTGTGGGCCTAGTAAGTACCTTCGGGGCTCGAATACCCTATATCTTTGTGGGAATATCGTTTCTCTATACAGATATAGCTAAAGGGTCCCCTCGAATTGAACCCGGTTGAGAGGAGCCTATAATGGGTGATGACCAGGGGCCTTGCTACCCTTAGTAGGGGACAGCGAGAACAATTCGAGTACCTCCTAGAACCAAAATTGCATGTAACGAACTTAGAATACCCACCTCTTTAGAGCCATGTGGATAACCTAGGTGTGCTAGACAAGTAGGGTTGCTTGCTTAATGCTCGATTTATTTCTCTTATGCTTATTATATTAAACTATGTTTATTCGATACTAACACATTTTTTTATGTTTGTGTTTTTCTTTTGCATTGCATTTCATAATTTAAAGGTGCTGAATCAAGGTGGTTCTACTCAATATGGAGGCAATCATTATGGACGGGAGGTTGCTTAAGAAGGAAGAGGTCAACTCGCAAGTACGACATTGGTTAGAAATAAATCAAAGAGTTCAAGGGGACAGCTCACCGAGTGAGCGCATAGTGTCGGGTTACACTTATGTGAGTCTTCAACAAAGCGACCTTTATGAGTTGAAAGGAATTTGGGAGAGTTGGGATAGAAGACTACAAAGCTTGTTCCGAGAGAATTATGGTGATGTGGCAGATCTGATTTATGGTAAGGATCAACGAACCTTTGTTCCGGGCTTTGTTTGAATTTTGGAACCCGGCCTTCTGTTGCTTTACTTTCAACGGGGAAGACTTAATGCCCACCATCGAGGAGTACACGACTCTTCTCCATCACAAGGGAGTCAAACAAGATTGGATATATTCCAAACCTTCTAAGTCTCAGAATTATCCAACTAAGCTCGGTGAAGTGGCCGAGATGAGCGCTGATTGGGTAAAGGATTTGATTCAGCATAAATGAGATAGTTTGGCTTTCTCGTGGGAATGCATCCGAGATTTGATACCGACGCACCCCAATGAAGTGATGAAGATGGATCTGTTCGCCTTGGGAGTATACAGTTTGGTTATCTTTCCGAGGGTTCTTAATGGCATAGATGTGGCGGTCCTAAATGTCCTCGAACGACTAAAGAAGAAAGTTAACCATGTCGCAGCAATTTTGCCCGAAACTTTCATCTCCTTAAACGCGATCCAGAGGCACAAAGAGGGACGTTTTAAGGGTTGTGCTTAGCTACTCCAGGTTTGGATTCAGAGCCACTCTTGGGTGACGTCAAAAGGGTTTTGCAAGGAGTTCTGTTCGAAGACTTTTCTCCATTGCAAGCGTATTTAACCAAGGAGTGGCAGGAGGATATTAAGAAGGTGAAGTGGCCACAATCCTCAGAAATGTCCAAGACAACGAAATAATCTGGAGGGTGCCTTGGCTAGGCCGGGTTTCGTACTTCCTTTACTGATATGGAGACTACAATTGGTTAATGCTTTTAGGACTCTACGGGGGAATCGGTTGTGCACCTTTATTGGTATCTAGGCAATTCGGGTCCCGGAAATTCATACCTTTCACTTCAAGTTTGAGCCGTAGCGAGTTTCTTTTCAAAGGATAATTTTGAGCAAAGATTGTTAATGTCGCTCGAGCATGGGACCATTGCTACCGTGTGAGGGTCGATGAGGATGCCACTAACATGATCACCCCGGATTATGATTTTTGGAGAAGGTGGAGAACTAATGATGAAATCCTGAAACCCGATTAAGGACGAACCATGACCTTGGAAGAACACATGAGGATAGTACCCTCTGAGGTAGATATTGTGAGAAAAGAACTTGAGGAAGTCAAGAAGAAGATGGAAGCCTTGCAAACCGGACACACCAACGAACTCTATAGGCGAGTTTGGACATTGACATCAAGGAGGGAACAATCAAAGACTTAAGGAAAGAGAATACCGACCTGAAGGAAAAAATTGTTCTTTATCAAAGAGATGTTGTCAAGATGCAAGCCTCAATAAGAAGTGCGGGTCAAAAGAAGCTTGTAGCAGTCGAGAGAGAGAGGGAAAGCGGCCTACGATTGGTCGAGGAAGAGAAGAAAAAAAGCAAGCAAGAAATTGAGAAAAAAGAGCGGGAAGCAAGATAGTATTGGAGAAGGAAATGAGAGCCTTAAACAGCGTGTTCAATCGAGAGAAAAAGAAGGCAAAGCAAGAGGTGGAAAAGGAGAAAGAAAACACTTCCGCGTGGAAAAGGAAGGCCTACGATCACAAGAACCTAGTGCAAGAATTGCAAAGTTTGTATGAGTTAACCACCAAAAATTTAGGGCACAATCAAGCTTATATCACTCAGCTAGAGTCAAGGGTGGAAGAAATGGACGTCGCCTATCAAGAGTATCGCGAGCGCAACGACTTTTTCAAACTTCAAACCGGTCAGCACGAAAATGCAACACTCTGAGCTCGGATCAAGACCTTAGAAGCTATAGTGTGAGATTATGAGGGTAGGCTCCTAGTCCTTGAAGAGGCCGCAGTAGGTGGGGATGACTATTGGCAGTGAAGGCTCCAAGATGCTACCTGGATGATTCAAGAAATAGATGATTACTATACGAACTTGATGGTCCAAGTGCAAGAGGTAGCTCAACACGTGAAGAACTTGGCCACGGAAGCCGAAACATTACGCCCTTTTATTACCCTGGATATGATTGAAGCACCGAGGTTCATCTAGCTACTCCAAGCAGTGGAAGAATTAGGGGTTAGGGCAGCGGCTTATCTATAGAACTCTATCATGAGTATTTTGTAAGGAGGGCCCCCCTTTTTGTGTTGTACCGCCTATCGGTCAACATCTTTTGTTAGTAAGTGGAGGCTCATAAGTAAGACTTTGATTTGACAGTCTTGTACCAAGGGAACCTTCTTTATAATTAATGAAATTTGGCCTATGGGGAGCCACTAGCATGATCAACACCTTTGTTCGCATGCATATTTATACGCTTTTCATTGCATCTTCCATTTCATGCATCATTTCACAACATAACATGCATTAATCCATCAATAACAATAAATTAATGTTGAAAAAATTATTACAGTGGTAGAATCTCAATCTACAACCATTCTACGTTCGTACGACACCCGTTCCCAATCGCGAGCAATGGAAGAAAGGATGGCCAGGGTTGAACAAGATCAAAAGGACCTTGAGGGCCGATTGGACGGGATCAAACAAAATATCAAGGAACAGATCACTCAATCGCAAACCAACATTATCGCTCAGATGACCGAACTACTCACAAAGAAGTTCAGTAAGAAAGGAGGTTCGAGAGAAGGAATAGAAGAGACAACGTCGCACATTCAACCGGAAATACCCGTCATCGGGAAGAGAGTGCACATCAACCTTGGAGGAGCTTCCAACCCAACAGGCCCTCAAACTAACCGCCATATAGGCTCCTCAGCCAATTAGCTGGTGGAATTAGGGGAAGGCCTCAAAAATGAAGTTCTGGACTTAAGTATGATGAACGAGGTGGAAGAATGAATTGGAGCCAAAATGGAAAGGAAATACGAAGAGAGATTTCGTTTCTTTGAGGAAAATTTCAAGGCACTGCAAGGGATAGATGAACAAGGGAATGATGCTAGTGACCTAAGTCTTGTGGCGGATTTGGTAATACTGCCAAAGTTCAAGGTTCTCGGCTTCGACAAGTATGATGGGACAAGTTTCCCTTCCGCCCATGTCACTATGTGTTGTCGAAAGATGGCGGCTTTCATAAAAGAATAAAAATTGCTCATCCACTGCTTTCAAGATTGCTTAACGGGTTCGGCAACCCAGTGGTACACTCAGCTCAGTCGGGTCAACATTAAATCATGGAAGGACCTCTCAAGGGTCTTTGTGGAACAATATAAGCACGTAATGGACATGACCCTAATCGAATCATGTTGGAGAGTATGTAACAAAGGTCGAATGAAACTTTACGCCAGTATGCTCAAAGGTGGCGTGATGTGGCCGCTCAAATCAAGCCACCAATCCCCGAATACGAAATTACGCCCATGTTCGTAAACACTTTGAAGGGCGCCTTGTTTGATCGTTTGATAAATAACACTACTAAAAGTTTTGCTAATATGGCAAGAACCGGCGAATCTATCGAGGTGGCTTTAAAAAGTGAGAGGATCGACAACGGAGAAAATTCTCAGAGGAATTACAAAAGGAATGACAACGAAGTAAACACTGTAGGGACTTATAATGCCCCAAAAGAACTTTACCATCTCCCGACCGAAAAACACGAATGGAGAAGGGCAAGGCCCGAACAACAAAGAGTTAAGGCCTCCGAGGAAGGAAAGTGAGAAAATGTCGTTCATGCCCTACTGATATCGTATGCCGAATTATATTCACAGTTGCACAAGGCCGATTTGGTTAGGCCCCATTATGTCCCTCCATTTGAACCAACTTTTCCCGCGTGGTACGATGGTAAGGTGAATTGCGAGTATCATGCTGGCGTTCTAGGGCACACGATAGAAAATTGCATCGCATTCAAGAAGTTCGTGCAAAACCTAATCAAGACAGAGGTATTACAATTAGAAGAGCCAAGTGCGACCACCAATCCACTACCTAACCATGGAGGCTGGGGTGTTAACGCTATTGAAAATGAGTATACTAGGAGGGAGAAGTGAAGCATGTCCAAGATCAAATCCCCATTAAGGTGGGTCTTCCAGCAATTGTGTATGGCACGCCAAATTGATCGAGGCATGGTGATAGTGCAGAAGAGTTGTGGCCCTTACTGTGAGTATCACCAAGAGGAGGGACATGACATCTAGAATTGCGAAGATTTCAAGCAACAAATTTAGAAGATGATGGAAATAAGGAGATTGCTTTCTTTGAGAAAGCCGACGGAAAGAAAGAATGGGAGGTCTGCACGTCAGATAGCCCTAAGACTCCGTATGGAGTTGAAAGATCGTTTAGGATCTCAATCAAGCCAAAAGAAGAAGTATCACCTTAAGAGGCAAGCATCAAGGCGACTCCAAGATTGTTATAACAGCGCCGACATCGTTTCCTTTTAAGGATACCCGGAAGGTCCCGTGGAACTACACCACGAATATCTCTGTACTAGAGGTTCCGAGGCGCGAGAGGACGAGGAGTCGCCCAAAGGAAAAGAGCCAATGCAAGAAGAGCCAAGGGAGCATTACTCCAAAGAGGTAAACGAGGTGGGGTACTTCACAAGAAGCGGTAGATGCTATTCTCCGGAAACATCTAAAGCTATGGAAGAACCAAGGCAAAAAGAAAAGGAGGATGGGGGCGAACATGAGAAGATCTTTGGAGATGATCCACCACCCAAGATCCATCAGCCACTCACAAAAACACAAGCTCAAGAATTCCTAAAGTTTTTGAAGAATAGTGAGTATAGCATCGTCGAGCAACTCCGGAAACAACATGCACAGATCTCGATACTTGAGTTACTGTTAAGCTCAGATAAGCACTGGAACGTGTTATTAAAAGTGGTAAATCAAACCTTTGTCCCGGACAACATATCAGTAGGAAAGCTAGACCGGATA
Source organism: Hibiscus tridactylites (assembly GCA_958450335.1). Lineage (NCBI taxonomy): Eukaryota > Viridiplantae > Streptophyta > Magnoliopsida > Malvales > Malvaceae > Hibiscus > Hibiscus tridactylites. Next base: position 52,001,074 of record OY288287.1, on the reverse strand, counting down.
GTGGGTCACATCGCCGTCGATAATTACATTACCTTCAGTGATGACAAGATCCCGGATGGGAGTATGGGATCAACTAAGGCTTTAAACATCACTACCCACTGTAAGAGGCATATTCTACCAGGTGTGCTTATCGACAACAAATCAACTTTGAATGTGTTACCAATGGGCACCCTACAAAGGTTGCCAATTGACAGTTCGCACATAAAGCCTTGTCACAACTCCGTTAGAGCTTTTAACGGGACTCAAAGAGAATTAATCGGGAAGATCGAAGAGTCGTTAGTGATTGGACCAACCGAGTATGTCATCGACTTTGTGGTGATGGACATCCGGCCAACCTATATCTGTCTGTTGGATAGGCCTTGGATTCACTAATCGGTTGATGTACCCTCGTCACTACATCAAAAAGTCAAGTTTGTCATGGATGGGAAGTTGGTGAGCGTAGGGGCCGAGCAAGACATCATTGCTTCCATAACCACTGATGCCCCTTACGTACAGACGGACGAAGAGGCCTTGGAATGTTTCTTTAGAGCCTTGGAATTTGTAAACGCCACCTTTGTGGCGGAAGAAAGTAAGATCCCACGCTATCGACTGTCCAACTGCACCAAGATGACAGTCCGAGAAACTCTAGGGCAGGGAGCCAAGAAAGGAAGAGGTCTCGAGAGGAATTTTCAGGGGTGCTTGTGTTGGAGTATGCCCAAAGACCAATCATATGATGATTGAATAGACATACTATTTTACAAGATTTATCAAGTAATGACATTGCCGTTATAATCATTTGGTATGTTTTTGTGCATCAAACTAACCATTGGATAATAATGTCCATACAATAATACGATTATTGTTAAATAGACTCCTTAGTCTAATATTATTACGGGTATGGACAGTAATAATATATAAAGACTAATATGTGGTTGATTGATAACAAGTGTTGTAATTGACATAGAGATGTCAAAATCAACACATAAGTATTTGTTAGAGAACAACATACTGGATTGACCCGCTATGAGCATGTTTCTTGGGTAATTATATGACAGTCACAATATTGCTCATGATAAACATATGTATGATCCTCAGACTTGAGATCAACATGATTTCAACATAACGATTTACGTATTTTGACATAGTCAAACGTGTATTTTAAATGACTACATTATAAAGACTGATGATTGGATACGTGATGACCTATGTAGTGAAATATGGTTGATCGAGAAAGGATTTGTCCCTCCTACATAATGGGAGAAATATCTTCAGCCACTTGATTGAGTGAGATTAGAAAATGCATGGCCATGCTCGAATATTATGACATGAGATATCATAGAGATTCGTTTATAATAATCTACTCAAGACATCAAGAAACACTAGATGGACAACGCAAGTGTGACTAACCCATGACTTGTGTTCATCTAAGATATAAAGGACAAAAGGACAAAATACATAAAGAAAGTTTATTCAGGAATTAGGAAAGTCAAACCATGACTTCATGCAACTTAGGTAGCAATGATGTATTGCTAGATGTCACTCATTGTTTGTAAAATTAGAACAGTTCTAATTTTGCTGCTAACATTGCATGAACCTACAAGGGTCACACCCTTCGAATGAAACGAACAAAAATTGGAAACCATACTCCCTAATTTAGGGAGGTTTCCGAAATTCCCCTATGGGATAAGGGAAATCGGCAACTCCCTTAAATGGGAATAATATTGGATAAATATTGTATTTATCAAATATTATTTAAAGCATGGAAAATATTTAGAGACTTAAATATTATAGAATAATATTCTATAAATTTAAACATATATTTGGAATTTATATAATGTATATTTAATTCCAAGTTTACGTAGAATTAGATTCTACATAATTAAAAATATATATTTAAATATATTTAAATCCAAGTAAAGATAGAATGAGATTCTATATAATAAAAAATATATATTTGGATTAAATATAATGTATATTTAAATCCATGTTTTATGTAGAATAAGATTCTACATAATTAAATATATTTATATATATTTTTCATTTAATATTATTAAATATAATGTATATTTAATATAAACCAATTTCAAGTAGAATTAGATTCTATGAATTTTGGTTAAACTTGGATTTAAGGAATTCAACTAGAATTAAGTCTCTGAATACTATTTAAAGGGACAAGGGCTAGCAACCAAATCATTCTTCTTCCTCCTCTAGAAGATTTCGACAACACCCCTAGGGATTCCCCACTGGAATTCGACATATCCCAGAAAGCTCTCTGAGAAGCTGTTCGATATTTTTCTGGTGTTCTACTTGCCCCCTGGCAAATCCCTGAAGGTTCCCTTGCTCGATTACAAGTCCCGGTTGAACTCCTGGTCGATTCAAGACTCCCTCGGGAATCCTTGGAGGGATTTCGACTTCTTCCTGGAAGGTGTTCAAACCTATCGAAATTTTTCCCTAAGTGTTAGGGAGGCAGAAACTTTGTTCGTTTTGTTTGGGTGGACTCCGTAGAGGTCGTTGTGAACCTGTGACGATTCCAGTTTTACTTGACGTGGTTATTCTGACATACCGTCGATTTTCCTGTTTCCAGAGTTTTTTAAAAGGTAACTCTTCATCTTTTCACCCCGGATTCGTTCTTGTACATGGATCCTAGCTGGATTACGTCAAATTAATTTTTCCGCTGCGCCACGGGGCGTGCCGACGTGACCCAAAAGTGGTATCGGAGCCACTTGTATCATACAAATTCGGACTTAAATTCGTGGGTGATGTTTATGTATGAGATGCATGTTGTTTGATTCGATTTAGATATTTATCGTTTATCGTATCACACCTAATAAAGACTTATTTCGATTATCACTGAATGATTAAGAGTTAATCATAACTATGTTAGGTTGCTTCAATGTTAAATGTTAACATGTTGAGACTAATAGTTAGTCTAGAGAACAAGTAGTTGTTCGTAGTTTCATAGATTTATGAAATCTCTAAAGGGCTTCTAATTTGATAAAAGTTATCAAACTATCTTCCATGGTGAATCCATAAGAGTTATGGTTAGACGTTATGAAAAATGCATGTCTAGGATTGGCATCATCAAAGACCTGGTACTTAAGTGTGCCTAGTGCACCACCTCTCTTTCATGTTGACCTACCTGGTGCATTTGTTCGTTAACGCAAATGGTTTATGAAACCTCGTGATCCTTCTTTTTCCCATTAACCGCAACATGGGGATAATCAGTTTAAAACTTCGTAAACACGTCGTTACTTTGTTCGCACGATGTTTGAAATGCATGTTAGATTGCACATTGTTTATTTTGCATGGTTATAGCCCATAGCCTTTATAGTTTTGGTTTTTATAAATACGGCCTGCGTGTCGTGCCTTTCTCTATATTCTATAGTACTTCTCTTCTCATCTCACTCCCTCGCATGTAACGCGAGTTTCTGAAAATTGTAAATACTCATTGAGATAAAGCAAGGACCAAGGTAGCAGTGTGGTGGGCCTTCCCTGGTGGACCGGGCATTTCAGAAGCAGATTCTATCTTCAGTAGAATGGTCCTCCCATTGGCTTGGGACGGGTCTCCTTAGGTTAAGAAGGGCTATAATCATTGCATATTTTTTTACCACTTATATTTACCTTGTATGCGATGCAATGGATGTTTTATAAGCATGATTAAACATAGTTCTATTGATAGGATCAATGTTAAAATGATGAGATAATTAAGTAAACCCTCACTATAATTCTAAGTTTGTTTTAACCATCCAATATTTACCCTCGTTAAAGCTTCGATCGATATAATGCGAGCTTTGCCAAAGCAATGTCACATTTAAATATCTTAGTTAAACACGAAGAATAAGCTAGTGATATTCGTTGGTTGAGATATTGGTATTGACTTAGCTGGGTTGTTCTAATAGGATTAGAAAACCTAGCGGTTAAAAGTTTTGGTTAATCATAAGATGATTTAAAGAACAAGAGTTGTTCGCCAAAAGATGAGAAATTACATGAGATGTAATTAGTAAGGTGTTACTTACCTAAATAACCATTTCCTAAAAGAATGGCCAAAGCTGATTTAGGAATGGTGAAATACGGATCCTCACTCACTAGAAAACTATCGAAAATTTTTTCTGAAATTAAAACTAGAGGGTTTTTAATTTTGATGAAAATAGTGGGAGTAAATTTATAGTAAAGACCTATCTATAAAATTTAAAATTTAGTAAAACTTATATAGCATGTTTTCTTTGTTGTATAATTAATGGCAAATAATACTCTATCTCTGCGATCTATCCTTGAGAAGGATAAGCTCAATGGCATAAACTTCCTTGACTGGTTCCGCAATTTGAATTGTTTTCAAACAGGAAAAGAAGGAATATGTCACTGAAGAACCTGTTCCTGATGAACCGGTTGCCACTGCTTCCAGAGCTGACAAAGACAAGTTTAAGAAACACATGGACGACATGCTGGATGTCGGTTGTCTTATGCTTGCCTCCATGACCCCTGAGCTTCAGAAGCAACATGAGGACATGGTAGCTTATGATATGATTCAAAATCTCAAGGAGATTTATGAAGGGAAAGCTCATCAAGAGAGGTACGAGACCTCTAAAGCTCTGTTTCAATGCAAGATGAGTGAGGGATCTCCCGTAGGAGCTCACGTCATCAAAATGATGGGCTACATCCAAACGTTGGAGAAGCTCGGCTTTCCGCTGAAAGACGAATTAGCTACTGATGGCATCCTGTAATCGTTGTCGGATAGTTTCAATCAGTTTGTCCTTAATTTTAATATGAATGAAATTAACAAGACGCTGCCACAGTTGCTCGGCATGTTGAGAACTGCTGAAATCAACCTGAAGAAGGAAGGACCTAAACTTGTTCTGATGGTCTGCAAGGGCAAGAAGAAAGGTAAATCGGCAGCAAAGTCCAAAGGTGATGGTAAGACCAAAACCGATAGAAATGAGGCATTGAAACCTAAGAAGGGAATCAATAAGGATGGAAAATGTTTCCATTGCGGCAAGACCGGACATTGGAAGAGAAACTGCCCCACACACCTACAAGAAGTCAAGAAAGCAAAAACGAGTGAGGCATCAACCTCAGAGGCTTCTAAAGAGAAGGCATCAGAATAGACATGGACCTGCGAATGGAAATAAAGCAAGAGTTGCTACATCATCCATTAGGACATGCGTTTTTGCTTAAATAGATTTGTTTTAGTTTTTAAGATTATTACTTTGTGCCTAAGTTTTAGTTATCCTGTAAGGACAATATATTTTAATTTTGAGATTATTTAAATAAATGTTATTCTTATTAATCTCTTATGGCACAACGAATCAATGATCTTTAAACTAATCAAATCAATAATATTTATAAGATAAATAAAACAAATGACTAATCTCAAACTCGTAAAAAAGTATTAAGGTAATTTGATGAGATCAAATTCAAGAATACTTAAAGTTTGATGAACTTTCAAAGAATATGGGATTATCCCATAATTAAATCCCGCAAGTAGAACGAAAAGTCTTTGAAAGAGAATCAAATATGTTAGACATGTGTTGATTCAGAACAAGTCATTTTCGACTTCTTTACACAATAGAAAAACAACTCTCATACTTAATCGTTTTTTTGTTCGAAACGCCATATAAGATATGGACTAAGAATTGTTCTAGAATACCTTTGAAGTTTTAAGGTTACTTACATGTTAAAATGTTTACAAAGTTCGAACCTTAAAAACTCCATTTGTTGTTTATCCTAACGAGAACAAAGCGTTTGTTTCTCAAGCGAGAGTTTATCTTGAAAGAGATTAATTCTCACAAAGGGATTTTATTTCTTCAACTTTAACGAGAACAAAATATTTGTTGCTCAAACGATAGTTTATCTCGAAAGAGAATACTTATCACTAAGGGATTTCATTTTTCAACGAGAACAAAATTTTTGTTGCTCAAACGAGAGTTTCTCTCGAAAGAGATTACCTCTCACAAAAGAAAAAATTGGAATTTGGAATTTGAAGAAATTTTTGACAACAAATTTATGAACCAAAGATTGAGAATGTTCCACAAATGATCAAGGAACATTGGAACAAAACACAACCATTGTGTTGATCCTTAAGAGAATACCATATACTTGAGAAATATGGATTTCTCACCATCCGTACATGGAAACACTCTTCTTTTCGGATCAAGATGAAGACTAGGTCTTATTAGAAAGCAATGGTGAAGCCCAAAATTCGAGAAATGGCTAAGAGCCATGAGAGATGAGATGAAATCCATGTCTAAAACCAAGTATAGACTTTGGTTACCTAAAAGGGTAAAACCTAAGAGGTATGGATGAGTTTTTCTTTTAAAAAAGAAAAACCGACATGGATGATAAAATATACAAAGGATGATTCATCGCTAAAAGTTTTCGACAAACTTCATAGTATAGACTATGATAAAGCATCTTCCTTGTAGCTATGTTTAATCCATCTTAATCTCACTTACAAGTAGTTACATACCATGATTATGGAATCAAATAAAGGAATGTTAAAACCGCTTTCCTAAGGGAAAAACTTGAAACAGATGTGTACATGAGACATCCAAAAGGTTTTGTCACTCCAGTAAAACACTTGGAAGGTATGTAAGCTACAAAGGTCTATCCATAGACTAAGGCAAGCTCCTCGAAGTTGATATATTCGTTTCAAAAGATACAATCAAAAGGTTTGGTTTATCTAGAAACAAAAGGGAATATTGTTTTCAAAAGATACAATCAAAACACATAAGTATTGTATGTAGATGACATACTCATCAAAAGGAACTAAAGGTCGCAATTTGTTTTGCATTAATAAAAGATATTGCGAGTTAGCAACATGAGACAGTATCTAACTCTACAACATTGGCTGAATGTATTACAGTCGACATAGCAATAAAGAATGATGTTTGGATCTAAAGGGTTCACTTATGAACTAAGGGTTGTTCCCAGCATATTAGATGCTACATAACTCTGTTATGATGGAACCTTTGCGTAAGCAAGTAAAACCCAGATCTCATCAATAAATCCAAACATTTTCTAAAGTGCTTACATCTTGGAGATGTGAAAGTATGCAACATACGCACAAAGTTGATAACTTTATCAACTCTCTGACAAAGCTTTTGACACATCATAAGCATGTCAGTTACACTAAGCCATATCGTATTAGATACGAGAATGATTGGTCTTAGTGCTAGTGGGAGATTGTTGGAGTATGCCCAAAGACCAATCATATGATGATTGAATAGACATACTATTTTACTAGATTTATCAAGTAATGGCATTGTCGTTATTATCATTTGGTATGTTTCCGTGCATCAAACTAACCATTGGGTAATAATGTCCATACAATAATACAGTTATTGTTAAATAGAATCCTTAGTCGAATATTATTACGGGTATGGACAGTGATAATATATAAACACTAATATGTGGTTGATTGATAACAAGTGTTGTAATTGACATAGAGATGTCAAAATCAACACATAAGTATTTGTTAGAGAACAACATACTAGATTGACCCGCTATGAGCATGTTTCTTGGGTAGTTATGTGACAGTCACAACATTGCTCATGATAAACATATCTATGATCCTCAGACTTGAGATCAACATGATTTCAACATAAAGATTTACGTACTTTGGCATAGTCAAACGTGTGTCGTAACTGACTACATTATAAAGACTGATGATTGGATACGTGATGACCTATGTAGTGAAATATGGTTGATCAAGAAAGGATTTGTCCCTCCTACATAATGGGAGAAATATCTTCGGCCACTTGATTGAGTGAGATTAGAAAATGCATGGCCATGCTCGAATATTATGATATGAGATATCATAGAGATTCGTTTATAATAATCTACTCAAGACATCAAGAAACACTATATGGACAACGCAAGTGTGACTATAAAATACATAAAGAAAGTTTATTCAGGAATTAGGAAAGTCAAACCATGACTTCATGCAACTTAGGTAGCAAAGATGTATTGCTAAATGCCACTCATTGTTTGTAAAATTAGAACAGTTCTAATTTTGCTGCTAACGTTGCATGAACCTACAAGGGTCACACCCTTCGAATGAAATGAACAAAAATTGGAAATCATACTCCCTATTTTAGGGAGGTTTCCGAAAATCCCCTATATGATAAGGGAAATTGGTAACTCCCTTAAATGAGAATAATATTGGATATATATTGTATTTATCAAATATTATTTAGAGCATGGAAAATATTTAGAGACTTAAATATTATAGAATAAGATTCTAGAAATTTAAATATATATTTGGAATTTATATAATGTATATTTAATTCCAAGTTTATGTAGAATTAGATTCTACATAATTAAAAATATATATTTAAATATATTTAAATCCAAGTAAAGATAGAATGAGATTCTATATAATAAATATATATATATTTGGATTAAATATAATGTATATTTCAATCCATGTTTTATGTAGAATAAGATTCTACATAATTAAATATATATATATATATATATCATTTAATATTAGTAAATATAATGTATATTTAATATAAACCAATTTCAAGTAGAATTAGATTCTATGAATTTTGGTGAACTTGGATTTAAGGAATTCAACTAGAATTAAGTATCTGAATACTATTTAAAGGGACAAGGGATATCAACCAAATCATCCTTCTTCATCCTCTTGAAGATTTCGACAGCACCCTTAGGGATTCCCCACTTGAATTCGACATATCCCAGAAAGCTCTCTGAGAAGTTGTTCGATATTTTTCTGGTGTTCTACTTGCCCCCTAGCAAATCCATGAAGGTTCCCCTGCTCGATTGCAAGTCTCGGTTGAACTCCTGATCGATTTCAGACTCCCTCAGGAATACCTAGAGGGATTTCGACTTCTCCCTGGAAGGTGTTCAAACCTGTCGAAATTTATTTCTAAGTGTTAGGGAGGCGGAAACTTTGTTCATTTTGTTCGGGTGGACTCTGTAGAGGTCGTTGCGAACCTATGACAATTTCGGTTTTACTTGACGTGGTTATTCCGACATACCGTCGGTTTTCCAGTTTCCAGAGTTTTTTTTAGAGGTAACTCTTCATCTTTTTACCCCGGATTCGTTAGTGTACATAGATCCTGGCTGGATTACATCGGATTAATTTTTCCGCTGCGCCACGGGGCGTGCCGACGTGACCCAACAGCTCGCGCTTGAAAGCATCATCAAAAAGCAAGACAAGTTCGGGTTAGGCTTCAAGCCTAACTTTCAACAAAGGAAACAAGAATGGAGGAATAGAGAAGAGCGATGGAAGGCCGGGCTCAAAGGTGCGGACATCCTGTGGGAGCCCATAACTTACACCGATATGAAAAAGATCTTGTCTGGAAGGATAGTCAATGTAGGACAGAAGATAGATGAGAACAATCGAGAGCTCGCCCGACTCAGTAAGGAAGAAAAGCTCAGCGAGGCATTTGAAGAGATAGACATCAATGTCGTGGTGAAGGATGAACAAAACAACCAACTCTTAGCCAGGATTTGTCCCTGCCTTCCAAGGGAGACACTCGATAATTGGACCAGTGTGGACCTGCCTTTAGTTTTTAGTTCAGAATCAAAGTAATGCTTATAACCAAACCTATCTGCTTTTGCCCGCAAGCGATAGAGATCTTTTGTAAAGGGCTCCTACTCCAACTTATTTAATGAAAGGGACGCTTCCTAATATTTTCTCAAATGGCAAACATCCCATTCATTGCATTCTTTCATTACTTATCTATTCATTTTACAATAATAATATTCTTTCACTTTCCAATATACGTTGTTTTTAAACTTTGTTTCAGGACCTCTGAGATCAGTCACGTGAATGATCTTGAACCTATGGCCAAGATAGATTTCAAGCAGCCCTAGTACTTCGTCGAAATTGATGAAGGGGAGTAGGATGTAGATTGTGAGGTCCCAGATGAATTGCTTAGATTAACGGAAAGTGAAGAGAAGCAAATCCTACCCATCATGAAGAATTAGAGGTTATTAATCTAGGGACCAACGAAGAGAGGAGAGATGTAAAGGTTGACACCGTGTTCTCATCCAAGAATAAACATGAATTGATTGAATTGCTTCTAGAATTCAAGGATGTCTTTCCTTGGACTTACCATGACATGTCGGATTAAACACGGATATTGTGGTACACAAGTTACCCATAAAGCCTGAGTGTAAGCCGGTCCAACAAAAATTGTGGTGAATGAGAAAGGACATGTTATTAAAGATTAGAGAAGACGTAAAGAAACAATACGAGGCAGGTTTTCTTCAAGTCGCCAAGTATCCCGAATGGGTAGCCAATATAGTCCATATTCCGAAAAAAGAAGGAAAAGTTCGTATGTGCGTTGATTATTGAGACCTCAATAAGGCAAGCCCTAAAGAAAACTTTTCGTACCCCACATCGACACCCTAGTGGACAATACCGCGGGGCACTCGTAGTTCTCATTCATGGATGGTTTCTCGGGGTACAACCAAATAAAGATGCATCCCGAAGACATAGAAAAGACCACTTTTGTAACCATGTGGGGGACTTTTTGCTACAAGGTAATGTCGTTCGGGTTAAAAAACGCCGAGGCCATGTATCAAAGAGCTATGGTGACCCTCTTCCACGGCATGATGCATAAATAGATCGAGGTGTATGTGGATTATATAATAGCTAAGTCCCAAACTGAGGAGGGGCACATCCAGAACCTAAGGAAGCTCTTTCAGAGGTTGAGGAAATATCAGCTAAAGCTCAACCTGGCCAAGTGCACTTTCGTCATCATATCCGGAAAACTCTTAGGTTTCGTGGTCAGCCGAAAAGGGATCGAAATTGACCCAGACAAAGTCAAGGCCATCCAGAATTTTCCCCCACCTCGGTATCCGCCCATCCAGAAGTTATGTTGTGCCTTGGTATAGGCTACCAAGAGGCTCTGGCAGTATATGTTGTACCATACTACTTGGTTAATATCAAAGTTGGATCCGTTAAAATTAATGATGGAAGCACCAGCTTTGACAGGAAAAATGGCGCGTTGGCAAATGCTATTGTCCGAATACGATATTGTGTATGTCAGCCAGAAGGCGATAAAAGGAAGTGCAATAGCCAATTTTCTAGCCAGCTGAGCCTCGGAAGATTACGGGCATTTGAATTTCAACTTCCCCGATGAGGACGTAATGCATACATCCTTAGGAGAGAAGGATACCCTAGAAGACGGATCATGGAAACTTTATTTTTGATGACGCCTCCAATGCCCTAGGTCATGGAATAGGGGCAGTGCTAATCTCACCAGAAAACGTCTACTACCCCTTTAGAAGTCGATTAGAGTTCTTTTGCACCAATAACATAGCCGAATATGAGGCATGTGTTATGGGGTTACGTACAGCCATCGAAAGAAAAGTTAGGGGGCTCCGGGTCTTTAGAGATTCGTCTTTGGTAATCTTTCAACTTCAGAAAGAATGGGAAACCAGAGATTTAAAATTGGTCAAGTATTATGATCTGATTCAAGAGTTAATCTAGAACTTTAAAAAGATCAGCTTTGCTTACCTCCCGAGAGAAGACAATTAGATGGCAAATGCCTTGGCAACTTTGGCTGCCATGTTTAAAGCAAGCACTGAAGCAGAAATGAGACCGATCGAAATGCAGACCTTCGACATACCAGCTCATTGTTACGCTGTGGAAGAGGAGGCAGATGGAAACCCTTGGTACTTTGATATCCTCCAATATATCAAGTTCCAAACCTATCTCTAAGAAACCAATGAAAACGATAGAAGGACCATTAGGAGAATGGCAATGGGATACATGTTAGATGAGGAGGTTCTATACAAAAGGGGCGGAGATCAGGTGCTACTAAGATGCATCGATGCTCGGGAAGCTAAGAATATCTTAGCCGAGGTACACGATGGACTGTGTGGAACCCACGCTAATGGTTTCTCGATGGCTCGCAAAATTATGAGATATGGGTATTTTTGGTCGACCATGGAAGGAGATTGTATCGATTATGCGAAAAAGTGCCACAAATGTTAGGTGTATGCCGATAAGGTCCACTCTCTGACGTTACCGCTACACACCATGAATTCTCTATGGCCTTTCGTTGTTTGAGGCATGGATGTCATGGGTCAAATTCATCCAAAAGCCTCTAATGGACATCGCTTTATCCTCGCGGTCATTGATTACATCACTAAGTGGGTAGAAGCAGCCTCCTACGCCAACATTACAAAGGCAACTGTTTGCAAGTTCTTAAAGAAAGAAATCATTTGCCGGTATGGTTTACCAGAAAGAATCATCACCGACAACGCTTCTAACTTGAACAACAAAATGATGGACGAGGTGTGTGAACAATTCAAAATCACCCACCACAATTCTACCACTTATCGTCCCAAGATGAATGGAGCGGTAGAAGCGGCAAACAAGAACATCAAGAAAATCATATCGAAGACAATGGACACCTTCAGGGATTGGCATGAGAAGTTGCCATTTGCCTTTTCGCCTACCGAACCTCAATACACACGTCCACAAGAGCCACGCCTTAATCTCTAGTTTATGGCACAGAGGCGGTTCTGCCGATTGAGGTAGAAATCTCGTCACTTCGGATTTCGAACGAAGTAAAATTGGAAGACACCGAGTGGATACAAAGGCGGTTCGACCGATTGAATCTCATTGAAGAGAAAAGATTAAAAGCCATTTACCACGGTCAGATGTACCAAAGGAAGAGGATGCGAGCCCACGATAAAAAGGTTCGCCCAAGAGAATTTCGGGAAGGGGACCTAGTACTTAGAAGGATCATGTTTACTCAGAAAGACTCCCGGGGAAAATGGATGCCTATTTGGGAAGGCCCATATGTTGTCAAAAAAGCCTTCTCTGGTGGAGCATTAATTTTAACAGGGATGGATGGAAATGATCTAAAGCACCCAGTGAACTCAAACGCAATAAAGAAGGAGCGAAGGTGCAGAAAGACATTCCTTGAGAAGGGATACCCGAAGAGAAAACCCCAAAAGGGGCGCTAAAAAGGGGAGAAGAACGAGAGAGAGGCCCAAGAAAGAGTAGCTCGAACAAGTTACGAAGTTTGGCACCCCAAAATCAGAGCTTTCGATATAGTGCGAGGAACTTCAAGATCCAGCTTGATCAACAGGTTCTCGGCCATTCATGCAACTGATGCTCGAAGCCCTACTTTGTATTTTAGTTTTTTCTTTTCTCTTTTTTCATGTTTTCCATGACTTTCAAATTATCTCAAGACTCTAAAAAATTATTAATAAAATCCTATTATGATATCTTTTCTCATCTCTCGCCCAAAAGCGTCTCGCGAGTAAGTTGAGGTGGAGATTATGATATGCAAAAGATTTCTTAGTATTACTATGATTTAACCTTTTAAGAGCAGTTTGTCCATAGGCAGACATCAACGTCGAATTACATTCAAGCCAGAGCTGGGGCAACTAGAAGACCCCAAGCAAAAGTCGGTGAAAACCCCCCGGAAAAAAGGTAGAGGCATCACGCGAAGTCAAAACCGATAGAAACCCTGAGACGGACATCCTTTTAAAATAAAGAGAAAAGAAAAAGTGAAAAGAAAAAAGAAAAAAGAAAAGGAAAAAAGAAAAGAGAAAAAAGAAAAGAAAGAATTCAAAGTGAAAACCCGAAAGGGCACTTTGAGGCAGACGATCCCAAAAATGGATCGAGATAAGTACCCCCAAAGGGAGAAGAAGAACAAGGGTCTGGTATATCCGGAGAAGAGGTGCAACCAACGTAAGAAGAAACACCAAAGGACGGGATGTCAATAGAATTAATTTGTTTGAATAACTTGGAAACCTCAGTCATGCATCACGAGTAGTTAGGAATCACTAGGTTAGGAGCATGCTAACTCATAACATCATAGCATTTCATCTTTTTCATAGATATTTGAAAAGCGAGTCGGGGCCTTCATAAAAGGAGAAGTAAACAACAAAGCAAAAATACAGAAAAGATTTCGGAGCAAAGGAGGCAGACACTCACCGCTCAAGGATTTCAAGCTTGCCGTCAGATTTCAAAATGAAGGATTCCACAGAGAAGGGGTCCGAAAAGGTTCTATATAGAGGGAACTTGTGACGCTAGGGTCTCGAAAGCGGAAGGTCCTATAGAGAAGGGACTTGTAGATCATTGACTTCAAATAAACGAAGAGGGGAGTTCGTAAATGAGGAACTACTACTCGAAGAGTACGTTAAGGAAGAAAAGTTCTGTGAAGAAAGAACCCAAAATTCCAAGGCTTCAGGGTCTCGAAAGTGGGAGGTCCTATGGAGAAAGGACTTGTAGATATTTAATTTCGGATATGAGAAGAGGAGAGTCATGTATAGTAGGAACTACTACTCAGAAAATGTGCCTAGGAAATGAGTTCTATGGGGAAAGAACTCATGTTCTTAAGGCTTCGGATAGAAAATTACTCGATCTGACGCATTGCAGCTCCGAGAGGGCAAATCGTTCGATGAGGAAGTAGGGAAAAATTAGTGCTTATGGTCTTTGCTTTATTCTTGTTTTACAAGAAATAAGCAAAGAGGGGCAACTGTAATCACTAATTTTGTCCTGACCTTGAATCCTTTTACTTCATGTTAATTTAGGGCTTACATTGGGCTACTATGTGATTCAAGACTAAAAAGAAAAAATTAATTAAAGAATTAATTAAAAATTAAAAAAGAAAAGAGAAAAAGGAAAAGGATAGAATATATGTATATATATGTACCGCATTTCATCACTATTATTTTGGTATTAGTATTATTTGTTTTCGTTATTATTATGAGTCATTGTTATTATTAGCAATTATTTTCATTGTTGTTATTTGTTTTTGCTCACTTATTATTATTATTATTATTACATTTATGATTATATTTATAATTATTATTAACACGCAAATAAATCAGCCCATGAATAATGAATAATTGAATAAGCTCGGATTGTTTATTTAAGTCAGTCCATTACAAACCAAAAAAAATATATATTACAAGTTGACCCAAAAAGCCTAAACAGCCCGTAAGCCCAAATAACCAAGAAAAACCCTAATCTGCCCCTCATCTTTGCGCAGTTGAACCTTGACCGTCGGATTGAAGACATGAAAGATGGCCCAAATCACATACAAACCAGAAACCCTAAAGGCTCACTCGATGCTCTAGCGCTGCATCACCAGAACCATTCGATCTGGTCACCCTTCAACGGACCAGGTCAGGTCTCGCGAAAAACCCTAGGGTAGCCCGTTCGTCGTCTCGCGCCGCATGCATGCCAACCGTTCGACCCAAAATGCGGTAGACGGTCTAGATAGATCTAGGAGTGGCATGCACTCACATACGACCACCCAAAGCCCCAACGTGTGACGCTTTGGCTCCCCACATGCACGCGTGCTGCCACATACTGACGCTTCCCCTTCTCACGCGCACATGTCGTCTGGTGATTTAGACACTCGATCGTTTGCTGCCCCTAACGGACCTGAAGTCTCCTGCCACCGCCACGCTCGTTCCCTGTTTTAGCCAAACTAACATGCAAACACGGAAAGAAACAATGGTCAGTTTCCAAAAATACAAATCGGACAAAAAAAGAACCCCTAAGGTCAACTAGACAAAGGTAGAAATTAGAGATGAGAAAGAGAGGATAATGTATTTGAAATTTTGTTTTACTTGGATGTAATCTCGTTATAAAAGAAAACCGAGAAAACCAATGTAAGCCCTTAGAGAGAAAAGGGGAAACTTTTGAATTCAAAGCAATACAAGCATTCTTCAAAGGTACTCTCATCTTTATCATCTAGATTTGTTGCATGCATACAAAAAAACCGAAGGAAAAAAGGGTTTGTGGGTTTACCTTTCGAAGGTCATTTCGAGACCTTTCCGGCAACAATCCCTTAGGGGTGCGCCCAAGGGTTTTGTACTCTAAAAAAATCAGAGAGATCAATCTTCTTCCTTTTTTCTGGCTGACTCTTTTTCCAAAGCACGATGCTTCAGGCCCTCTTCGGTGACAAGCACGTGGCCTTCACGGCCGGAGTGAGTGAACCGAAGGGATGATTTCACGGAGTTTTCTTCTCCCGTGTTTTCCCGGGAGTGTAAAAGAGAGAGAGGAGGCTTTAGTTTTTTTTTTTTGCTTTGGGGCAGATTGCCCAAAAGAGAAAGAAGCTGAAAAGGCTTGGTTTTTATATTACCGTAAGGTTTTAAAATTGGTCTTAATCCACCTTTGAGCCTCCCGTGTTTGAGAAATCATGTGCGCAGCCCTTTTATTTTTCCAAATCATAACAATTTCACCCTCATTCAATTAAACATTTCATTTCCTTTCTAAGGATAAATCCTTTTGAACCCTTAAAATCTCGTTTTTTATTCAATTATCATCCCTAAATTGGTGGTTTAATTGCATAATCAATCCTGTAATTTACGCATGTTTAGATTTCAGTTTGCCTGTTGTTCATGCTTATTTGATCTAATTGTATTGTGATTTTGGTGAGAATGTGGTTGCGCACATTATATGAATTATGTTTAGGGGTGTCACATGATTACGTAGGTGTATATATATATAATATAGTTCTCATATAGCCATAGATATATTTTGTGATTTCGTAGGGTTGTGCATCTATATATATACGCATTATATGTTTTGTGCATGATTATATGAGTCGTATAATTTACGTGAAATATTGAATCTGCATACCCATCATGTTTTTATGTATGTCCATTTATGTCATTTATGCCATTACATGCTATGTCTCTTGCTCCATATGCCTCGTTTATTTCTTTTTATTAGTTGTATGATTGGCTTAATGCACAGAATAGCCCCTAAAGTTTACCACTTTTCCCAACTTGGTACTTAACGTTTCATTTGGGACGTTAAGCCCCCTAACGTTTTCACCGTTATCCCATTTTTCCCCAAACCGTTACTTTTGCCGTTACAAAAAAGTTTTCAACCGTTAAAAAAAAATTCAACCAATAAGATCGCGCCACGTCAACTCCTCTTTGATAGAGTAACCCGCCTGATTTTATTAAAAGGGTAAATGTCATGTCAAGTCTCCTATGTTTATTTTTTTATTCAATTTAGTCACTGAAAAATCTATTTTTACCTAAAATTGACCCCTATTTGTTTCTATTTTTTAATTTAGCCCAATATTTGTTATTAATAATAATATTGTTTTATTTAAATGGCGAATTCATCCGCTCCCAACTTGACGACCTCTTTGCTTGCTCTTATAAACCGGGAAACAGCTCCCCTCGTGTACTCGTTAGCTTCTTTCACCGTCATTTTCTTGCTCATCTCGTTGGGAAAATTGCTCAAGAAATGGTCGCCTTAAGAACAGCTGCCAGCTGAACTATCTCACCCTCAAAAGTGCCAGCCCAAGCATTTCTATGGGTAAATTTTGAAAAGAGAAAAACACACATTATGATCAATGCAATTTATCTTTATTAAAAATATTTTAATTTTAAATTAGTAAAATGTAATTTATATAAAAAATTGTTTAATGTTAAATTAGATAAATTAAGAGACTAATTTAATATTAAATTAATATCAAATTATTAATTTAGGACGTGATGGGACTTAATTATAAAATTAATTTATTTTGGGACGTAATTGGAAACTATTTAAGATTAACATTTAATTTATTTTGATGGGTCTAAATTATAAATCTAATTTATTTTGGAATTGCAAAAAATAATATAATATTAAATTAGTAAGGATTAATTTATAAAAAATTACTAATTTAATATTAAAATATTTAATTTATTTTTTATTAAATAGTAACATTTAAATAAAACAATATTATTATTAATAACAAATATTGGGCTAAATTAAAAAAATAAAAACAAATAGGGGTCAATTTTAGGTAAAAATAGATTTTTTAGTGACTAAATTGAATAAAAAAATAAACATAGGAGACTTGACATGACATTTACCCTTTTAATAAAATCAGGCGGGTTACTCTATCAAAGAGGAGTTGACGTGGCGCGATCTTATTGGTTGAAATTTTTTTTAACGGTTGAAAACTTTTTTGTAAGGCAAAAGTAACAGTTTGGGGCAAAATGAGATAACGGTGAAAACGTTAGGGGGCTTAACGTCCCAAATGAAACGTTAAGTACCAAGTTGGGAAAAGTGGTAAACTTTAGGGGCTATTCTGTGCATTAAGCATGTATGATTTAATGTCTCGTTTATTATTCTTGTAAATTGCACCTGAACAATAAAAATGTAATACGATGTCTTTTTATTCGGGAACGAACGAGGCTAGTATCAGTCGTAGTGGTGGTGGTTCGGACGTTCCTTCTCGAATATTAAGGCTTTTAAAACCTACTCACCCGTATAACCAAATTTCGATACGATTTGTCACTTTAATTCGTAAAGTTTAATATTAATTAAGCGGTAATGATTTTGGTACCAATTTTGGGCACTACGGGGGTGCCCATCCTTCCCCGCGAGTAACCGACTTCCGATCCCACTTTTTTTTTTTTTAAATCTCTAGTTTAGTTTCGGTGTCTGGTCTACCATTTTTAAATGGCCGGTGGAGACTCTCTTTTATTTTTTTAAAAAAAACTTGATTTCTTTAATCCAATTAAATTTTTAGAAACCGATTAAAACCCGGTTCTTCCAAGTGACACCGATACTTTCTAAAATTAGTCGCTACAGCAGGTTATCAACTCATGAAGCTTTAAGAAATCTTATAAATCTTTTAGAAGAATCAATGAAAAGAGTTGTAAATCAAAAAGAGCAAAAGAGTGAAAAAAAAATTAGAAATTGAGAGAAAATAAGGAATGATTGGCTGGAGAAAGAATGAGAAAATGAAAAAGTTACGTCAAAATGGCTTGACAAATAACTACCCCTTTTTAATAAAACTTCCCTCTTAAACTTTTAATTAAAACATTGTAATCACATGCAAATTAAAAGAAAAGGCTTAATTGTCAAAAAGCTCCCTAAAGATTCTAAGAATTTGACTCCACTTTGAAAATTACACTTTTTCTACAATTTTAAATCTTTACATTTCAGTTACTGTCCAAAATGTACATGTCCCAAAATCCAATTTGTTAAATTGATTTTACCAAACCTATCTATATGATTTTAGATAATTTTAGAAATTTTACGATATTTTTACTATATCCCGAACCATGATTTCCCTAAACCATTTCTAAAGGCTCGAATCTTCAATTTTAGGTTCGACTAATCTAAACCGATGTCTAAAACATCTAGGCCCAAAACTGGGGCGTTACATCATATGTGTAGTTTATCCTTATTTAAATTAAGAAATTTTAAATTTGGAAAATATAGAGACTAAAAAGTCATAATGATTTTTTGGCCCATTCTCTTTATCAGTTTAGTCATTTTAACCTTTAAATTTTTATTATGGTCCTTTGGACCCTCAAACTTTTGATTTTTGTCGAAATAGACCAAATGTGATAGAATAGTAATACTATTTGTCCTTATTAAATGTTAAAAACAGCTAGCATGTTTTTTGATAAGGGGTAATAATTATTTTATTCTTTTTTTTATTATATTCGGCTAAATATATTGTATATTTAAAGAATTCAAATTTAATTAGAATTAGGGTTTTGAATGCTATATAAGGTCTAGCAGCCAAAGATATGTTTTTTTTTTTTGCAAAAAAAACTCTCTAACGGTTAGAGAAGAGAAAATATTGTTCGTTTCGTTCGGGTGGTCTGCGTATAAGTCGAAACGCTATTGTGACGGCTTGAATTCAATATCGCGCTAGAAGAATTGGATTCTCCTAACTCCCTGCGGTTTTCCAGATTGAATTAAGGTAACGGTTCATCGCTTTTCACCCCGGATTCATTCCTCGTACATGGATCACTGGTGGAATACGCCGGACAATTTTTTCCGCTTTGCCATGAGGCGTATCAGCGTTTCCCAACATTATGTTTACGAACAAGCTCGTTTATAATCCTATTTATATGATGAAAAGGCTTGTGGGTGTATCTAAATACTATTTTTGTTGCTTCTCCTTTATAAGTAGTATTTAGATACATATAAACGAACCTGAAATGCTCGTTTATACTATATTTTGTTGCTTTTGTTTTATTTATTTATTGTTAATTTAGTTAACATATCTGAGCATATAAACGAACATGTTCAAGAACGAATAAATGAACACGCTCGCTAACGAATAAACGAACATATTTGCAAACACTTAAACGAACATATTTGTGAAAACTAAACAAACGAACACACACACCTTCAAAAATAAATAAATGAGCACAAACACAATATTAAAAATTTAAACAAACGCAAACCAAACATGAACACATTTAAAAATAAACAAACATAAACATGATCTTATTCGTTTAAGCTTGGTTGGTTTACACCCTATATAAATGTCTATGTTGAAAACTTGAAATCAGATTACAACACGAAGAAAATACAAATTTTTATTCAAGTAATAACTAAATTGAGCCTAGACCGACCTAGCAGCTCATTTTAATATTAAATAATAAAATATTATTTGTTTATAATTATACTTACATGTGTTATAATCAAAGAGTAATTATTTAATGCATTGTTAGTGGATTTCTTGGGAGTTGGGTATAATGTTAAAAAAAATACCCCTAACGTTTGACTGAATAGTCATTTTGATCTTTATTCTTTTTTCTGAACCAATTTAACCCCAACGTTTCATTTTAGGTTAAAATAGCCCCTCTACAGATGAAAATTGTTAGTTAACTTACGGTAAATGGCTTGAAATGACGTGGAAAACCTACACGACAATGCACGTTGAAATGACAATGTCATATAGACAAAGATGTTGACTTGAAATAATGTCACACATTTCAAAAATAATTTTATAAAATTATATAAAATATAAATTTATTTTTCTGTTGACGTGTCATTCTGTCAAGTCATTTCAAGCTATTTACCGTCGGTTGACTAAAAATTTTCATCTACATAGGGGCCTTTTTAACCCAAAATGAAATGTTAGGGGCTAAATCAGTTCAAAAAAGGAATATGGGACAAAATAACTATTCAGTCAAACTTTAGGGGTATTTTTTGACATTGTACCTTTTTTCACAAACGGATCTAAAGCTATCACGTATCCTTTTAGAGGTCTTAAATCTCAACTCCAAATTTTTAAACCCTAAACTTTAAAGTATAAAATATATTCTCAAACCTTGAAACTTAACAACAAATACTAAAACTGAAACCTTTAACCATAAATTGTTGGGCTCGATGGTCACAACTGAAATGCTTGCCAAGTGTAGAGAAGATTGGATTTTTGGGTGTTTTGTGGAAGCTAAAAATATAAGAGATAAACACAAGGATTTAGAGTGGTTCGGCTTTCTAACCCAAAGCCTACATCTACTACCTTAGATTCCTACTAAGGATTTCAACCAAATTCACTATTGAATTTCGTCCCCTTTTCTCGGCTTAGGAGGAAACTGTTACAACGATCAAGCTTTCTACCCAAAGCTTGATCAAACACTCTCTTACAAGAGAAATTCAAAGGAAACTACAAATCCCTCTAATAGATAAATGTTTGCAACTATAAGCACTCACCCAAAACCTATACACTTGAGCAAATTTGATAATTAAGCTCACAAGTGTTGTTTTTACAAGGAATATACAATTTTGCTCTAAAGACAATCTTTCATCATAATGTTGTTGACAATTGAAGCATTCACCATCTCTTGTTGCTTGGAGGTCTCTTTTATACTCCTAATTGAGTTTGTAGCCGTTGAGGTTGAATTGGAGTCGTTGGAGACTTTATTTCCTACCATTAATGTTGTTATGCAGTTGTCTGTATCGGAACATACGAGCCCGTATCGGAACGACCTTCTTCAGAACTAGCCATTGGAGCCTGATGTAGCAAGTCGTATCGAAACGCATATGGCCGTATCGAAACGGTATTGATTTGTATTGAAATGGTTACAAATCGTTTCGGTACGAGTGACCATTGAGCTGCATTTAAAAAGTCGTTGGGAAATATAACCGTTGGAGAGGTTTTGACCTTTTGGCGTATCGAAACACCAAAGGGGTGTTTCGAAACCGAAACCCCTCGTATCGAAACGGGCAAGCCCTATTTCGGTATGTGTTTTGGCAGTTTCAAAATGTATCGATACAGTTTTAGCTAGTATCGAAACAGGTACCTTGAAAAACCTGGTTTAACTACTTAAAAACGTTTTAAACCTTGCCAAATCCTTTTTAAACATCCCTAAACTTATTTTCAAGTTGTTTGGACTTAAAGTATGTTTTAAATTCTTTTCAATTTAGTCCAAACTATTTTTCAATTATTATATCAAAACATTTAGTTCTACATAAATCTTAGGCTATGCTTGGTAGAGAGGAAAGAAAATTGGAAGATGAAAAATTAAAGTGATGGGAAAATGGAAGGATGAATTTTTTTTTCTTTCCATCATTATGCTTGGTTGAGAGGATGAAAAACTAGAAGGAAAATAAGTTTATTTCCTATCTATTGCCTGGTACAATAAAAGAGTGTGAGGAAAGAAAATTAAGCTTTGAAAACTACAATTTATTTTTAATTTTTATAATTTAGTTAAATATTTTTAATATGATTCTTTTATTCAATTTAGTCCTTAAAAATTTTGTTTCATCTAAAATTGACCCCTATTTATTTCTAATTTTATAGTTTAATCTAATATTTTTAATATAGTTTTATCTTTGTTCAATTTATTCCCTAATTTTTTTCTTTAATTCAAAATTAACCTATATGTATTTTTATTTTTTATAATTGAGACCAATATTTTTAATATGGTTTTTATTTTTGTCCAGTTTAGTCCATAATTGAGACCAATATTTTATTCAATTTAGTCCTTAAAAAATTTGTTTCATCTAAAATTGACCTTTATTTATTTTTAATTTTATAATTTAGTCTAATATTTTTATAATTTAATCTCGAGAGTTTCACTATCTATGACACTCTATACTGGTACAGACGATCAGACTCGACTCGAATTGCAACATTTGGGTCACAAGAGCGACCCACCAATCAAATACAAAATAAATTAAAATCCTTAATTAAACCAATTCAATTTAAAATTGAGTTCAAAATCGAAAACATAATTTAGACTACACAACATGTTAAGTGGATCAAGGGATTGATCAAAGCCAAGAGGGGGTGAATTGGGTTTTTAAAATTTTGTAGGAGAAGTGGTATGAATAAAAATGAAGAACAATGCAATTATATTGGTTCAAGTTCCAAATGAACTCTACATCCACTACCTTAGCTCCCACTAAGGATTTTCTAACAATTCACTAATTGATCTTCCCCTTTTCTAGGCTTAGGAGAAAACATTTACAATACCGGTCAATTTTCTACCCAAAATTGACCAAACCCTCACTTGGTTACAAAGAAGAAATTGAAGGCAAGTAGAAATCTCACAATACAAATTTGCTCATTTGAATACAAGCACCCAACCCAAATTGAAAGACATGATAAGAATTACACTCAATACAATTTGGGATTTTTACAAGAATATGAATTTTTGCACTTGAGCTTGGATTTTTTGTATAGATGTTTCTCTTGGATGCAATAGTTGTTGTTGGTCTTCAAATGACTTGTTTTTATATCTTATCCATTAATTCTAGTCGCTTGGGTGGTTAAGGAATTGATTATAGCCGTTGGAACTCTCTCTTACCACCATAAATGCACTTCTGCAGCCTACTGTATCGATACTCGAGGAGGCGTATCGATACTTGTCTCAAAAAAGAAAGAGTTATTGCACAAATACAAGAGAAGTGTATCGATACGTGTGTAGGCGTAACGGTATGGATTAGGGAACCGTTTCGATACGGGTAAGACCGTATCGATACAATTTTTCCTACAAAGCTCACTGGAGGAATTCGTATCGATACGGATAAGAGCGTATCGATACTCATTAATCACCTCTTTAAAAATTGGTTACCTACCAACTAACAAACAACAGTCAAAATATTTAAGGCTTCAAATTTAAAAATTCCTTTTAAATCGTATCGATATGGGTGAGACCGTATCGGTACAACATTCAAACTCCGTGTGATTTTAATAAGAGAGCGTATCGATACAGATGCAATCTGTTTTGATACCCTGTTTCGATACAGTAAGGAGCGTATCGAAACGTGTTTCTCCAGTAGCCAAGTTTGTAAAAAAAGGTATCGATACGGTAAGGAGCGTATGGATATACATGAACGTTTTTGAGTAATTTAACCTTGAAACACTTAAAAAATATTTTGGAGTTTGAGTTTTTCAAATTAGAGCAAAGCCTTGTTGATTTGAAACCTTTTAGGGGACTTAAAAATTTATTTCAAGTTTTACAATTTAGTCCTTAAAACACTTTGTTATATCAAAATCAAACATAGGTTTTACAATCTCCCCATTTTTGATATAACAAAACCAAAGCTTAAAACTTTTAAGTCTTTTGAAAAACTTTTGAAAAACAACTCCCTTTAATGTTAGCTAGGTAAATTTTAAGTTTAAGTTTAAGTGAGCTTGTGAACTTCCCTCTCCCCCTTTTTGTTAGATAAAAAATAACAGACATAGGCTATGAAGGCATGCCAAGCAACATTGAATAGATAAACATAAAGCTCATAGATTAAAGAAACATCAAACAAAAATCCAAATAACAATAATCAAAGCATAGGTTTTAAAAGGTAAACGTAATCCTAAGAACATAATTCAAAGTGCATAAATAGAAATCCTAAAATCACATGAATGATATGCAAAGACAATC
Organism: Hibiscus tridactylites; assembly: GCA_958450335.1. Lineage (NCBI taxonomy): Eukaryota > Viridiplantae > Streptophyta > Magnoliopsida > Malvales > Malvaceae > Hibiscus > Hibiscus tridactylites. Next base: position 51,976,501 of record OY288287.1, on the reverse strand, counting down.
TACTACTCGTCTCCATCACCATCGTCTTCATATTCATCTTCACCGGCATCATCATTCCTCCTTGATTGACACCACTCATCATGAAAGGCCATGAGAGAGATATTCATCGAATTGTGCTCGACCTCAATAGAAGATATACGCTTCTCCATATTTGTCATGCGATCTTCTAGGCATGTGAAGCGTGTATCAATGGCGGCAAACCCTAAATTCATGACTTGATCCATAGAAGCAATTCCCGTGCGTAAGCCCGTGAATTGTTCATTGAGGTAGGTCATGAGAGAATCCATGGATGGAGGAGGAGGTGCTTGAGCAGCCACGGTAGGATTTGCAATCTCTTCGGGAATGACATCACTAGGAAGCTCGGAAAGGCGAAGCCAATTACCATTGAAGTAGTGAAACTTGCCCTGAGAAAGAGACCTCTCATCAATAGGATCGGTGAGACTCGTCGGATAGTCATGAGAGCAATCAATCTCCTTCTTAGTGAAGAAATAGCTCAAAGCGGTGCCATAGGTGAATGAGGTGACAAGAGATGTGTGACGATGTTGCACGAGAAAGACAATCTTCGCAAACATGATGCGAGCAAGGTTAGGTTGATTTCTTTCGAGAAAGCACCGAATCCAAAAGTCATCAACCTGGCGAATGGTTGAGTATTTCTCTCCTAAAAGATTGGACCACCAAGTGATCATCAAGTGTAGGATACGATCTTGAGCATTAGAATGGTCACGGAACCCCCTAAAACATGTACAAGAGAATTTTTCATCTTCGATACTATCATCCTCAAACTTAAAAACATCACAAAGAGATTGAACATCAACAATAATCTTCTTGCCCATGAGATAGGAGTTAACGACAACAGCATTACCTGAGGCATCGGCAACACACTTGGCATTTGCATAAAAGATCAAAACTAAATTTCTAAAGAAGAAACCCGGAATTTTTAGAAAATCCATAAACTTCCATTCGTGGAGCAATGGTAGATAGACAAACTCAAAACGCTCCGAATTGAGAAAAGGAATGGAAATTACCCTCTCTGGACGAATCTTATAATTTTGAAAAGAGCAAAAGTAATTGAGTTCACCGGGAGTTCTAAAACACCTTTGATAGATAAGAGTCAAATTCGGATGAGTGCCACCGCCAGGATTCGATCCTTCACCAACTTCGCTTGTAGTATGTGCTCTCTTTTTAAGTGCCATAGTCTAGAGAAATTGATCAAAACAATGTGTATGCATTATTTTTCTTATTCAACCCATGGATAAATCAACAATCAAGGTAAAAAAAAATTTAAAAGCAAAACAAAACAAAAAAGTTTGATAAAATCTTTTGAAAGAACAAAAACAAAACAAAAAGATTTAAAAACGAAAATCATAAAGAAAATAGAAATAAAACGAGGTTTTTTATACCTTGATATTGAGATAGGGAGGAATGGATGAAGATGTTGAGTGTGAAAAAGTTCTATTATTTACACCCTTTTTAACCCATATTTTTGCTGCATTCAAGCATCATTGCATTTCATTTAGGCTAGTTTTCAATAAAACATCACAATTATATAAAAGGCACGGATTCTACTAAAAGATGGTGTATTTTGCAGGTAGCTGCCATGGTTGACGATGAAGGCAGGCGCAGGGCAGATAAGCAGAAGAGCGGAACTGGACAAGCAGCCGAAGAAGATGAACCTGTCATGGACCTGTCACGACAGCAAGGTGACAGCAGCTTTATGAAGAGGAAAAGTCAAGTGGACCTCGATAGATAGAGAAAAATATGCTCGTCTGTCGTGTGAAAGCCAAATATTTTTCCGAGCCCCAGATCAAAAGATATGTCAAGCCAAAGCTCAAAGGAGAGGAAATCCCTAAAAGCAAGGATGCGGCTGGAAAGTAGGAGTCTTTAGAGATTTAGTCTTTATTAGAATCTTACTTTTAATTAAAGTTGTAATCCTTGTTACCTTAGATAACTTGAGCCCAAAGCTTATATAAAGGGCATAGATTAAACATAGGGCAGAACCGATATCCCATAACCAAAACCGAAATAAAACCCCTGCCGTCCACCCGTCACCGACATGTTCTAAATTCCCCCTAGGGCTACGGGTTGTTTTGTAAAGTAGTTGCAAGGGTTGTATTGTTTTAGGATTTTTCAAGTTCAATAAAATAAACTTCAAGTTCTTTTATCTTGGTTTTAATATCTTGCAAGAGCATCGGGAGAGCATTGTGAGGTTATCTATTTACTTAGCATCGGGAGAGTTAAGTATACGAAAGAGATAAAAGTGCGTTCTCTAGTTTATAGTTGAACCATCTCGTGCTTAGGGATAAGGCGAGGTTAAGTGGCTAAGGAAGAATTCATACACATCGGTGTTCATCCTTCGATTCACGCCGGGAGGTATCATCAAAGACGTGTTCATCGACAGACTTGTGCCTAGGGATAGGGCAAGGCAGATCTGGGATTCTTGCCAAGCTTGAAGTACTGAGTTAGTGTTTGCTGCCGCGACAACTAACGAACAGACGCCGCGACAGGTGCTGTCGGCGACGGGAGCGACGACAGAACTGGAGATCCTAAGCAATTCAATACCTGCACTATTGAGCAATTCAATACCGGCCCCTTCTCTCTATCTTGATATTCCAATCCTTTTATTTACGTTTTTAACATATTATTCTCGTGACAATTTTCTAAATTATTTCCTTTACTTCGTGCAGTAAATCAAGGTGAAGTCATTAGCCCAATCCCTGTGGAGACGATATCCAATACTTCGTATCACTTTACTACTTGCGTCGTGTACACTTGCACTACCATTGCGATAGACTATTTTACACGCAACAAGTTTTTGGCGCCGTTGCCGGGGATTGGCAACATAACTACATCTTTCTTTTATTGCACTTTTTGCTTTTATTTTTATTTTTATTTTCGTTTTATTTTTAGTTTTTTTTCTTTAATATTTATTTTGCGTTTTCAACTCTTGCTTTTCACGAGGTTCTCTTGTTTATGCGCAGATCGAAAAGAGGCGAAGATCCGGAGTATAAGTTAGATCCAGAAATCGAACGATCATTTAATCTCAAGAAACAGATTCGCCACCTTTTAGACAGGAACGAATACCTTGAAGAACAGCTAGAGCAGATGGCCCGTAACCAGCCTGCTGGAGGAGACATACCGCCTGTCGGCGACCCGCCGAGGGCAGATGGACGACGGTCATGTCGTGACTACATGCTGAATGACCATGTAGAGCTGGAGACCACACTGCCGGATATTGATGTTGATAACTTTGAGCTTAAACCTGTCATGTTTAGTATGATCAACAATGCCGGACAGTTTAGTGGTTCTGCGACAGAAGATGCTAGGGAGCATCTCAAAACGTTCCAGGAGATCTGTGGTTCGTTTAGACTGCCAGGAGTTAGTCCGGAGATACTGAGGCTTCGGTTATTTCCCCATTCATTAAGGGATAGAGCTAAAACTTGGTGGAATAAACTTACACCGGGTTCCATTATGACTTGGGCAGATCTAACTCGTGAATTTTTATCTCGTTTTAATCCTTCACATTTATCTGAGCGATTACGTAACAAGATTGCTACTTTTCAACAGGAAGATGACGAGCCAATGCACGAGGCCTGGGACAGATTTACTACTCTTCTACGGAACTGCCCAATGCATGGATTCCCCGTCTGGAATCAGGTAACTAAGTTTTATAATGCTGCTAACTTACAAACTCGCATTCGCATTGATTCTGCAGCAAATGGACTATTATTGGATAAAGATCCGGACGAGGCATTGCAAGTTCTAAAAAATCTAGCCAAGAATGAGGAGCAGTTTCCGACAGCTAGAAGAGGGAGTAAACGGGTACTTGCTGTCAAAGATTATGAGGCCGACAACACCATGAAATCTCAGGTAGCATTCCTTACTAAAGCAATGAAACACTTATTGAGTGAAGAAGACTTACGAGGATTTGCTGTCGAGGAAATTTGTGCTACTTGTGAAGGAAATCATAGTAGTGAAGAGTGCCCTATAAATATAGAAGAGGGAAAATATGTTGGAAATTACAAGCCAAACTACAATTCCAACAACTACAACCCTAATTGGAGGAAGGATCCCAAATTTTCCTGGAGTAATCCTAACAATGCCCTAAATCCGCAAGCATATAATCAGAATCAGGGGGGTCCTAGATTGTTGACGCGACAGCAGCTGCAGCCGCAGAACCTGCCGCCTCAGCAACAACAGCAGCCACCACCTGCCACGAGTAGTGTATTGGAGCAGACTCTGGCCACCTTTATGTCTCAGACTGGCACGTATATGGATAATATTAATCAGTTTGTCAAAAAGACGGAAAATTTTATGGATGAAACTAAGATGAGAATGACAAACCATGAGGCCACCTTGAAATCTCTAGAGACACAAATGGGTCAGGTGTCGCAGCATATTAAACCAAGGCAGAATGGAGGTTTCCCTAGCAATACTGAAAATGCTAGACCGCCCCCACATGAGCAATGTAAGGCGATTACTACTAGGAGTGGGAAAAAGCTACCAGGGCCGGAAAAAGAAGTTGATACAGAAAAGGAACCTGCCTTGGATAAACCTGCCGAGGAAGCTGCCCCGACAGGTGACAAACAGACTGCTGCCGATGAGCCTGTCACGACAGCAGAAGCGACAGAGGAGAAAAAGGATGAATATCGTCCTCAGATTCGCATGCAGTGGGAAGGACGCATTGCTGATTATCGTCCCCCACCACCCTTCCCTCAACGGATACAGCAAGCTAAGCATGAATCTCAACTTAAAAAAATTTATGATATTTTTAAACAGGTTCATATTAACATTCCGTTGTTAGATGCTGTTAGGGAGATGCCCGGTTATGCTAAATTTCTCAAGGATGTCATGTCTAAAAAATCTAAACTTGGGGAATTTGAAACGGTAAGGATGCAAGAAGGTTGCATGAGTATTCTTCATCGGCAACCACCCCAGAAAAAGAAGGATCTGGGGAGCTTCCTCATACCTTGCGTAATTGGCGATAAATTTGTGGGTAAGGCACTTTGTGATCTTGGTGCTAGTGTTAATCTAATGCCCAAATCTGTTTTTCAGAAACTAGGTATTGGCAAGGCGCGGCCCACGACAGTTACCCTACAGCTAGCCGACCGCTCTTACGTTCACCCCGAGGGAAAAATTGAAGATATTTTGGTAAGAGTGGATAAACTTATTTTTCCTGCTGACTTTCTTATTTTAGATTGTGAGGCAGATGAGAACGCACCAGTCATCCTAGGGCGACCCTTCTTAGCCACGGGAAGATCATTGATTGATGTGGAGAAAGGAGAACTCACCATGCGCGTGAATGATCAAGAAATTAAGTTGAATGTTCTCCAAGCAATGAAACATGCCGATGTGGACGAGGAATGCAAGGCCATCATTGAGGTGACCTTTGATCAACCCTGCATCAGGTCGGGCTGCCGAGATATAAAATTTGGTCACTGCTGCGACAGCCACCTACAAGCCTGTCATGACAGTGACGACGACAGCAATGACGACAGCACCGACGACAGTGACCCCTCTGAATCCGATACATCTGATACTGAAGGTCATGAGGAGGTAAACTGGTTAGACCATCGTCCAGGTAAGTTATTCGAACCTTTGAATTACACTTCGGATAACCATTTAATCCAAAAGCCCTCTACTGTTGAACCACCTGTCTTAGAACTTAAGCCCCTGCCAGGGCGGCTTAAATATTCTTATCTTGGTTGTGATGACACACTGCCCGTAATCATCTCTGCTAACCTGCCGCAGGAACAGGAACGACAGCTGATCGACATGTTGAGGCAGCATAAAAGGGCGATAGGATGGACGATAGCAGACATTCAGGGCATTAGTCCGGCAATCTGTATGCACAAAATCCTCCTAGAGGAAGATCATAAGCCGACTATTGATGCCCAAAGGCGGTTAAACCTTGCAATGAAGGAGGTAGTGCGTAAAGAAATAATTAAATGGTTAGATGCTGGTATTATTTACGCCATCTCCGACAGCAAATGGGTAAGCCCGGTGCAATGTGTTCCCAAGAAAGGAGGCATGACCGTGATAACCAACGAAAACAACGAGTTAATCCCAACCAGGACTGTGACCGGTTGGAGGGTTTGTATGGACTATCGGAAGCTTAACAAAGCTACCCGAAAGGACCACTTTCCTTTACCCTTTATTGATCAAATGCTTGATAGATTAGCGGGTAGACCTTACTATTGTTTTCTTGATGGTTATTCAGGATATAATCAAATTGCTATTGCACCGGAGGACCAAGAGAAAACGACTTTCACATGCCCCTACGGAACATACGCATTTAGGAGGATGCCGTTCGGCCTCTGCAACGCACCTGCCACCTTCCAAAGATGTATGATGGCTATATTCTCCGACATGGTAGAAGACTTCCTTGAGATTTTCATGGATGATTTTTCCGTCTTTGGAGACGATTTTGAGAGCTGCCTCGGCAACCTTAAAAAGGTACTTGAAAGATGTGAAAAAGCTAATCTTGTTCTTAATTGGGAAAAATGCCATTTTATGGTAGATGAAGGAATAGTTTTAGGCCATAAGATTAGCTGCCGTGGGATAGAAGTCGACAGGGAAAAAATAGAGGTCATAGAGAAGCTGCCGCCGCCAACCACAGTCAAGGGCATTAGGAGTTTTTTAGGGCATGCTGGTTTTTATAGGAGATTTATTGCCAATTTCTCAAAAATCACGAAACCCCTATGTCATCTCTTAGAGCAGAACCGACCCTTTGACTTTAATGAAGAATGTACTGAAGCATTCAAGGTTCTGAAGGAAAAGCTAGTGACAGCCCCCATAGTACAGCCACCAGACTGGACGCAACCGTTTGAAATTATGTGTGATGCTAGTGACTATGCTGTCGGGGCAGCACTTGGGCAGCGCAAGGACAGGCTGTTTCATGTCATATATTATGCCAGCAAAACATTGAATGATGCCCAAGTAAATTATACCACCATAGAAAAGGAGCTGTTAGCTGTGGTGTTCTCCATCGACAAGTTTCGTTCTTACATACTTGGAACGAAGGTTATAATACACACCGACCACTCTGCCCTCAAGTATTTATTTGCAAAAAAGGATGCAAAGCCTAGGTTGATACGGTGGATCTTACTATTACAAGAGTTCGACCTTGAGATAAAAGATAAAAAGGGGACAGAAAATCAGGTGGCAGATCACTTGTCGAGGTTGGAGATGGGACAGAGTCTACCTTTAGATGAGACACACATACTAGAGACCTTCCCAGATGAGCAGCTCTTTGCTGCCGCAATAGCTGTCGCGACAGCCATGGCGGCAGGTAAGTCTTCTAACCTTCCTTGGTATGCTGATTTCGTTAATTTTATAGTTAGCGGAATATTACCTTCTGATCTTACTTATCAAGCCAGGAAGAGGTTTCAAAATGATGTTAAACATTATTATTGGGACGAACCTCTTCTTTTCAAAATGTGCGCAGATCAAGTTATAAGGAGATGTGTACCACAAGAAGAACAAGAAGACATTCTCCATCACTGTCATGCTTCACAATATGGAGGACACTTAGGAGGCAATAAAACTGCTGCCAAGGTAATGCAGTCAGGGTTCTACTGGCCGACACTGTATAAGGACGCACATGAATTTTACAAAAACTGTGACAGGTGCCAGCGGACAGGTAACATCTCGAGGAGAAACGAGATGCCACTGCAGAATATTTTAGAAGTCGAAATCTTCGACGTTTGGAGGATTGATTTTATGGGACCTTTTCCATCTTCGTGTGGAAATCTTTACATCCTCCTAGCAGTGGATTATGTCTCCAAGTGGGTAGAAGCAATCGCAACTCAAAAGAATGATGCCAAAACGGTCCAAAAATTTTTGCACAAAAACATCTTTTCTAGATTTGGCATCCCTAGGGCGATTATCAGTGATGAAGGGAGACATTTTGACAACAGGGTAATTGCTGCCGCCTTGAGAAAATATGGTGTCAAGCACAGGATCGCGACAGCATACCACCCACAGACCAATGGACAGGCTGAGATATCCAATAGAGAAGTGAAGAACATTCTTGAAAAAATGGTTAAACCAACTAGGAAAGATTGGTCTTTGCTTCTGAATGATGCACTATGGGCATACAGAACAGCTTTCAAGACTCCATTGGGAATGTCTCCATACCGTTTGATTTATGGGAAAACCTGTCACTTGCCTGTCGAGATAGAACACAAGGCATATTGGGCGATCAAGGCAGTAAACATGGACTTGGACAAGGCAGGCCAGAAAAGGCTGTTAGATTTGAATGAGATCGATGAAATACGGACAATGGCCTACGACAATGCAAGGATTCACAAGGAAAAGACTAAGAAGTGGAATGACAAGAAGTTGCTGCCATGACAGTTCTGCCCAGGACAGCTTGTGTTGTTGTTTAATTCTAGGTTGAAACTCTTTCCAGGGAAACTCAAATCTAGATGGTCTGGCCCGTTCCAAGTAGTTCAAGTTTTTCCCCATGGTGCCATTACAATTCAATCACTAAAGGACGGGCATCAATTCAAAGTCAATGGACAACGCCTCAAGCACTATCAAGGGACTGAAGCCCCAGGAATACAGGAAGTGGTTACTTTAGGTGATGCCCCACAAGGCATCCCTAATTTAACCTAATTTTCTATTTTTATTTTTATTTTTATTATTAATATTATTTATTAGGAATTAGATTTATTTTATTCGAATAATATTTTGTTTTTAATTTCAGTTTTTAGGAAATAAAGGAGGCAAGTGAGAAAGAAGAAGTGGCCCAAGCCCACCGCTCATCCACCAGCCCAATAAAGCCCATTTATGGTAACCTGTCATTTCGGCTGCCGGCGCAGACGGATTTGACAGGCTGTCAACAGACGCACGGCAGACGAAGAAGCGTGCGGCAGACGCACAGCAGACGCATTAATGCACGTCAGACGCGTCAGACACGCTACATTCAATCTGCCGCCCCGTTATTCCCGCCTGCCGTTGCGGCATTAAATGGGCAGCTACTCGACCGCTATATAAACCCCTTCCCCTTTCCATTTTTCATCACTTCTGATTTTTCTCTCTTGTTATTCTCTTCTCGTTTTATCTATTTTCTCTCTTTTTCAGCCCTTGCAACCAAAATGTCATCACGACAAACCCGTCAGAACGCTGCTGCCGCTTCTTCTTCAGCAGCAGCATCCCCGTTCGCTAAAAAGGAACTATGGGAGGAGCGGAGCTTCATCTATAACAGAGATGCCCCCCATATGGGACTCCGGCCGTTCATTATGAAGGCCATCACAGCACAACTTTGGGAGGACTTTGCCGAGCAGCCGGCAGAGCTTAATGATACATTGGTCCGAGAATTTTATGCGGAGATCGAAAGCAAGACGGCGACATCTGTCACCGTCCGAGGAGTGACAGTTCCTTTCAGCGCCAGCAGCATCAACCATGTGTTCGGCCTCTTCTTTGGCCCCAATGATGATGCTCACCAACAATTTTGGGACACCCTCGACGCTGCCGGACATGATGCTGTCATGAGGGAGTTGACAGAGGCGGGAACGACATGGAGCACCAGTAAGAAGAACCCCCACTCTGTCAATAGGGGGCAGCTATTCCCTGAGGCAAAACTATGGAATGCTTTTATCAAAAAGCGTATCCTGCCCTCGTCCCACCATACGACAGACAACAGACAGCGGTTGGCCCTCATCCACTCTATCATGCATGACAGGCCCATTAATGTGGGCAGGTACATGCGGGACAGCATTCTCGATTGTGCCTTCCGCTCAGACTCACGACTCTGCCTGCCCTTCACCATCACTGCCCTCTGCCGCTGCGCTGCCGTACCGGAGGACCCTTCCGACAAAATCAAGAAGGGCAGCGGCTGGACAGACAGCAACATCTCCAGCCTCATGGAGGTCATAGTCGTCTCGCCACTCAATGCCTTCGACCCCAACGCCCCTCCTGCTGATTCCGATGATGAACCTGCCACCGAACCTGCCCCAGAAGCTGCCACCAACACTGCTCCGGCAGATCAAAACGCCCACATCCTTGCTGCCATCTTGAGGATAAAGGAGCGCCAGATGGGTTTGATGACTTTCATCCGTGACTTCTCCAATGCAACGGTAAATTTCATTACCAATACTTTGAATTTTCCGGATGTCATCTTCCCCACCTTCCCCGCCCATTATTTCAATATCCCCTCCCCCACTCCCACACCACCTGTCTCTCCCCACGGAGAATCTGCCTCCTCCACACCATCCCCGACGGCAGCCGGCAGCCCTCCGGCAGACACCTCCCCTCGAGGAACCAAGCGAGCTGCCACTGATGACAGCCCTCTTGTCCGGAGGAATTTGGACAGCGCCTTCACGCGGGTAAAACGTATTAAGCATGTGGCAAACAAGAGAAGGCTGTCCAAAGCCATCACTAGTAGCAGCTGGGATAGTGACAGCAGTTCCGATGTCCGACTAGTGGAGCAACCTGCCCTTCAACCTGCTGACGACCCTGTCCCCCAACCGGAGGAAGAACCTGCTGATGAACCTGCTCCGGAACCTGCCCAGCCACCTCCACAACGCAGACGCCGCCATCAGATCCGCGTCAGCAGCAGCAGCAAGGACAGCGAATAAAATTTAAGTTTTTATTTCTTTTTCTCCTCTTATTGCTGCCTGCCCTTATATATTTGTGATGTACTTTTATTGTTTTTCTTTATTTGTTTTTGTGTCATTTTGCATTGAGGGCAATGCAACCCTCGAGTTTGGGGGTGGCAACCCTCCATATTTAATGGAGTCTTTAGCACATCTTTTGATTATTTGTTGTGTCTTATTATTTACTTATTTTTCTTAAAAAAAATCAGAAAGTTAAAAGTGTTGGCTTAAAACTGTGAAGTTAACTTACCTGTCATGACGGCTCTGTCGTGACAGCATCTTTAGGACAGGTTAAGGAAAAGTTTAGAGCCTTTCTATAGTTCTGAAAACTTAAACACTTTTGTGACTGTTATATTGCTTAGATTTCTTTTAGCCAAACTAGAATAGGAAGCTTAGAACTTGAATAGCCCCTAGAGGTGCCTAACACTGGCTCTAGGAAAGAAGTTTAGCACAAGAAAATTAAAAACCTAGAGGTGCCCGAAACCGGCTCTAGGAAGCTAACTAGAGGTGCCCAAAACTGGCTCTAGAAAAATTTAGCTTAAAAAAATAGAAGAAAAAGAAGCATGAAAATGTGCCTTCTAAAAAAAATAAACTTTGGCATAAAAATTCGAGTTAAGAAGTTGAATATTCTAGTAAAACTAAGAGAGTCTTAGCATATAACTGTTCACAAGCATGCACACACTGCACGAGAGCTATAGGGAGATTCTGGACAGATCCTAATCTTTCCGACAGGATGCTGCAGCCATAGAGAATGAGCGACAGGTAAGGGACAGTTCACTGTTTAAAGGCCAACACAAAAATTTTCTTTTTTCTTTTAGGTCTTGATTGCTTGAGGACAAGCAAAAACTTGAGTTTGGGGGTGTGTTGAGTGTGAAAAAGTTCTATTATTTACACCCTTTTTAACCCATATTTCTGCTGCATTCAAGCATCATTGCATTTCATTTAGGCTAGTTTTCAATAAAACATCACAATTATATAAAAGGCATGGATTCTACTAAAAGATGGTGTATTTTGCAGATAGCTGCCATGGTTGACGATGAAGGCAGGCGCAGGGCAGATAAGCAGAAGAGCGGAACTGGACAAGCAGCCGAAGAAGACGAACCTGTCATGGACCTGTCACGACAGCAAGGTGACAGCAGCTTTATGAAGAGGAAAAGTCAAGTGGACCTCGATAGATAGAGAAAAATATGCTCGTTTGTCGTGTGAAAGCCAAATATTTTTCCGAGCCCCAGATCAAAAGATATGTCAAGCCAAAGCTCAAAGGAGAGGAAATCCCTAAAAGCAAGGATGCGGCTGGAAAGTAGGAGTCTTTAGAGATTTAGTCTTTATTAGAATCTTACTTTTAATTAAAGTTGTAATCCTTGTTACCTTAGATAACTTGAGCCCAAAGCTTATATAAAGGGCATAGATTAAACCTAGGGCAGAACCGATATCCCATAACCAAAACCGAAATAAAACCCCTGCCGTCCACCCGTCACCGACATGTTCTAAATTCCCCCTAGGGCTACGGGTTGTTTTGTAAAGTAGTTGCAAGGGTTGTATTGTTTTAGGATTTTTCAAGTTCAATAAAATAAACTTCAAGTTCTTTTATCTTGGTTTTAATATCTTGCAAGAGCATCGGGAGAGCATTGTGAGGTTATCTATTTACTTAGCATCGGGAGAGTTAAGTATACGAAAGAGATAAAAGCGCGTTCTCTAGTTTATAGTTGAACCATCTCGTGCTTAGAGATAAGGCGAGGTTAAGTGGCTAAGGAAGAATTCATACACATCGGTGTTCATCCTTCGATTCATGCCGGGAGGTATCATCAAAGACGTGTTCATCGACAGACTTGTGCCTAGGGATAGGGCAAGGCAGATCTGGGATTCTTGCCAAGCTTGAAGTACTGAGTTAGTGTTTGCTGCCGCGACAACTAACGGACAGACGCCGCGACAGGTGCTGTCGGCGACGGGAGCGACGACAGAACTGGAGATCCTAAGCAATTCAATACCTGCACTATTGAGCAATTCAATACCGGCCCCTTCTCTCTATCTTGATATTCCAATCCTTTTATTTACGTTTTTAACATAATATTCTCGTGACAATTTTCTAAATTATTTCCTTTACTTCGTGCAGTAAATCAAGGTGAAGTCATTAGCCCAATCCCTGTGGAGACGATATCCGATACTTCGTATCACTTTACTACTTGCGTCGTGTACACTTGCACTACCATTGCGATAGACTATTTTACACGCAACAGAAGATTTTGCACCGAATTGATGGAGAGCCTTAAGACTTGGCTTGATTTTGAAAAATCCTTAAGAGATTTTAAGTTTTGTGGTGAAAATATGAGGGATTGAGAGGCTTTTTATAGAGGAAAATCGGCTAGAGTTTTGAAATAGAAGTTTTGGTAAAAGTGAAACTCTTTTAATGCCAATAAATAGTTGTCTGTGTGATCACGTATCGATACGCCTAAAGGGTGTATCGATACAAGGGTACAAAGGTAATTCCATGGAACAACGTATTAAGGAACCGTATCGAAATGGATGGCATCTGTATCCAAACGCTCACAACTCGTATCGAAACGGATTTAACCGTATTGATACCCACGAGAGAGAAAATGCAATTTGGAAAGCTAATGAAGTACCCGTATCGATACGTATAAGGCCGTATCGATACCCTAAGCCCATAAATGCAGTTTTGGTCTTTAGAACAACCAAAGACTCGACTTTAACATCTCCTAAATGTATGAAAATGATGTATGAGCAGATCAAAGCATTTTCTAATAGAAGCATACCCCTCCTAGCTACAAGCATGGTTTCTATCAAGATTAACAAAACAAAAACATGCATTTTCACAAGATCAAGAAAATTTTAACCTAAAAAGAGTCCTAAAGGGTAAAGATAGGCTAGGTAGGCCTAACTCTCTCATAAGGGACCAAAAACGCTTTTTGTCTAGAGGTTTGGTAAAAATGTTCGTTAGTTGGTTCAAGGTGTCAACATACTCTATAACCACATCTTGTTTAAGGAAACAATCTCTATTGAAATGATGCCTTATCTCTATGTGTTTGGTTCTAGAGTGTTGGATGGGATTTTTGGTTAGACAAATTGCACTAGTGTTATCACACTTAAGGGGTATGGTTTCAACTTTAACTCCATAATCTAAGAGTTGTTACTTCATCCAAAGGACTTGAGCACAACAATTCCCTAAGGATGTGTACTCGGCTTCGGTGGTAGATAGAGCTACATTATTTTGTTTCTTAGAGAACCAAGATATGAGCATACTACCTAAGAATTGGCAAGTGTCGGAAGTACATTTCCTATCAATTTTACAACCCCCATAATTCGCATCCGAATAAGCATGAAGGTTAAAGGTTGAGTCTCTAGGGTACCAAAGACCTAAACAAGGAGTATCTCTATGGTACCTAAAGATCCTTTTAACGGCTATAAGGTGAGACTCTCTAGGACAAGCTTGAAACCTAGCACACAAGCAAATACCAAACAATATATCCAGTCTACTTGCGATAAGGTAAAGCGATGATCCAATCATAGAGCGATAAAGCTTAGAGTCAACACACTTACCTTCTTCATCTTTTCAAGCTTTGTAGATGAGCTCATTGGTGTAGCTTGAGGCTTTGCTTGCTCCAAGCCAAACTTCTTGAGCACATCTTTCACGTACTTTGTTTGATTTATGAAGGTGTCATCTTTCCTTTGTTTGATTCGGAGTCCCAAAAAGAATGAGATCTCCCCCATCATGCTCATCTCAAATTCTCCTTGCATTAACTTAGCAAACTCTTTGCAATAACATTCATTAGTAGAGTCAAAAATAATATCATCAACATATATTTTCACTACTAAGATGTCATTTTTATATCTTTTTTGTGAAAAGTGTAGTGTCCACCTTACCTTTTTCAAAACCTTTTTCAATTAAGAAGTTTGAAAGCCTTTCATACCAAGCACTAAGAGCTTGTTTTAAACCATAAAGGGCTTTGGTAAGTTTAAAAACATGATTTGGAAATTTTGAATCCTCAAAACCCGGTGGTTGTTCCACATACACTTCTTCATTTACAAAACCATTTAAAAAGAAACTTTTTACATCCATTTGAAAAAGCTTGAAATCATGATAACATGCATATGCAAGCAACATCCTAATAGCTTCCATTCTAGCTACGGGTGCATAGGTTTCAACAAAATCTATTCCCTCTTCTTGAGTGTAACCTTGAGCAAATAGTCTAGCTTTGTTTCTCACTATGTTACCACTCTCATCTAGTTTATTCTTAAATACCCATTTAGTTCCTATAGTAGATTGATTACTAGGCCTTTCAACTAATGTCCATACATTACTCCTCTCAAATTGATTTAACTCATCTTGCATGGCCATAATCCAAAATTCATCTTTTAATGTTTCTTTAATATTCTTAGGCTCAATACATGAGATAAATACAACATGATTAAGCATTTTAAGAGAAGAGCGAGTAGTTACCCCCTTGGATGGATCACCCAAGATCTCACCACCTTTGACATAGTTGTACTCCCTTGGGTAGCTCGCTTCCTTTTCCTCAAGAGACGTGGCTTGCAATGCTTCTAGAGGTTGTTCTTGTGCTTTTTCTTCTTTATTTGGAATCTCATCCACCTTTGATGATTCTCCACCATCATTAGCTTCAATGATCCCTACATCATCATCATCACAAGAATCCTTCCTCGGAAGAAGGTTATCATCGAAAACAACATGTATAGATTCCTCTACAACTAAAGTTCTTTTGTTAAACACATGATAGGCTTTAGAGTTTAAAGAGTAACATAGAAAAATAGCTTCATCACTTTTTGCATCAAATTTACCTAAATTGTCTTTTTCATTATTTAAAACAAAACACTTGCAACCAAAAGGATGAAAATAGCTAATGTTAGGCTTTTTAGATTTTAAAATCTCATAAGGAGTTTTCTTTAAAATAGACCTAATCATTACTCGGTTTATAATATAGCAAGCGGTGTTAGTGGCTTCCGCCTAAAAATATTTAGGTAAATTGTTTTCACAAAGCATGGTTCAAGCCATTTCTTGTAAAGTCCTATTTTTCCTCTCAACTACCCCATTTTTTGAGGAGTTCGAGGTGCCGAAAATTTGTGGCTAATACCATTTTCATTTAAAAACTCTTCAAAACCTAGATTTTGAAACTCGGTTCCAAGATCACTTCTAATGTGAGAAATCTTAAGCTCAAGATCATTTTGAGTTATTTTTGAAAATGTGATGAAGTTTTCTAAAGCCTCATCCTTGGTGCTTAAAAAGAGAACCCAAGTATATCTAGAGTAATCATCACCAAGCACAAAAGCATATGATTTTCCACCCAAGCTAGTAGTCCTAATTGGCCCAAATAGATCCATATGAATTACTTGTAAACATCTACTAGTAGAGACATCATTAATGGATTTAAAGGATGATTTATGTTGTTTACCCTTAGAGCATGCATCACATATTTTATCATTTGAGAACTTAATCCCGGGTAAACCTCTAACTAGATTTAGGGAAACTAATTTTTCTAAAACACTAATGCTAGCATGTCCTAGTTCCTATGCCATAACCATGCATCATTTTCATTTTGTGCAACAAAACATGCATGTGATGTATGAATGTCATCTAGATGAACCATATATATGTTTCCTATGCGATGACCAATGAGCATTGTTTATTAGATTTAATGTCAACAATTTTACATTCATTTTTATCAAATAACACATTAAACCCTTTATCGCACAATTGACTAATGCTCAATAAATTATGCTTTAGACCATTGACATACAACACATTTTCAATGAGTATGGTAGAGTGATTATCTATGGAGCCAATACCTTCAATTTGGCCTTTGGAGTTGTCACCAAATGTTACTACTCCACCTTTTGGCTTTAAATCCATGAATCTACTCTTGTCTTCGGTCATGTGCCTCGAGCATCCACTATCAATGTACCATGAGTTTTGGCTTTGTGTTTTGTCCTTGTAGCAATTCTCCCCCTAGAAACAAAGAGATTAAGCTTTGATTTTTGGTACCCAAATCATTTTGGGTCCACGAGTGTTATCTTCTAAAAGCTTTGTTCACTTAGGAATCCAAGGTGACATGGCATCAACATTATTAGATTTGACAAGTTCCTTAGGAACCCACACACTTCTAATTCTTTTAGTTTTAGTATGCCTATAGGAGCCACTTTGTTTGTAGTTAAAGTTTTTTCTTTTAGGTTGGTTTGTTCTAGATGATTCATCTATTTCATTTTTCAAAGTACCAACATTCTTAAAAGACTTTTTGAGCTCATTGAGCTCATCTAACACCTTTTGTTGTTCAATGTTACATTGAGAAATAAGATTATTTATATCTACATTTTCATTTTGAAAGTATTCAAGTTCATCTTGTAGACCTAAAATCTTTTTTCTCAAATTCCAAGTTAGCTTGAGAAATTAAATCATTTTTAAAATGCAAATCTGAAATGACTTTTTTATTTTTCAAAACGGACTCCTTATACTTCTCAACTAATTCGTCATACACCTCTTGTAACTCATCATAAGCTTCAAGCAATTCATCATATGTAAAATCAAAAGTAGATGAGTTAGAGGTTACCATAGAAGAATCCTTCTCAAGAGCCATGAGGCAAAGATTAGCCACTTCTTGTTCCTCATCCTCGGATGACTCTTCATCACTCCAAGTAGCAAGCTTAGCTTTGAGCTTCTTCTTCTTCTCAAAGCCCTTCTTCTTGAGTTGAGGACACTCAGAACAGATGTGACCTGGTTTCTTGCACTCATAGCATATGATTGGATCCTTTTCTTCTTCTTCTTTGTTTTTGGTCTTGAAGTCCATATTTCTTTGAAATTTTTTACCTCGATTGGACCTCATAAACCGTGAGAATCTCTTGGCTATGATAGTCAATTCTTCAAGATCTTCCTCCTCACTAGAAGTGCTCTCCTCATGTAGAGAAGCTTTGAGAGCCACTCCTAGCTTCTTCTTTTTGTCTACCTCAAGCTTTCCCACTCTTCTTTCTTCTTTCTTCTTTTCATCTTCCCTTCCTTGCTTCATGATTTCATGAGTTAGGAGAGAACCAACTAGCTCATCAAGCTTTAGTGTCTTCAAGTTCTTTGCCTCGACGATAGCGGTTCTTTTCCCATCCCATGACTCGGGAAGAGAGTAGAGTAGCTTCTAAACTAGCTTGTCCTCCGGGATGATCTCTCCAAAACCTTTTAGCCCATTGAAGATGGTTGAAAAGCGATCAAACATCTTAGATATGGTTTCGTCAGGCTCCATCATGAAATTCTCATAACTAAGATTGAGAATTCCAATATTTGTTTCCTTCACATCGCTTGTCCCTTCATAGGTTGTCTCAAGTGTATCCCACACTTCTTTAGCACTTTTGATGGAAGAAACTTTGGAGTAGACATCCGGTCCAAAGGCACAAAATAGCATGTAAAGAGCCTTGTCGTTGATTTGAATCTTTTTTCGATCATCTTCACTCATTTCTATTTTTCTTTTTGGAACAAGTCTTCCTTCATCATTTCTCTTCATCGGAACGATGGGACCATCCTCTATAGCATCCAAAACAAGGTAATCACTAGACTTTATGAAGAGACGCATCCGGTTCTTCCAAAAAGGATAGTTGTCACCGTTGAGGAAAGGCAGTTTGGTGACTGATTGAGACTCGTACATGCTAGAGCCAGAGGTAAATGTCATGGCTTGCTTTTTTGATGATCACACTCTTCCTAGAATCTCCTCTTTCGGTTGTTAATCCTTCAAAGAGGTAGGCTCTGATACCAATTGTTGAGTGGATCAAGGGATTGATCAAAGCTAAGAGGGGGTGAATTGAGTTTTTAAAATTTTGTAGGAGAAGTGGTATGAATAAAAATGAAGAACAAGGCAATTATAGTGGTTCAAGTTCCAAATGAACTCTACATCCACTACCTTAGCTCCCACTAAGGATTTTCCAAAAATTCACTAATTGATCTTCCCTTTTTCTAGGCTTAGGAGGAAACATTTACAATACCGGTCAATTTTCTACCCAAAATTGACCAAACCCTCACTTGGTTACAAAGAAGAAATTGAAGGCAAGTAGGATATCTCACAATACAAATTTTCCCATTTGAATACAAGCACTCAACCCAAATTGAAAGACAAGATAAGAATTACACTCAATACAATTTGGGATTTTTACAAGAAAAAGAATTTTTGCACTTGAGCTTGGATTTTTTGTATAGATGTTTCTCTTGGATGCAATAGTTGTTGATGGTCTTCAAATGACTTGTTTTTATATCTTCTCCATTAGTTCTAGCCGTTTGGGTGGTTAGGGAATTGATTATAGCCGTTGGAACCCTCTCTTACCACCATAAATGCACTTCTACAGCCTACCGTATCGGTGCTCGAGGAGGCGTATCGATACTTGTCTCAAAAAAGAAAGAATCGTTGCACAAATACAAGAGATGTGTATCGATACGCATGTAGGCATATCGATATGGGTTAGGGAACCGTTTCAATACGGGTAAGACCGTATCGATACAATTTTTCCTACAAAGCTCACTGGAGGAATTTGTATCGATACGGGTAAGAGCGTATCGATACTCATTAACCACCTCTTTAAAAATTGGTAACCTACTAACTGACAATCAACGATCAAAATATTTAAGGCTTCGAATTGAAAAATTCCTTTTAAACCGTATCGATACGGATGAGACCATATCGGTACACCATTCAAACTCCGTGTGATTTTATAGAGAGAGCGTATCGATACAGATGCAATCTGTTTCGATACCCTATTTCGATACAGTATGGAGTTTATCGAAACATGTTTCTCTAATAGCCAAGTTTGTAAAAAAGGTATCGATACGGTAAGGGGCGTATCGATACGCATGAACGTTTTTGAGCAATTTGGCCTTAAAACACTTAGAAAATATTTTAGAGTTTGAGCTTTTCAAATTAGAGCAAAACCTTGTTGATTTGAAACCTTTTAGGGGACTTAAAATTTTATTTCAAGTTTTACAATTTAGTCCTTAAAACACTTTGTTATATCAAAATCAAACATAGGTTTTACACCTGACATAATAATAATGTATAGTAACCTACATACCCGTCTAGATCTACGAGTACTGTACTCCCCAACCAGTGCTGCTAGAACTCCCTGAACAATACTCAATCTACTGACCTGCAAAGATTAATAATTTCTATGAGCTTGAGAGCCTACTAATACAAAATACCAAAATGAATAATTATAAAGCATGCCAATATAATTAACAGAAAATAAACGAAGCATAACTTAATGTGCAGAATAATGAAATCATTCATATTTTAGTTGGACACAAACCTTTACATTCATAGCGTACCTAAATCGTTGACATAATCACATACTACCCGAATCGTAGGTACAATATCACAAAAGCCTGAATCGTAGGCTAAATCACAGAATGCCTTAATTGGAGGCATAATTGCAAAACATGCTATCATCAGTCGACCGAAACAGGATGTCGATACTAATGTTCTACGAATATATAACAGGATGTTGATGCTAGTGCACTACGACGAGACATAATTATCTAATAACGGGATGTCGGGGTAATGTACTACAACAAAATCGCAGGATGTATAAGCCAACATCGTTGTGTGGGCATTGAAACGAAACCTCGTGCGTACGTGTTGGAATATGCCCAAAGACCAATCATGAGATGGTTTTAAACGACATACTTATTTTATCTTGTTTATTAATATAAAGCCATTATTATTATTTCAGTCTTATTCTGTGTGTTTATAAATAAACTGAATTATAATAAAGTCCTTAGAATAGTATAGTTATTCTTAAAATGTTCTTAGTCGAGTATTATTGTGGGCAAGGATAACAATAATATATTAAGACTAATATGTAGTTGATTGATGACTGTAATACCCATATTTTGTTCGGGTATTCGTATATATATAATTCGATATAAATAAAACCAAATAAATATAATAAATAATAAAACCCAATGTTAAATAAATAAAAATGGTCCGAAGGTATCAAAATCCATTTATAATATCCATTGTCCCTTCTATATACATAAAGGCTGCAAAGCCCATCTTTTTAAATCAGCTTAAGACCCAAACAAACACAAAACTAGCCCAAAATTAGAATTCCCGCCCAAATCAGGTGTCGTATTTTTTCCCGCTCAGCAATGCCACGTGTCGAACCGAGACTAACCAATAAGCCCCTCACGCGGATTGATCCCCTCAGCTGGATCTAGCTCGCCTCATTGGTGTCGTCAATGATGTCACACTCCACTCAGATATAAATAGAGAGAGAAACAATTATTAGGCAATTATTACGCAATAATCAGCGCAATAATTAGAAAGAGGAGAGAGAAGAAGCTCGAAGGTCTTACATCATCGTTTGGAAGTCGAACCGCTCACCGAAGATTGTCGCTGGAGTTCATCCACTGTCATCAGAAGGTAAATCTCATTCTCTTCTTTCATTCTCATACGTCAAAACATAAAAAATAGATCTAAGCTCTAAAAAACTTTAAAACAATAACCTTAAAAGCCCTAAACCTAGATATAGGGAAGTCCAAGCCAGATTTGGAGCTTATCTGAGATTTGTGAGGTTGTGATTGGAATTTGAGAAGCTTTGGAGCTTCTAGCAGAGTCGAAGAGGTAGTTTTAGGGTTTAGTTTTTCGGGTAGATAGTTTAGGGTTGGGTGAAGGGGTCAATTCTGACGAATTAGGGACTAGATTAGGATTTAATCTTGAAAAGGGGGAAAATGAAGTTTAGGGTTTTGGTGTGGCGGCGGACGGTGGCTGAAAATCACTACAGCGGTGGAGCACGATGGCCAAAGTTGTTGGTTTGATCGCAGAAGATGATCGAAAAATACAGGTTGAACGGAGAAGATGACTGGAAAGTTTCTGGTCACCGGAGAAAGGTAGGAGATGACCGACGTCGCCTTTGGTGGACGAGAAACATGTCGAGTAGGAACATGTATCAATATAGTTTGGGTGTTAGAGTTGAATTGAAGAGTGAAAACGAAGAACAATAGATGAATTATGAGTGAAAAACGTGTTTTGATCCGAAAGAAATAAGAAATGAAGGGGATTTAGTGTTTTAGATCGATTAAAGTGCGAAAAATGGAAGAACAAAGGATGAATTTGTGATGAACTATGACTTTTAATCGAGGTGAGAGGAGGTTTTTCGAGTTTGAACTGTTCGTGTTGAGAGGATTTAGAGAGAGGGGAATGAGGAGAGAGAGAGTGATTCGGGAAAATGGCTGAGTTAACCTGGTAATGGTTCTTTTATGGGTGAGTCAATACATCACTGTTTTAGTGCCGGGTTGGGAAGAGGATCCACGCTCTTTTGAGCGGGTCCGAATACAGGTCTGCGATCCTATTGAGATTGGGTTGATGGTGTTTTGGGCCGAGTTCTAATGGGTTTGGGTTGTTTTTTAGGGAAATTAGATTTGGGCTCAAGAGTTTGTTCTTTCTTATAGATTAGTCACCATTCCCTTGTAAATAAGCTCTACATTTCAGAATTTAATTCAATTTGGTCCTGGAAGTTTAATTTCTCTATTTCAATTGTTTAATTAATTGTATTTGATGCATGTTTTTTAAATAATCATATAGTATGCGTGATTAGGGGAACTTAATACACTTAGTAAAATAGGATTAGAGCATTTTAAGACTAAGTCCACTAATTAAATCTAAACAAATTAATAGGAGAGGACATTGTAGTAAATGAATGAATGTTGAATAAGGCTTAAATATCCTAAGTTGATTAGTATCACATTGTAATGTGATGTTAGTCAATGGGATATCTATGTAAGAAATTCAATGTTTCATTTGAACATAGAAAATTAAAATCATATGTATTTAGTTTAATAAAATTGAAATAGGATTAAATAATTAGTATCATTAATGTTAGGAAAATTATTACTTTTGGGATAGATATAGGTAATGTCCAATCATTTGGGTAATACCATAAAAGCCCAAAAATTAATAATATTCATAGAATTTTAATTAATTAATTAATTAATTGAGCCCTAATTAGGTTTTACTTAAAAATGACAAGACCATAATTGTACATGCATTAAACCTTTTGTGTTGAGATACATTTTGAATATAAATTGAAGTGTCCTAATGTATTTGGACGTTTCACAACTTATATTCGTCCAAAATGTATTTTCTTGCAAAAGGGTATTCTCATTCGAAATGGAATCTATTTAATGATTAAAGATTAATTAAATTCATATTAATGTTTGAAATGCTAAAATGCCACGTGGAATTAATAAGGTACCGATAACGGGTGTTGTAGGGGTGCTAACCCTTCCTTACATGTAACCGACTCCCGAACCCAAATGTTAAAGAATAGAATCTCTTGTTCATTTTTATGGTATTCGTTCTACCAAAGGGTATCTCGATTTAACATGAAAAACACTATTTCAAGATTAAATTGGAAGCGGTAAAACCCCGATTTCAAAACCCTAATCGTTTGGCCATTTTTACATGCGGTTTTAAAAATGGTCGCGACAATGACAAAGTGTTGTAATTGACATGGAGATGTCAAAATCAATACATAAGTATGTGTTAGAGAAAGACATACTAGATTGATCCACTATGAGCATGTTTATTGGATTATTATGTGACAATCACAACATTGCTCATAGTAATAACTACATGTATGACCTTAGACTTGAGATCATCATTATTTCAGTATTATGAGTGACATATTTTGATACAATCAAATGTGTGTCGTAACTGACTACACTATAAAGACTGATATTGGATATGTTGCAATCTATGTAGTGGAATATGGTTGATCAAGATAGGATTTGTCCCTCTTACATAATAGGAGCAATATCATAGGCCACTTGATTGAGTGAGACTAGAAATGTATGGCCATGCTCGAATAAATTGATATGAGATATCATAGTTATTCGTTTATAATAGTCTACTCAAGATATCAACAAATATTAGATGGACTATACAAGTGTGACTATTCCATGACTTGTGCCCGATCTAGATATAAGGACAAAAGGATGTAATACATGAAAAGAGTTAATCACGAAAAAGGTTGTATCGAACCACGACTTCCTGTAACTTAGGTAGGATTGATGTATTGCTAGATGTCACTCATTTGCTTGTAATATTAGAATTGTTCTAGATATTACTACTAACGCTACATGAACCTACAAGGGTCACACCCTATGATTGAAACGAACAAATATCGACTAGACAGCATGCGTACAAACTTGTTGTGCACGAAATAAGTAAAAATCGAAATTATTATGATTATTGTAATTATAGATAATTTCTTTTATATATATTTTAATACTAGATGATTATTGTAATTATCAGATACTATATATATATATATATCCCTAAAGAAACCTGATTGAAGTAGAATCAGATTCTACATATTTAATTATATTCAGTTAAATATATTGTATATTTAAAGAATCTGAATTTAATTAGAATTAGAGTTTTGAATGCTATATAAAGGCATAAGGTCTAGTAGCCAAAGTATGCTCTTGAGAAAAACCTCTCTAACAATTAGAGAAGAGAAAATATTGTTCGTTTTGTTCAGGTGGATTGCGTATAGGTCGAAACGCTATTGTGGCAACTTGGATTCGATATTGTGCTAGAAGAATTGGATTCTCCTAACTCCCTGCGGTTTTCCAAATTTAATTAAGGTAACTTTTTATCCTTTTTCACCTCGGATTCGTTCCTCGTACATGGATCACTGGTGGAATACGCCAGATAATTTTTCTATTGCACCATGGGGTGTACCGGTGTTTTCTAACAGTACGTATGTCATACATTCAAATACTAGAATATCGAATAACATAACTATACACTCAGAACTAATCAGAAATGCAGAACTTACCGAAATGTCTATATGTCGAAACTCTGAATCTGGAGACTTACCAAGTATATCGTACCGGGTTCTAGAATCACAAAAGTGACCAAATCTCAGGTGAAAACTTCTCGAGTCAAACCATGGCTATCAAGCCTTACAAAGGATCATAAGATCCTCAAAATGACAAATAAATAAAGTATGAGCTTTACTCGCTCTCGAGGTACACTCATAAGCTAAAAGGAACCGAAAACACATTCCAAAGACATTAGAAATGGGTTTTACAAAGGTAATTTAGAAACATATCTTTACAAGAGTAATTTGATAATTTGACAGATCGAGGGCAATTTAGTCTTTTACCCCACAAGGGTATTTTGGTCATTTACAAGTAAAAATGGCATTTGGTCTTTCTTTACACAAATATGAAGGTCTCGATTTTAAAAAGAAAACAATCCTATTCAAAGGTTCAAATGTCAAAATGAATTATTCTAATTGTTTCGGAAATCTTCGGTTGGTTCGAACGTCCTAAGGATCAAAATGAATCCCCATATGGGTATCGAATCCAAATTTTGAGTCGAGATCGTTAAGGTTTAGTAGAGAGATAATTTTAGTACAAGGTACAACCGTGGTGATGACTTGTTAGTCAAGGTGTGTCTATTTAAACGAAGAAAGATATTTGTTTTCAAACTTTGAGTTGAGATCGTTAAGGTTTAATAGAGAGATCAGAGTAGCGCTGGGAAAGTTATTTCAGAGTTAGAAGACGATGAAGCTTCAAAGTTCGTATTTGTTCAGTAGAGGTAAAATTTTGAGGACGAAATTTTTTGTGAGGAGGAGAGAATTATAACGACCCAAATTTTCAAATTCGAACTTTATTTAAATTAGAACTAAAATCTTTAATAAATTTCTAATTTATTTGGATTAGTCTATGGTGTTACACAATGACCAAAGTGAAAGCGTTCTAAAAGTTCAGTATCTACCAATATAATTTATCCTTTATTTATTAATTAATTTGATTTTTTTGTGAGAGATTTTTTTTTTGACAATGACAACTGAATATTATTAAGAAAATTATGGAAGATATTACAAATACAACGCATCTAGAAGAGAGAATAATAGGGACTAGTCCACTAAAATGTCATGCAACCCAAAAGTGCAAAGAAAAGTAAATACTTCCATAGAGATTAGCATATCATCAAAATCCATAAGCCTTCCTGAATTTCCTTGTCTCTATTCAAACGAGACGTTTTATGGGGTGAAAAGGGGTGGTGAACGAACCAAACTATCAGGCAGATTGCTTCGCTACCCAGGTTTGATTAAATCAGCAAACAACCATCAACCGAGTGGGGATCTATTTTTCTATGACCACCGATAAAATAAAAATCAGAAACTATTGTTGTGAAGATCTTTGTATGAGCACCAAACGGCCGCTGAAGTATGTTGAAATCATGCCAAAATGACAAATGAAACGAACCACAAAAAATAAATAAAAAGCGTATCAAAAAAATAGAAAAAATATGTGTCACAAAGACAAAAAATTTATTAAAACATAAAAAACAAGAAAATAACGAATTTTGATAGTCGACAATTAATACTAAAATTGTTCGCAGACCATTAGTCAAGATAGCAAATAAAAAAAAAGAAAAGCAAGATTAGTTGTAGTGATGGCTCCAAAGAAAAGTTTAGAAACTAGGGTTGCGGCGCTTTGAGATAATTTGAATACTTCTAATAAATAATAATTAATAACTAATAAACCCTACCTACACTTTATTCGATGTTCCAACCGACAATGTACACAAAATTATTGCTTTTTAAAATTAAAAAAAAATCAATTTGTCCAATCCAGCCTTTTAATTTCCGAGAGATATCTTAGATGATATTAAAAATGACAGTAACATAGATTTACTGATTAATGCATATATTGTTTTATTCTGTACAAATTTAAATTTCGATGTAAAAATACATTGCTTTTTTATTTAATTAAAAAATAATCGTAACAATATATAAAATATTAGATGTAATGATAAAATATATTTGTATTTATTAAGAAATAATTTAAGTGTAAATATTGAAGACAATATTATTGTAAAAAACAACTACGTATCTATACAAAGTTATATAAAAGACATAATCATATATAAAAAAAGTAACAGTCACAGGAAATAAACACTTTCAACGAATTTTGTAAGATTTATTAATATGTTTGATTAGAGGTGGCAAACGGGTCAATCGGTTTGGGTTCGGTTCGGGTTATTTCGGTTTCGGTTATTTCAGGTCTGATATTTTCGGTTCAGATTCGGTTTCGGTTTCTGTTCGGTTTTGGTTCGGTTTTAGTTTGGGTCTATTTTGTTTCGGGTCATTTCGGGTCGGTTGATTTCGGTTCGGTTATTTTCGGTTCGGTTAATTTCAGTTCGGTTGATTTCGGTTCGGTTATTTTCGGTTCAATGAGAGATCATTCGTTTTTAATCAAATTTTTAGGTTGGTCAGATTCTTACACCCTATATATGACTTTATAAAGTCAATATATTTGACATTTTAGTGATTTGTGCGGCTGTTCCTATTTTATCTTTCTTTATTTCTATTAACCGGGTCCATTCGGTTCGGGTCTATTCGGTTCGGGTCCATTCGGTTCGGGTCTATTCGGTTCGGGTCCATTCGGTTCAACTAAATTTGGTTCAGTTTCGGTTCGGTTTATTTCGGGTTTCGGATCAAATTTCGAATCAATTTCGGGTTGATTTTCGGTTTCGGTTCGGGTAATTTAGTTCGGGTTTCGATTCTCGGGTCAAGTTTGCCAGGTCTATGTTTGATAATTTAAAATTAAAACAAACATTAGAATATTTTAGAAAAAAGAAAAAATGACGTAATTATCACGTAATTGGAAACATTTTTAATATTTTTAATTATATTATCTTTTAAAATTTAGATTCAAATAATATAATTATAGCACATATTTAATTTTAGGGTAAAGTACACCATTGATCACTGAACTTTTAAGGCGCGTTCATTTTGGTCACCAAACTTTTAAAATTTTCATTGAGGTAATCCAACTTTTAGTTTGATTTCATTTTGTCACCCTCGTTACCTTCTGTCAAAAAAATACTGACATGGCCGTTAATTCTTTTTCAATAAAATAATATACTCTATGGATCCTACTACAAATTAAATTATTTTTTATTTTCTCTTTCTTCTTCTTCTCCAAATCTCTACAACAACATACACTAATACCATAACCACTTTTCCACAGTGATAACATACGGCCAACAATAGTTTACATAGTAGACCTCAAATTCATCTACTTAACCTCTATGTTCCATTATCTAAAAGACAAAGCTTGCTAAATGCAAAGTAAATAAAGGAACTCCAGAATATCTAGCAAGACAATATTTCATGTGCAAAATATAACTCTAACAAATAGTTTTCCTCATGAGATGATATTTTTCTCTTCAATGCTCTGACCAAATCTCAATTCTCTAAAAGAAAGCTCTCGGATGCATCCCATATCAAAATAAATTTTCAGCCTTGCTCATCACCATCAACACCCCCTTCCCCTTCCCTTAACGAAATCTCAAATCTTTTTTTTTTCAAATATCCAAGTCTATATGATAAAGTATACCAAATGAAGTCATCATAGAAGACAAAAATTAAACAAAAAACCTTTTATTTCTTATATGACATGGAGTTCCGATATTAATTAAAATTACCCCAACTAAAAAAAAACACACCATGCATGAAAATGAAGATATACAAGACATTTATATTGAAGATAATGCCCAGCAGATGCCATGCTGCAACTGTATGAAAAGAAAATAACAAGGACATCAATAAAATGAACACATGTATACTATATGTGATGGTGAACAAAAAAGGATACAAAAACTGAAATGAAAGCTGCCATTAAAACTGCAAAGGATACAAAGTTAAAAAAGAAAACAAAGGGAAAGAGGAAGGCAACTAAGAGAGCAAAGAAGAGAAAAGAGATGATCGATGGAGCCAAGAGGTCGTTCTTGGAGCAACAAACGCAGGAACATAAAACTTCCAGAAAAAAGCAGAAAACCAATCTCAAAACTGAAATGCCAAAAAATTTGCAGCGATTTGTTCGTCAAAAGTTGATTATCTTTGATCCATTTTAAAAGGTTAACTGTTCTCGTCTTTCTCACAATTTTGAGCTTATTTGACCCAAAAAAGCATTTGAACCAAGTAGAGGTGACACCATGAATGTGTATTCTCACCTCACTAGTCTATACATATAGAAATGGAAGTTAGATTTTGTAAATTATTGGTTCAATGGCTTATTTTTGTTGTGTTTAGTATGCAACTTATATTTTGTAGAATGAAGACTAGAAAATTGGTTTTACCTTAAAAAAAATATAAAAAAAAGTTGCAGAGGATTAGAGAAGAAGAGGAAGAAAGAGAAGGTGCAAATGGTTTAATCTTTAGTGGGACCCACAAAGTATATTATTTTATTAAAAAAACTAATGGCCACATCAGCGGTTTTTGACGGAAGGTAGCGAGGGTGACCAAAATAAAAGCGGATTAAAAGTTTGATGTCCTTAATGAAAATTTTAAAAGTTCGGTGACTAAAATAAGCGTTCCTTAAAAGTTCAGTGACCACTGGTGTACTTTACAATTAATTTTAAATAAACATAAAAACTATAATTTAATTTAACACTTAACCTTTTTTTTATCTAATTCTTCAACATTTAATTTATTGAGTTTATAAAGAAAATAAGAATATTAAAAAATTTATGTCATAATGTTAGCTCTACCGATGATGTAGACAATTCTAATAATAAAATCGGATATAACAGTGATATAACAATTAATGATGAGGTGTGTTTATATATGGGATCAAAATCAGCAATAACGAGTTAGTTTTTTAAGGGTAAAATACAAAAAAAATGTCTTAACGTTTGCATGTTTCGTCATTCAGCCCTTTATTTTTTTTGTTCAAATATGTCTCCAACGTTTTAATTTGATTCAAATATGCCCTTGTCGAACTTGTCATGTATCGTCATCAAATTCAGCCACATGTCAGCATCATAGTCGGCCACGTGTCAGCAAAAAGAAGGGTATAATAATTTTTTTTTTTAAATCTGACGTAGCATCAACAGATCTCAACATGTGGCAAGTCCAATTAGCATCAGCCGCTGACCGTCAGTTGACTGACAGTTTCTATCTAACGGAGGTATATTTGGACCAAATTAAAACGTTGGGGGCATATTTGGACCAAAAAATGATAGAGGGCCAAATGACAAAACATGTAAATGATGGGGGCATCTTTTGTCATTTTTCCTTTTTTAAGATATTAAGTTAAAATATAGGCATAAAGTTAAAAGTAATCCCGAACGATTGATCTTTTGGTCATTTTAGCCCATATTCATTTTTTTGTGCAAACAACCACCTAATATTTTATTTCAAATTTCACACTCGTTAGATGAAAATCATTAGTCAACTAACGGTCAATGCTTGAGGCTGACGTGACATGTCTGCATGGCATGAGAAGATGACGTGACGATACCACGTGGCACTTTGTTGATGTGACATTTTTAAAAATATTTTAAAATATTTTTAACCAATCGAATGATGTCATGTGGCACTTTGATGGTATGGTATCATCTGATTGGTTAAATATATATATATATATATATATATATATATATATATATATATATATATATATATATGTATATTGAAAAATAGCTTTAAATTTTCCAGATTTCACAAAAAAGACCTCAAATTTCGAAACCCCTAACTCCCCAAACCCAAATTTCAATTTGAGTTGATTTTGCCGCCAATTATCCCACCATCTCGTCGCTAGAAGTCGACCGACGCCGTACGAAAAGCTTGACAAAGGCGAAATCGTCAAATGATTCATTTGAACGATTCACGACGAACGACAGTAGGAAAGACGAAAAATGGTGTGTGGGTCGCTCGGCATGGGGAGGACGCTATATTTCGTCACAAATAGTGTGGCCAACGCCGACATGAGTGACTAAATTTGGGGGTTTAGGGTTTGGGGAACTATTTTGAAATATTTAAATATTTTAAGATATTTTTTTAAAATATATAAAATAATTATTTTTAAAAAAATATGTTTAACTAATCAGATGATGCCACGTGGCATCCTTAAATTGGTTAAAAATATTTTAAAATAATTTTTTAAAAATAATTTTTTTATTTTTTTTAAATGTCACGTCAGCAAAGTGCCATGTGGCATTGCCATGTCAACAAAGTGCCATGTGGCATCGCCACATAATCTCTCCATGTCATGCAGATAGGCCACTTCAGCCTCATGCGTTGACCGTTAGTTGACTAATGATTTCCGTTAAACGAGGGTGAAATTTGAACGAAAATGAAACGTTAGGGTGATTGTTTGCACCAAATATAGAATAGAGCTAAAGTGACTAAAAGGTCAAATATTAGGGGACTACTTTTGAACTTTTGCCTAAAATATATAATATAATAAGGATTAAATATTTTAAAATCATTAAAATTTATGATATAAAAAATAGTAAGTATAAATTATAAAAAGAGTAAAAGGGATAATTTAGTAAAATATCAACATTAAAATTAAAATGTTTCCAGGAGTTGCAGATTATTCTTGAAAATTTAATATTTTGCAAATTGATCCCGAAAATCAATTTTCAAATTTTAACAGTTTTAATCGAAACGGTCTAAACTTCTAGTCCGGTTTTTAGGTCGTGACATAATCAATTCTGTATTGATTTT
Organism: Hibiscus tridactylites; assembly: GCA_958450335.1. NCBI lineage: Eukaryota > Viridiplantae > Streptophyta > Magnoliopsida > Malvales > Malvaceae > Hibiscus > Hibiscus tridactylites. The sequence goes on along the minus strand of OY288287.1, from coordinate 51,945,371 downwards.
GATCATATCAATCTGTTTATACTGTTCTAATAATAAGTTGGAAGTTGGAACATCAAACTCATCCCGCAAATTTCAACTTTGTACTGGTTCCTTCCGCTGAATGCTGCTGGTACACTCTGAAACAATGTACACCGGTTAGGTTAAAATGTTTAAGGGTAAACGACAGGAGTGATCACCAAACTATTTATAATTTTTTTATTTTTGGTCAATAAACTTTTTTTTTTGTGTGACAAAAACGATCCCACATGACGTTTTTTAATTGTTTTATTTGATCAATACAATGGTGACACGTGACATCATCGTATTAATCAACTAAAATCAAAGAGAAAAACCTTAATCACAGGGAGGGGAATCAAACCCCCAACCTTTCGCATAATTGTCCAATAAGCAATACCTAACTACTAAGTTAAGCTTAATCTTTGTTAAAGTTTCACTAAAACTTTTATTTAACTTATATTGTGTTACAACCTCAAAATTATATTAAAATGCAAATGAACTTGAAAACTGTCCATAATAGGTTACATATTTAACCATAAACATAAAAATACAATTCAAATATTTTTAACCAAACTAATATTTAACTTAAATTGTTATTAAAATTAAAAATCAAATTAGAATTATTTTCTCACTTCATTTAGAAATAAAAATAAACTAATTGAATAACTATTTATTTTTTATAAGATTAAGATTAAATCATTATAAAAATTAAATTTATAATATTATTTAGTATAGAATGTAAATGTTAAATTATTTAAAATTTCAGAATATTTAATTTTAGAGTGATTTAATGTTATTTTTTAGAGAATAAATGTTATTGGATCATTTTTAATGGCCAGCGACCAAAATAAAAACGTAATGTTAGTGACGTTTTTACCATAAAATAATAATTTGGTAACCAAAATAAAAAAAGGCATGAATATTTTGGTGACCAAAATAGAAAAAAAAACATGAATAGTTTGGTGATCACTCGCGTAGTTTAACCAAAGTTTAAATTATCATTTAGGTCATGTTTGGTAAATAGAGATTATAACAACTAATTGAGTGAAACCTCTCAATTTGAAAAGAAAATTAGGAGCCTTTTGAGCTAGAAGATATGATGTAAGAATTCTAAATTTGTCCTTGACAACTACAAAAAATTCTCTAAATAACATCAATTTGAATAACTAATAAAATTAAAATATTATTTCATAAATAAGAAATTAATATATAAATTAATAGAAAAAATTAATATATACATCTTAATTTAATAATTATTAAAATTATATTAAAAAATAATTTCATAAATAAAAAATTTATATCTGCATCCTTCAAGTATGCTTATTAATGATATTAAAAAATATTTTTTATAATCTAATTAGTATTAATAGATACAAAATATTGATAGACTAATAAATTATTCAAACAAGTATTGAATATAATCATGTCATCATATATCATTTTGCTAGTCAAATCATCTAATGCTATCAATTATCAACTATCAACTAATGTAATCCTCTATCAGCTAATTGTCAAACATGACCTTAGACATTTTTTTAGTATAAATCATGTGCGGAATTCATGACTTTCTTTTTTAATAATATAAAGTTTTGATTGTATTTATAAAATATAGATAAATATTTAAGGATTTATATCTCATATACGGACGTTTGAAATTGAAAGTTTCCACAAACGCCTTAGTTTAGGGTTTAGGGTCTTAATTGATGGTGTAGGGGTTTAGAATTTAGAGATAATGGTTAAAATTTAGGGTTTAAGGTTATAATTTAGGGTTTATAAGTTAAAACCTAAATCATAACCATATTACCCTAAAAACAAAATCTCAACCTCTAAACCTTAAATTCTAACCACCATCCCTAAATTTTAAACCCCTACAACTAAGCTCTAAACCATACACCCTTAACTAAGACCATAAACCCTAAAACTAAGACGCTTATAAAAATTTTCAATTTCCACTAGTGTATATGATAATAATCTAATATTTAATATTTAATCTTATTTATTTGAATTTCTAAATATGTTTTTTTTACATTGTAATATTTTTAAATTTAAAATGATAAAGTAAAACAAATCGATATTAATACGAAGCAATTTTCGATAAAAAAAAATAGTATGTATACCGGCACCATAAATGACTTAAATTTATTTCCTTAAAAGCTGTATGTGAATACACAAAAGAAAAGGTAAGTAGCGCCTTTTCTTTCTTCTCTTCCAAAGTGTTGTTATCTTAATCTGTGAATGCTCTCCAACAACTCTAATTCTCCTTTTCTTTTTCAATCTGAATTTCATCAACTTTCTTAAAGTTCCAATCACCCGGAAACACAAATTCAGTTTTTTTTTTTGAAAAGCTTCAACTATTCATGCATACAACTATCAGCCATGGAAATCCCAGCTTGGTTACAATCTTTTAACATCTGAAATACCCTTTGCACCATTGCAAATCAAAGCAATTCCCTTGTTTTCATTGACCCTTTTTGTTGTAGAGCGACAAAAAGAAAACAATGAAACCGAATCGTTACACAATCAGCTTGTCCTTGTTGTTATGGGCAATTCTGTTGGTGAGTGTGGACTCAGATCTAGCTTCTGACAGGGCAGCCATGGTGGCTCTTCGAGCTGCTGTTCGTGGACGATTACTTTTATGGAATATTTCCAGCAATCCATGTACTTGGACTGGTGTCAACTGCTCTTCCAACAGAGTGGTCGAGTTAAGATTCCCGGGAATGGGACTTTTAGGTCAGCTTCCTATTGGTATTGGCAACTTAACCCAGCTTCATACTCTTTCTCTTCGTTTCAATGCTCTTTCTGGATCAATCCCACCTGATTTTGCCAAGCTTACTGCCCTTCGAAACCTTTACTTACAAGGGAATCGATTCTCCGGTGAGATTCCGGCTGTCTTGTTCTCTTTGCAGAACCTCATAGGGCTTAATCTTGCCAGCAATAATTTCAGTGGTCCCATCCCTGCCAGTGTTAACAATTTGACTAGATTGGGTACTTTGTTTTTGGAGAACAATCACTTATCTGGGTCAATTCCGGATATAAATTTGCCTTCACTTGTGCAATTCAATGTTTCCTTTAATCAGTTAAATGGTTCAATTCCAAGAGGTTTATCAAATAAGCCTCAAAGTGCTTTTCTGGGGAATTCTCTATGTGGGAGTCCTTTGGTCTCTTGTAATGGTACTACTGAAAGTAGTGGCAATAAATTGTCTGGTGGAGCAATTGCCGGCATTGTCATTGGTTGTTTGCTTGGTGTTTTGTTGATTTTGATTTTACTGATATGTTTATGTAGAAGAAAGAGTGGTAAAAAAATGCAGGAAACTCAGGAAAGGGATGTTGCCCCTGCAAACCAGGCAGTGGTTCAAGTTTCTGGAGAGAGTGATAGTAGAAGTAGTGAGTTGTCTCGGGCAGTCAAAAATGATGCTAAGAGTAGTGGGACTAAGAATCTGGTGTTTTTCGGGAAGGCGTCGAGGGTGTTCGACCTGGAGGATTTGTTGAGGGCATCTGCTGAGGTATTGGGGAAGGGAACATTTGGGACGGCATACAAGGCCACCTTGGAGACGGGGGTGGTTGTTGCTGTGAAGAGGTTAAAGGATGTGATGGTATCGGAGAAGGAATTCAAGGAGAAGATGGATGTAGTTGGCGCCATGGACCACCAGAATTTGGTCCCATTAAGGGCCTATTACTTTAGTGCCGATGAGAAACTTCTAGTTTTCGACTACATGCCTATAGGAAGCTTGTCTTCACTTTTACATGGTGAGTATTTCTTTTTGCATTGTGTTTCTTGCTTCTATGATGCTGTTATCATTGCTGTTCTTCGTTTTGATTGGAATGAATTTAGCAATCCTGCTCGTTTGTAAATATCAATTTGTGCCGGGGTCAACATTCCCCTTTGGAATTTCCATTAGCTACGTCTTGTAGATGAATTTGCACTATCATTAGCATTTAGCAATGATCATAACATAATTGGTACAATAGACTTCTATGGAATTCCTTTATATCTCACTGCGTTTTCTGAATCAGGCATTGAGTTCGTTAGGATTTGGATAGTCGTAACTTTAAGTTTGATAAATAAAGGAGTGCAGTTGCTCATCTACTTGTTATATGTTATATAAATGATTTAACGAAAATCCGATGAGAGTTCCCTAATGTACCGTTTTGTTTATCATCGTTTGCTGTGCGTTTATTAACTAGGAGAAAAACCAAAAATCTACTGCTTTTTAAGTTTTTTTATCTTATGGAACTATTATACGGCATATTATTCAGGTAATAGAGGAGCTGGTAGGACTCCGTTGAATTGGGGTACAAGGTCCAGCATTGCCCTCGGAGCTGCCAAAGGCATTGCGTACCTCCATTCCAAGGGCCCCGAAATCTCCCATGGAAACGTCAAATCCTCAAATATCCTACTTACAACATCTTATGAAGCTCGAGTATCTGATTTTGGTCTTGCTCAACTTGCTGGCCCTACATCGACTCCCAACCGTGTTGATGGCTATCGTGCTCCAGAAGTGACAGATGCTCGTAAAGTTTCACAAATGGCTGATGTCTACAGCTTCGGTATATTGCTTTTGGAATTGCTTACCGGAAAGGCACCAACACATGCTTTATTGAATGAGGAAGGCATAGACCTTCCAAGATGGGTCCAGTCCATAGTTCAAGAGGAGTGGACGGCCGAGGTGTTCGACCCTGAACTTCTGAGATACCAGAATGTTGAGGAGGATATGGTCCAGCTCTTACAGCTTGCCATTAATTGCACTGCACAATACCCTGATAAGCGTCCTTCAATGGCTGAGGTGACAAACCAAATCGAGGAGCTGTGTCACTCTAGCTCAGAGAAAGAGACTGGTTAAACCCGCGATGCATATGATGGATCTTCCCAACAGGCTTCCTCAGCACATACAGGTGCTCCACCATCTTTCAGAAAAAGGAAAGAAAAAAACCAACAATCTTTTTTTTCTTTCGCCCGGTTTCATTAGACATAGCCATTCTTGGGTTGAGAACAATTACATTTTTCATTTTTTTTTCTCCCTACATAGCAACATTCTTCATATTTGCTTGTAATTTTTACCTGATTGTGTGAAGTGTGAATAAGTTTGGATACCTTATGGCTTGAATGAATGATTATGCATTTTCAACATCGATCCAAGGAAGGATTCGGCTTGAGAAATGAGAATATGTTGATCGATCATAGCTGGTACAGCTAAGATTGTTTTAATGCATCATAGGGAGTCAGACAATCCAATCTCAATGCCTTTTCCTTTTTTTCTTTTTCTTTTTTTGCCTTACCATTTGTTCAAACTGAGTTGTAAATAAGTTGCTTTTGTTTCAAGCTTGATTTCTTCAAACTGAATTGTTAGTTTGATTAACTCAAATCTTTTTTTCCCCGAACCAAACTCAACAATTCAGTTTGAGCAAATCAAGCTTGAGTTAATCAAATCTTTTTTTTATATATACGTGCAAGCTATTTTCAAAGGAAAATTTCGAATTGTCAAACATTGTTTGAGCTTGATTAACCTCAAGCTATTAAGCAATTTAAATTCGAGTATCTTAAAATCCGATTTAATTAGCGCACCCGTCTAATAAAGTTTTTTTTTAATAGTTAATAAGAAAATCTTAATTCTCAATAATCAAGTTTATTTTTATTGAGTAAACAAGTTATATCGAACAAACTTAAGCAATTTTATTTTATTTTTATCTCTAATTACTCTATAATAAAATATATTCGAATGTAAAGTATTTATTCGGGTTTGAATTCGAATATTATAAATTGAGATTAATGGAGCAAAGTCCGACTTTAAAGATCATGCTAACCATATTCCTTTATGATAATTACAAATAAAAGTAGTAGTATCTTTTTTCTCAAAATTGTAATAGAATTAATGAGTATATATACGGAGTAGATGGACATTATTTTATACAGTTGCCGAATTTGTGTAGATATTAATTAATTTTAAGGATTTAATGGGTACAGTTCGGCATATTATTTCTTTATTAATTTGAAAATATGTTTTATTTTGATATAACAATAAGAGTGGCTGGGCATTAAAGATCTTCATTTTGAGAGTGCCAAGCATGTCTTTTGCAAGTTTTGATAAAAAAAAGCATGTCTTTTGCAAGTGCTTAATATCATTTATAAGCTGTGACCAGAAAATATACTTTATAAGCCAATAAACAATCTTTTAAGTTAACTCATCTCTTGTTATTCTAGTGATAAATGATGATGTAATTCATCCAGATGACTCGAATCCGAGTATTAGTTCTACACGGTGTGTATGCCTTATTAAAAAAATTAAAAAAGTTGAACAGATGTTACTCTTGTATCACACTAGCACATTTAAAAAAAATCTTTTAAGTCAAAATTATTTATTTATCCATTGTTATTAATATTAATAATAACTAATTAATAATTTAATTACAATAATTCGGAGTCGGTCTTTTAAATTATTGAATTAGATTCTTTTGTGAATAGGATAAAGTTGGGTTGCTACTTGCATTTTTAATTTATTTTACTTAATTTTTTTTATCTGAATTAACATGACATTTTTTTATAAATTCTAAATCCAATCTTAATCCTACCTAGAGGGGAGGGAAAGGGGAGACTCTAGGAGAAGGAAGAGGTGTTTCTAGTGGGTCTAGAACCTATGACCTAAAGGAATACTATGAAACAAATATGAGCAGCTTAGCCAACCGGCCACATGCACTTGCTCATTAACATGCCACTTAATGAATCTACATCACTTTCTAAAATATTAACTTTGATTAGAAACAAAATCTTATTAAATCGTTATTATCATACCATTATTTTGTATCCATTCTCATTGATAAATCGTTTCATGAATTCTTCACAATATTTCATTTATGGCTCTACTCAATTAAATGAATCTGTATCACTCTTTTCCATATCATTTCTGAATTAACATGAATTTTTCTTAATATTTTTTGAATCTTGAAACGATACTGAATTGTATTGAAACAAAAGAGAGTACAACCTTAACAATGCATCCAATCAAAGAGAAAATTTTAGGACTATGTGCAAAATCATTTTAATTCTTCAACCACTGGATGGACGACGAAGGCTTCAACAACATGCTAATTTCTTCTATCAACAATCGGAGGGGAACCGGAATCAGGAGTATTCTTAAGGGTTCCAAAGTTGCCATTAAAGACAGGTTAACAAAGAAAAGGAGGGAGAACCTTAAGGTGCTAATTGTTGAAACTAAGTAAAGGATTAGCACTCTGGAGAATCAGATTCAAAACAATGTCAATAGCAGGCAAGCCTAGAATGAAATGAAGTCGCTAAGAGTAAAGCTGTGGGATCTTCTTAGAAAAAAGAAAAGGGAATGGCGTCAAAAATCGAGAGTCAAATAGATTGTTGAGAGAGATAAGAACACGATGTTTTTTCATTTGGTGGCCTCATAGAAGATGATCTAATTGGATTCATAAACTTCAAATTGATGGTCAAATGGTTGAGGACCCTGCACGCATTTGATTTGCAGTGGAAGAACTGTAGAACTAATGTTTTGATATAATAATTGAAAAATGTTTTGGACTAATTTGAAAAAAATTTAAAACTTGTCTTTAAGTCCAAACAACTTGAAATTATGTTTGATATATTTTAAAAGGTTTTTGGCAAAGATTTTTTATGTTTTAAACAGCCAAACTTGAATTTTCAACGTCCCAGTATCGATACGGTTGCACCCGTACCGATACCATTTTGCCTTAGTTTGGCCACTGTCAAAACCCGTATCGATACGAGGGTTTAGGGTATCGATACGGACCGGGATCGTTTCGATACGCCAGGTAAGCGTACCGATCCCTGTTCAACTACCCCAACGGCTATTTCCCAACGGCTATTCAAATATGGACCCGTACCGATACGCCCTCAAGCGTATCGATACGCCTATGCTGGCAAGAGCCCAACGACTATTTCCTCAAGAAGGCTGTATCGATACCGTTCCACGTGTATCGATACCGGTAGCTGCAGAACAACATTTATGAAGGGAAATAAAGTCCTCAACGGCTCCAATTCATCCCCAACGGCTAGTAACGGCTACAAACTCAATTGGGAGTATAAAAGGGACCTCCAAGCATCAAGAGAAGACTAATGCTTCAATTGTCAATCAACAAATGATCAAGAAATTGTCTTAGTGCTTAAAGTGTCATTTCTTGTATAGACAAACACTAGTGAGCCAAAATTGTCAAATTTGCTCAAGTGTTTTAGGTTTTGGGTGAGTGCTTCATTGTGCAAACAAACACCTATTAGAGGGTTTAAGTTTGCTTTCATTATCTCTTTGTAAAAGAGGGTTTTGATCAAGGCTTTGGGTAGAAGCTTGATCGGTTGTAAGGGTTTCCTCCTAATCCTAGAAAAGGGGACGAATCAATTAGTGGATTGATTGAGAAATCCTTAGTGGGAAGCTAAGGTAGTGGATGTAGGTGCTTGTTAGAAGGCCGAACCACTATAAATCATTGTGTCTTTAATCTTTCTAGCTTCCACAACCCTTCCACCCAAATATCCACCTCTCCACCACTTGGTGAGCTAAATTGGTTGATCGAATCGAGCTCCACACAACTCAACAATTGGTATCAGAGCTTGGCTCAATCGAAGAGGATTAACATCCTATTGAGAAGATCCGGCAAGCTCGATCACTATTTCATCAACCGGCTCAAATGGCGCAATCCATCGACAAACCGCCTTTCTTCGACGAAGACCACTATGCCCATTGGAAGACAAAGATGAAGTTCTTCATCAAATCAAAAGATTACAAGCTATGGGATGTAGTTGAAGATGGCCCGTTCGTGCCTAAAAGAAATAAAGCGGAGTGGAGTGCCGACGATCGCAAGAAGATGGAGCTAAATTGCAAAGCCTTGCACATTTTATTTTGTGCATTTGGTCCATCCATCTATGAGAAGATGTCTTCTTGTGAGAGTGCCAAGGAGGTATGGGACAAGCTTGAAGTCACATACGAGGGGACAAATGAAGTCAAGAAGACCAAGATTGGGCTCCTAACCTTGGAGTATGAGAACTTCAAAATGGATCCGGAAGAGAACATCGAGAAGATGTTTGATAGGTTCTCCACCATCACCAATGGTCTTAAAGGTTTTGGAGAAGCCATCCCGGAAGAAAAGCTTGTTCGAAAGCTCATCTACTCACTTCCCGAGTCTTGGGACTCAAAGAGGACCGCCATCATCGAAGCCAAAAATTTGAAGACTTTGAAGCTTGATGAACTCATGGGGTCTCTCCTTACTCATCAAATTATGAAGAAGAACAAAGAGGATGAGAAGAAGAGGGAAGAAACTAGAGCTATGGGAGAGAAGAAAATCAAAGGGCTTGGCATCAATGCAAGTGCCATGGCTCTCAAATCCTCCACTTGCCATCATGTCTACACAAGTGAAGAGGAGGATGAAGATGAAGAGATAGTTCATCTCTTCAAGAAGTGTGCCCCGTTCATGAAGAAAGCCTTGAGAGAGCTTGAACGAGAACCTAAAAGAAAGGAGAGGGCAAGCACTTCAAGCCATAAGAAGAAGGCACATGTGGCTACTTGGAGTGATGAGGACTCCACCGACGATGAACAAGCCAACCTTTGCCTTATGGCCATCGAAGAAGATTCAAGGGTAACTTCTAATTCATCTACTTCATGCTCTTACACTTTTGATGAATTACAAGATGCCTATGATGAATTGGTTTTAGATTTTAAAAGCCACATTTTGAAAAACAATAAATTGATTTCAAAGTTAAAAATTCAAAATGATTTGCTTTCTAAAACCAAACTTGAACTTGAAGCAAAACTTGAAGAGTTTGAACTAAAATGTCTTGACTTACAAAAATTGCTTCAAAATGTTCAAGTAGAAAAAGATTTGATTTCCAAAGAGCTTGAAAAGAAAAACAATTTTGGAAAATCAAATTTTTATGTTAGACAATCTAGTGCCCCTAGATTTGTGAATGGAAAATGTTTTCGAAGTGTTTGGGTCCCAAAAGGACTAACCACTTCAACTAAAAAGGATGAAATTGAAAAATGGATTCCTAAGGGGACTAAATTTTGTGCAACTAACGTTTATGGATCCAAAGCAATTTGGATACCAAAAATTACTTGATTGTCTATTGTAGGTGTGATGGAGATGTTCAACAAGTCAAACATTGAGGGGGAGCTCCATACACACAAGAAAGAACACTTGAAGAAGGAAGGCTTCACATCCTCCCTTGGGTTCAAGTGTTGGTAAAATTTTCTAGTTGTTTTTGATTTTATTAGTCTTATTTTTATTTAATTCAACTAGATGATCATATATGATGGACTAACATCTTTGATGATGCTTTGAGTAAGGGGGAGCCATTTTTGAAACCAAATTCTTATTTGAGTCAAAACTTTTTTTTCTCTATTGTTATTTTGAACTTAATGTTTAAATTCTTTTTGATATAACAAAAAGGGGGAGAAATGGTATGGTTTGAAAAATTGAATTTTCAAATGAATAAGGGGGAGCCTTATTTGATTTCATATCTTTAGTCTCTTATTCACATTTTTAAAGTTAAAGGGGGAGAATCCCAAACAATTTTTCAAGTGAGTTTTATTATATCAAAAAGGGGGAGATTGTAGAACTAATGTTTTGATATAATAATTGAAAAATGTTTTGGACTAATTTGAAAAGAATTTAAAACTTGTCTTTAAGTCCAAACAACTTGAAATTATGTTTGATATATTTTAAAAGGTTTTTGGAAAAGATTTTTTATGTTTTAAACAGCCAAACTTGAATTTTCAACGTCCCAGTATCGATACGGTTGCACCCGTACCGATACCATTTTGCCTCAGTTTGGCCACTGTCAAAACCCGTATCGATACGAGGGTTTAGGGTATCGATACGGACCGGGATCGTTTCGATACGCCAGGTAAGCGTACCGATCCCTGTTCAACTACCCCAACGGCTATTTCCCAACGGCTATTCAAATATGGACCCGTACCGATACGCCCTCAAGCGTATCGATACGCCTATGCTGGCAAGAGCCCAACGACTATTTCCTCAAGAAGGCTGTATCGATACCGTTCCACGTGTATCGATATCGGTAGCTACAGAACAGCATTTATGAAGGGAAATAAAGTCCTCAACGGCTCCAATTCATCCCCAACGGCTAGTAACGGCTACAAACTCAATTGGGAGTATAAAAGGGACCTCCAAGCATCAAGAGAAGACTAATGCTTCAATTGTCAATCAACAAATGATCAAGAAATTGTCTTAGTGCTTAAAGTGTCATTTCTTGTATAGACAAACACTAGTGAGCCAAAATTGTCAAATTTGCTCAAGTGTTTTAGGTTTTGGGTGAGTGCTTCATTGTGCAAACAAACACCTATTAGAGGGTTTAAGTTTGCTTTCATTATCTCTTTGTAAAAGAGGGTTTTGATCAAGGCTTTGGGTAGAAGCTTGATCGGTTTTAAGGGTTTCCTCCTAATCCTAGAAAAGGGGACGAATCAATTAGTGGATTGATTGAGAAATCCTTAGTGGGAAGCTAAGGTAGTGGATGTAGGTGCTTGTTAGAAGGCCGAACCACTATAAATCATTGTGTCTTTAATCTTTCTAGCTTCCACAACCCTTCCACCCAAATATCCACCTCTCCACCACTTGGTGAGCTAAATTGGTTGATCGAATCGAGCTCCACACAACTCAACAATTGGTATCAGAGCTTGGCTCAATCGAAGAGGATTAACATCCTATTGAGAAGATCCGGCAAGCTCGATCACTATTTCATCAACCGGCTCAAATGGCGCAATCCATCGACAAACCGCCTTTCTTCGACGAAGACCACTATGCCCATTGGAAGACAAAGATGAAGTTCTTCATCAAATCAAAAGATTACAAGCTATGGAATGTAGTTGAAGATGGCCCGTTCGTGCCTAAAAGAAATAAAGCGGAGTGGAGTGCCGACGATCGCAAGAAGATGGAGCTAAATTGCAAAGCCTTGCACATTTTATTTTGTGCATTTGGTCCATCCATCTATGAGAAGATGTCTTCTTGTGAGAGTGCCAAGGAGGTATGGGACAAGCTTGAAGTCACATACGAGGGGACAAATGAAGTCAAGGAGGCCAAGATTGGGCTCCTAACCTTGGAGTATGAGAACTTCAAAATGGATCCGGAAGAGAACATCGAGAAGATGTTTGATAGGTTCTCCACCATCACCAATGGTCTTAAAGGTTTTGGAGAAGCCATCCCGGAAGAAAAGCTTGTTCGAAAGCTCATCTACTCACTTCCCGAGTCTTGGGACTCAAAGAGGACCGCCATCATCGAAGCCAAAAATTTGAAGACTTTGAAGCTTGATGAACTCATGGGGTCTCTCCTTACTCATCAAATTATGAAGAAGAACAAAGAGGATGAGAAGAAGAGGGAAGAAATTAGAGCTATGGGAGAGAAGAAAATCAAAGGGCTTGGCATCAATGCAAGTGCCATGGCTCTCAAATCCTCCATTTGCCATCATGTCTACACAAGTGAAGAGGAGGATGAAGATGAAGAGATAGTTCATCTCTTCAAGAAGTGTGCCCCGTTCATGAAGAAAGCCTTGAGAGAGCATGTCATAAGGGGATGGTTTAGGGGTCGAGTTCGGTGTATCTGTAACACCCCAATAATCACGGCGTAAAAAAAGGGAATGGGGATTTGTTTCCACAGGGAGTTGAACTCGTGGTCTTGGCCTCGTGTTCTTTAGCTCTAACCATTTGAGCTAAGTCTAGTTTTGGTTTTTAGCCACTCTAAATTAATTTTAAGCTATACCTACATGTATGAACAAAAATTAATTAACCGTTCAACTACCCCCTTTTGACATTGAATGTTATATGATAACCATGTGAGAGATACTCGAAACTCTCGAGCTTTTCATCTCCCCCACCGTTCGTCTCTTGGATCGGCTCCACCGCTCAACCGTGACCTCCACCGCCGCTGTCAGCGTGATCGTTGTTGTGCCACGAGCTCAACCCCGGTCGCCACTCACGCTGCTTCCTTGTCGTCTGACGGGAAAGAGGGCTTGAAGGTTCATCGGAAACCAAGCTCGCTCTCGGTTTCTTGACTTTTCCAGCCTTGGTTGTCGTCTGTTCGTGACACGGACACTAGATCGGGGCTCCTGACGTGGTGGCGAGCAAAATCCAACCGTCCGACCAGTCATCCAACATCTGTAAGGGCTTCATCGTGGTTACACAACAATCCAACCATTTGGAACTGTTTGGGTAAGATCCGAGGAGTTTTCCAACTTTGTTTGTGTCGAAATCAAGTGGGTTGGATTACTAAGTTGATGATCTTCCTTTTTGACAGGAAAAATTGACCTTTGGGGTTACCGGTGAGGTTTTCTAGTAACCGGTCGGTCAACATAGATTTGAGATTTGGGGTAAGTATGTTGAACCGGATTGAACCAGTCTCTGTCAAATACGGTCTTCCTTTTGAACCGAGTCAATTCAGCTTGAACCGACCTATTTTATTATTAGGCCAGTGTTATAAGGCCCAATGGCCTTAACTCACACCCGTTTGGCCCATTATTGACCCGATAACCAATCGGTCCAACTCGAGTCTGACCCAAACCCGGCCCGGTCAATCCGAACTCGACCTGGTCAGCCCGAGTTAACTTGTCCAAGTCAACTCGTCCTAGTCAGCCAAGCCAACTCGTCCGAGTCAACTCAGTTGACCCTTACTAGTTGACTGCTGACATTAGCTTTGACCTGTTGACGTCAGCATTGACTCTGACTCGTTGACCTTTGATCTGCTGACGTCATCGTTGACCTGCTAACGTCAGCGTTGACTTTGACCGTTGACCAAAAAAGTTAGATTTTCCGAAAACTCCCATTTTTTGTTTTTCGATGTTCTGAGTCCGATTTTGAAGCTCGTTTCAAAAAAAATTTGACCCGAAAGCCTCCAAATTCGACCTTGAACCCAAACTTGTTTATGAATTCATTTATTCAGTTAAGAGTACTTTGAATAAGGACTGAAATGGGATATTGTGTGATTGAAGGTGTTCTCAGTTTCTTGAATACAAGATGTTGAAGGATGTCAAATTCGAGTTCAAGAGAGTTTGAATGTCATTCGAGAGTTGACTTATATAGCAAGAAATCAAGGTAATACATTAATACCTTCTGCATGCTTCTAAAACTTGTTAGTATTTGGTTAATGCTTTTACGACCATGATTGAGCATGTGATTAATTCTTCAAATGCCAATCAATTAGGAGATAAGAATACTAATGTCCAAGACAAATATTCGAATAAGAGGTTTGATAAATCGAAAGGACTTCCGAGTTCAGTAAACGATTAATAAAAACGATTGATCTCTAAGTCTGATTATTTTAGCTAATGAATTATGAAAATGCCCTCGATGTATGAAAAATGACTAAAATACCTATATTAATGAAAGTGGTCTGAGAATCTACACTAGATCCGTTAAAACAACTGAACCTTCTGAAAATCTTGAAGTTTTCTTAGGAAGTTATAGTAGCAAGGCTTCACATTTGAGACTGTAAATTTTCTCAGATTCTTTTTGAGATTGAATAATCTCTGATGACATTCACGAGAAAATAATTGTATGTTTGGATTTGTTAAAGTTGTGTAAATTGCTGAATTGATTGAAATGACTGAAATGTTTGGAAATACTAATAAGGTTGAATCGATCAGAATATCCATAATGACCAAAATTGAATAATCTATCTTCGGCACCAATTGCCCAATTGATTAAAATGATGGATTTACCCTCGAGAACTTTAATGAATGAATAGTTGGAAGAACCGAAAGGCTCAAAATAATTGAAACACCATCAGACATCGAGGTGACTAAAAATACCTCTAAGACTTGGATTGAGAAATATCAATAAAGCCAAGCAAATGCAATAGCTCTGAAAATGGTTATGCACGACCCTTGTGGTTGGTCGTTCCAGGAACTATTGTGATATTGGAAGAATACTATGTAAAGGCATGTTCAAGTTATTTGGAGAATGTACCTAGGTCTATGGTAAGAGCAACTTGTTCTTCGTGTGTATTCGATGTTATGGATCGAGTTAAGATGCATTACACATGTCTGATTACTTGGGAAATACCATTTGAATACATGTTCGATTTCTCGTTGTATGTTCAGTGGTTGTTTGGCAAAGACGAGCGTTTGTTATACAATGTAGTTAGTTCTGAGAAGTGAGTACTTGCGGTGTACTGATCCTATTAAATAAAAAACCTTCTATGATGGTTTGCGATTAGTTCAAAGGGACTCAAAAACCTGATAAGTAGCCAGAGCTTATGAACTCCGTGCATTTATGCTTTTACTCGATAGTCTAATTACCAAATTACTCCTAAAGGTCAAAATGAGCAAAATGCCCTCATAGACTTAAATGATTGGATCACTCTCGATACATCTAAAATCTCAATGTCTCGAACGTGTCAACTTCTGAATGTTGGTTTGAGCTGTTAGTACCAAGCTCCCTCGCCTAGGGACCTCGTTCTTAAATCAGCCCAAAATTTTCAGAAATTCTATGCCCCCTTTCTAATAATTATCAAGTGTCTCTGAGAATTATATTGAATCATAAAGTGTGTACCCTATGTTCGTGAACACACTCTGCTTTAAGCTAAGACTATATGCTCTGAATTAAAAAGGTATGACTTTGTTACCTGTAATGAAAGCTCAACTCTTGGCTTTTGTCTTCTGATACATAAATATATTTGATATCCGTCTTTTAATACAAAAATAAATATGATATATGTCTTCTGATATAAAAACATACATGATATCTGTTTTCTGATATTATTATCTTCTGAATATAAACTAAATTCATCTGGTATATTATCTAGGATATAAATGAAGATCTGTAGGCTCAGCGCTGGAAAGCCCTTCTGGACCTAAGCTCCTACGCCCGACGGGCCTAGGGTAATTCTTTCTAGATACTATTCTGGATTTCTGCATATTGGCGTATGGTTGGAGGGTAGTTAAGTAAATTAATAAAACTTTCTGACTTATTCTGAAACATACCCTACTAAATTAATGTGTCAAAGTTGAACTCTCAGTAAATTTACAATTCATGCTTAATGAACAACTCTAAACTCCTTGATTCAACTTCTGAAAATCTGAATCTCTTTGAATATCCTTCTTTAGACTCATCTTCTAAAATTCGAGTGATCAAATAAAGAATAACTCAGTTACCTTCTGATATAATGTTCCACTGAAATATCGAATTGTAATTTGAGCTTACCGTTGCCAGTTCATCATGACAATGTTAAGCTTGCCTTATACCTGCTTGTGCTGTTAGCATCCCTTGGTAGTCTGTATTACTAGCTTTTCGAAGCTTACGTTGTTTTTACCATCATAGGTTAGAATATCGACTATGTCGTAGCTGTCAAGTTCGGTATGGGAGTTCCTTCGGCTTGCTCGCGGAGTATGGTATCTGTATAATTAGGGGGCATGTCTGTCACGTTTTGACTTATATTTGAGTATGAAACTTGTATTAACAACTTTTATAACAGTTTTGTTTCATTGTTTGAATGTTTTCTGAAATTGTATTTTAATTCAAAACTTGATTTGTGATTTTAAATGCTTTAGCAATTTGTTTATTTGAAATTTTAATGTGGGTCGCTCCGGAGACCCTAATGTGACTTCCTAAGATCTGTATTAACACATAGGCGGGTCTAGGGGTTACAATATATTTTTCAACGGGTGATGTTGTCGTTTCTTTACCTTTTTGAGTGTCTACCTCCAAGGTTTTAGGTTCAATAACGGTGCCACTCTGAAGAGTGATGGCATTAACATTCTCTTTCGGGTTTGTCTCGGTTTGCGAAGGAAGTTTACCTTGGGATTCAAGATGACCTACTATTCTGGCTAACTGAATCATTTCTTTGTCTAACTCTTGTAAATGGGCCTCGGTACAAATTTGAAATTTTTCTTGGGACATTGCTAAACGCTCAACTAAGGTTTCCAGAGATGTCTTTTGTTGTGGGTAAGGCTGTCTTTGTTGGTATTGTTGATTTGGTCTTTGGTTGTGTGCGTAACCGAAGTTTGACTGGTTTCTCCATCCCGAATTATATGCATTTCCTATGGCATTGGCTTGAGGGATATCATCTTCCTGAATCATCGGACAACAGACTGTCGGATGTTCTGGGCTAGTACAGATTTTGCAAAGTCTAGCTGTTCTTTTTTTATCTGCAACAAGAGATTTCACTATTTCAGCTAATTTATCAATTTTATTTTCCAAAGAAACTGCACTTACCTCGCGAACCCTTCGAGATGGTTCACTAGATTGATTAAACCTTTGCGAGTTGGCGGCCGTGGTTGACATTAATGTTTTTGTCGCTGTTGGAGTCATATAGACTAGAGCCCCGCCGCTTGCTGCATCCACTACTTTCATATCCATGGGCGTCAATCCTTCATAAAAATACTGGAGCAGGGTTTGTTCCGACAATCCATGTTGTGGAAAATTTGCGCACAACTTGTTAAAACGCTTCCAATATTTATATAAGGATTCAATATCCTTTTGTTGAATGCTCAGGATACTGTGCCTCATTTCGCTCGCTTTTGTCATAGGGAAGAACCTGTCAAGAAATAGTTTAGACATATCAGTCCAAGTTGTAACATAGTTGAGAGGTAAATCAAATAACCAATCCTTTGTGATATCTGCTAAAGAAAATGGAAAAGCTCTAAGTTTAATTTGGTCATCGGATACTCCCTGAGGTTGTGTTCTTAGACAAACCATGTGAAATTCCTTCAAATGTTTATGCGGATTTTTGTTCGGCATGTCGTGGAGAGTAGGTAAAAGGTGAATCAAACCCGTTTTTAGCACGAATTGTATTGTGCCATTTGAGAAGGTAATGCACATCGGTTGTTGTCCATCGGGTGCCACATTTAGCTGGCGAATAGTTTGATCTCTGTCTCCTATCGGATCCGGTTCTTCGTTGGTATTATTGAACTTCGACTCCGCTTCGGATGTGATCTCTAGATCGCGTTCAAGTCTTTATTGGTGTTGTTTGTTCATCTTTTCCCGAAGTGTTTGTGCATGTAACTTTTGGGCTAGTGCTTCGATTTCCAGGACCTAATCAACTTGTTCTCCAGGATTACCTCTGGTTATAAATCAATAGAGAACGATAATAGTAACTTTGCCGTAGTCCCCGGCAACGACGCCAATTTTGACATGTGTTGTTACTTGCGTCAAAATAAATCCTTAAACTCAAATAAATAATTAAAAATAATATAGCGAGAGTAAGGGTCGATCCACAAGGACTAGGGAGTTCCAACACCTATTCGTTTTGACTTAGACCAAGAAACATGTAAATAATAAAAATGGGGGTTTAATAAACTAATTCGAGTAATGGAAGTATAATAAAAGTGAAAAGAAATATTGAAATAAATTATGGAATGAATTAGCCTCAAGCTTCTCTTTGCCACAACTCTTCTCGATCTCAGAAAATGATTTTGCTTCAACCTTCTTGCCGGTTACAGTCTACAAGGCTCAACCCTTGTAACTTGCTTCTCTATGGCAATCCCAGGGCAATCCTTGAAATCAAATGCTAAGTTGATTAGTTATGATCATTGATGCTAACACAAGTCTGCATTAGTGCTGGAGAAGCCCGTGCTCAGATAGTTGTCTCGACGAGAATCGTTTCCGATTTTGATTCCCCTTAGTGGACCGCCACTAAGTTTGTTCTTAGGGAGTTGAATTTTCTACAAGCCTATTCTCGTCCCCAACGGTGGATCTGAACCACTTCTAATTCGACGACGCCTTCAGAATGAAATAATTGAGATGCCTAAAGGTTAGGCCGATTGCCTAACCAATTTTACAGAGAATCAAAAAAAGAAATGTTGGAGGAATGAAGAACTCTTCTAATCTCACGAGGTAAGTCATGTTTGGCGTTACTTTTGGATAAGGGAAATTTAGCTAAGCATGGTTGGTGAAGAAACCATACTTAGTTTTAATTAAGGAAAAGAAAAATAAAAACCAATAAAGGTAAAAGAAAAGAGATATATTTAAGCTCAAGATAAATGAAGAACAAGAGTGAATTTCATGATGAGTTCCACCCGAAAGTGGGGTATTTATAGTAGTCTAAAACCCTAAAAATTGCTCTAAAGTGATAAAGATAAATTCTAAAATAATTCAAATTAATTACATAAGATAATAATAAAGTTTAAAATTTAAATCCTGCTGATAAGCAAGTTGATATGCGGCTGATAAGTTATCACGTTGTTGACGTCGCCTTCTAGAAGGTGCTGACGTGGCGTCCAGTCAGCATTCATGCCCCAGTTCATGCTCAACATCCCAACCACGAATCCAAATTTTCTGCAGTTCCCAGCCTTTTCCTGTTTGTTCTGCATCCACCAAGTCCTTCATGAGAAAACACGAAATGTCCCACAATTAAGATCCACAAATCATCAATTTAAGCACAATTAGGAATAAAACGACGACTAAAATAACATAAACTAGAATAGTAAATTGAGAGTAATTATGACGAGAAATGGCCTCCAGCTTCATTTCGCATCAATTCATCTCGGTCACTGAAATAGATTTTACTTCGGATACTTGCAGGTTACAGACTACATGGACCAACCCTTGTAACTTACTTTTCTCTCTGGCGAGCTAATTTCTCAAGTTCAATCCTTAGAATATAGTCCTTGTTTGTATCAACAATGACTATCGATGTTAACGCCAATGCTTCTTCAGTGCTGGAAAAGCTCATGCTCGTGTTATGGTGTCTCAATGAGAATCGAACCCGATCTTGATTTCTCTTAACGGGCCACCTCTAGGTGTGTTCTTTAGGGAGTTAAATTTTCTACAAGCCAAATCTTCTCTCCAATGGTAGATCAAAACATCGATCAAACCAACGCACACTTTTTGGATTGAAGGTGTTGAGATGCTTAAAGAAAAGGCCGATTGCCAATCCAATATTGCCGAAAATCAAGAAAGAAATCTGAAGGTATTAAGTGCTATTACGGTTCTCACGAAACAGATTGATTTGTTATATAACTATCGGCTAAATGGAGGTTTAGCTAAGCATGATAGAAATCATACTTAGAAACAAAAGAAAAATAAGTGAACAAAAGAAGATGAAGAAGAAAATAATTTAATTCCCCAAAACAAAACAAAACAAAACAAAAGCTAAGTAGAGGATGTGTTTTCAAGCTTCACCCTAGGGGGTATTTATAGCTTGAGAAAACCTAAAGATAATAAAATACCTAAGAATAATAAAACACCTAAATAAAATCCTAAAAATATTCAAATAAAAACAAAGATAATTGAAAGATAAAATCCTAAACAAAGTGGTAATTCCCAAATATTTAAATCCAACCTCAAATTGTAACTCTAGGTGATTTCGTCTGTCCTTCTTTCTTGATCCATCGAATTGGGTTGTGTTTTATAAGCTTTCACTGACTGGACTGCCAGGATTTGTCATGTCGGAAATCTTCATATCTCAGGTCATGCCCATGTGTCCAACCTTGATCCCAAAAGGAACTGGAGAATGTGTTCTTTTGACGCTAATTTCTGGGAATTAAAGTCCTGCACAAAAATGAATAAAAACAACCCGAATTAGTAATATCAAAGAATCGGTGAGGAGTAATTAGTAACAAAACATTAACAAATTAAAGCACTCATCAAATTCCCCCTCACTTATTCAATGCTTGTCCTCAAGCTTGCCTTAATCAATAATCAAAATCTCAAATTACCAATCTTTCATCTCATAGTATACCAAGGAATATCAAACGAATCAATGATCACATCAATTATCGGAAATAAGGTGACAACTCAGCAAGTATTAATAAGTTTAAGCAAAAGCCAAGACATTCCAATTATCCATCAATTCCAATGTAACAAGACTCAATGCCTCACAAGGATTCACTCATTATTGCTCAAATTGTTTCGGGTAAAGAAATCGCTCAAAGCCAAGATCAATAAAGACATTATCATATTCTTGTAAGGAAATCAAGTCTCCACTACTAGAATGAACAAGATGCATCAATCAAAGGGTCTTTAATAAGGTTGTAAGGGGGCTTAGGTTAGGGTAGGGATAAGGCTAAAGAATTGGGTTTAAATGTCAAGACAAGAGATGCAAATAAGTCGTGAACCAAACAAAATAAACAAATGCAAAAAAAATCAAACAACCAATTTTTTCTTCGAATTTTCATTCTGCCTTAACATGGGTATAAAAAGAGGGTAAAAATAAAAGAGCTTTTGGCTTAGTAATAGGGTAAAAACAAGAAAATGGTTAAGGCTTAAAGTTGGTTCACTAATGGATATAAATGGGTAGAGAAGTGGTTCAATCCTAAGTGCCCTAATCATATTAAAGCATCAAGTTCAATATGTAGTCTCCATATGCATTTAATCACAAGTTCTATAATGTAAAAATTAATTCGACACACTCAATCAAACAAATGAGCAAGAATAAAAGTATGCTCGTTTAGGCTCAAATCTCAATAGAAAATATCTTCTTTACTCTTCAATTTATCCGGAGGTATTTTAACTCTGAATTTGGTGCCTGCAAAATAGAAGGTAATATTTTAGATTTCGAAGGAGTTAGGCCCAAGTTAGAATACATATTTTCCAACTCATTAATTTCTTTGTCTTGGCCTTCCAATTCCATGCACAAATCATCAGATAAGTCAGTTTCCACAAATTCATCAACTAAAGGCTCATAAAAACCAACGAAGCTAACGTTTGTCATAGAATCTAGATGTTTCATCAACTTATAAACATCGAATTTAACAACCTCATTGTCGAATTCCATGGTAAGAATTCCACTTCTAACGTCAATTTTAGTATATGTCGTGCTCAGAAAGGGGCAACCAAGAAGAATGTCAGAGGAAGAATTGATTCTGTCATTTTCCATGCTGATGAAATAGAAATCCGCTGGAAAAATTAAATTGTTTACCTTAACCAGCATGTTCTCAAAGAGTCCTTTGGGACAAATAACCGATCTATCGGCAAGCTGGATTGTCACCTTGTTTCCTTCAAAGGTTCTACACTAAGTGACTTGTAAACGGAAAGCGGCATAACATTTATGGAAGCACCAAGATCACACATGGCACGTTTTATGCCTACCTTAAATTTTTACAAGGAATAGCAAACATACCTTAATCATTTAGCTTAGGTGGAAGACTGTGTTGAAAAATAGTTGATACGTTTTCACCCAAGTTTACCTTCTCATTACCGGTAAGTCTTTGATTATTTGTGCAAAGGTCCTTCAAGAGTCTGGCATAGTGCGGAACCTTTTTAATCACATCAAGAAGAGGTATGTTTACCTCTACTTTACGAAATACATCAAGAATTTCTTGTTCCTCTGCTTGCTTATCACGCTTCATCAACCTCGAAGGAAAGGGAGGTGGAGTAGCGTAGGGAGATGGTGTAGGAGAAGTTTGTGACTCAGCTTTCTTCTTCTTCTCGGTTGCTACATCAACAACTTCTTTCCCTTTCTAGGACTCTGATTAATCTTTCTCTTGGGGTTTTGCGGCAACATCTTTAGGGACTGGTGGTGCGATAACAATGCCACTCCGAAGGGTGATTGCACTAACGTTTCTCGTGGGTTTGCCTCAGTTTGCGATGGCAGCTTCCCTCTAGATTGTAAACGACTCACTGCTAACGTCAGTTTACTTATCTGCTTGTCAATTTCTTGAAAGTGTGCTTCGGTATTAAGTTGAAACTTTTTTGTGCTCAGTGCTAGACTCTCTACTATGGCCTCCAAGGATGATTTCTGTGGTTGTCGTTTCTGAGGCATAGGTGGTTGATACGATTGGTTGTACTGCACATTTGTTCCATAGCTGAGATTCGGATGATTTTTCCATCGAAGATTATATGTGTTCGAATGAGGATCATATCACCTCTGGGTAGGTCCTAGGAAATTCCCTACGGCATCTACATATGTTGTTGTATCTTCCTAAAGCGTCGGGCATCAATCTATTGTATGATCGAGCATATCATAGATTCCACATACGCGAGCCTGAACTCTTTTACCTGTAAGTAAGGTTTCAATTGCATTATTAAGTTTGTTATTTTTTGCTTCAGTGGAAAGAGTGCTTGTCTCATGAACTCGTCGAGAGGGTTCACTAAGAGGGCAAAACTGTTAGGAGTTAGCAGCCACAGTAAGAGTCATGTTTATAAGTGCCCCTCCACTTGCTGTGTCAACCATCTTCATCTCCATAGGGATTAAGCTTTCATAAAAATATTAGAGAAGTGTTTGTTCCGACAGTCCATGTTTTGGACAATTTGTGCATAGCTTCTTGAATCTCTCATAGTAGTCATATAATGACTCAGTATCCATTTGTTGAATACTCAAGAAGCTTCGCCTTAGTTCGCTTTCCTTGGCTGCAGGGAAGAACCTGTCAAGAAAAAGTCAAGCCATGTCAGTCTATGTAGTAACTGAATTGGACTGTAAATCAAAAAACCAATCTTTAGCCACATCAGCTAAAGAAAAAGGGAAAGCACGAATTTTGATTTGATCTTCGAAACCCCCCTGTGGCTTTGTGCTTAAGCATACCATGTGAAATTCCTTGAGATGCTTATGCGGATTTTCACTAGGCAATCCATGATATGTGGGTAAGAGATGTATTAAACCCGTCTTGAGTGCGAATGGCGTTTCTCTATACAGGAATGTAATACATAATTGTTTTTGACTGTCAAGTGCCGCGACAAGTGCGCGAATCGGTTGGTTGTTGTCTCCCATCGGAATTGGTTCTACGTTGGTGTACTCGAAGTGTGTTTCAGCTTCAGAGGATATTTCAAGATCTCGTTCGAATTGTTGTTGTCGCAGTCTTCGTTTATCATGTTGTTTTTTTTTCGAAGTGTTTGTGTGTGTAGTCTTCGGGCTAATGCCTCGATCTCCTGTACAAACTCTGCTAGTTCACCCGGATTCTTCCTCGTCATAAATTAAAACAAAACAATATCAGTAACTTTGTCAAAGTCCCCAGCAACAATACCAATTTGAAAAGCGTCATAATTGTCAAATAAATTATCCTTAATCTCAAATTAAAATAAATAAATAATGTAGTGATAGAGAAGAAGGGTCGATCCGCAGAGACTAAGCAGCTTCTGATGTAGGGAGGTTTTGACTCTGACTTTTCTTGAAAAAGAAAATAAAACGAATAGGGTGTTTGATGAAATAGATTGAGTAAACTAAATAAGTAAAAATAAAAGAAACTAGAAGATTAAATTGAGAGTTATTATGATGAGAAATAGCCTCTAGCTTCACTTCGCCTCAATTCGTCTCGATCACTGAAATAGATTTACTTCGGATACTTGCAGGTTATAGTCTACAAGGCCCAACCCTTGTAACTTACTTTTCTCTCTGGCGAACTAATTTCCCAAGTTCAATCCTTAGAATATAGTCATTGTTTGGATCAACAATGGTTATCAGTGTTAACGCCAATGCTTATTCAGTGCTGGAAAAGACCATGCTCGGATTGTGGTGTCTCAATGAGAATCGAACCCGATCTTGATTTCTCTTAACAGACCGCCGCTAGGTGTGTTCTTTAGGGAGTTGAATTTGCTACAAGCTGAATCTTCTCCCCAACAGTAGATCGAAACATCGATAAAACCAACACGCGCTTTTTGGATTGAATGTGTTGAGATGCTTAAAGGAAAGGTCAATTTCCAATCCAATATTTCCAAAAATCAAGAAAGAAATCTGAAGGTATGAAGTGCTATTGCGGTACCCATGAAACAGATTGATTTGTTACGTAGCTATCGGCTAAATGAGGTTTAGCTAAGCATGATAGAAATCATGCTTAGAAATAAAAGAAAAATAAGTAAACAAACGAAGTTGAAGAAGAAAATAATTAAATTCCCCAAAACAAAACAAGACAAAAACTAAGTAGAGGATGTGTTTTCAAGCTTAACCCTAGGGGTATTTATAGCTTGAGAAAACCTAAAGATAATAAAATACCTAAAGAAATAAAATACTTAAGAATAATAAAATACTTGTTCTCCTTCGTGCAGTACTACAATGATACGCAAATGGTGCAAGTATACACGTCGAACGAGTAATAAAGTGATGAGTGAGTATCGTTTCCACATGGATTGGAGGTATTCACGGTTGCTGTAACAATAAAGACTGAACCTTTTGCAGATGACAATGCTAAAGTAAAAGAGATGGTGTAAAATAATGCTGAAGCAAAACAATGCAGAGAAAGATGAGATAACAATATGATAAACATGTCCCCTTTCGTATGCGAAACTCACTACAGAATGACTGACTGGGAATGATGGACAACCTAACTCGAGCTTCTCAATGACACTAAAAGTCTTCATCTATCTTCTATGCTAGGCGGGATTTTCTAAGAGTGCTCCTAAACTATCTCTAGCCAGGAAACTGGGTGTCAGAAATGCTACAGCAATTCCTCTCGGCGTAAACTCTTAACACTCCCCTACCCTTCACGAACTATCCTTTTTAGCCCTTGAAACCTATCACTTATCTCTTAGGTAGGTTAGAGTTTGTCTCTCAACAGTCACTCCATTGCTTATGAGGTTTCTAAGGCTAGCTCTCTCGATTACTAACCCCAACATACATTTAAAGAACGGCCAACTCTCGAAGGCACTTAAGGTAGTGCCTATCTCTCAAAGCACTTACAACCCTAAGCTCTTACAACTTTAAGGAAATGAGCAATGCATAAGCAAAGCGTAGAATCATGATAAACACTAAAAAAACCATAGCATGCATTAAAAAGTGCTCAAAATAAAATCATCCATCAAACCCAAGTCACCTAAAAAAGTTTGTGGTTGAGCAATATCACCAAACGTGTCATTGCGATAACATCATCAAATATAAAGATATGAAAAGAAATTGCTATAGCGACAGAAAGAAAGGTGAACTCCATCTCCGCCATGGACTGCCCGACTGTCTTAGGCTCACCGCCTCTCTCGAGACCGGTGAAGCCACTCCTTGGAGCTTCAACGATGGAGGACACCAAGCTGGAGAAGATGAAGGTGAACGCTTCTCTCTCCTTGTGACTTTCTCTCTCTTCTGCCTCTCTCCCGCTATATCGCTTCACACCTTTTTCCAAGCTTCTCTCCCATTTATATAATTGAGGCAAACTAGGGTTTGGTGCCATAAAGATGCCTTGATAATCCCAAGGAATATCCATCGACAAGGTCTGCCACGATGGGACAAGGATGACAGTCTGCAGGTGGGTACCGGCTGCTGTACATGTCAGATCGTCCTTTTCTGAATGTTCACGTGCTTCTGCAGCTCACGTGTATCTCACGTGCTGGACAATATCCACTTTCATCATGCTATAGCAATTCCTGACACCGGCTTTCTCTCTTGACTCCTTTTCTGCACACCAATAAAACCAAAATCAACCTTCCGAGCAGTACCCCTCAATATGGACCAGTAACCAACAAAGATAAAGATGCACCCAAAAGAAGAAAATGCAACCTAAATGCAGTCTAAATGCTATGGTATGAACTCAAGAACAGGCGAATGCTATAGCAAAAAGGTATGAAAACAATGATATTTAAGTAGTTATCACACCCCCTAAACTTAAGTTATTGCTTGTCCTCAACCAATGAATAGAACAGAACAAAAGAATTACTATGGCAAATATTTAACTTAGAGGATTGCTATGGAAATATTTCAATCCTCAGAAATAACTTAGGCAAATAAATATATACAACCAGACGTGAGATCCATAAGAACATTCCTTAGGACTAAGCTGTGTGCGTGGCTGCCTTCCTTCTATACTTAAGCTGGTGAGACAAATTTTCAAGGAAGCTCCCTAGTTATACCCTAACTATGTTCTCTAGTTCTTTTCCAATTTATAGACTCCCAAAGATATAGGTTTTCTGCTACAAAAGGTGTTAGCTCATCACACCTACCGTCCTTAACTCTAGATGAGCAGGGAGCAAACCTCTCACCCCCGAGCTAGTAGGCAGAGTCATCCCGTGACAACTTTCATTCACTCATATGCTAAAGCAAAGCTTTATTTTTCTCTTTTTTTAAACACTGAAAAAACTATAGCAAAGTGGAGTGTCCTTCTACAGATATGCCATAGAATTTATTCGTTTGTTTGAGCACAGGGTCGTCTAGTTTTTCTTTTAAATTCTCTAGAGTTTACATATCAGAGTTTACTAGGGTTCTTTCTGAAGAAAAAAATTCTAACAAACTTACTAATAGAAAGAGAGCAACCGTGTAACAAATTTTTAAACAACTAGATCCTGAAGTCAATTCTACAGTTCTCAACTAGTTGTGTTTTTTCTAACTTAGTTCAGGCCTTTAAGATTTCGTCATCAGACATCATAAATACATTCATAGGCTGTCTCTAGACTAAACAGAATGCCATAGTAAAAATTTTGTTATATCCTATATTGCATATGCTAAAGTAAAATATTACTATGAACACTATCACTAACACCGCCCAAACTTGATAAATGCAGTGTCCGCAATGCATAAACTAATCTACACTATATGCCATGAAAAATGAAAAAGTGAAAAGAAAAAAGTTAGTTACCTCCTGGGTGCGAAAGCTATGTCGTGCTGCTGGTATTGTCCATTGATGTTTCAGAGGACTAGTAGTGTGGGTCTGCTACATCATCCACACTATCTGAGTATACTGACCGAGCACTGGATGAGGGCCTGGCACGTCTAGCAGTATGTTTGATATGTGTTTTTGGTCTGGATGTTGTAGCATTCGCGGATGCGCTGGTGTTGGCTTAGTTGTTTGTGCTGTAGTGGTTTCCTTCTGATGGGTTTCCTCAGGATCACTAGGTATATGCTCTGGCTCAGGAAGTGGGTTTTCCGGTCGTGGCGATGTTGGGTTAGTTGCCTTCCTGGGACGTTTCCTTTTCTTGGTCGGGGTAGCCACTGGGTTAGTCTTTTTTACAGTGGGTGGAACAAAAGGAGTTTCTTTCTCTGGCTGGGCAGTAGGAGTTGTAGGTGTCTTCTTTCTTGGAGTCTTCTTCTTGGCAGAAGGTTGGAGGGATCTAGGGTCATTGGGAGACACTGTGCTTGCTGTAGCAGTGCTGGGAGCTTGCAGTAACTTCGTGGGGAACAATGGTAATGAGACGTTCTGGTCTGATAGAAGTTTTCTTAAGCAGGATGCTATGACACTATCGCGGAGTTGGGCATATTTGAAGTACGCCCGCTGGTGTGCCTTCATCAGGCTGAGCTCGGTGCTCAGTTCTTTTGTTGTTGCCACCAATGCTGCTACTCATGCTGCAGCAAAACTTTTAGCTCCTCTCTCCACTATTTGCTGAGGAATGTCTTCTTGAATCCTCAGAGTTCCGTAATGAGGGCTGGAGTTAAACATGTCTTTCCTGAAATAGTTGCATCCACTAGATCGTCTATGAAGATGTCTTTGCCTCAGGTTTGAGGCATCCTCTCTCGACTGACTTGTTGTCCAGCACCGTTCCCTGAAAAAACAAATATCCAATAGGACCTCGTGTTTTGTCTACGCGTCCATTGTCATCACAAAAGAAGTGTGGCGGTCTACAGTGTGCTTTAGCCCAAAGAACTTGTTAATTGCTAAGGCAGTAAACTTTATCTGCTAATAAAGTGATGAGTCAGTATTGTCTCCACAGGGATTGGAGGTATTCATGGTTGTTGTAACAATAAAGATTGAACCTTTTGCAGATGACAATGCTAAAGTAAAAGAGATGGTGTAAAATAATGCTGAAGCAAATCAGTGTAGAGAAAGATGAGATAACAATATGATAAACAGGTCCCCTTTCGTATGCGAAACTCACTACAGAATGACTGGCTGGGAATGATGGACAACCTAACTCGAGCTTCTCAACGACACTAAGAGTCTTCAGCTATCTTCTATGCTAGGCGGGATTTGCTAAGAGTGCTCCTAAACTATCTCTAGCCAAGAAACTGGGAATCAGAAATGCTACGGCAATACCTCTCGGCGTAAACTCTTAATATTCATCTACCCATCACAAACTATCCTTTTTAGCCCTTGAAACCTATCACTTATCTCTAAGGTAGGTTAGAGTCTGCCCCTCAACAGTCACTCCATTGCTTATGAGGGTTCTAAGGCTAGCTCTCTCGATTACTAACCCCAACATACACCTAAAGAACGACCAACTCTCAAAGGCGCTTAAGGTAGGGCCTATCTCTCAAAGCACTTACAACCCTAAGCTCTTACAACTTTAAGGAAATGAGAAATGCATAAGCAAAACATAGAATCATGATAAACACTAAAAAAGCCATAGCATGCATTAAAAAGTGCTCAAAATAAAATCATCCATCAAACCCAAGCCACCTAAAACAGTTCATGGCTGGGCAATATCATCCAACGTATCATTGAGATAACATCACCAAATATAAAGATATGAAAAGAAATTGCTATAGCGACATAAAGAAATGTGAACTCCCTCTCCGCCATGAACTGCCCGACTGTCTTAGGCTCATCGCCTCTCTCGAGATCAGTGAGGCCCCTCCTTGGAGCTTCAACGATGGGGGACACCAAGCTGAAGAAGACGAAAGTGAACGCTTCTCTCTCCTTGTGACTTTCTCTCTCTTCCTCCTCTCTCCCGCTATATCGCTTCACACCTTTTTCCAAGCTTCTCTCTTTTTTATATAGTGGAGGCCTCTAGGGTTCGGTGCCCTAAGGATGCCTTGAAAATCCTAAGGAATATCCACCGAAAAGGTCTGTGACGAGGGGACAAGGAGGACAGTCTGCAGGTGGGTACCGACTGCTGCACATGTCAGATCGTCCTTTTCTGCATGTTCACGTGCTTCTGCAGCTCATGTGTATCTCATGTGCTGGCCAATTGTTGAGTGTGTAAAAGTTCTATATTTTACCCCATATTTCTGCTGCATTTAAGCATAATTCATTGCATTTAGGATAGATTTCAGTTCTACATCACAATTATATTAAATGGAACAGTTGCTACTTATTTTGGTTACTTTTGCAGGTAGTTGTTGTAGCAGACTCAGGGCAGTGGAGAATTAGAGTTGGAACACAGGAATGAAGTTGAGAAGGACGATGTTGCTGAGGCC
The DNA here is from genome assembly GCA_958450335.1 of Hibiscus tridactylites. Lineage (NCBI taxonomy): Eukaryota > Viridiplantae > Streptophyta > Magnoliopsida > Malvales > Malvaceae > Hibiscus > Hibiscus tridactylites. Next base: position 51,915,479 of record OY288287.1, on the reverse strand, counting down.
GCTGCCGTGGCAGCCAAGGACGATAGCAATGATGAAGGAAAAAAGTGAAATGGAGCTCGACGGAAAGAGGAAATTAAGCCGGTCTGTCGTGGAGCACTCATATATTTTTCCAAGCCCTAGATCAGAATGAAGGCCAAGCCCAAAGTTCAGGGAAGAAACTCCAGGCAAGAAGAAAGGACGAATTAAAGACATCTACTCTGAAGATTTAGTCTTTAATAGAGTTGTACTTTAATTTAAACTTGTATTCTCGCCATATTAGAAAACTTGAACCCAAGGCCTATATAAAGACATGTAATTCGACCTAGGGAAGGATATCTTATTCTATAGCCGTCTTCCCCTAAAACCTAGTCGTTTCCCCCTTCTCATCAGGTTCTAAACTTCCCCTAGGGCTAAGGGTTGATTTTGTAAAGTAGTTGCAAGGATTACATTGTTTTAGGATTTTTTCTGTTCAATAAAATAGACTTCAAGTTTGCTTATTCTGGTTTTCAACATCTTGCAAGAGTATTGGGAGAGTATTGTGAGATTATACCTTTACTTAATATCGGGAGAGTTAAGTGTACGAAAGGAATAAGTACGGGTTCTCCAGTTTATGGTTGAACTATCTCGGACCTAGGGATAGGACGAGGTTAAGTGGTTAAGGAAGAATTCAAAAACATCGGTGTTCATCCTTCGATTCACGCTGGGAGGTATCATCAAAGATGTGTTCATCGACAGACTTGGACATAGGGATAGGATAAGGCACATCAGAGATTCTTGCCAAACTTGAAGTACAGAGTTGTGTGATCGCTGCCGCGACATCAACAGACCTCTGCCGCCGCAGGTGCTGCCGCAACAGGAGCAACGACAGAACAAAAAGTCCTAGACATTGCAACACCTACACTACTGAGCAAATCAATACCGACTCATTCTCTCTATCATGATTTCTTTAATTGTTTATTTTCAATGTTCTTTATTATTCAATTACAAACAGTTAAAATTATCTTCTTTCTTGTGCAGCAATTCAAGGTTAAGGCTATTTCCAGTCCCTGTGGATTCAACATTTGATACTTTGTGTATCACTTTACTACTTGAGTCGTGTACACTTGCACTCTATTGTGATAGACTCTTTTACATGCAACACCAATATCCACTTCCATCATGCTATAGCAATTACCGACATCGGCTTTCTCTCTTGACTCCTTTTCTGCACACCAAAAAAACCAAAACCAACCTTCCGAGCAGTACCCCTCAATATGGACCAGTAACCAGCAAAGATAAAGATGCACCCAGAAGAAGAAAATGCAACCTAAATGCAGTCTAAATGCTATGGTATGAACTCAAGAACAGGCAAATGCCATATCAGAAAGGTATGAAAACAAGGATATTTATGCAGTTATCACACCCCCAAACTTAAGCTATTTCTTGTCCTCTATCAATTAATAGAACAGAACAAAAGAATTACTATGGAAAAGATTTAACCTAGAGGATTGCTATGGAAATATTTCAGTCCTCAGAATTAACTTAGGCAAATAAATATATACAACCAGACGTGAGATCCTTAAGAACATTCCTTAGGACTAAGCTGTGTGCATGTGTGCGTGGCTGCCTTCCTTCTATACGTAAGCTGGTGAGACAAATTTTTAAGGAAGCTCCCTAGTTATACCCTAATTATGTTCTCTAGTTCTTTTCCAATTTTTAGACTCCCAAAGATATAGGTTTTCTGCTACAAAGGGTGTCAGCTCATCACACCTACCGTCCTTAACTCTAGATGAGCAGGGAGAAAACCTCTCACCCCCGAGCTAGTAGGCAGAGTCATCCCGTGACAACATTCATTCACTCATATGCTATAGCAAAGCTTTATTTTTCTCTCTTTTTTTAAACACTGAAAAAAGCTATAGCAAAGCGGAGTGTCCGTCTACAGATATGTCGTAGCATTTATTCGTTTGTTTGACCACAGGGCCGTCTAGTTTTTCTTTTAAATTCTCTAGAGTTTACATATCAGAGTTTACTAGGGTTCTTTCTAAAAAAAAATTCTAATAAACTTACTTATAGAAAGAGAGCAGCTGTGTAACAATTTTTTAACAACTAGATCCTAAAGTAAGTTCTACAGATTTCAACTAGTTGTGTTTTTTCTAACTTAGTTCAGAACTTTAAGATTTCTTCGTCAAATGTCATAAATACATTCATAGGCTATCTCTAGACAAAACAGAATGCCATAGTAAAAATTTTGTTCTATCCTATAATGCATATGCTAAAGTAAAATATTACTATGAACACTAACACTAACACCCCGAAACTTGAGAAATGCAATGTCCGCAATGCATAAACTAATCTACACTATATGCCATGAAAAATGAAAAATTGAAAAGAAAAAAGTTAGTTACCTCCTGGGTTCGAAAGCTATGCCGTGTTGCTGGTATTGTCCATTGATGTTTCAGAGGAGTAGTAGTGTGGGTCTGCTACATCGTCCACACTCTATGAGGATACTGACTGAGCACTGGATGAGGGCATGGCACGTCCAACAGTATGTTTGATGTATGTTTTTGGTCTGGATGTTGTAGCATTCGTAGATCGTGCTGGTGTTGGCTCGGTTGTTTGTGTTGAAGTGGTTTCCTTCTAAGGGGTTTCCTCAGATCACTAGGTACATGCTCTGGCTCAGAAAGTGGGTTTTTCAGTCGTGACGGTGTTGGGTTAGTTGCCTTCCTGGTACGTTTCGTTTTCTTGGTCGGGTTAGCCACTGGGTCGGTCTATTCTACATTGGGTGGAACAGAATGAGTTTCTTTCTCTAGTTGGGCAGTAGGAGTTGTAATGTCTTCTTTCTTGGAGTCTTCTTCTTGGCAGCAGGTTGGACGGAGCTAAGGTCACTGGGGGACATTGTGCTTGCTGTAGCAGTGGTGGGAGCTTGCAGTAACTCCCTGGGGAACAGTGGAAATGAGACATTCTAGTCTGGTAGGAGTTTGCTTAAGTAAGATGCTATGGCACTATCGCGGTGTTGGGCATACTTGAAGTACGCCCGCTGGTGTGCCTTCATCAGGCTGAGCTCGGTGCTCAGTTCTTTTGTTGTTGCCACCAATGCTGGTACTCGTGCTGCAGCAAAAATTTTAGCTCCTCCCTCCACTCTTTGTTGAGGCATGTCTTCATTGAATCCTCAGAGTTTCGTAATGAGGGCTGGAGTTAAACATGTCTTTCCTGAAATAGTTGCATCCACTAGATCGTCTATGAAGATGTCTTTGCCTCAGGTTTGAGGCGTCCTCTCTCGACTGACTTGTTGTTGTCCAGCACAGTTCCCTGAAAACATATATCCTCTAGCACCTCACGATGTGTCTGCACGTCCATTGTCATCACAAAAGAAGTGTGGCGGTCTACAATGTGCTTTAGCCCATAGAACTTGTTAATTGCTGCGGCAGTAAACTTTATCTACTCTCCTCACACATGAATTGTAGATTGTGTTGGACTTGTGAGATGTGCATAGAACTCCTTCACAAGTGAGGTACATATCTCCTCAGGGTGAGCAGCGAAGGTCTTCCATTCATGTGTGCCAATGACATCCATTATAGATTGATCGAACTGATCTTCTTCCTCTTTAGGGTATTTAAACCCTAGTTCTAGAAGAACATTCCTATCTTTGATCTTTGTCTATCTCTCCTTTGTTGCCTCGTCAAGAAACTTAGAAATTTCCAGGACTGGTTGTTGTTTAGGATGATCGGAAGTCTCAGGGGCGTTCTTACAACGAGTCATGGAGTTTTTGCTGAAAATAGGGGGAGTGAATATGTGAGGAGAAAAATGGTGAAGGGTGTTTTATGTGTTTGGGAGAAAATTGAAGAGATGGAGTGAAGAAGAAAAAGGTTTGAGTGTTGAGGAAGATGAAGAAGGTGAAGGGACGAGTGATGATGATGAAGAAAATATGGGAAGTTGAAAAAGGGGGGGGGGACTGATGAATTAATGGAAGAGGGGGAGTGATGGGACGTGTGTCAGTTTTAAGGGTGAGAGAAAAAGTGGGAGTTTATGTGATAGTTGACGGCTGGAGAGAGAATATGGGTTTATGTGGCTAGGGTTTCTCCTTATTGAATAGGTGAATATTCTCTCTCTTGCTTTTGTTTTTTCTCTCTTTGTTAATTCATCCTCCCCACTTTTTCGGATAAAACCCTACTTTCCTCTTTTCTTTTGTACTTCCAAAAGTGGATAAAAACAAACTCCATGTCCTTCTCCCTTTTGCTACCAACCCTGTAAAAAGAACGCTCTCCTGCCTCTGTACCTGACATTGTGCTAGGAAAGAGAAAGCCTTGTACGAGGGTCATGTGAAAAGATATGAAAATTAAAAACTAAGATAGCATAAAACTAGACTAAAAAGAAAAGCATTATTTATGAACACGTTATAGCATAAAAGATAGAGTTTAGAGATGCAAACTTTCAAGGATGGTGAAGATCCAGGTGTGATAACAATATGATAAACAGGTCCCCTTTCGTATGCGAAACTCACTACAGAATGACTGGCTGGGAATGATGGACAACCTAACTCGAGCTTCTCAACGACACTAAGAGTCTTCAGCTATCTTCTATGCTAGGTGAGATTTGCTAAGAGTGCTTCTAAACTATCTCTAGCCAAGAAACTGGGAATCAGAAGTGCTACGGCAATACCTCTCGGCGTAAACTCTTAATACTCCCCTACCCATCACAAACTATCCTTTTTAGCCCTTGAAACCTATCACTTATCTCTAAGGTAGGTTCGAGGCTGCCTCTCAACAGTCACTTCATTGCTTATGAGGGTTCTAAGGCTAGCTTTCTCGATTACTAACCCCAAAATACACCTAAAGAACGACCAACTCTCGAAGGCGCTTAAGGTAGGGCCTATCTCTCAAAGCACTTACAACCCTAAGCTCTTACAACTTTAAGGAAATGAGAAATGCATAAGCAAAGCATAGAATCATGATAAACACTAAAAAAGCCATAGCATGCATTAAAAAATGCTCAAAATAAAATCATCCATCAAACCCAAGCCATCTAAAACAGTTCATGGCTGGGCAATATCATCCAACGTATCATTGTGATAACATCACCAAATATAAAGATATGAAAAGAAATTGCTATAGCGACAGAAAGAAATGTGAACTCCCTCTCCGCCATGAACTGCCCGACTGTCTTAGGCTCACCACCTCTCTCGAGATCGGTGAGGCCACTCCTTGGAGCTTCAACGATGGAGGACACCAAGCTGGAGAAGATGAAAGTGAACGCTTCTCTCTCCTTGTGACTTTCTCTCTCTTCCTCCTCTCTCCCGCTATATCGCTTCACACCTTTTTCCAAGCTTCTCTCCCTTTTATATAGTGGAGGCTTCTAGGGTTTGGTGCCCTAAAGATTCCTTGAAAATCCTAAGGAATATCCGCCGACTAGGTCTGCCACGAGGGGACAAGGAGGACAGTCTGTAGGTGGGTACCGGCTGCTGCACCTGTCAGATCGTCCTTTTCTGCATCTTCACGTGCTTCTGCAGCTCATGTGTATCTCACGTGCTGGCCAATTGTTGAGTGTGTAAAAGTTCTATATTTTACCCCATATTTAACCCATATTTCTACTGCATTCAAGCATAATTCATTGCATTTAGGATAGATTTCAGTTATACATGACAATTATATTAAATGGCACAGTTGCTACTGATTTTGGTTACTTTTGTAGGTAGTTGTTGTAGCAGACTCAGGGCAGTGGAGAAGCAGAGTTGGAACACAAGACTGAAGTTGAGAAGGACGATGCTGCTGAGGCCGCTGTCGTGGCAGCCAAGGATGACACCAATGATGAAGGAAAAAAGTGAAATGGAGCTCGACAGAAATAGGAAATTAAGTCGGTCTGTCGTGGAGCACTCATATATTTTTCCAAGCCCTAGATCAGAATAAAGGCCAAGCCCAAAGTTTAGGGAAGAAACTCCAAGCAAGAAGAGAGGACGAATTAAAGACATCTACTCTGAAGATTTAGTCTTTAATAGAGTTGTACTTTAATTTAAACTTGTATTCTTGTCATATTAGAAAACTTGAACCCAAGGCCTATATAAAGGCATGTAATTCGACCTAGAAAAGGATATCTTATTCTCTAGTTGTCTTCCCTAAACCCTAGTCGTTTTCCTCCCTTCTCATCATGTTCTAAACTTCCCCTAGGGCTAAGGGTTGATTTTGTAAAGTAGTTGCAAGGATTGCATTGTTTTAGGATTTTTTTTTGTTCAATAAAATAGACTTCAAGTTTGCTTATTCTGGTTTTCAACATCTTGCAAGAGTATCGGAAGAGCATTGTGAGATTATGCCTTTACTTAATATCGGTAGAGTTAAGTATACGAAAGGAATAAGTATGGGTTATCCAATTTATGGTTGAACTATCTCGGGCCTTGGGATAGGACGAGGATAAGTGGCTAAGGAAGAATTCAACAACATTGGTGTTCATCCTTCGATTCACGCCGGTAGGTATCATCAAAGACGTGTTCATCGACAGACTTGGACCTTGGGATAGGACAAGGCACAACAGGGATTCTTGCCAAACTTGAAGTACAGAGTTGTGTGATCGCTGCCGCGACATCAACAGACCTCTGCCGCCGCAGGTGCTGCCGCGACAGGAGCAAGAACAGAACAGAAAGTCCTAGACATTGCAACACCTACACTACTGAGCAAATCAATACCGGCCCATTCTCTCTATCTTGATTTCTTTAATCATTTATTTTCAATATTTTTTATTATTCCCTTACAAATAGTTAAAATTATCTTCTTTCTTATGCAGCAATTCAAGGGTAAGGTTATTTCCAGTCCCTGTGGATTCGACATCCGACACTTCGTGTATCACTTTACTACTTGTGTCGTGTACACTTGCACTCTATTGCGATAGACTCTTTTACACGCAACAAGTTTTTAGCGTCGTTGCCGGGGACTGGCAACATATCTTTACCCTACTTTTACTGCACATTCTTTTAATTTTTTTGTTTTTAATTTGGATTGTTCACCCTGTGCTTTTCACAAGGTTTTCTGTTTGCTTATGCGCAGATCGAGACGAGGAAAGGAACTTGAGTATCAGCTAGATCCTAAAATCGAACGCGCGTGCAATCTTAGGAACCGATTCCGAATCGTGTTAACCAGAAACGATTACCTTGAAGAACAGTTAGAAGCTATGAATAACGGGAGGAACAACCAAGGGAATCCCTAAGATCCTAAAGATCCTATCGGAGATGGAGGAAACGGACGGCCTGTCGCTCCTCTTGTTGCTGAGGCCGCACGCCGGTCATGCCGTGATTACACGATCAATGATCATGTGGAACTAGAGACCACCCTGCTCGACGTGGAAGCTGAAAATTTCGAGCTGAAACCTGTCATGTTCAGCATGATTTATTCTGTTGGCCAATTTAGTGGTGCTGCTACAGAGGATGCTAGGGAACATTTGAAAACGTTCCAAGAAATTTGTGGTTCGTTTAGACTACCAGGAGTAAATCCGAAGATACTGATGCTTCGGTTATTTCCTCATTCAATGAGGGAAGAGCTAAAACTTGGTGGAACAAACTAACACCGGGTTCAATACGAACTTGGGTAGATTTAACTCGTGAATTTTTATCTCGTTTAACCCTTCCCATTTATCTGAGCGATTACATAACGAAATTACTACTTTTCAATAAGAAGATGACGAGCCAATGCACGAGGCATGGGACAGGTTTACTACTCTTCTGAGGAATTGCCCGATGCACGGATTCCCTGTTTGGAATCAAGTCATAAAATTCTACAATGCTGCCAACCTACAGACTCGCATGAGAATCGATTCAGCAGCCAATGGATTGTTGCTGGATAAATATCCGGATGAAGCCATGGTAGTATTAAAGAATTTGGCGAAGAACGAAGAGCAATTTCCCACAGCAAGGAGAGGTAAACGGGTACTAGCTGTAAAGGATTATGAGGCCGATAACTCCCTAAAAACACATGTTGCGTACCTCACAAAGGCAGTAGAGAATTTGCTTAAGAAAGATTCAAAACATGTCTACTCTGCAGAAGAGGTATGTGAAACTTGTAGTGGGAATCATAGTTCGGAAGACTGGCCGCTACAACTAGAGGAAGGGATGTACGTTGGAAACTTCAACAAGCAAAGGAATTACGACTTCAACAACTACAATCCCAATTGGAGGAAAGATCCCAAGTTCTCTTGGAGCAACCCAAAAAATGTCCTAAACCCTCAAGCACAGAACACTCAAAACTAGGGGGAACCTAGAATTCTAACTCGGTAGCAGCCGCAACAGCCACCAGCAGCCACACCTAGTATATTGGAGCAGACCTTGGCCACATTTATATCTCAGACAGGATGTAACACCCGAGTTTGGGGGTCGGGTGGAAATAATATTAAAATAATGTTTCGGGTTTCGGTTTGATAATTAAAATAATAGTATATTATTTGGGCTTCATATTTCCAAAATAAACATTTTATGTTGGACTCAAATTAATTTGAAACTCAATTTTCCATGGATTTTAGAATTAATGAGTTTGCCATCTCATTAATGGCAAAAGGGTAAATAAATGTACTTTCAAATTTAAATTCCCTTTTATTAAAATAACCCTTTTGTCATCATTTTCCTCACTTCCCCCATTTTCATTTCAACGACACAAAAGAGATCTCTACCCCAAGTTACTATTCCATCACCTTGCATCTTCATTTTTGGTGCTTTTTGAAAGGTAACTTCGTTTTTGACTTGTCCTCCTTTCCCTCTTCAAGCTAGTATCTTTATTTTTCAAAAAGCTCTTGGTTTTTAGATTTTGAGGTTTTGAGTCGTGAGATTAAAAATGAACACTTTATTGTCTTTAACCTATGCTTTTGATTATTTAAGGTTAGATAAGTTGTTTACAACCTAAAAGGTCCAACATATGTGAATTTTAATGTGTTTTATAAATATTCTCGGATTTGGATTTTGAGGGGTTTTTTTGAAGGGTTTAAAGATTAGTTTTGGGTGTGTTTGATGTTGGAAATTGAGGGCTGATATTAGAGTAATAGTTGGGGGTTATTTTGGAAGCATTTAAGTGTGTTAAAAGGGTTGAAATCATGAGTTTTGGATTGGGTTTGATGGCTGCTCGAGATTGAGGTTTCGGGAGATGTTCATGGCTTGAATTCTTGTGTTTTATGCTTGAGTAGTGTTCCGGGTTTACTACATTGTTGTATGAACTGATTCGAGGTTGTTTTGTTTGTGTTGAGTTTATTAGAAGCAAGAGTTTGTGTTGGTGAAGCCTCGGGATCGAATCCGAAATCGTTGGAAGCTTGATCAGCTAGTGGGTTGAGCTTGGAATAGTCGGTGAGTGGTTAAACGTTTTTAAATGGTTCTCGAGTATTTGGTTCAAGCATGTGGACTAGGTCAGGCTTGGTAGACCCACCTAGAGTTTGGATTAGAGTGGTAGCCTAATCCCAAACTTTAGTTAGAGACTTTGGTTGAACTTAAATTGTTGTTTATGCCTCATGTTAAATTGTGTTTATGGTGTTATGTATAATGTGTTATACATGTTGTCGAGGCATGGTTTGATGTATTTATATATGCATGTGGTTTGGTTTGTGGATTGTGCATGATGTTAATCATGGTGAGTACGTTCTAAGCACGGGAGTGGATATGAAATGATGACGTGAAAGGTTGTGGATTGTATTTAATATTGGCACTAGTATGCTTGGGTACAAATGATCGATCATTAGGATGTTTAGTGTGCACACGTGAGTCAAATGCGCGCGTGGTCTTGGTGATGGTAGTCATCAAGATGGAGTACAGGTTCGCCCGGAAAACCTTATTATATATATGATAGTCGATAATGAGTGTAATCCCATCGACGGGGCGTGAGGATGAGTGGAATCCCCTCCGCATGAACGGTGATGAGTGTAATCCCACCGTAAGGTAATGGTTGTTGTTGGATGTGAGTTCCAACGTGTTATCCGTGTATTCGAGTCATAGCTAGGTGCCAATATGAGATGATATGTGTACCAATATGATTTGAGATGTGTTGCCAATATGGTTTAATACATGTGTTTACTTATGATGTGGATTGGACTTGTTGAGCATGGCATAATATTGAATATATGTTCATGCATCATGTGTATTTACTCTCATGTGGATCGAAGGTAAGAACATGCATTTTTACCTTGGTTGTACTCGTGCTTGGACCTTGCATTGTCGAGGTTTGTTTTAATGAGCTTACCCTCACTAAGCTTTATGCTTACGCTCTCTTTTGTTCGATAATGCAGATCCGTAGTTCGTGAGTAGCTTGTGTAAGGAGAGGGCCTGCAAGTGTGCTAGTTGGGCTTTTGAATCTATCAAGTATGGAATTTATGTTAATGATGTAATGGTCAAGCAATGGGGACTTATGTGGTTGATGTTGGTTTGTTTAGGAGCATGTTAGACTCCTCTATATGTTATGTTGGTTTGGCTTTTGGGTTGCCTTGTCTTGCTTGTAAACCATGTTTAAGTTGCTTATCATGTATGTTGGCCTTGTGCCTTTATGGTTGCCTAGGTGTATGTCTTGTGAAGCATGAATCTTTAATGCCTTGTATGAACCTTATGTTGTTTTGATGGTCCTTGAATGTATGGCTTTTGTATGTTAAAGTGTGTTATGTATGCTTGTCGTGTTTAGCTTGCCTTTGAGTTTATGCTTGTGTGTTGTGTGAGGTCGTAGTGGTGTTTTTGGGACAGCCTTGTACTAAAAACCAGCTAAAACCAATCTGCGGATATAGGTCATTTCGAAATGGTTGGTCCCGTTTCGATACGGTCCCTTTGTTTTGGGCCAGACGTTTCGGTATGCTAGGGTGCCGTTTTGATACGATTTTGCTACTGGAAATCTAAGAATTTGACGATAAATTGACGTATCGAAATGGGCTTTAGTGTTTCGGAACAGCCTTCGTATCATTGACCACGAGAAGTTGACCATTGAGGTCGTTTCGATACGGGCCACCCCTGTTTCAAAATGGTGTCATCAGGTTAACTTTGGCCAGTTGACCTAGTCAAGGCGTATCGAAACACCCTATGGGCGTTCCGATACGGCTTGCTGTTTAAGATAAAAATTGGTTGTTTTAATTATGTATTCATTGTTTCGCCTCGCTTGTTTTCCTCTGTTGTTGCCTTTTACACATAGGGTGTAACATTACTTCTAGATAAGATAATAACATGAAAAGTTTTTCCTTGGGTCGATAACCAAAGTGGAGCCTTAACGGGTTTTGCCTCGGTTATCCCCGTGTAGCCCACTCGGATCGGTCAAGCGCCCGGACCGGGACGAGGGGGTTACACTTGTTTGTATCAGAGCCTAAGATTTCCAAGACCTTGGGCAGCTAAGTGAGGTAAGTTAAGTTCTTGTATCAAAATGCACGGTGTTTGCTTGCCATGAAAGCATGTTTTCTTGTTTATCAAGTATGCCTTGTTGTATGCTTGTTTGAGCATGTATGTGTGTTGTTTTGTTTGAAGCATGTGTGTGGAGTCCCATTGCTACTATTACATCGGAAAATGGATTTTTAAAGTGAGGGAACGTACTTGATCCACTTGGAACCCTTGCCTTGCTAACCCTATCTTTTGTGCTTTGTTGTTGTTGTAGTTGTTGTTTGTGAGCGCGATATCGAGGCCTAGGGGTAGACCGAGGGTGGTTCGTCAGGAACCACGTGTTGCGGCTCCTGTTGATGAGTTAGTGGTCGGAGTAGAGGCTCATGTGGGAGAGCCTGCTGCTGGAGTTGGAGCTCCTCCAGCACCACCTCCTCAGCCTGAAGCGGGAGGCGAGGCTGGAGTTGAGGGAGCGGGACCTCAAGTTGGTTAGGGTGGCCAAGGTCCTACGGGAATAGATATGGCTCCGCTTGTACAAGCTATAGCGGGAGCATTTCAGGCCGCAGTTGCCGGAGCACAGGCTGCAGCTCAGCCTAGAGGCGATGATACTAGTTTATCGTTAGAGAGGCTCCGTAGCCTAGGAGCAGAAGAGTTCAGAGGGTCTACACCTGAGAGATCTGAGTTGTGGTTAGAGAAGACAGACCGCATCTTAGCTTAGATGGGTTGTGTGGGTGCTCGCAAGTTGGGCTGTGTGATTTTGTTGCTTCAGGGTGATGCCTACACTTGGTGGGTCACCATTACTACTGGGGTTCCTGAGGCTGAGATTGGATGGGAATTATTTGAGTCTGCTTTCCGGAAGAGATACTTGGGGCCGAGATATCTTGAAGAGAAGAAACAAGAGTTTATGGCTCTTGTTCAGGGAGATGCTTCAGTGACTGACTATGAGATCCGTTTTGTTCGTTTGAGTCAGTATGCTCCAGAGTTGGTTCCTTTTGAGAGGGATCGTTGTAACCTATTCAGATATGGTCTTCATGAGGAAGTTAAGAGGTATACCTTAGCTTCAGATTATTCAGGTTTTGATGTCTTGGTTGCTAGGGCCAAGGAAATTGAGCATAGCTTGGGGCTGACCAAGCGTTCTGGAGGATCTAGTTCTGGAAAGAGACATAATAACTTTGACCGTGGAGATGCCAAGAGGCATCGGGGTGGCGAACAGCAGTTTGACCATAGGCGTGGCGGTGGCCACCATGGTAGAGGCCACCAGAGCCATAGAGCTGGAGGGCGTTATCCCGAGTGCACACGTTGTGGGAGACAACATTCTAAAGAGTGTTGGGGTAACTTCCATGCTTGTTGGAACTGTGGTTCGATGGACCACTTTAGGAGGGAGTGTTCGCATCAGGCGGCACAAGCACCGAATCTTGCTCAGGCTCCTGCAAGGGCCATTGATTATCAGAGAGGCCGTGGGCGCGGTCGTGGCTACTTCCAGCCTAGGGCTGATGCACCTAGGATAGAGGCTCAGAGAAACCTTGCCCATGTTGTAGCCGTACAGCCAGAGGCCGGTGGACCGGCTAGGGTCTACACTCAAAGAGAGGCCGGGAACGACACTGATGTGATAGCAGGTAATTTTGAGTTACAGTCTATGTCTTTGCTTTCTTTGGTTGATTCGGGTTCTACGCATTCCTACATTTTGAGTGAGCATGCAAAGAAGTTAGATATACATGTTGAGATCTTAGATGTAGGTATGCATGTGACTAGTTCCTTTGGCGAGATAGCCGTAGTTAGACGGATGTATAGGAGGTGTCCGCTGAAGATTCAGGGTCATGTGTTTCCCGTTGACATGATGGAGCTTCCTTTCTATGGGTTTGACATTATTCTGGGTATGGACTGGTTAGTTGAGCACAAAGCTAGTGTAGACTTTGAGACGAATAGAATTGCTTTGAAGCTTTCTGATGACTACGAGATAGTAGTAGTAGGCGAGAACATTAAGTTCTTATTTAATGTTGTGTCAACTTTAGAGGCTCATAGGTTGATGGATTCCGGTTGTGGGGCTTTCTTAGCATATGTGATGAATCCTAATATGAGTGATGTCAGACCGAAGGATATTAGAACAGTTTGTGATTTTCCGGATGTGTTTCCTGAAGAGTTACCAGGTTTGCCTCCTGACGGAGATGTAGAGTTTGTAATTGAGATTGTTTTAGGGTCTACTCCAGTTTCTATAGCTCTGTATCGTATGGCTCCGAAAGAATTGAAAAGTTAGCTTCAGGAGTTATTAGACCGTGGTTTCATTAGGCCTAGTAGTTCGCCTTGGGGTGCTCCTGTGTTGTTTGTAAAGAAGAAAGATGGCAACATGCGAATGTGTATTAACTATAGGCAGTTGAATCAGTTGACCGTGAAGAACAAGTATTCGTTGCCTCGTATAGATGACATGTTTGATCAGTTGAGAGGTGCTTCAGTGTTCTCGAAGATAGATTTGAGGTCAGGGTACTATCAGTTGAAAGTAAAAGAGTGTGATGTTCCGAAAACAGCTTTTAGGACTAGATATGGTCACTATGAGTTCCTTGTGATGCCGTTTGGGCTCACGAATGCACCTGCAACATTCATGGATATGATGAACAGAGTTTTTAGAGAATATCTAGACCGTTTTGTAGTTGTTTTCATAGATGATATCCTTGTGTACTCAAAATCAGAAGAAGGGCATGATGAGCACCTGAGACTTGTTTTGCAGAGATTGATGAGCAATTAGTTGTATGCGAAGTTGAGCAAATGTGAGTTCTGGATTCGAGAGGTTGTATTTCTTGGCCATGTTGTGTCAGCTGAAGGTATCCGTGTTGATCCGTCGAAGATTGAACCATTGTTGAGTGGAAACAACCTAAGTCTGTGACTGAGATTAGGAGTTTCCTAAGATTAGCCGGTTACTATAGGAGATTCGTTGATGGTTTCTCTAGAGTAGCTGCTCCTTTGACTAAATTGTTGCAAAAAGGAGTTAAGTTCGAGTGGTCAGAGGCGAGACAAAAGGATTTTGAGAAATTGAAAGAAGCTTTGACAAATGCTCCAATGTTAGTACAACCAGTTTCATGTAAAGAATTTGTGATCTATAGTGATGCTTCCTACATAGGTTTAGGGTGTGTCCTAATGCAAGAAATGAGAGTTGTTGTCTATGCTTCGAGACAATTGAAGGTGCATGAGAAGAACTATCCTACTCACAATATTGAGTTAGTCGTTGTTGTATTTGCATTGAAGATTTGGCGTCATTACTTGTATGGTGAGAAGTGCATAGTTAACACTGATCATAAGAGCTTGAAGTATTTGATGACTCAAAGAGAGTTGAACTTGAGACAGAGAAGATGGCTTGAGCTATTGAAAGATTATGATTTGACCATCGAGTACCATTCGGGTAAGGCAAATGTAGTAGCCGATGCTTTGAGCTGAAAAAGTTGCAGTTGAGTTGCGAGCTATGTTTGCTAGATTGAGTGTATCCGGTGATGGTGGTTTGATCACAGAGTTGCAAGTGAAGCCTTCCTTGATTCAGTTGATTAGAGAGAAACAATTGCAAGATGTGTCTTTAGTCCCTCATGTTCAGGACATAGCCGAAGGTAGACTGACCGAGTACAGTTTCAGTAGTGAGAATGTGTTATGCTTTAGAGACAGAGTTGTAGTACCTGAAGATGTTGAGTTGAGACGTCTGATTCTGAGTGAAGCACATTCGAGTCCTTTTTCTATGCATCCGGGTAGTACTAAGATGTACCGTGATTTGAAGAATGATTACTTCTGGGCTGGTTTGAAGAAGGATGTAGCCGAGTATGTGAGTTGTTGCATGGTTTGTCAGAGAGTGAAGGCATAACATTAGGTTCCTTCAAGTTTGTTACAGCCTTTAAAGATTCCAGAACGGAAATGGGAGAGGATCACTATGGACTTCGTGTCGGGGTTACCGTTGTCTCATTCGAAGAAGAATTCTGTTTGGGTGATAGTGGATAGATTCACTAAGTGTGCTCACTTCTTAGCAGTGAACACTACAGATTCTCTAGACAAGTTGGCGAATTTGTACATTCGCGAGATTGTGAGACTTCATGGAGTTCCAAAGTCTATTGTATCAGACAGAGATCTGAGATTCACTACGAGGTCCTGGAGTTGTTTGCATAGTACCCTAGGTAGACATTTGCATTTCAGTACTTCTTATCATCCGCAGTCAGATGGACAGTCAGAGCGAGTGATACATATTTTAGAGGATATGCTTCATTGTTGTGTGATTGACTTCCAGGGTTCTTGGGAGAAGCGCTTGCCCTTAGTTGAATTTGCTTACAACAACAGTTACCAGGCTAGTATACTGATGGCTCCTTATGAGGCTTTGTATGGTAGACGATGTAGGACTCTGATCTCTTGGGCTGAAACGGGTCAGAGATTGTTACCTATGCCGGATTTGCTTAAGGGGACTACCGACAAAGTGAAGTTGATCTGTGACCGTTTGAAAGCAGCTTCCGATTGTCAGAAGTCGATTTAGCTTCCGATTGAGTTCTCAGTGGGTGAGAAAGTGTTTCTGAAAGTATCTTCGTGGAAGAAGGTAATGAGATTTGTCCGGAAAGGCAAGTTGAGTCTGAGGTTTATTGGCCCATATGAGATAGTCGAGCGGATTGGGCCAGTAGCTTACCGTTTGAGATTGCCTTCAGAGTTAGAGAATATCCATGATGTTTTTCATGTGTCGATGCTTAGGAGATATAGATCAGATCCATCTCATGTTATGCCTGTTGAGGAGATAGAGTTGAATCCGAATTTGTCTTATAATGAAGAACCAGTTGAGATACTTGCTTATGATAGCAAGGTGTTGCGTGGCAAGACCATAGAGTTGGTCAAGGTGTTGTGAAGACATAGAGGTGTGGAAGAGGCCACGTGGGAGAGGAAAGCTGATATGCTTGAGCAGTTTCCGTACTTGTTTCCGTCAGGTAATTTTGGGGACGAAATTCCTTAAGTGGGGGAGAGTTATAACACCGGGTTTGGGGGTCGGGTGAAAATAATATTAAAATAATGCTTCGGGTTTCGGTTTTATAATTAAAATAATAGTATATTATTTGGGCTTCATATTTCCAAAACAAACATTTTATGTTGGACTCAAATTAATTTGAAACTCAATTTTCCATGGATTTTAGAATTAATGAGTTTGTCATCTCATTAATGGCGAAAGGGTAAATAAATGGACTTTCAAATTTAAATTCCCATTTATTAAAATAACCCTTTTGTCATCATCTTCCTCACTTCCCCCATTTTCATTTCAACGACACAAAAGAGCTCTCTACACCAAGTTACTATTCCATCACCTTGCATCTTCATCTTTGGTGCTTTTTGAAAGGTAACTTCGTTTTTTACTTGTCCTCATTTCCCTCTTCAAGCTAGTATCTTTATTTTTCAAAAAGCTCATGGTTTTTGGATTTTGAGGTTTTGAGTCTTGAGACTAAAAATGAGAACTTTATTGTCTTTAACCTAAGCTTTTTATTATTTAAGGTTACATAAGTTGTTTACAACCTAAAAGGTCCAACATATGTAAATTTTAATGAGTTTTATAAAGATTCTCGGATTTGGGTTTTGAGGGGTTTTTTGAAGGGTTTAAAGGTTAGTTTTGGGTGTGTTTGATGTTGGAAATTGAAGGTCGATGTTAGAGTAATAGTTGGGGGTTGTTTTGGAAGCATTTAAGTGTGTTAAAAGGGTTGAAATCATGAGTTTTGGATTGGGTTTGATCGCTGCTCGGGATTGAGGTTTTGGGAGTTGTTCATGGCTTGAATTCTTGTGTTTTATGCTTGAGTAGTGTTCCGGGTTTGCTACATTGTTGTATGAACTTATTTGAGGTTTTTTTGTTTGTGTTGAGTTGATTAGAAGCAAGAGATTGTGTTGGTGAAGCCTCGGGATCGAATCTGGAATCGTTGGATGCTTGATCGGCTAGTGGGTTGAGCTTGGAATATTCGGTGAGTGGTTAAACGTTTTTAAATGGTTCTCGAGTATTTGGTTCAAGCATGTGGACTAGGTCGGGCTTGGTAGACCCGCCTAGAGTTGGGATTAGAGTGGTAGCCTAATCCCAAACTTTAGTTAGAGACTTTGGTTGAACTCAAATTGTTGTTTATCCCTCATGTTAAATTGTGTTTATGGTGTTATGTATGATGTGTTATACATGTTGTTGAGGCATGGTTTGATGCATTGATATATGCATGTGGTTTGGTTTGTGGATTGTGCATGATGTTAATCATGGTGAGTACATGCTAAGCACAGAAGTGGATATGCAATGATGATGTGAAAGGTTGTGGATTGTGTTTAATATTGGCACTAGTATGCTTGGGTACAAATGATCGATCATTAGGATGTTTAGTGTGCACACGTGAGTCAAATGCGCGTGTGGTCTTGGTGATGGTAGTCATCAAGATGGAGTACGGGTTCGCCCGGAAAACCTTCTTATATATATGATAGTCGGTGATGTGTGTAATCCTATCGACGGGGCGTGAAGATGAGTGGAATCCCCTCCGCGTGAACGGTGATGAGTGTAATCTCACCGTAAGGTAGTGGTTGTTGTTAGATTGAGTTCCAACATGTTATTCGTGTATTCGAGTCATATCTAGGTGCCAATATGAGATAATATGTGTACCAATATGATTTGAGATGTGTTGTCAATATGGTTTAATACATGTATTTACTTATGATGTGGATTGGACTTGTTGAGCATGGCATAATATTGAATATATGTTCATGCATCATGTGTATTTTGACTCATGTGGATCGAAGGTAAGAACATGCATTTTTACCTTGGTTGTGCTCGTGCTTGGACCTTGCATTGTCGAGGTTTGTTTTAATGAGCTTACCCTCACTAAGCTTTATGCTTACGCTCTCTTTTGTTCGACAATGCAGATCCGTAGTTCGTGGGTAGCTTGTGCAAGGAGAGGGCCTGCAAGTGTGCTAGTTGGGCTTTTGAATCTATCAAGTATGGATTTTTTGTTAATGATGTAATGGTCAAGCAATGGGGACTTATGTGGTTGATGTTGGTTTGTTTAGGAGCATGTTAGACTCCTCTATATGTTATGTTGGTTTGGCTTTTGGGTTGCCTTGTCTTGCTTGTAAACCATGTTTAAGTTGCTTATCATGTATGTTGGCCTTGTGCCTTTATGGTTGCCTAGGTGTATGTCTTGTGAAGCATGAATCTTTAATGCCTTGTATGAACCTTATGTTGTTTTGATGGTCCATGAATGTATGGCTTTTGTATGTTAAAGTGTGCTATGTATGCTTGTCGTGTTTAGCTTGCCTTAGAGTTTATGCTTGTGTGTTGTGTGAGGTTTTCGTGATGTTTTTAGGATATCCTTGTACCAAAAACCAGCTAAAACCAATCTGCGGATAGAGGGCGTTTCGAAAGGGTTGGTCCCATTTCGATATGTTCCCTTTGTTTCGGGTCAAGCGTTTCGGTACGCTAGGGGGCGTTTCGATACGAATTTGCTACTGGAAATCTGAGAATTTGATGATAAATTGACGTATCGAAACGGGCTTTAGTGTTTCTGAACGGCCTTCGTATCGTTGACCACGAGAATTTGACCGTTGAGTTCGTTTTGATACGGGCCACCCCTGTTTCTAAATGGTCTTATCGGGTTGACTTTGGCCAGTTTATCTAGTCAAGGCGTATCGAAACACCTTATGTGCGTTCCGATACGGCCTGCTGTTTAAGATAAAAATGGGTTGTTTTAATTATGTGTTCGTAGTTTCGCCTCGCTTGTTTTCCTCCGCTGTTGCCTTTTTCACATAGGGTGTAACATTACATCGAGATAAGATAATAACTTGAAAAGTTTTTTCTTGGGTCGGTAACCGAAGTGGAGCCTTAACGGGTTTTGCCTCGGTTATCCCCGTGTAGCCCACTCAGATTGGTCAAGCATCCGGACCGGGACGAGGGGGTTACACAGGAACTTACCTAGAAAATATAGATCACTTCGTCAAGAAGACTGAGTCGTTCATGGATAAAACAGAGATGTGGATGACTAACCATGAAGCTACTATGAAATCATTGGAGACACAGATGGGTCAGGTTTCTCAGCATCTTAAGACAAGGCAGAACGGAGGATTCCCTAGCGATACTGAGGTCGCTAGAAAACCCACACATAAGCAGTGCAAAGCTATCACAACTAGGAGTGGGAAGAAATTACCAGGGCCCGAAAAGAAAGCTGAACCAGTTAAGGAACCAACCTTAGAATCGACTGCCGTGAACGCTGCCCCGATAGACGATAAACAGCCTGCTGCTGCCACACCTATTACGACAGCAGAAGAGACAGAGGAGAAGGACGAAGAACCTAAGCCTCCTCAGATCCGAATACCGTGGGAAGGACGCATTGAAGATTATCGTCCTCCACATCAATATACTGTTATTAGATGCCATCAAGAAGATGCCCAGTTATGCCAAATTTCTTAAGGATGCTATGTCGAAGAAATCCAGACTTGGGGAATTTGAGACGGTTAAACTGACAGAAGGATGCATGACTATTCTGCACAAGCATCCACCCCAGAAGAAGAAGGATCCTGGGAACTTCATAATAGCGTGCATAATTGGTGATAAATGCATGGGTAAGGCACTTTGTGATCTAGGTGCTAGTATTAATTTAATGCCAAAATTTGTATTCCAGAAATTAGGTATTAGACGAGCACGACCCACGACAGTTATGCTGCAGCTGGCAGAACGCTCTTACGTGCAACCAGAAGGGAAGATTGAAGATATTCTGGTAAGAGTGGATAAATTTATTTATCTTGCTGACTTTCTTGTTTTAGATTGTGAAGCAGATGAGAATGCACCAATCATCCTGAGGCGACCCTTCTTAGCCACAGGCAGATCATTGATTGATGTTGAAAAGGGAGAACTCACTATAAGAGTGAATGATCAAGAGATCAAGTTAAATGTTCTCCAAGCAATGAAACACACTGATGCAGAAGAAGAATGCAAGGATATCACTAAAGTAATCCTTGACCAACCCTGCATCAGGTCGGACTGCCATGACATCAAATTTGGCCACTGCCACAGCAGCCATTTGGAAGACTGTCACGGCAGCGACGTCGAAAGCAACTCCTCAGATTCTAACATATCTGACTCTGAAGATCATGAGAAGGTAAACTGGATAGGCAATCGTCCAGGTAAGTTATTCGAGCCCTTAAACTATACCTCGAATGAACATATCATCCAAAAGCCATCAACTGTAGAACCACCTGTTCTAAATCTTAAGCCCCTTCCAGGGCAGCTCAAATATGTTTTTCTTAGATTAAATGATACGTTGCCCGTAATCATCTCTTCCAAGTTGATGCAGGAACAGGAACAACAACTAATAGGGATGCTACAGCAGCACAAAAAGGCTATTGGATGGACGATAGCTGATATCCAAGGCATCAGTCCGGCACTATGCATGCATAAAATTCTCTTGGAGGATGATCATAAGTCGACCATTGATGCCCAGAGACGCTTGAATGATGTTATGCGAGAAGTGGTACGAACAGAACTTATCAAATGGCTAGACGCTGGAATAATTTATGCCATCTCGGGTAGTAAGTGGGTGAGCCCGGTGCAGTGTGTTCCTAAGAAGGGAGGAATAATCGTGGTGACCAATGAAGAAAACAAATTAATCCCAACCAGGACTGTGACCGGTTGGAGGGTTTGTATGGACTACCGGAAGATTAACAAAGCTACCCGGAAGGACCACTTTCCCCTGCCTTTTATTGATCAAATGCTTGATAGATTAGTGGGAAAGCCTTATTACTGTTTTCTTGATGGGTACTCAGGTTATAACCAAATCGCCATCGCACCGGAAGATCAAGAGAAAACAACTTTCACTTGCCCATACGGTACTTACGCTTTTCGGAGAATGCCAATTGGACTTTGCAACACAGCATCAACCTTTCAGAGGTGTATAATGGCTATATTCTCCGACATGGTGGAGGATTTCCTTGAGATATTCATGGACAATTTCTCTGTCTTTGGAGATAATTTTGAAAGTTGCTTAGGCAACCTACAGAAAGTGCTCGAGAGATGCGAGAAAGCGAACTTAGTATTAAACTGGGAGAAATGTCACTTCATGGTGGATGAAGGGATAGTCCTAGGCCATAAGGTAAGCTGCCGCGGCATAGAAGTTGACAGAGCCAAGATTGAGGTGATTGAAAAGCTACCGTCACCCACCACAGTAAAGGGAATTCGGAGTTTCTTAGGGCATGCTGGGTTCTATCGAAGGTTTATAGAAAATTTTTCGAAGATCACCAAGTCGTTATGCCACCTACTAGAGCAGAATCGTCCCTTCGACTTCAACACTGAATGTACTGAGGCATTCAGAATTCTGAAAGAGAAGCTAGTAACAATACTAATTGTACAGCCAGCTGACTGGAAGTTGCCATTCGAAATTATGTGTGATGCCAGTGATTACGCTGTAGGGGCAGCACTTGGGCAGAGGAAAGACAAGCTATTCCATGTAATTTACTACGCTAGAAAAACACTCAACGATTCGCAAGTAAACTACACCACAACAGAGAAGGAATTGTTAGCAGTGGTGTTTTCAATTGACAAGTTCCGATCCTACATACTTGGAACGAAAGTGGTGGTCTACACAGGCCACTCTGTACTGAAATATCTGTTTGCTAAAAAAAGACGCAAAGCCTAGACTGATTCGTTGGATTCTGTTGCTGCAAGAGTTCGACATTGAAATCAAAGATAAAAAGGGGACAGAGAATCAAGTTGCAAATCACTTGTCAAGACTAGAGAGAGGAAAGAGTCTCCCAACAGACAAGACTCACATACTGGAGACCTTCCCTGATGAGCAGTTGTTCGCTGCCACAAGCACTGTCGCGACAACCATGGGGGCAGGTAAGTTTTCTGAACTCCCCTGGTATGCTGATTTCGTTAATTATTTAGTTAGCGAAATATTTACTCATGAACTTAATTATCAAGCTAAGAAGAGGTTCCAAAATGATGTTAAGAATTATTATTGGGACGAACCTCTTCTTTTCAAAAATTGTGCAGATCAGATTATCAGGAGGTGCGTACCACATGATGAGCAGGAAGTTGTGCTTCATCACTGCCATGCTTCACAATATGGAGGACACTTAGGTGGTAACAAAACTGTTGCTAAGGTTTTGCAGTCTGGTTTTTATTGGCCTTCACTGTTCAAGGATGCCCAAGCATTCTACAAAAGCTGTGACAAGTGTCAACGGACTGGAAACATCTCAAGGAGACATGAGATGTCGCTGCAAAACATCCTTGAAGTCGAAATCTTCGATGTTTGGGGGATTGATTTCATGGGACCATTCCCAGCATCATGTGGGAATATTTATATCCTTCTGGCAGTAGACTATGCGTCCAAATGGGTTGAAGCGATTGCCACATAGAAAAACGATGCCAAGACCGTTCAGAGATTTCTGCATAAGAACATTTTCTCTAGATTTGGCATTCCGAAGGCGATCATCAGTGATGAAGGGATGCATTTTGACAATAGGGTAATAGCTGATGCCTTAAGGAAATATGGCGTTAAGCATCAGATTGCAACAGCTTATCACCCTCAGACCAATGGACAGGCCAAAATATCCAACAGAGAGGTAAAGAAAATTCTTGAAAAGATGGTTAAACCAACTCGTAAGGACTGGTCCTTACATCTCAATGATGCACTATGGGCCTATAGAACAGCATTTAAAACTCCATTGGGAATGTCACCCTACCGGCTGATATATGGAAAAACATGTCATCTACCTGTTGAGATAGAGCACAGAGCATACTGGGCCATCAAGGCAGTGAACATGGACTTGGAAAAGGCATGACAAAAAAGGCTACTTGACTTGAATGAGATTGAAGAAATTCGAGCAATGGCCTATGACAACGCAAGGATTTACAAGGACAAGACAAAGAAGTGGCATGACAAGAAGTTGTTGCCACGACAGTTCTGCCCAGGGCAGCTTGAGTTGTTATTCAACTCTAGGTTTAAACTCTTCCATGGGAAGCTCAAATCTAGATGGTTCGGCCCATTTCAAATGGTGCAAGTTTTTCCTCGTGGTGTCATCACGATAAAATCCTTAAAAGACGGGCACTAATTTAAAGTCAACGGACAGAGACTGAAGCATTATCAGGGGACTGAAGCCCCAAGAATGCAAGAAGTGGTTACTTTAGGAGATGCCCATCCTAGCATCCCTAATTTAACTTAATTTTATTTTTAGTATTATTTATTTATATTTATATATATATATATATTAGGAAATTAGAATTATTTTATTTTTAGGAACTAAGTTTTTATTTTAATTATTTTTAGGAAATAAAGGAGATAAGGAGAAGAGAAGAAGTGAACTAGCCCACTATCTCACCAGCAGCCCAAAAAGCCCAAAGGAGGAGCCTGTCGTCACAACAGTCGCGAAAGACGCGGAAAATACAACATGTCAACACGCTGTCGTGGTACACACGCAAACGCGTAACAGACGCGCAACAGACACGGAAATGCGTGATAGACGCGTCAGAAACCGCGTAACAGCTGGCCCCGTTATTTGCGCCTGCCGCTACAGCTCCAACGGGCAGCAAACTTTTCATCTATATAAACCTCGTTTTACTTTTCATTTTTCACTTCACTTTTACTCTCTCTACTTGCTTTCTCTCTAGATTTTCATTTCCTTTCATTTTTCTACAGTCTCTTGCAACTATGAGCACCAGAAACAATAGAAGAAGTGTTGCCTCAAGCTCTGCCGCAACAGCAGCCACTCCCATCCATGACACAATCCCAAACCGTTTTACCACCGTAGAGTCCAATGACCGATACTACACCTCCTTCCAGAAAAGGGAGATGTGGGAAGAGAAAGGGTTCATCTACAGCAAACGAACGGAGAATCTCGGGCTCAAACCATTCATCGTCTGCAAGATCAGAGCACTTCATTGGCAAATGTTTGTTGAGCAACCTAAGGATATGAACGTCACTCTAGTCAGAGAATTCTACGCTGCTGTCGACAGTAAAGACACAACAGCAGTGACAGTTCGTGGTAAGGAAGTCCCTCTTGAGCCGGAGTATATTAACACCCTCTACGGACTCTACGTCGGCAGAAAGAAAGATAGGCATAAGAGGTTCGTGGAGAGCTTGGAGGTAGCAGATTACGATGTTGTCATGGCAGAACTGACCGAGGAAGGGACCCAGTGGAATACAGACCCAAAGCACCCACGGACGGTGAAACGAGCTCAACTCACCCCCGAAGCAAAACTGTGGAACGCTTTCGTGAAAAAAAGGATTATGCCTTCCTCACACAACAACACAGTGGATCAACCCAGGTTAGCTCTCGTTCATTCCATTTTAAACGAGAGGCCCGTTAATGTTGGTCGATATATTCGGGAAGGGATTTTGGATTGTGCACTACAGCCATCAGGACCCCTTGTCTTCCCCCACCTCATCATAGAAATCTGTCGTGGCCACAATGTCCCTGAAATTGCTAAAGATCTGAAGATTAGAGGAAAAAGATGGACGGAGAAAAATATCTTCAGTTTGATGGAGCTGAAAGCTACAACATCAATCTCCTGTTTCAAACCCTCTGCCGTGGCAGGTGAGCCAGCAGAACCTACCCAGACAGAGCATGCTGCCACAGAACAGAGGCAGCCCACAGCAGTAGCTCCCACAGCAGACACCTCCACCCAAATCCTTGCTGCCCTGTAGAAAATGGAGGAACGGAAGCTAGGTTTGATGAGCTTTGTCTGTGACTTCACAACAGCAACGGTACATTTCATTAAAAGCAATTTAAACTTTCCTGATGTACAATTCCCTGTCTTCCCTGATCATTATTTTGCTACACCCACACCTGCCCATACCCCTACCCCTGCTGCCACACCGAGAACACCTTCTACTGCGTCCACTCCAACCCCGGCCACGACAGCTGCAGGTGGAAACCACACAGCCACTGCCTCTGCCAGAGGAGAAAAGAGAAAGGAGCCACCGTCCGACCTTGACGAATTTATTGACGGTTTCTCCTCCTCCTCCATTTGGGAGGAATTCGATGGCGAGCCCTCTGTCAAGAGGAACCTTTCCAAAGAATTCACTCAGATGAAGCGGCAGAAACCCAACACCAGTGACGAACCATTCGGCCAAGGGAAGTCTGATGGCAGCAGCAGTACTGGTAGCAGCAACAGCAACTCTTCCGAGGAGGTTCAAGTGCTGGAGAAACTACCCCAGATCTCACCTACTCGCATCCAGCCCCTAATAGAAGCCAAGAAAAAACTGCCTCCGCCTCTCCGAATCATCTGCTGGCACCGACGATGAAGGTCACTGCCCGCCGACAGATACAGATCAACAGCAGCAGCAGCAGCGACGACTACACTTAAAATTTAAGTTTTATCCTATCTTTGATGTCTGCTATTTTGTTATAATTGTGATGTTTTTATTTTATTTTCTTCATTCCGTCATCATGCATTGAGGGCGATGCAACCCTTGAGTTTGGGGGTGGCATCCCTCCAATAATGAAGTGTCTATTTTGTTTAAGACTTGTGTCTAAGTGTTAGTTTATTTTTGCTCAAAAAATGGCTTAAATCTTTGAACTGAACTTACCTGCCGTGACAGCCTCTGTCGTGGCAGTGCCTTTAGGATAGTTTTAGGAGCAGTTTAGAGCCTTACTATAGTTCTGATTCTTAAACACCCTTTGTGACTTTTATACTGTCTAGAAACACTACTGGTGAACTAGAATAGGGAAAAGCTTAACACTTGAGTTACCCCTAGAGGTGCCTAACACTGGCTCTAGGAAAAGAAGTTAGCTGGAGGTGCCCGAAACTGGCTCTAGTCAAACTTAAATTAAGAAAAGAGAATAGAGTCTAAATAAAAACTTAATTGAAAGTTGGCATAAAAATTCAACTTAGAATCTTAGCTATTCTAGTAAACTAAGGGAGTCTATGCATATAATTGTTCACAAAACATGCACACACTACACGAGAATTATAGGAAGGTTCCAAATGAATCCTGAATTATCCAACAGGGTGTTGCTCACAATAGGGAATGAATGGTAGGTAATGAAAAGTTCACTGTTTTAAGCCAAACAAAAAAAAATATTTCTTTTTAGGTCCTAATTGCTTGAGGGAAAGCAAAAACTTGAGTTTGGGGGTGTGTAAAAGTTCTATATTTTACCCCCTATTTAACCCATATTTCTGCTACATTCAAGCATAATTCATTTCATTTAGGATACATTTCAGTTATACATCACAATTATATTAAATGACACGGTTGCTACTGATTTTGGTTACTTTTGCAGGTAGCTGTTGTAGTAGACTCAGGGCAGTGGAGAAGCAGAGCTGTAACACAGGACTAAAGTCGAGAAGGACGATGCTGCCGAGGCCGTTGTCGTGGCAGCCAAGGACGACAGCAATGGTGAAGGAAAAAAGTGAAATGGAGCTCGACAGAAAGAGGAAATTAAGCCGGTCTGTCATGGAGCACTCATATATTTTTCCAAGCCCTAGATCAGAATGAAGGCCAAGTCTAAAGTTCAGGGAAGAAACTCCAAGCAAGAAGAGAGGACGAATTAAAGACATCTACTCTGAAGATTTTGTCTTTAATAGAGTTGTACTTTAATTTAAACTTGTATTCTTGCCATATTAGAAAACTTGAACCCAAGGCCTATATAAAGGCATGTAATTCAACCTAGGGAAGGATATCTTATTCTCTAGCCGTCTTCCCCTAAACCATAGTCATTTTCCCTCTTCTCATCATGTTCTAAACTTCCCCTAGGGCTAAGGGTTGATTTTGTAAAGTAGTTGCAAGGATTGCATTGTTTTAGGATTTTTTTTAGGTTCAATAAAATAGACTTCAAGTTTGCTTATTCTGGTTTTCAACATCTTGCAAGAGTATCGGGAGAGCATTGTGAGATTATACATTTACTTAATATCGGGAGAGTTAAGTATACGAAAGGAATAAGTACGGGTTCTCCAGTTTATGGTTGAACTATCTCGGACCTAGGGATATGACGAGGTTAAGTGGCTAAGGAAGAATTCAACAACATCTGTGTTCATCCTTCGATTCACGCCGGGAGGTATCATCAAAAACGTGTTCATCGATAGACTTGGACCTAGGGATAGGACAAGGCACAACATGGATTCTTGCCAAACCTGAAGTACAGAGTTGTGTGATCGCTGCCGCGACATCAACAGACCTCTGCCGCCGCAGGTGCTGCCACAATAGGAGCAACGACAGAACAGAAAGTCCTAGACATTGCAACACCTACACTACTGAGCAAATCAATACCGGCCCATTCTCTCTATCCTGATTTCTTTAATCGTTTATTTTCAATGTTCTTTATTATTCAATTACAAAGAGTTAAAATTATCTTCTTTCTTGTGCAACAATTCGAGGTTAAGGCTATTTCCAATCCCTGTGGATTTGACATCCGATACTTTGTGTATCACTTTACTACTTGCGACGTGTACACTTGCACTCTATTGCGATAGACTCTTT
This sequence comes from Hibiscus tridactylites, assembly GCA_958450335.1. Lineage (NCBI taxonomy): Eukaryota > Viridiplantae > Streptophyta > Magnoliopsida > Malvales > Malvaceae > Hibiscus > Hibiscus tridactylites. The sequence goes on along the minus strand of OY288287.1, from coordinate 51,887,795 downwards.
TACACGCAACACCAATATCCACTTCCATCATGCTATAGCAATTATCGACACCGGCTTTCTCTCTTGACTCCTTTTCTGCACACCAACAAAACCGAAACCAACCTTCCGAGCAGTACCCCTCAATATGGACCAGTAACCAGCAAAGATAAAGATGCACCCAGAAGAAGAAAATGCAACCTAAATGCAGTCTAAATGCTATGGTATGAACTCAAGAACAGGAAAATGCCATAGCAAAAAGGTATGAAAACAAGGATATTTATGCAGTTATCACACCCCCAAACTTAAGCTATTTCTTGTCCTCAAGAAATTAATAGAACAGAACAAAAGAATTACTATGGAAAAGATTTAACCTAGAGGATTGCTATGGCAATATTTCAGTCCTCAGAATTAACATAGGCAAATAAATATATACAACCAGACGTGAGATCCTTAAGAACATTCCTTAGGACTAAGATGTGTGCGTGTGTGCGTGGCTGCCTTCCTTCTATACTTAAGCTGGTGAGACAAATTTTTAAGGAAGCTCCCTAGTTATACCCTAATTATGTTATCTAGTTCTTTTCCAATTTTTAGACTCCCAAAGATATAGGTTTTCTGCTACGAAGGATGTCAGCTCATCACACCTTCCGTCCTTAACTCTAGATGAGCAGGGAGCAAACCTCTCACCCCCAAGCTAGTATGCAGAGTCATCCCGTGACAACTTTCATTCACTCATATGCTATAGCAAAGCTTTATTTTTCTCTCTTTTTTTAAACACTAAAAAAGCTATAGCAAAGCGGAGTGTCCGTCTACAGATATGTCGTAGCATTTATTCGTTTGTTTGACCACAGGGTCGACTAGTTTTTCTTTTAAATTCTCTAGAGTTTATATATCAGAGTTTACTAGGGTTCTTTCTAAAAAAAAATCTAATAAACTTACTTATAGAAAGAGAGCAGGTGTGTAACAATTTTTTAACAACTAGATCCTAAAGTAAGTTCTACAGATCTCAAATAGTTGTGTTTTTTCTAACTTAGTTCAGGCCTTTAAGATTTCTTCGTCAAACATCATAAATACATTCATAGGCTATCTCTAGACAAAACAGAATGCCATAGTAAAAATTTTGTTCTATCCTATAATGCATTTGCTAAAGTAAAATATTACTATGAACACTAACACTAACACCCCCAAACTTGAGAAATGCAGTGTCCGCAATGCATAAACTAATCTACACTACATGCCATGAAAAATGATGAAAAATGAAAAATTGAAAAGAAAAAAGTTAGTTACCTCCTGGGTGCGAAAGCTATGTCGTGCTGCTGGTATTGTCCATTGATGTTTCAGAGGAGTAGTAGTGTGGGTCTTCTACATCGTCCACACTCTCTGAGGATACTGACTGAGCACTAGATGAGGGCCTGGCACGTCCAGCAGTATGTTTGATGCGTGTTTTTGGTCTGGATGTTGTAGCATTCGCAGATCGCGTTGGTGTTGGCTCGGTTGTTTGTGTTGTAGTGGTTTCCTTCTAAGGGGTTTCCTCGGGATCACTAGGTACATGCTCTGGCTCAAGAAGTGGGTTTTCCGGTCGTGGCGGTGTTGAGTTAGTTGCCTTCCTGGTACGTTTCCTTTTCTTGGTCGGGTTAGCCATTGGGTCGGTCTATTCTACAGTGGGTGGAACAGAATGAGTTTCTTTCTCTGGCTGGGTAGTAGGAGTTGTAGGTGTCTTCTTTCTTGGAGTCTTCTTCTTGGTAGCAGGTTGGACGGAGCTAGGGTCACTGGGGGACATTGTGCTTGCTGTAGCAGTGGTGGGAGCTTGCAGTAACTCCATGGGGAACAGTGGAAATGAGACGTTCTAGTTTGGTAGGAGTTTGCTTAAGCAGGATGATATGGCACTATCGCGGTGTTGAGCATACTTGAAGTACGCCCGCTGGTGTGCCTTCATCAGGCTGAGCTCGGTGCTCAGTTCTTTTGTTGTTGCCACCAATGCTGGTACTCGGGTTGCAGCAAAACTTTTAGCTCTTCCCTCCACTGTTTGTTGAGGCATGTCTTCATTGAATCCTCGGAGTTTCGTAATGAGGGCTGGAGTTAAACCTGTCTTTCCTGAAATAGTTGCATCCACTAGATCGTCTATGAAGATGTCTTTGCCTCAAGTTTGAGGCGTCCTCTCTCGACTGACTTGTTGTTGTCCAGCACAGTTCCCTGAAAACATATATCCTCTAGCACCTCACGATGTGTCTGCACGTCCATTGTCATCACAAAAGAAGTGTGGTGGTCTACAGTGTGCTTTAGCCTATAGAACTTGTTAATTGTTGCGGCAGTAAACTTTATCTACTCTCCTCACACATGAACTGTAGATTATGTTGGACTTGTGAGGTGTGCATAGAACTCCTTCACAAATTAGGTACATATCTCCTTAGGATAAGCAGCGATGGTTTTCCATTCATGTGTGCCAATGACATCCATTATAGATTGATCGAACTGATCTTCTTCCTCTTTAAGGTATTTAAACCCTAGTTCTAGAAGAACATTCCTATCTTTGATCTTTGTCCATCTTTTCTTTGTTGCCTCGTCAAGAAACTTAGAAATTTCCAGAACTGGTTGTTGTTTAGGATGATTGGAAGTCTCAGGGGCGTTCTTACAACGAGTCATGGAGTTTTTGTTGAAAATAGGGGGAGTGAATATGTGAGGAGAAAAATGGTGAAGGGTGTTTTGTGTGTTTGGGAGAAAATTGAAGAGATGGGGTGAAGAAGAAAAAGTTTTGAGTGTTGAAGAAGATGAAGAAAGTGAAGGGACGGATGATGATGATGAAGAAAATATGGGAAGTTGAAAAAGGTGGGGGGACTGATGAATTAATGGAAGAGGGGGAGTGATGGGACGTGTGTCGGTTTTAAGGGTGAGAGAAAAAGTGGGAGTTTATGTGATAGTTGACGGCTGGAGAGAGAATGTGGGTTTATGTGGCTAGGGTTTCTCCTCATTGAATAGGTGAATATTCTCTATCTTGCTTTTGTTTTTTCTCTCTTTGTTAATTCATCCTCCCCACTTTTTCGGATAAAACCCCTCCTTATCTTTTTCTTTTCCCCTTTTCTTTCGTACTTCCAAAAGTGGATAAAAACAAACTCTATGTCATTCTCCCTTTTGCTACCAACCTTGTAAATAGCACGCTCTCCTGCCTATGTACCTGACATTGTGCTAGAAAAGAGAAAGCCTTGTACGAGGGTCACGTGAAAAGAAATGAAAATTAAAAACAAAGATAGCATAAAATTAGACTAAAAAGAAAAGCATTATTTATGAACATGCTATAGCATAAAAGATAGAGTTTAGAGATACAAACTTTCAAGGATCGTGAAGATCCAGGTGTGATTTGTCTCTTAGGATAATGCTCCATTGTGCACCTTCAGACATTGGCCAATGACCTTAAAGACTTCACCGTCGTCTAACTTCTTGATATCCACTGTGCCATGAGGGTACACCTTGTGTATGATGAATGGCCCTAACCACCTCGATTTTAGCTTTCCAGGAAAAAGCTTTAGCCTGGAGTTGTAGAGAAGCACTTGTTGACCTTCTGAGAAATGCCTTGGCAAAATGTGTTTGTCATGCCACTTCTTGGTTTTCTCCTTGTAGATGCGAGCATTCTCATATGCTTGGGCTCTAAATTCCTCCAGCTCGTTAAGCTTTAGCAACCTCCTTTCACCAGCAAGTTGGGCATCCATGTTGAATTTCTTGATTGCCCAATAAGCTTTGTGCTCAAGCTTCACGGGTAAATGGAACTCCTTGCCAAATACAAGCTTAAAGGGTGGCATGCCTAAAGGCGTCTTGAAGGTTGTCCTATATGCCCAAAGTGTTTCATCCAACTTGGGGGACCAGTCTTTTCTCTTAGGATTAACCACCTTCTCCAAGATTTGCTTGATTTCTCGGTTGGAAACTTCAGCCTATCCATTTATCTGCGGATGATATGTTGTAGCAATCTTGTGCCTGACTCCATAGCGATGTAATGCTTTAGCAATAAGCTTGTTGTCAAAGTGAGTTCCTTCATCATTGATGATGGCTCGGGGTGCTCCAAACATAGTGAAGATGTTCTTGTGAAGAAACTTCATGATTGTCTTGGAGTCATTCCTTGGGGTGGCAACAGCCTCCACCCATTTTGACACGTAGTCGACTGCTAGCAAAATAAATAGATCTCCATATGATGCAGGAAACAGACTCATGAAGTCAATTCCCCACACATCAAAGATTTCAACCTCCAAAATATTTTGCAATGGCATTTCATTCCACCTGGAGATGTTCCCCGTTCTTTGGCATCTGTCACAAGTCTTATAGAACTCGTGTGCGTCCTTAAAAAGTGTAGGCCAATAGAATCCTGCTTGAAGAATTTTTGCATCAGTTCTAGCACCACCAAAATGCCCTTCACACGGTGATGAACTACAGTGGTACAGAATGCTATGGTATTCTTCCTATGGAACACATCTCCTTATGATCTAATCAGGACATTGCTTGAACAAGAAGGGTTCATCCCAATAGTAAAATCTTGCATCATGTCTGAATTTCTTGAGTCCCTGGCTAGATAAATCAAGAGGCGAAATACCACTAACAAGATAATTAACAATATCAGTATACCACAGAATTGTTGTAGCAGCTAACAGTTTCTCATCAGAGAATTCCTCCTTAATTTTAGTTTCACTACCTTGTGTGATAGAATTTTCTAGCTTAGATAAATGGTCAGCTACCTGGTTCTCACATCCTTTCCTATCTCTAACTTCTAAGTCAAATTCTTGTAGCCAGGGTATCCACCTAATAAGTCTAGGTTTAGCATCCTTTTTAGTCACTAAGTACTTAATGGCTGAATGATCGGTATGAACTATGACCTTAGTGCCTATCAAGTATGACCTAAACTTATCAAAGGCAAATACTACAGCAAGCAATTCTTTTTCAGTAGTGGTGTAATTGATTAGTGCATCATTCAAAGTGCGACTAGCATAATAAATAACATGAAAGAGTTTACCTCGGCGTTGTCCAAGTGCTACACCAACAGCGTAGTCACTTGCATCACACATCATCTCAAACAGATCAGTCTAATCAGGTGAAATGACAATTGGTGCAGGAATAAGCTTCTCCTTCAGTTCTTGAAACGCACTATAGCAATCTTTGTCAAACACAAATGGTTGATTTTGCTGTAGCAAATTGCATAGCGGCTTTGAGATCTTCAAAAATTCCTTGATGAATCTCTGATAGAAGCCAGCATGCCCTAGGAAGCTTCTTACTCCCTTGATAGTAGTGGGGGAGGTAGTTTTTCAATGACCTCGACATTTGCTTTGTCAACTTCTATCCCTTGCTTCGAAATCTTATGGCCTAAGATTGTTCCTTCTGTTACCATGAAATGGCATTTTTCCCAATTGAGCACCAAGTCAGCTTCCTCACACTTCTTTAGGACCTTGGCGAGATTGCCCAAGCATGTGTCGAAGTCATCTCCGGAGACCGAGAAGTCATCCATGAAAAATTCTATAAAAAAAATCCTCGACCATGTCTGAAAATATAGCCAACATACATCTTTGAAAAGTTACTAAAGCATTGCAGAGACCAAAGGGCATTCTCCGAAAAGCATAAGTTCCATAAAGGCATGTGAAAGTCGTCTTCTCTTGGTCTTCGGGTGCTATAGCAATCTGATTGTACCCAGAATACCCATCGAGGAAGCAGTAGAATGCCTTGCCCGCTAGTCGATCCAACATCTGAGCAATGAATGGGAGGGGAAAATGGTCCTTCTTGGTCGTCTTGTTGAGCTTCCTATAGTCCATTCAAATCCTCCACCCCGTGACGGTTCTAGTAGGCAATAGCTCATTCTCCTCGTTGCTTACCACGGTCACGCCTCCCTTCTTCGATACAAATTGCACCGGGATGACCCATTAGCTATCGGATATCGGGTAGATTACTCCAGCATCAAGCCACTTGATTATTTCTTTCATCACTACATTCTTCATGATTGGGTTTAGTCTCCCCTGGGGCTCAACTGAATTGTTGTGACAATCATCAAGCAAAATTTTGTGCATACATATAGCAAGGCTTATACCCTTCAAATCAGCCATAGTCCACCCTATCGCATTTTTATGTTGTAACAACATATTTACTAAACTAGTTTCTTGCTTAGGTGTGAGACTAGATGAGATTATCACAGGCAAAGTTTCATTGCTCGTTAAGTAAACAAATTTAAGATGTGATGGCAAAGGTTTCAGTTCTAAAGAATGTCCATGATCAATGAAAGGTTTAGGGGGTATAAATTCTGAAAAATCAAGAGGTTCAAAGTGCGTACTTGGTCTAGCCTCGAGTCAACTAGACTGCTCCAGTTCTCTTGAGAGCTCTTCTTGGACTGAATCATCATCTTTTTAGAGTGCTTCAAACTCTTCCAATTGCATCTCATTACTACAGCAAAACTCATCAATCATATTTTGTGATGTAGCATCTACATATTGGCATACTCTTGGGTTATTTGCATACTTGAGGGTGTCATGAATATTGATCGTGACCGTCTGATCAGCCACTCGCATCGTGAATTCACCCTTCTCACAATCGATCAAATCTCGCCCGGTGGCTAAAAATGGCCTTCCCAAGATAATGGGTGTGTTGCTATCAGCTTCACAGTCGAGGATTAAGAAGTCGACTGGAAAGATAAATTTGTCCACTTTTACCACAACATCTTCAACTCTCCCTTCTAGGCGAACATGAGAATGATCTCCTAGCTGTAGCACAACTTTTGTGGGATGTGCCTCTCGAATTCCCAGTTTCAGAAAAATTGACTTAGGCATCAAGTTAACACTTGATCCCAAATCACAAAGTGCTCTTCCAACAAACTTGTCGCCAATAGAACATGGGATAGCAAAACTACCTAGGTCCTTCCTCTTAGGTGGCAGCTTGCTCCACATAGAATTGCATTCTTATGCTATAGCGACAGTTTCTTGCTTCTCGACCTTCCTCTTTTTCGTGACTATATCCTTGAGGAACTTGGCATATGTTGGCATCTGATCAACGACCTCCAAAAATGAGACATTGATATGTAGTTTTTCCAGGATATCTATGAATTTCTAGAACTGAAGGTCTTCTTTCTGCTTCTTGAATCGTTGAGGAAAAGGAGGAGGGGGTCTAACTTCGTTTGTCTAAACTGATGAAGTTACATCTTTTGATGTAGCAAAAGCAGGCTCCTCCTCCGGTGTTTCTTTTGCTATGACTTCCTCACCCTTCTCTTCAACTGGAAGATCTTGTAAGTTATCTTCTTCTTGAGGCAAGTTGGGCTGAGAGTCCTCCTTCTCTTTTCCCCCAAACTTGTCTTCTTTGCTAATTTCCTTGCCACTCCTTAATGTGAGTGCGCTGCATTGCTCTTTGCTATGGTGCTTAGTGGCTTCAGTGTCACTAGGCAGACTTCCTTGTGGTCGCACATGAAAGGTTTGAGCTATCTGACCAACTTGTGTTTCTAAGGCATGATCCTGTAGCAAAACTTTCGTGGTTCCCATAAAATCTTTTATCATAGCCATAAATTCTTTGAATGTAGTCTCTAGCGAGCTGTTCGATGAAGATGTTGCTCCCTTTGTGACCTTTCCATGGCATCATTTGGTTAGAAGATGGTGCTTCGATCAGATTTTGCTATGGCGTTGACTGAGTAGAATTATTATACCCTTGATTACCCCAACTGAAATTTGGATGATGACGCCATCCTGGGTTGTAGGTATTGGAGTATGGGTGTTGTTGCGGTTATAATTCCCCACATAGTTGGCTGACTCTTGATTGTCAGGGCATTCACTCAAATTGCGATTTCCATCGCATCTGAGACATGAGGTTGTGGACTTCACTTCCTTGACTTCGTTGGGACGTTGGAGGTTCTTTAGCATATTTGTGATAGCAGCTAACTGGGTGGATACCGAGTCATCAGCTTCACTATCTCAAGCTACTTGGGTTCTCCTCCCCGTTCCAAGCCTTGTGGTCAGAAACTGGTAATCATTGTTGGCTACCCTATCAAGAATGTCAAATGCTTCCTCCGGTGATTTGTCTAACAAGGTCCCATTTGCTGAAGCATCTAGCATCATCCTTGTAGAAGCATTCACTCCATTATAGAACATAACCACTTGGGTCCAATCATGAAAACCATGATTTGTGCACTTCCTCAATAATCCCTTGAATCGATCCCAACACTCATACATGGATTCATCATTAGCTTGACGAAAAAGAAGCTATATCATTTCTCAACTGAGTGTTTCTATTAGGTAGATTATACTGTAGCAGAAAACTTTTGCATAGATCTGTCCAAGTCTCCATTGATCCAGCTAGCACTCCACTTAACCATGCTCTAGCACGATCACATAAAGAATATGGAAACAATTTAAGCTTTAGCACATCCTCGTGCACTCCTTGCTATTTGAACGAGTCACAAACTTCCAAGAAAGCAGGGATATGTTGTCTTGCATCTTCGTGGGGCATACCTCCAAACTGACCAATAATGTTCAACATGTTGAACATAACAGGTTTAAGCTCGAACTGGGCTGCCTGAATTTCTGGAGCTACTATTTCGGGATAGAGATCATCCAAGATAGGAGTCAAATGATCTCTAATTGCTCGTGGTCGAGCTGCTTCTCCTTGGCTATTTGCCATAGCATCTCCGTTACCTTGAGGTGGTGGTATTTCTCCGTTCATGTTTCTAGTCTCTTCTCTTTGAACACGTCTCCTAAGTCTCAAGAAAAGCTCGATCTCAGAAATAGGTGATTGCAGGGGTCCTCTAGGTCGCTTTCTGGTCATACACTAGCAAGACACCTGAAAAGAAAAATGAAAAACCTAAAATAAATTTGTACAAAAACAAAAAGAACAAGCAATAAAAATAAAAACTGTAAACAACCAATTGCCAATCTCCGGCAACGGCGCCAAAAACGTGTCCGCGTTCGTGCAGTACTATAAATGATACGCAAATGGTGCAAGTATACACGTCGAACGAGTAATAAAGTGATGAGTGAGTATCGTCTCCACAGGGATTGGAGGTATTCACAGTTGTTGTAACAATAAAGACTGAACTTTTTGTAGATGACAATGCTAAAGTAAAAGAGGTGGTGTAAAATAATGCTGAAGCAAAACAGTGCAGAGAAATATGAGATAACAATATGATAAACACGTCCCCTTTCGTATGCGAAACTCACTACAGAATGACTGGCTGGGAATGATGGACAACCTAACTCGAGCTTCTCAACGACACTAAGAGTCTTCAGCTATCTTCTATGCTAGGCGGGATTTGCTAAGAGTGCTCCTAAACTATCTCTAGCCAGGAAACTGGGAGTCAGAAATGCTACAGCAATACCTCTCAGCGTAAACTCTTAACACTCCCCTACCCTTCACAAACTATCCGTTTTGGCCTTGAAACCTATCACTTATCTTCTAGGTAGGTTAGAGTATGCCTCTCAACAGTCACTCCATTGCTTATGAGGGTTCTTAGGCTAGCTCTCTCGATTACTAACCCTAACATACACCTAAAGAATGACCAACCCTCGAAGGTGCTTAAGGTATAGCCTATCTCTCAAAGCACTTACAACCCTAAGCTCTTACAACTTTAAGGAAATGAGAAATGCATAAGCAAAGCATAGAATCATGATAAACACTGAAAAAGCCATAGCTGCATTAAAAAGTGCTCAAAATAAAATCATCCATCAAACCCAAGCCACCTAAAATAGTTCGTGGCTGGGCAATATCATCCAACGTGTCATTGCAATAACATCACCAAATATAAAGATATGAAAAGAAATTGCTATAGCGACAGAAAGAAAGGTGAACTCCTTCTCCGCCATGGACTGCCCGACTGTCTTAGGCTCACCGCCTCTCTCGAGGCCGGTGAGGCCACTCCTTGGAGCTTCAACGATGGAGGACACCAAGCTGAAGAAGATGAAGGTGAACGCTTCTCTCTCCTTGTGACTTTCTCTCTCTTCCGCCTCTCTCCCGCTATATCGCTTCACACCTTTTTCCAAGCTTCTCTCCCCTTTATATAGTGGAGGCTTCTAGGGTTTGGTGCCCTAAAGATGCCTTGATAATCCCAAGGAATATTCACCGACAAGGTCTGCCACGAGGGGGCAAGGAGGACAGTCTGTAGGTGGGTACCGGCTGCTGCACATGTCAGATCGTCCTTTTCTGCATGTTCACGTGCTTCTACAGCTCACGTGTATCTCACGTGCTGGCCAATATCCACTTCCATCATGCTATAGCAATTTCCGACATCGGCTTTCTCTCTTGACTCCTTTTCTGCACACCAACAAAACCAAAACCAACCTTCCGAGTAGTACCCCTCAATATGGACCAGTAACCAACAAAGATAAAGATGCACCTAAATAAGAAAATGCAACTGACATCATGCTTCTAGATTTTTCGAGTTTTGTGTGGAAGGTTGGTGAGAGGGATCTTGTGTTGTTTTGGCATGATCCATGCTGCTTACTGCTTACAAGAACGGTTAAAGGATGTATTTCCATTGCTTTAAATAAGTTGGCAATAGTCAGAGATTATACAGATCATGGGTCATTTGAGGATGGTTTTTTCCACCGACAACTTAGGAGTTTTGAGCATCGTTCTCTTAGAGAATCCTGGGTGTTGCTTCTTTCGTTTCGCTTACATGTTGGCGTGCAAGGTAAGCTTTTTTGGAAGCCGGATCCGAAAGGCTGTTTGTCGGTAAGGACTTTGACGAATAGATTGATGCTGGATAATGTTGGTGAATTTGTTAGCGGTCTTGGTTTTGTGTCAAAGGTTCCGGTCCCACCAAAGATCCAAACGTTCTTGTGGTTTGTATGGCTTGAACGCTTACCTACTTTTGATTTCTTGAGGCAACGTGGTGTGGTGTTGCAGGAGGGGCAAGGCCCGTGCGTATGCTGTGGCGACGCAGATGAACTGGTCGACCATATTATGTTACCGTGTCCTAAGGTTCGTCGGGTAGGGGCTTGGTTCATTCGATGGTGGGACATTTGCTTGCCATTCCCATGAACTTTGAAAGATATGGTTGGGGCGGACATATATTGTTTTTTTACTGGAACAGCTCGTCACTGGTGGATTTCGAGTGTGACGGCATTACTTTGGTCGTTATGGCTTGGTCGGAATGAGGCCTTGTTTAATAGGAAACATATGGCGATGGAAGAATTGCTTTTCCTGATAAAGTTGATGTTGTTCTTTTGGATTCGTGTCGCGCAAGACTTGGTTCATGTGGATGAAGCACAATGGTGGCCGTGTCCTTGCATGTGTGCTCCAACTTGTATTGTTTCGGTTAGTCGAGTGGGTGTGTGTTGGATTCCTCCTCTCTCGACCAGTGTTAAATTTAAAGTGGATAAGTCAGCTTGCGGAAAGTCGGGTCCGGCGGGCTTTGGTAGTGTTTTACGGGATACGCCGAGTAAAATTTTGGCTCTTTTCTCGGGTCCTTTGGGAATAATAGACCCGAATGAGGCTGAGCATCGTGTCATTGCGTTTGCTTTGTCTTTGTTTTGGCGATCGTGGTAGAAGGGTACTGTTCAGTTGATGGTAGGAATAGTAATCGAGTGGGGAATAATCGAAAATCATGAGGATCTGAACCGACGGGTATGAGGAATAACTGAAATCTTTACTCGGGGGACGGAGAAAATTTTATCACCGAAGCTCAAATGGGGATAGGGACGAGGATTGTTATACTTTTAGAACAATGGTTGTGGCTTCAGAAATTTACCATAAATCGTACAAGTTAAAATTAAAAGAGATCATTTATATGGTTATAAGTATTATCGAAACTAGTTCCTTTTAGAACAAACGAATCATAATTTGGAACCGTAGATTATTAGTTACATATTTTCATTTAAAAGGTAGTGCGGGCTATCATGTTTTATTAGTTAATATTTTAGCCTTATTTTATAGTTTTGAAATACTTTGTTTGTTGTTGGTGAAATTAAATTCATCATTTATGTTTGTAGTTTTGGAGATTTAATGTTGAGTATTTGTTTAACGTATTAAGTTTCGTTTATTTTTTGGATACAAGGATTAACCGAAAACTGCGGGAATTCGTAAGGGATGAGTATGGGGACTAAAAAAATACTCTAAATGTATAATGCGGATTTCCCGGAACCGTACACGTAAATGTTGCGGATGGAGCGAAAAAATGTAAAATCATCTCTGACACGCCCTATTGCCACCCCTAGTTGATGGTTGAATCGGATTCTAGGATTGCCCTTGGATGGATATCTCAGTTTGATTGTCGGCGTTGGAATTTATGAGAGATTTTTGTGGAGATTGATTTTGCTTGTGCGGGTATGGGTGATGTATGTTTCGTACATGTTTATAGGGAGGCTAATGGGATTGCGGATGTCTTAGCCAAGGAGGGTATGAACCGGTTTTCAATTTTTTTTTTCAAACTGTGATGTGAAATTGTACGGCGCGGTTGCTTGCCTTGTTCGCGCCATAGGGCAGTATTGGTTGGGGTTGTATCGAGTGTGTTTAGTAGATCTTTGGTTGCTGTTTTGATTCATTGTTTTCCGCGTGTTGTTTTTGTTTTTATTTTTCAATCGGCTTGTGTATTTTTTTTTGCTCCAACTAAGTTTAAGAATTTTAACGAGGTACATGTCGGTTTGTGTATGATTTCACTTAATAAAATTATACATTTCTAAGAAAAAAAAATCAGTTATAAACTTAATAACGTATTTTAATCGCACCTAATGGTTCAAAAATATTATGAATTGTAATTACCATGTGCCATACACATAATTTCATTAAGGCTAAACTATAAAATAAATGCTCAAACTACGTCTCTTTTTTGTAATAGGTACTTAAAGTATTTTTTTGTTGAAATGGTTGCCTAAACTTTCATTTTGGCTAAAATGGGTGTCTAAACTTTTATTTTTGGCTTATTTTAAAGTCAATTTTGGCACCAATTTGGGCACCTATTTCAACTAAAAATGAAAGTTTAGGCACTTATTTCAACAAAAAATGAAAGCTTAGGCACCTATTTCATCCAGAAAATAGTTTAGGCACCTATTTCAGTCAAAAACGAAACTTCAAGCACCTATTTCAGCCAAAAAAATGCTTTAGACACCTATTGTAGAAAAGATACATAGTTTGGGTACTTATTTTGTAGTTAAGTCTTTCATTAATGGTACAATTATAATTAAGTTTATTTTAGGGTAAACTACATAAATGACCACCATACTATTACAAAAGTCGCGATTTGACCACCTTACTTTTTTTTGAAGCAATTAAACCATCATACTATTAAATTGGGTGCAATTTGACCACCAGCCGTTAGAAATTAATGGCATGGTGACGTGGCAGTTAAAAAATGAGGGTATAATTACATATTTGGTCCTTATTATTTACACAATTTTTTTCAATTTAGTCCTAATTTTAATTTAAAAAATAAATTAATTATTTAATTAAGTGATGACATGTGTCACTACCTTATTGGAGGGATTTAATTATTTATATTTGATTAAATAAATTTATTTTCATCCTCCAATCAGGTGGTGACACGTGTCACCACCGATTAAAGGAAGAAAATGGTAAAACTCACATATGCGATTTAGGGGGATCGAACTTGTGTCAACCAGCAACAAGGAGGGCTGGTTTACCACCACGCCAATAGCTGTAATGTAATCTGATTCCTGGCGAAATGTACAAATACACTTACTCAGTGACCTTCTCTTCCCTTGCGGCCAACCCAAAATTCAGGGCGGCAACAGAACTTGAGGAAACTGAGAAGGTCACTGAGTAAGTGTATTTGTACAGTTTAGGGTATTCTGTTACTCTTCTTCTTCATCAGAAGTCTCGTCCATTTTTACTTGGATTCTTGAATTTCTTGTTCTTGAGAATTGAGTCGTACCAGAACAGAAATGGTGGCAGCAGCAGCAGCCACTTTGGTCAGCTCCGCCGGAGGGTTACTGGCGATGCTTAACGAGAGCCATCCCCAATTGAAGTCACATGCTCTCTCTAATCTGCTCATCTTAGTCGACCAATTTTGGCCTGAGATCTCCGCTAGCGTTTCTATCATGTAAACCTGCCTATTCTTTCTTTCTTTCTTCATTTTTTTTCGTTTAGTTAGTGTTCATGGTTTGGTTGTTTTGATATCATCCGTGGGAGGGAAAATTGAAGGAAAGAAAGTGAAGAAAGCTTTGTCTGGTTTCTTTGAAAACGACTGAGAATTTAGTTTTAATTCAGCAAGTTAAGTGGGTACATTTGGAAGTTTGATAAGCCAAGGTTGTTTCACTTCTTCGTGGAGATTTCTGCAGGTTTTAATCTTTTAGTTTTCAGATTAGGTTTTATTAAGTGGAAAAGGGTGTTGAACTGATTTGATTCAGGTTTTACTCAGTGATTCTAATTGCACAGTTCCTAGAACGTCCGTATGATGGTTATCAATTATCATCCTTTGAACACCTTGGTGAATGATGGGTTGGACTTGATTCGAGAAGGTCACTGAATAAGTGTATTTGTACGTTTCGCCAGGAATCAGATCACATTACAGCTATTGGCGTGGTGGTAAACCAGCCCTCCTTGTTGTTGGGTGACACGAGTTCGATCCTCCTTAACCGCATATGAGAGTTACCATTTTCTTCCTTTAATCGGTGGTGACACGTGTCACCACCTGATTGGAGGATGAAAATAGATTTATTTAATCAAATATAAATAATTAAATCCCTCCAATAAGGTAGTGACACGTGTCATCACCTAATTAAATAATTAATTTATTTTTTTAAATTAAAATTAGGACTAAATTGAAAAAAAATGTGTAAATAATAAGGACCAAATATGTAATTATACCCTCATTTTTTTAACTGCCACGTCACTCTGCCGTTAATTTCTAACGGCTGGTGGTCAAATTGCACCCAATTTAATAGTATGATGGTTTAATTGCTTCAAAAAAAAGTAAGGTGATCAAATCGCGACTTTTGCAATAGTATGGTGGTCATTTATGTAGTTTACCCTTTATTTTATTAGGATTATGTTTTTTTTAAATCATTTGAATGAGTCTATTATTAGGAGGCAAGGGTTATTTCTCCTGTTTTTTTTCAAGTAGTTTAGCCTATATTATAGGTTATTATGTTTTGTATTCCAGAGATATGATGAATACTTGAGTTTAATAACATTTGGTTGAGTCATTTTTTCGGGATCGAATGTTTTACTTTATTTGTTTTTTTAAAATATACATGCTATTGGATGTAATTTATCTAAAGGTATGATCATCGAATTTATTGTCGTTAATTGATTACTTGTGGAGGCCAAATAATTTCATTATTGTTATTACTAATCTTAAGTAGAGATGCAGTTGTAGGCTCTAAATTTACAACAACAAAAATCTATTGAAAGTCCTTAAAAATAACTAAATGAACTAATTAGATTAAACATAGGATCATAAACACTGTAATTAAAGTTACATAAGCACAAGAACTTATACAATATATAACTATCTAATTTTTAAAATTACAACCAAGACCCCATTGTAGAATGTTTGGTCTTACACAAAATTCACAATACAGTCCCTCAGATCTTCAATAATGTCTTCTTAGACATAAATCTGTACACTTGCAGTGAAAAAAAATCAAAGCTCCTTTGAACCTATGCTAAGCTACTATTATGCAAACTATAGGAGTTTTAGCTATAATTTTCTAACTCATTCAAATCTTAGAAAAATGATTAAGGGTTCAGTTTCATAAGGACGTGGTTTCTGGTTCACCTTGGTCCAGAGAGTTCCATGGCTTGAACAAGCAACGAAGAGTCGTCGGTAAGATCGGAATATCGGTCCGATGACGAGAATTCGTGGGGAGGCTTGCATTTGGTTGATTCAGTTCTTTGGGAAGCTTCCCATCTTTCGGCTAAACCGTCACCTTCGAGCATTCGAACCACTTCGGACATTTTCGGCCTATGGCCTGGGAGGTATTGTGTGCACAATAATGCTACTTGAACCATCTCTTCGAGCTCGATTCGGTCGTAGTTGTTCTTGAGATCCTTGTCAACAAGCACTTCAAGCTTCTTTTCCTGATGAATTTTCCTTACCTGCAATCGGTAATTCATGTCAAATTCTAGTGTTCAATTCATGACAATTCAAGCTATGCTACACCAAAGTGTTGGATATGAGTATATTTGACACAATTTATTCGGATTTTCTAAGTTTTTCCTTGTATTGGGAGGATCCTTAGAGATGATATATTAACATCAATGTGTGAGACACAAGTATCGGACACGATTATATAAAAAATTGAAGACTCTGAACAATATAAAATTCAAGAATTTGAGGTAAGAAGATTAGGTGATATCTATGATGTCGAATCTTCATTTTGCTTCAAGTATCACGACCAAGACACGTGTCAAAAACATATTCAGACAAGCATACAGGATATTGTGATCTCAAGAGCTCTACAAAAGAGGTAGGGTGCATTAATCATCTATCTATAGGAAAACATAGTATTTAGGTGTATGTATAAGGCATGCCTTTTGGTAAAAGAGCAATGGTAGACCAACCCTTGACTTGATCGATTTGTACGGAGCATTTCAACAAATGGCATAGGCAAAGTGGACTAATCATGACTCCAAAACGACCAACCATGAGGGACGAGTAGATAAAAATGGAGGAGTCCATGATTAGGCACTATGTGATAGGGTTAGGGAGAATATGCATTAATCCTCATCGAATAAGAAAAGGTCTTTAGATGCATAAAAGGTGCGTTGCACGTCATGTCTTTTGAGAAGAGAGTGATTACTTGTGAAATGCACACTCATGGTAATACATAGGGAAAAAATGAACTACCAATTTCGGAAACAAATTCATATTTGACACCCTCGAGTCGTCTAAAGAGAAATTATACTCACCCAATCAAGCATTGCTCCTTTCTGGTTAGCAGCCTTGCCAAATTCTAGTGCTCTTTGACCTGTAATTAACTCAAGCAGGAGAATTCCAAATCCGAACACATCTGTTTTGTCCGAAGACTGGCCAGTGGAGAGATACTCTGGAGCAATATGTCCCACAGTGCCTCTTACAGCAGTCGTAACATGTGAATCCTGGTGATCCAAAAGCTTCGCTAACCCGAAATCTCCAACCACTGCCTCACAATAATCATCAAGCAATATATTCGCTGCTTTGACATCCCGATGGATTATCTTTGGATCGCATTGCTCATGAAGGTATAGCAATCCCCTGGCAGCTCCGAGAGCAATTCGCTTCCTGGTGCCCCAATCCAATGACGGTTTGCCTGTCACAAACAACACAGGTTCAGTTCACCTACTGAAACACATCATTTTCTAGTTATGGCTTATAAGAAATCTGGGAACTCTTCTTATGTTACCTTTGAGACGAGATGCAACGCTACCATTCGACATGTATGGATAAACAAGAAGTTTCTCTGTGGATGTTATACAAAATCCGTAAAGACGAAGAAGGTTCCGGTGCACTGCAAGGCTGATCATCTCAACTTCAGTCTGGAATTGAATCTCTCCACCCGCGGCACTACCATCTTTAAGCCTCTTAACCGCTACTATTGTTCCATCTTGCAGAACTCCCTTGTACACATTCCCGAAACCACCTTTTCCTAGTATATTCTTGCTGCTGAAGTTATGTGTTGCAATCTGAAGTTCCCTGAATTGGAACCTCCTCAAGTTTCCAAGGGAAACTTCTTCGTGATGCCGATCTGAAATACGGAACGAAAAGACATCAATCACAAGTATTAGTCAGCAACTGATGAAGACTTTTTTTGTAGTAACCTTAACAATTTCAAACCTTTAACATCAAAGAAGATCTGTTCATTCCGCCTTCGTCTCCACCATAGTAGTATTCCAAGTATAAGAAACATCAGAGACACGCATCCGATGCTTGAACCAAAGGCAATGGCTATTTTTTGACTCCGGGATCTACCAGAAGGCTGAGCAGCTTGAGATCCGAAAGAGGGTCGAAGTCAGTTAAATCGTAAGAGTGCGTAAGCAAAAATCAAAATTTCAGCTTCGTAAGATAAAAATCCAAAACCTTGAGTGTTGTTCAAGTTCATAGACATTGGCATCAATGTCAACCCATGGCATTCTGGTTCGGCACCAGTAGGACAGATTAAAGGATTCCCCACTATGCTGCAATGACACAATAAAGGAGAAAAATTTATCAACGTAATTTCCGGGACTTAGGCTACGTTGTGCCGTCTCTTCAATTTTCTTGAAAATACTTTGTGTCGAACACTTGTGTCTGACATATAGGTATGGGATCATGACCTCTAAGGACCTCCAAACACATGGAAGAACTTAGAAAATCTGATCATACCCAAGTTGTGAATAAATCTGAACTGACATTCACACTTAAGTGCAAGTACCATAAGATATGGAAGAACGTACCTGAATGTTTTAGCAGCAAATCTGGGCACTGGTCCACTCAGATTGTTGTATGACAAGTCACTGAAACATAAAAGATTTAAATATATATGCATATATGGAATCATATTTTAATGCCATACATATCATTGATCTAAAAGGAGGAAAACTGAAGAACTTAGAGAGGCTTACAGGAAGGCAAGCTGAGTCATGTTAGCCAAAGACAACGGGCATGCACCGGAGAGACTGTTGTTGTTTAGCCTCCTACAATCAAAATTTGCAACCCTCTGATGTTAAATTTAAGCCAAAAATAACTCCGGTATGATTGTCGAACATGAATATGTTCAATTTTAATTTTTTTTTCATATATCGGAAGGTCCATACCTATATCTGATAACCCGAATATACATCAACTTCAAGAAGGACTAAGACTAGGACTGAGAGAAACACCAAACACAACTTACATGTATTGGAGGGTCCTTAGGTTGCCTAAAGATGTAGGAATTTCCCCAGTGAAGGAATTATCAGAAAGATCAAGTGTTTGAATCTTTGAGAGCTTCCCCAGCTCTGAAGGAACTGGTCCAGTTATGTTATTATTCTGCAATAGCCTGCAAAAGGTGGGTTCATACCACAGCATTAATATTAAATTCCAGGTACAAAATTCATGCATTCAATGTATTTGGTTTTTTTACTCACACAATCCGAAGATTTGTCAAGTTCCCAATGCTCGGAGATAACGAACCAGATAGATTCTGGCTTGGACTTCCCCTGAAACAAGACCAGTTTCATTCATTCAACAATTTGTGTAGCAAATATTAAGGTTGTAAGAAAACAAAATTCTTACAGGCCAATGACTAGGCTTTCAGGTGAACAAGTAACCATTGCCCAACTACATGGATCAACAGCATCGGCATCCCAATTATCAAGAACACCGTGAGGATCATGCAAAGCGGCCTTTATTGCCATTAAAGCTTGCACTGGAAAAATAAAACACTGATAATCAGATCAGAATATCTCCACCAATGATAAAAACCAAAGAACAGCAAACTTTCCCTTGTTTTACCTTCATAGTTTACACCTTTAGGAGAAAGCAATCCATTAATAGGAACCCAAAACCATAAGAAAACCATGAAATAGAAACCCACTCCTTCTCTCCTCATTGCCATTATTAACCTCACCAGGAGAAACAAAGAAACAAGACAGATGTGTTTAAGGTTGTGTGTTTCCAAGTTTCAACTGCTAGTGTTATCAGAAAAAACCCAAGTTTGAATTGAGAGTGTTTAGATCAGAGCAAAATCCCCATAATTTCCTGCGTCCCATGCCAGAAAACCCATTCACTAAAATCTTGTGTCAGGCAAAAGAAAAAAGAAAAAGTAGAAGACATAGATGTATTGGTTGTAGTAGAAAGTGAAGTGGCACGCCTTGCCTGTCACCGGGACAGACATGAGAGATGTAAGAATAAATAAATAAAGGAATATAGCATACCCACAATCTAAAAACAACAAAACTAAACCAAATCCCATGGTTTATTTTCCAAAGACAAGGACGTATTAGGTAATTCCCAGGTTTTTTAAACGATTTTCTCTGTGTTACCGTAAGCTGATGGGCACGCAAGAAATACTAAAAATAATACCTGAATTATGAATTTAATATTGAAACATTAAGAAAGAAATTATTATAGGACCAATCCAATTCCAAGTTCCAACCAGTTGTACAATATAATCTAAAAGGATTGAGTTTGGTTGGGAATCAAACATTCCCTGAGTTTGGCCATGGAGCAAAAGTCCCAAGATTGAATTTTTAATCTTTTTAAGATATTTTTTAAGGAATTAAGAATGTGAGGATTTAAAATATGGGTGGCTCCAGATTGATGATTGTAGAGAATTTGGTCACCCGACCATTTTTTATATACTTTTGAGCTGTAAATGATGTGTAAAATGTAGAATATTGGGGTTTATTAAAATAAAATAATTTGGTTTCACCAATGGATTACCACAAGTGGTAAGGCACTAAGCAATTTAAGCAAGTTTTAAATTTGAAATTTTGTGTACGTAAGAAAATTTATATACTTAAAAAATTAAATATACAATACGAATCAATCTAAATAAATCATAACAAAATCTTAGAAAATTGAGAGGATAAAAAAATATTATATAATTTGGTTTTCTTTTTATTGCTTTATTGAAGATTCCCACACTTTATCTTTTGTGTTTTTATAAATTAACCATTCAGCAGACAGTCATTCTTTGATGACACTGTTCAAAAAGAAGTAAACTTTTAAAAGCAAAAGCTGCCAATCCCATCACCCTCTCTCTTCTTATCATTCTTCTCCATTTCAAACGCACTCATGGCGCGTGCAATCTTCATTCTTAGATTTGCATATTAAATGGAATCTCTAAAAGACTTTTATTTTATTTTTTAACGATTATTACTTAAGAGGAAGGGAAAGAAAAATTGGTTCTAAAACTCACAATTTAGGAGAAGAGATGTGTCAAATAAAAAATTTTAACCACTTGTTTTAAAGATTATTTACTCTAAAATACTTTTAAAACCATGAAAACCTAAGATAAGGAATACAAATTGCATTTTACACTATATAAATTTTATTGTTAAATAGTAATTCAAAGTTGGACCGAGTAGAATTTATAAAATTAATGTTTCGAACATGACACCACTCAAACAAATAACTTTAATCTTGATTTAAATATATTTAAAAATTGAGCTATTGTTTCAACAATCTCTATAGCAAGTGGTTAAAAGTTCTTTGTTAACATCATATTCTCCCTTAAGTAAGAATTTGAAACAAAAACGATTTATTTGTACAATTTAATATTTTTGATAAATTACATAAATTGTCCTCAAAATTTAAAGTGTTTTTATTTTAATTATTAAACTTTTAAAACTTATGGTATATTATTGAACTTTTAGATCACCTTCATTAAGGTCACTTATGTTAACTATAGTTGGAAAACACTGATGCAGCACGTTAAAGTTGTATTCTTCTCAAAAAAAAAAACCTAAGTTTCTTAGGTTGAAATTTGTAGCCACTACTCCTTATTTCACTATCCTTTATGTCTTCGTTCAGTGGTAATATCTAGTTTGTAGATGCATATTTTAGTACAATATTTGAAATTTCAGGAAAGATCAAAAAAATATTTCAGAAGGATATCCACCGCCTACATGGATGAATGGTTCAAGAAAACAAAAATTACAAAAAATATCTTTGAATTTGATATGAAATGAAAATAAACATCTCGAAAGTTTTAAATGTCTTTGATTTCATTTAAAATTTTAGATGTACCTACAAGTAATAAATACGTCTCAAACAATACAAAGTCTCAAGTAATCAATGAGAGAAACTACTGAACAACAATAGAAATGTTGGTGAATGGAGGAGCGACGACGGTTAATTTTAAGTCTAAAAAAATTAAGTTTTTTTTGGATGAATGAGAAGACGACTTTAACGTGCTACATCAATGTTCTCTTATTGAAGTTAACAAAGTAACCTTAATGAAAATATACTAAAAGTTCAGTGACTATATTATAATAAAAGTTCAGTAACTAAAATAAAAGTACCTTAAACGTTGGGTACTATTTATATAGTTTATCCTTTTAATAAAAGGGGATTGATTTTAGGAAAATGAGAGGTGGGGAGAGGATTAAGGGGCAAAAGCAGGAGGAAGAGGCAAGACATAATTGTCCCAATCCCTTTCGTTTTCTGAGTTATCCCCACAAAGGGAGATGGAGAGGATTAATTAAGAGTAATAAGGCTGTGCATTTTAACCCCTTCTTCCTTGCTTTGTCTCTTCTCCTATTTTTTTTCTAAAGCAACAAGGCTGTGCCTGTGGGCGCATTTTAAATTCCTTTTTAAGATTCAATATTAATACATTTAACGTATCTATGACATTCTACGCTTCTCATATCACGTGGTATTTTTGGTTGGATATGTCATTTAAAGAAGATATAGCACTCTCTCTTTTTAATTACCGATTTATTAGTCAATTAATTCATATCAAATTTTACAGAGATATAATATGGGGGCGACTCTCCTAATCTAATTTTTCCATTCACAATGTTATAATTTAAACATCTAACCTTGCTTAAGACCTAATGTTTTATTCTGCTAGTTCACTATTTTATCGGATGAAACAAAAATCTTTCTGAACACGCGAAACAACTAGTGAGCTGCAAAAATAAAAACTTGTCATGTTTATTGTCTCTAGTTTGGCAGTCAAGGAACTTAAACAATTTAAACATCAATATTTTTTTATCGATAATTTCATGCCAATAAAAAAGTGGATAATGTAGTATTACGTTTTAGTAAAGTCAAGCACCATAAGATTGTTGTATGTCACTTGATTGAATTTTACTTCTTTAAATTAATTATTTTCCTTCTCAATTGGTTTTTTTAATTATAATATTTATGTTTAGAAACAAACGTGTTTCTTAATTCTTCTTATATTAACTTAATTTTCAAGAAAATTAATTTAATCAAATAAAAGGAATACTTGAAAATTAATTTAATCAAATAAAAAGAATACAATTGTATTGTGATATGAGTTTGCACCATAAGTATTAGAATGTGTTTTGGTTTTCCAAAACAAGGAGCATCAATAAAATAATATATGGTTAGAACATAGTTTTAATCTTGTTTTTTTATTGTAAGGGTCGTGTATATATATATATATTATTTATACTTTTAAAATATTTTAATATATATATATTATTTTTGCTTAAAGATTAAACAAGTTCTCAAACTCAATTAAACTCTTAAATTTTTTTAATAAAAATCATTTAAGTTCATTTACCACATCATCATTTTTAGTGTGGACCGTCACGTCAACACCGTAACGGTCAAAGATAAATTTTATTGGTAAAAAAGTCACATTAATTAAATTTTTGGGTTTAAAAACTTAATTTAGTGTCAAAAAAAAACTTTAAAGGCTTGTTTTTAAAAAAAAGAAAGTTTAGGAGTTTTTAGCGCCCTTAAGCCTTAAAGTTATATATATCATATTCAAATTTAAAATATTAATGTATTTAATACTCAATTAAAATCGTATTTGTATTCACATAATTAACATGGAAAAGGAGTAAAATATAAAGAAGAGAGTGGTGGACCATGTATGTTAAGAAACAAAATGAGTAGCAAATAATTAGTGTGCAACTTTCATCTTCCAAATTCAACTGTAGTATTTCATAAAGAGAGGGAGGGAAGCAATCCCATTCTAACTTCTATTGAATTACTTTGGACAATTCCAAGTACAAAAACCACATGATTTTTGACTTGTTGTTTCAGACAAGGCCCCTCTACTTAGACCCCATTTGTCTCCATAATTCATTCCCCCTCCTTTTATTTCCTATTGCCCTTCCCTTATTTCCACTCCAATTGTTTCACTTTGATACCAGCTATTAACATTTACCAACACTACTCATGTCTAAAATTGATTATAAGTTAGTATTTGTTTATATAAATTTTTACTGTTTTAACAATGCACACACGTCTTACCGACAAAACGAATTAAACTCGAGTCTCCTAAGATGAAAATCATCATCTTTTCTACTGGGACCACTCGTTGGGTTCATTTGAAAGTATCAATTAAAATCTAAACATTATTCCAGAATATATATATATATAACAACTTTGATACACATGTCATGTAAACTTTAGTTTACACGTGTCTTTCAATTTTAGGGGTTAGAGTTTTAGTTTATGGGTTTATGTTGTAGGGTTTAGAATTTAGGATATATGATTTAAGGTTTAATTTTTTAAGGTTAGAGTTAGAAATTTAAAATTTAAGTTTTATAATGTAAATATGCAAACTTATGTAAAATTAATTTTATATAACCTGTTATCAAAATTTTACTCTTATATATATATGTATATATATATATATATATATTAAAACTACAACCAAAATGGTACATTCACCGTTGCAGTATCATTTCCTAATTGAGTTAGTGATTAATTATCGAAAAAGTTTAATATGAATTACTCAAAAATTTTACGCTTAATAAAAACTTATATAAACTCTTTGTGCTAATACAAAATGTGATGAACAATAAAATATTTATAAAAATAGACGAATAAAGGGTGGTAAAAAAATTCGAATCCGAAAGCACTAAAAGAAAAGCAAAAGTGAAAGGCCTACAAATATTTGTTGTTCTTGAGAAGTGAGCCAGTAGTAGTACTACATCATGATGATGCCCTAGTGAACAATGCAATCATGTTTGAAGCAAGGAATCCAATGGCTGATCATCACAATGCAAACTAGATTAGTAAAGAATCATAAATAGTTTTTTTATTAAATAGAGATATATAATATTTTTATATTAAAATTTATACTTATATAAAATAAGCGATTTTTAGTTATTAGGTCAATTAATGATTTTAAAATCATAAAATTATTAATTGTTTTTAATTGTTGAATTAAGTTTTTTTTAACAATAACACTTATATAAGATAAACAATATAAGTTTTTTTACGCAATTTTTCATATTTAAACAATAAATTATAATATTTGAATCATTAAACACTAAAAATTCTAACACTAATTTCTAAACTTAAATACTAAACTAAAATCTTTAATCACTAAAATTAATGCAATTGTTATATATATACTATGTATTAAAATATTTTTCTTAAAACTAATACTCTCTTTATCTTAATAAAATTGTCATTTTTGTGTTTTAAAATTGTCTCTCTTAAATTGTCAACTTGAAAAAAAACCATCAACTATTTAAACCCATATTTTCTTTTCTACCATTTGTTTTAATTTTTTTAAAAATAAAAATTAACTTTTCAAAGATAAAATTGTCATTTAATTTTTTTTATATCACGTCTCTTACCAACGAAGAGAGTAGATAATAGTAATAGATTAAGAAATCGTTTAAAATCAATCTAAATAGTTTTATTAAATATACAAGTTTAACTAAGTTTGTAATCGAGTTTAAACGCAACTTGGTTTCTCAACTGTTTTGAGACAATTTTACTTGTAAATCCTGTGATGTGATTGATCTTAGTTTAGTACAATGAGAGGTAATTGATTAAAGAAGTACCAAAGGGGTGTAAGTTGAATGATTTGAGAGGCGTTTAGAATCTTAACTTGATTATTTACCAATGACCTCTTCATTTAAATTTTTGCATATTTGAAGATGTAAATTCATTAAACCAACGTTTAAATTATTTATCTTGAATGTTATTATATATAAAAGCCCATTCCCTTTTTTTTATCTTCTAAATCCACTCTCTCAGTTATAAAAAGCAAAGAAAATAATTGTAGTGGAAATGGAGAGAGGCATGGGATGGGACCTCAAAATGACAAAGATTTGTGATTGAAAATAAAGTCAAAGTTGATTTCAAACTGTTTCATGATATTTTTTTGAATAGTCTTAAAAATATTATAAAATAGTGTCTGTTTATAAATATTTTTAATCATTTGACAGTACACATACCTTACAGACAAAGGTGATTAAACTCGTGTCTTTTAAAACGAACATCATCCGTTTTCTCACAAAGTCAATTGTAGGATTCAAGATAAAAATAATCAAATTCAAATAATTTTTACAAACATTCAAGCCTCGATAATTCAAAAAGTTTTACACTTCCACTCTTACAATCATCCCACAAAATTATTTTATGTTGGTCCATGCAATTCCTCCTTTGTAAATTGATCATATTTTTTTTCTCTCTATTCGTCCTTTTTTTCCATCGTTGGAAAATTTGCTTTCTCAATTGAGCACATCATTCTAAAGCTCTTGCTGTATTTTTGGGTTGCTTAAACTTTGAGGAAAGTAAAAATAAAATTGTTATCCCCACTGAAATCCAGATTTTTTTTAGATAAATGGTATTTTTAATTCAATTTATTTGTTCAATCTTCACATATATGTAATGTTTAATAAATCTAATATTCAAATATGATATTTGTAATTAATTTTCCTTATCCTCATATTACGTCTAATTTCATATGAAAATAGAAGTGATCAAAGTTCCAATAGACTAGTTCCATTCCCGAAGGCCTATCTACTTAAAGGATGGTGACTTAGTAAACATTCCAATAAGGTTAATTTGGATTCTAAGGATATAGATAATAAAGATGATTTTACTTAGAACTCTATCTTGTAAATATGTTTAGCTTAATATGTATTGTTGTAGGTAAGGGGCTCAGTTATAAATAAAGGAATTCTCCCACCTCATTTGTATAATTGAATATTGAGTGATAATATATGCATTGTATTTACTCTAGCTTTATTAAATTCTTACCTTTCCTAATTGCTTTGTATTGAGTAGAACTTTTTAGTTTCGATACATTAGAGATTTCTTTGAGATTTTCACTTGTAAGGTTTAGGTTGACATAGACAATTTGAAGGGAATTCTCACAACCTAAGACTGCATAGTTTTCTAAGTTAAATTACAAGTTTGTGACACTGGTAAGGGCCATAATCCCCTCAGTTTTATAATACGAGTAAAATATATCACATGTCACTTAACAAATGAAATATCTTTCTTCTAAATTTGATTATTTAATTAAAATTTTGTGATTAACAAGTCACTCTACCGTTAAAATTAAATAGAAGAGTTGGTATAATAACAATTCTAGTCCCTAAAACTTATACATTTTATTAATCTGGTTGTAATTTGAAATAATTTAATAAATTTAATCTCGTATTTAAAATTTTCATTAGTGAAGTGATTGCGTCTACTAACAGGTGATAGTAAGGTCATAATAGGTTTGTTTCATAGCAGTGGCGGATCCAAAATCTTAAAAGCGGGGTTCCAAAATTTTAATACACATTTTTTCTCCATAGATGGGTATGCAAAATAATTTTTTTTTCAAATTAAACTATATTTTTAAATTTTCTTGAAAAATGGGGATGCGTATGCTCCCCATGGGAGCCATATGCATCCGCCCTTGTTTCATAGTTTGCCATCTATATAGTAGATGAATGATTGTGTCTGTCGAGCTATCAGATATGTCGGTTATCGAGCTGGTGGACAGTAGCACAAAGTGCGACAAGTGGTCAAAGGGTGTGTCAGGAGGGTGCAGTGTCAAAATTTTTAAATATGAATGGTTAAATTTATTGAATTATTTTTTTAACTAAAACTAAATTAATAGAGTGTATATGTTTTGAGGACAAACTATTATTATAGCACGTTATGTTTCAATTAATCACATAGTGACTTGTTTCTAACAAAATTTTTATTAAGTGGTTAAATTATTTCTTTTAAAAGAAAAATAACTCGTTTGTTACAAAACTTTAATTGGGTGACTAAAGTGTTACTTTAAAAAAACATATTTTTGTTACTAAATTTATAATTAAGTGACATCTAATATATTTTACCGTAGTATTTGTTTTTATCTTACCATTTAAAGAAAATAATTATTTATGTCCCCTCTAAAATATCAACTTCTTTAAAAGTAATTTATAAATTAACTAAATTCCAAATTAATCACAATAATTTTATGAATAAAAGTGGTCTGTTTGCGCCGCACAATTTAGTTTCTCTCAAATAGAAAATCACAAAAAAAAATCATCTTTATTTAGTCGGCAACGGGACCAGTTTTAATGATGGTTGCCGACTATCGGTTTTCTTTATTTTTTTTCTTTTGTTAGAATATTTCTTTTGATATAATAATTGAAAAATAGTTTTAGACTTGTAACACCCGTGTTTTGGGGCTAGGAGTTAGCCGGGTTTTAGTTCGAGTCAAATAAAACTAAATTAAAACATTTCATCTTCAAATAATGACCTAATTGAAATTTTGTAGAAAGGGGAGGGCTTATGAGGTAATTTGACCCTAAAGTTTTAAAAAGCTAGACAACTTTAACTAAAAGTTGTCATCTTCTTTTCATCTTCTTTCCAACTTCAAAAAAAGGAAGAAATCCCATCCCTAAAACCTCTCTAAACCCTAGCTTCAATTCCATCATTTTGCCACATGATTTCAACCCCGTTTTAAGAGGTAATTACATTTTCTTAATCCCCTTTTCAATCTCTATCTATCCTTTGTTTTAGATTTCAAAAATGTGGTGTTTTGGGAATTAGGGTTCATGTGGAAATTTGGGGTTTCAATGGGGTTTTTCAATTTGTTTTGATAAATTGTTTTGGGGGTTTGTTTAAGCACTATGAAATACACAACATATGTTAATTTGGTTAATTTTGGATGAAAATTCGTAGTATGGTCTTAAGGCTAGTTTTAAGGTTGTAAAAACTTGAGTTTTTGGTGTGGTTTGTGTTGGAAATTGAATGTTGGTGTTAGGGTAATAGTTGGGGGCTGTTTTGGAAGCATTTGAATGTGCTAAATGTGTTGAAATCACAAGTTTTGGGCTGTGTATAAGGGTTGCTCGGATTTGGTGATTTTGGGGGTTGTTCATGGTTTGAAATGTTGAGTTTGGTGTGTGATTAGTGTTCCGGGTTTGCTACTTTAATTGATGAATTGATTTGTGGTTGTTTTACTTGTGTTGAGATGTCTAGAAGCTTGATTTTGGATTGGTGAAGCCTTGGGAGCAATTTCGGAAAAAAGATTGAAGACCATGGTTGCTTGGTAGTTGAGCTTGGAGTGGAGGTGAGTGGTTAAAATATTTTAAATGGTTTTGAGCAATTGGTTCGAGCATGTGGACTAGGTTGAGATTGGTAGACTCACCTAGAGTTAGGATTAGGGTGGTAGCCTAATCCTAAGCTTTAGTTAGAGACATTGGATGATCTCTTTAATTGATGTTATGCCTCTTGATTATTTGGGTATGTATAATGTGATATATATGTTGTTGGGACATGGCTTGAGGCATTGCTATGCTTGTGGTTTGTATTGTGATTGTGTATGATGATGTTGAGTTTAATATGATGTAAGATGCCATATTATTACTCTTGAACATGACATTATGATATTATGTTGTTGAGATAATTGATGTTGAGCTTAATGTGATGTAAGATGCCATATTATGACTCTTGAACATCAAAGGTTGTGAAATTTGATTTAATTGGCACTAGTATGCTTGGGTACAATGATCGATCATTAGGATTAGTGTGCACATAAATTGAGTCAAAACGTACGTGGCCTTGGTGGCGTTAAGGCACCAAGGAGGAGTACGGTGATGTAATATTCCACCGGAAGCTTTTATATATTTTTCTACGTGATGATGAGTGGAATCCCATCCGTAGGGCATGTGGCGATGAGTGGAATCCCGCACATGCAAGGACCGGTGATGAGTGGAATCCCACCGAGATAATGTTGTTGTTGGAAATGCGTTCCAACATGTTATCCGCGTATTCGAGTCATAGCTAGGTGCCAATAAGAGAAAGTATGTTTATGCCAATATGAAATTATGCATACATGATAATATGAATTGATATGTGTATCAAGGTAATATGAAATGTGATACGATATGTGATGTGGCTAATACTTTGAGTTATGTATCATTGTATGTTGAACTATAAAGTTGTTGAGCATGGCATGAATTTGGTAGTATGTTCATGCATCACCTATACTTATGACTCATGTGAATCGAAGGTAAAATCATGTATAATATCATGATGGTTGCTCGTGCTTGGACCCTGCATTGTCGAAGGTTTGTTTTATGAGCTTACCCTCACTAAGCTTTTATGCTTACGCTCTCTTTTGTTCGACAATGCAGATAAATAGCTTGTGGGTGGCATGAGCAAGGAAAGGCCTCCAAGTGTTGCTTTTGGTGAGCTCAATGTATGAGTTTTGAGTAAATTAATGTAATAGTTAAGCAATGGGATAGGTTTGATGTATGTTGATATTGGTTTGATTCTTGGATGCCTTGTGTAATATTGTAAATATTGCTTATATTACATGCCATGAATGTCTACGTGTTTTGGTTGCTAAGGCATGAAATCCTAAATGCTTGTATGTCCATATATGCATGAATTGCTTCTTGTATGAATGTTAAGTATGGATGCCTTGAATTATGTTTATTGCTATGTATGGCTCAAGTATGCTTGTTGAAATGGTCATATGTGCGGGTCTTGTGAGTGTTGATGCATGCTTTGGTCCTTTTTACGCTCCTATACGTGTCCATGTATGATTTTGGGGTTTTGCAAGGTTAGGAAGTCCTTAGGTTGAGCAGAATGAGATTCCCTGCACTAAGGTTTCGAAACCATGGGTAAGGTTTCGAAACCTTTGCAGAGGATTTGGTCCCAGGACATTTTGCCAACCCAAAGTTTCGAAACCTTTGGGGTAGGTTTCGAAACTTTGGTCAAAGGTTCCGAAACCTTCCCAAGGTTTCGAAACCTTTGGTGAGATTTTGGTTCCGGGGCATTCTGCCAACCAAAAGTTTCGAAACCTTTGGGTAGGTTTCGAAACTTTGGTCAAAGGTTCCGAAACCTTCCCCAAGGTTTCGAAACCTTTGGAGAATTTTGGTCCCAGGGGTTTCTGCCAGCAAAAAGTTTCGAAACCCTTCCCCAAGGTTTCGAAACTTCTGCTTAGTATTGCACTGTTTTGAGTTGTTGGTCTGTTCAAAGAGAAAAATACATAGGATTTAATATGCCTTTAGTTAAGATTAAAAATTTGGGCGTTTGTTTGTGGTTGGGGGGTTCAAAATGACGAGTTTAAAATGAAAAAAAAATTTAGGGTTGCTAACCGAGGAGGAACTCCTTTGGGTTTCGCTTCGGTTTTCCCCGTGTGGCCCACTCGGACCGGTCATCCGGCCAGACCGGGACGAGGAGGTTACATTTGTTGGTATCAGAGCCTAAGGTTACCGAGACCTTGGGCAGGTAAGTGAGGTAAGTTTAAGTTTTGAATTGATATGCACGGTGTTTGCTTGCTTTGTAAGTATGACTGCTTGTATGACAAGTATGATGATTGTTTGTTTAAAAGCATGTTGCTTGTTTTCCGTGAATGTTGTAATGTATGATTGTTTGATTGAGAGTATATGTTGTTTGATGGTACGCATGTGTTTGCTTGTTTAGCAAGTAAGCCCTGTTATATACTTGGTTGAGCATGTATGTGTGCTGATTTGTTTAAAACATGTTTAGTAGAGTCCCATTGCTACTATTACAACGAAAAAGAGATTTTAAGTGAGGGAAACATACTTGAGCCACTTGGAAGCCTTGCCTTGCTAACCCAATCTCGTATGATTTACTGTTGAGGTTGTTGTTTATTTAATTGCCCTTTGGTAAGTAGGAGTTGTAGTTTCTGAAAAGGTGGACGACGTTAGGGGAGTCCACCACCATAGTTAGAGAGGTATGGTTGTACCGGGATTGAGGTACAATTTGTCCATTTGAGACGGTGTGTATGTGGGTTGACTCTTGTGGATGAGGGACGATGTGATCAACTCTGGCAATAGTTGGTGAAAAGAAGCGAAGACCTAGGAGTGGGAGTTAGAGTGGTATCTATGTTATAGTAGATAAGCCCTTGGTACAGTTTTGGGATTGCCTCTTCCGATTGGTTCTGAGTCTGTACTTCCGTATGTTGTTAACAAGCATGCAAGTTTGAAGGTGGCCGATGAGGTGTTAGAGGTAGGTATGAGTACCTTGGTTCTTTTAGCAAGATCAAGGTAGGGGTCTCGTATGAGTAATCTGAAATTTAGAAGTGTTAGTTGGTGACCGTTGGGGTTCAGCCTATGATTTCGATGCAAGACAGCCGATCAGTATCCGTGAATGTAAAACGATTTGTGTGTTTGGGGCCAGTGTGCGTCTGTGTGGTTTCCCAGCATGGTTGTCTGTGTGTGCTCAGAACTGCGTTTTTGAAGTTACGAGATGCTCTAAGAAAAGTTTAGAAGAGTCAGATTCTGTTGAGGAACCAGTCTGAGAACAAGAGGACCGAAGACTATCAGTTGTGTACATGTGAACTTGCAATTTCTGCGAATACCTCCTTTTGTGTGAGCATGTAAGAAATTAGATATTCTTGTTGAGATCTTAGATGTAGGGACACATGTGACTAGCCCTCTTTGGGAGACAGTAGTGATCAGAAAGATGTACAGAAGATGTTTGTTGGTGGTTCAGAGTTACTAGTTTCTAGTAGATGTGAAGTGATCGTCTTCCTACGGTTATGATGTACCTTTTGTCAAGGTTTGGCTTGAAGAGCACAGAATTAGTGTATACGTTGAGACAAAGAGAGAGAGTTGCTTTGAAGACACAGATTTTTGTGAGACTGTAGTGGTAGGTGAGGATGTGAGCTTCTTATTGAATGTTGACCCAGTTTTAGAGATCAAAGGTTGATTGAGTTTAGTTGACAGGCTTGCTAAGCAATTGTGATGAATTTGATTTTGAATGAAGATTGGACCGCAAAATGCTAGAATAGTTTGTGAATCTTCCTAGAAGTGTTTAGAAGAAACGCCCAGTTTGTCCCCTAACAGCGAAGAAGAGTTTATTATTGATGTCGTCTCCGAGTTTGCTCGTGTTTTAGTTTGCTCTGTATCTTATGGTTTCTGACAAAATTGAGAATGTTGAAGAATTAGCTTCGAGACTTGTTAGACCTTAGATTCATTAGGCCTAGTGCATAATCTCAGAGTTCTACAGTGTAATTTGTGAAAAAGAAAGAGTGACAGTACGAGAATGTGTTCAGTTTACATACAGTCGAAATAAGTGTCAGTGATTTGTTGATCAGTTAGTGTGTGCTTCAGTCTATTTGAAGATTAATTTGAGATCCGTTTCTACCAGACGAAGGTGAGAAATTTGAAGTACCAAAGACAGCTTTAGGGGCAAGGTGTAATCGCCTTGAGCTCTGAGTTATGCCGTCTTGTTTAGCTAGTGTATTAGTTACCTTCATAGAGATGTTGAGCAGAATAACTTCTGAGTTCCTTGATCAGTTATAGTAGTTCTCATAGTTGACACATGAGCGTATTCAAGTATCGAAGAAGACCATGACAGGCTTTAGAGTTAGTATTGTAGATTCTATTAGAGAATCAGCTGCATACCAAGTTGTACAACGTGAACTTTGAGTTAATGAAGATGTCCTCATAGAACGTGCAGATCATCCGAGTGTATTAGAGTAAATCCCAAGTAGGCAAAAGAAGACATGAGTTGAGAGAAATTGAAGGCTGTGACAGGTAGCTATAGTTCCTAGGTCTAGCATTGTTACTTTCAGAGGATTGTAAATAGTGCTTGAAGATAGTTGCTCCATTGATAGATTGCTACAGAAGAATGTTCAGTTGTGTGGTTAGATGCGAGACAACGAGCCCTTGAGAAATTGGAAGAAACTTTGGAGAGAGCTTCGACCTTGAATCAACTTGTGTCAGAGAAAGAGTTGTGAACCACAGTGATGCATTACATGTAGAGTTAGGTTGTGTGCTTATGCAAGACAGAAGATTGTGGCTTGTTCATCAAGATAGTTGGAAGACCGTGAGAAGAGTTATTCGAAATGAGACATAGAGTTACTTACAGTTGTATTTGCTTCGAAGACTTAGAGACAGAGCTTGTATAGTAAGAAATGCACAGTGTGTATGTACGTATCATCAGAACTTGAAATATTTGAAGACTTGGGAATGGTTGAAACTTGAACAACATGAGTAGTTAGAATTGCTTGAAGACTGTGATCTCAAGATTGAGTACTATCTGAAGAGAGTCTACGTAGCAACTGATGTTCTGAGTTGTATTTGCTGTTAGATTAGTAGTTGAGTTACGAGTTGCAATTGCCGAATTCCGTATATCAAATGATAGTAGTTTTGTGGCCGAGTTTCGGGTTGAGACTACTTTGAGTCAGAATGTTTGATGAGAAACAGTTGCAACAGATTCTTGGCACCTCACGTGCAAGACATAGTGGAAAGAAGACCTTCAGAATACAGTCCAGAGATGATAGAGTTTTGCATTTCAGAGACAGAATAGTTGTACCGACTGACCTAGTGTTTTGAGATGTATTGTTTTGGCCGAAGCGCATGGTGGTTCATTTGTATTGCATCTGAGTAGTATGAAGACGTATTGTGGGTTGAAGATGAGTACTTCCGGAATGAGTGGATGAATAATGTGGTTCAGTATGAGAGTAAGTATGTAAATTGCCAGCGTGTCAAGACTGAGCTTCAGTTTTCTCCTAGTTTGTTACATCCGTGGAAGGTTCATAATGGAAGCGAGTAATAGAGATTCGAGATTTCAACTAGAATAATTTTGAAGACGTCTGCATAGTGTTTGGTTAATTGATGAAGACAGAGGATCAGTCAGAGAAAGTTATGAGTCAAGTGTTCAAGCAGTATTGTATGAGTTTGTGAATCGGGCTAGTTCTGTTGTTATCTGTTGCGGTTACCACCAGAGTTAGAAAGGGGTTTGAGATGTGTTACGTGTATCTATGATTCAGAAATGTGAGTCAGATCTGTTCCGTGCTATATTTGTTGAAGAGATTGAGTTGAGTTTGATATTGGCATGCCTTGAAGAATCAGTTGAGATCTTAGTGTAAGATAGCAAGTGTTGTGTGGTAAGTCTTTCGAGTTGGTTAGTACGTTGTGGTGAGAGAGGAAAGCGTGGAGGTGCATGTTTCAGTGGCCCTCCGCGATCGATGAATTTCGGGGACGAAATTTCCTTAAGTGGGGGAGATTTGTAACACCCGTGTTTTGGGGCTAGGAGTTAGCCGGGTTTTAGTTCGAGTCAAATAAAACTAAATTAAAACATTTCATCTTCAAATAATGACCTAATTGAACTTTTGTAGAAAGGGGAGGGCTTATGAGGTAATTTGACCCTAAAGTTTTAAAAAGCTAGACAACTTTAACTAAAAGTTGTCATCTTCTTTTCATCTTCTTTCCAACTTCAAAAAAAGGAAGAAACCCCATCCCTAAAACCTCTCCAAACCCTAGCTTCAATTCCATCATTTTGCCACATGATTTCAACCCCGTTTTAAGAGGTAATTACATTTTCTTAATCCCCTTTTCAATCTCTATCTATCCTTTGTTTTAGATTTCAAAAATGTGGTGTTTTGGGAATTAGGGTTCATGTGGAAATTTGGGGTTTCAATGGGGTTTTTCAATTTGTTTTGATAAATTGTTTTGGGGGTTGGTTTAAGCACTATGAAATACAAAACATATGTTAATTTGGTTAATTTTGGATGAAAATTCGTGGTATGGTCTTAAGGCTAGTTTTAAGGTTGTAAAACTTGAGTTTTTGGTGTGGTTTGTGTTGGAAATTGAAGGTTGGTGTTAGGGTAATAGTTGGGGGCTGTTTTGGAAGCATTTGAATGTGCTAAATGTGTTGAAATCACAAGTTTTGGGCTGTGTATAAGGGCTGCTCGGATTTGGTGATTTTGGGGGTTGTTCATGGTTTGAAATGTTGAGTTTGGTGTGTGATTAGTGTTCCGGGTTTGCTACTTTAATTGATGAATTGATTTGTGGTTGTTTTACTTGTGTTGAGATGTCTAGAAGCTTGATTTTGGATTGGTGAAGCCTTGGGAGCAATTTCGGAAAAAGATTGAAGACCATGGTTGCTTGGTAGTTGAGCTTGGAGTGGAGGTGAGTGGTTAAAATATTTTAAATGGTTTTGAGCAATTGGTTCGAGCATGTGGACTAGGTTGAGATTGGTAGACTCACCTAGAGTTAGGATTAGGGTGGTAGCCTAATCCTAAGCTTTAGTTAGAGACATTGGATGATCTCTTTAATTGATGTTATGCCTCTTGATTATTTGGGTATGTATAATGTGATATATATGTTGTTGGGACATGGTTTGAGGCATTGCTATGCTTGTGGTTTGTATTGTGATTGTGTATGATGATGTTGAGTTTAATATGATGTAAGATGCCATATTATTACTCTTGAACATGACATTATGACATTATGTTGTTGAGATAATTGATGTTGAGCTTAATGTGATGTAAGATGCCATATTATGACTCTTGAACATCAAAGGTTGTGAAATTTGATTTAATTGGCACTAGTATGCTTGGGTACAATGATCGATCATTAGGATTAGTGTGCACATAAATTGAGTCAAAACGTACGTGGCCTTGGTGGCGTTAAGGCACCAAGGAGGAGTACGGTGATGTAATATTCCACCGGAAGCTTTTATATATTTTTCTACGTGATGATGAGTGGAATCCCATCCGTAGGGCATGTGGCGATGAGTGGAATCCCGCACATGCAAGGACCGGTGATGAGTGGAATCCCACCGAGGTAATGTTGTTGTTGGAAATGCGTTCCAACATGTTATCCGCGTATTCGAGTCATAGCTAGGTGCCAATAAGAGAAAGTATGTTTATGCCAATATGAAATTATGCATACATGATAATATGAATTGATATGTGTATCAAGGTAATATGAAATGTGATACGATATGTGATGTGGCTAATACTTTGAGTTATGTATCATTGTATGTTGAACTATAAAGTTGTTGAGCATGGCATGAATTTGGTAGTATGTTCATGCATCACCTATACTTATGACTCATGTGAATCGAAGGTAAAATCATGTATAATATCATGATGGTTGCTCGTGCTTGGACCCTGCATTGTCGAAGGTTTGTTTTATGAGCTTACCCTCACTAAGCTTTTATGCTTACGCTCTCTTTTGTTCGACAATGCAGATAAATAGCTTGTGGGTGGCATGAGCAAGGAAAGGCCTCCAAGTGTTGCTTTTGGTGAGCTCAATGTATGAGTTTTGAGTAAATTAATGTAATAGTTAAGCAATGGGATAGGTTTGATGTATGTTGATATTGGTTTGATTCTTGGATGCCTTGTGTAATATTGTAAATATTGCTTATATTACATGCCATGAATGTCTACGTGTTTTGGTTGCTAAGGCATGAAATCCTAAATGCTTGTATGTCCATATATGCATGAATTGCTTCTTGTATGAATGTTAAGTATGGATGCCTTGAATTATGTTTATTGCTATGTATGGCTCAAGTATGCTTGTTGAAATGGTCATATGTGCGGGTCTTGTGAGTGTTGATGCATGCTTTGGTCCTTTTTACGCTCCTATACGTGTCCATGTATGATTTTGGGGTTTTGCAAGGTTAGGAAGTCCTTAGGTTGAGCAGAATGAGATTCCCTGCACTAAGGTTTCGAAACCATGGGTAAGGTTTCGAAACCTTTGCAGAGGATTTGGTCCCAGGACATTCTGCCAACCCAAAGTTTCGAAACCTTTGGGGTAGGTTTCGAAACTTTGGTCAAAGGTTCTGAAACCTTCCCAAGGTTTCGAAACCTTTGATGAGATTTTGGTTCCGGGGCATTCTGCCAACCAAAAGTTTCGAAACCTTTGGGTAGGTTTCGAAACTTTGGTCAAAGGTTCTGAAACCTTCCCCAAGGTTTCGAAACCTTTGGAGAATTTTGGTCCCAGGGGTTTCTGCCAGCAAAAAGTTTCGAAACCCTTCCCCAAGGTTTCGAAACTTCTGCTTAGTATTGCACTGTTTTGAGTTGTTGGTCTGTTCAAAGAGAAAAATACATAGGATTTAATATGCCTTTAGTTAAGATTAAAAATTTGGGCGTTTGTTTGTGGTTGGGGGGTTCAAAATGACGAGTTTAAAATGAAAAAAAAAATTTAGGGTTGCTAACCGATGAGGAACTCCTTTGGGTTTCGCTTCGGTTTTCCCCGTGTGGCCCACTCGGACCGGTCATCCGGCCAGACCGGGACGAGGAGGTTACAAGACTAAATTGAAAAGATTTCAAAAATATTTTTTTTGAATATGCTGGTGTGATGCAAGGGTAGCATATTGTCACGGGGCTAGACTTTGGCTCGCTAACTCGTGCGACCTTAGTCGACGATCTTAGGTCGGGGACTAAGTAAGCCTTTAAAAACTAAGCTGATGCGCTTAGTAGGTGTTGTGCGGAAGCTTTGGAAATGTATATGGGTGATGGGTAGACAAGGTAAAAAGGAAGGAGGCGAGGAATTAAACAAGCAACGAGCCTCGTTAAAAACTCCCCCTAAGCCTAGACGGGGAGAAAAGAGTGCTCGAGCCCTCTTGTATTAAGAAACAAAGAAATGAGAAAAGATGTGAAATGTGGAGTGATTACAATGGTTGGGCAAGGCTCTTATTTATAGCCTTGGCCCCCTAGATCTAATGGCTAGGAACGACTCGATCCAATGGCTATGGATGAGTCTTACAAAGAGAATCTTTAAGAAAGGAAAGCTAATCAACTATACATGGCAACTAGATCACTCTAATACATGGTTGCCTAAGATAAGAGCTCAATGACATCATTGTCTTGGTGGCATTGGCTTGTTTCCTCGAATGTGGCTTCAAGGATGGATACTTTCCTCGAATAGTCTCCATAGAAGATACCTTTCCATGTGCGTTGGTTCAAAGATGACTCCTTGGCTTTGGTCTTGGATGCTTGGGCGGATTGGGCTTGGTGTGGGCCGGATATTGGCTCCAAAACCTCCTCTTTAGCATATTGGGTGCTAAAACGGGCCCTAGGGGCGTGGGCAATGAGAATGGACAGCCCCTAGGCCTCTTGGCATGCACATCGGGTGCGAACTCGGCCTTATAGGCGTGCACGTCGGGTGCGGGCTTGAGCTCCATGGCTTGGGCGGCATGGATGCGAGACAAGGCCCTCTCGGATACGGACTTGGCCCCCTTAGTGTGCACGTCGGGTGCGGACTTGGGCTTCATGTCTTGGGCGCCATGATGGTTGGATGGTAAGGCCCCCTCGTGTGCGGACTTGGTCTCCATTGTGCGCACATCGGGTGCGAGCTCGGGCTCTATGCCTTGGCCGGCATAGAGGGTGCGTAGCAAGGGCCCCCTCGGGTGCAAGGCTTGCGGGCAGCACATGGGATGCTAGATAGGGCCCCATGGTGTGGAGAAATAGGCCCAGGACGGATCTCTTGGGTGCGGACACCACCAAGGGCGTTGTGCATGGCCCCTAGGTGCGTGGAAACAACAGCATGTTGAGTCCCTCGGTCGGGTTGTGTGGGTGGTGCGCGAAGTTTAGCACCTATGGGTGCGGGAGACTCGATCTTGAAAAGAGAGTCGGTAACATTCTCCCACACTGAAGCTATCGACGTCCTCGTCGATTGGTAAGGATGAGGATCGGTCGCCTTGATCTTGAACGGCCCCGGCTCATCGTCTTGTTCTCGCTTGGATAAGGGAAAACTCGTGGAAAAGGCAAGGCTTTCATGCCTTGGCCCTCGATCAATCTCGAACGGTTTCCACTCTTTGGCAAACTCACGATCATCCTCGAATAAGGGATTATCCCTCCAAAATACAAGGTCTTTGTGCCTTGACGATTGGCTCGTCTCGATGGTTGGTCTCACCTTGCTTTGTGCTTGGCTCGATCGCATCGGCGGCCTGAAAATAGAACCAGAGTAAGTTAGTCTTGAGTCATCACAATAACTTAACTTACTTACCTCGGACATAAAGTCCTTGTCGGGTGGCTTCACTTCGCCTCGTCGATACTCAAGGCAAGTGATGACGGCGGGGTCTTGTAGGACTAGATCCCCTTCGTCGGTGCTCTATAGCACTCGTCTCTCGTCATGGATGAAGGTTGGATTCTTTTGGCTTGTTCCAACTACTACATCACTCGGCTTCTCGCTTGGCATCGCAAGCAACCTGCGAACAGAATCACAACAAGTTAGATCCGAATTCAATTGAAAAGTTGGATCACTTACCTCGTCGCTCGGCTTCTTGTCGCATGGTTCGACTAGGATAGTCGTTTGCCCCACGTCTTGATTTGGATCTTCACTAAAAAATGTAGAATCCCTACAAAAATCCAAACAACAATGGGTTAAAAAGGATTCTTTAAACAATAAAGAACCACTTACCTCGGACTCAAGGTCCGTTTCATCTCGATCCACTTTTCCTTGTCGATACCCAAGGAAAGTGTTGGCATGGTTTGGCCCCTCTTCAATGGGCTTGGGCATCACTTCTATTGTGGTGCTTCGGCTAGGTTCCATGGATTCATGCCACTCGTCCATGGAGTTGGTCCACTCATCGAACTCGGCTTGCAACTCTTCGCAAAAGGTTGCTAGCTACACTCCATCGGCTTGATCTACTTCACCAAACTCGGATGGCTCTCTAAACGTTTCATCATACTCTGATGGTTTGGATGGGTACTCCACCTCATGAACCATCTCTCTCTTTGGTGCCATTGGAAACTCCAAAGACTGCTCCTCGTCTTTGATCTCTTCAAAGATTCGTCCCGTTGTGTTGGAACTTTCCATGGACTCATCCATGGCTTCAACATCGTTGGCTATCTTGGTTGAACCTGCATAATCCTCATTGTCGGATTTTGGCAAATCAAGTGCATTAGTGTGTTCTAGACAAGATAAATCGATAACAACTGCGTATACATCAAAAGAATCACAACGTAATACCTTGATGTTTGTTGTGCCTCGGAATTCACCAATTTGATAGGGCACATCCCTCACGATTCCCACAACTTGTTCATCACTAAAGCTGATTGTCTCAACTTGTTCATTTACCTTCTCAACTTGAAGGTTTAACGTCTTCGCAAC
This sequence comes from Hibiscus tridactylites, assembly GCA_958450335.1. NCBI lineage: Eukaryota > Viridiplantae > Streptophyta > Magnoliopsida > Malvales > Malvaceae > Hibiscus > Hibiscus tridactylites. Next base: position 51,847,217 of record OY288287.1, on the reverse strand, counting down.
TCGCGTTGACACGAGAAGTGAATGTGCACTCGGATCCACTAGTGCACGTAGTTTTGCATCGGGAAACACTACGTCTACAAACATAGGCCCCTCCCGCTCGAAGTCACTATCGACACTCCAAGAATCACAAGATGAATCATCATCTTCGTCGCTGGAATACTCCACGTAATATGTGGACTCGTTGCACATTTGCAACCTTTCCTTAACCAAAGTTACGCTATCGAACTTTGACGCCCCAACAACCACCAAACTAGGTGATTCACCGAACAAGGAAGCAAGCTCTTCGGCCTCGGTCTCATCGGGCAAGACATGCTCCTCGGTCGCCTCTACCATACCAAATGGTAGCACATTGCACCTTTCGTCAAGCTTCAAAGCCTCGATCTCGTCGGACTCGTCCCGTAACTTGGACTACTTGAACTTGTGCGGGCATTGGAAAGACAAGTGTGGATTTTCACACCTCCAGCATCTCGACGGCTCTCTCTTTGGGCAGTCATCATCATGATTGATCCTACAAAGGGAACAATACCATGAATTAGTAAAAACACTATTCAAATGTGATTTACTTACCTCGCTTTCAAACGAGAAATTTGGTGACTCCACGTCCATCTTTGTCGCAACGTCCCTTCTTCTTCCTCGCGCCATCTCATCTCGGATAGGAGCGGAACACGCTCTGATACCACTTGTCACGGGGCTAGACTTTGGCTCGCTAACCCGTGCGGCCTTAGTCGACGATCTTAGGTCGGGGACTAAGTAAGCCTTTAAAAACTAAGCTGATGCGCTTAGTAGGTGTTGTGCGAAAGCTTTGAAAATGTATATGGGTGATGGCTAGACAAGGTAAAAAGGAAGGAGGCGAGGAATTAAACAAGCAACGAGCCTCGTTAAAAACTCCCCCTAAGCCTAGACGGGGAGAAAAGAGTACTTGAGCCCTCTTGTATTAAGAAACAAAGAAATGAGAAAAGATGTGAAATGTGGAGTGATTACAATGGTTGGGCAAGGCTCTTATTTATAGCCTTGGCCCCCTAGATCTAATGGCTAGGAACGACTCGATCCAATGGATATGGATGAGTCTTACAAAGAGAATCTTTAAGAAAGGAAAGCTAATCAACTATACATGGCAACTAGATCACTCTAATACATGGTTGCCTAAGATAAGAGCTCAATGACATCATTGTCTTGGTGGCATTGGCTTGTTTCCTCGAATGTGGCTTCAAGGATGGATACTTTCCTCGAATAGTCTCCATGGAAGATACCTTTCCATGTGCGTTGGTCCAAAGATGACTCCTTGGCTTTGGTCTTGGATGCTTGGGCGGATTGGGCTTGGTGTGGCCTGGATATTGGCTCTAAAACCTCCTCTTTAGCACATTGGGTGCTAAAACGGGCCCTAGGGGTGTGGGCAATGAGAATGGACAGCCCCTAGGCCTCTTGGCATGCACATCAGGTGCGAACTCGGCCTCATAGGCGTGCACGTCGGGTGCGGGCTTGAGCTCCATGGCTTGGGCGGCATGGATGCGAGACAAGGCCCTCTCGAATGCGGACTTGGCCCCCTTAGTGTGCACGTCGAGTGCGGACTTGGGCTTCATGGCTTGGGCGCCATGATGGTTGGATGGTAAGGCCCCCTCGTGTGCGGACTTGGTCTCTATTGTGCGCACATCGGGTGCGGGCTCGGGCTCTATGCCTTGGCCGGCATAGAGGGTGCGTAGCAAGGGGCCCTCGGGTGCGTGTGTTGGGCCCCCTCGGGTGCAAGGCTTGCGGGCAGCACATGGGGTGCTAGATAGGGCCCCATGGTGCAGAGAAATAGGCCCAGGACGGATCTCTTGGGCGCGGACACCACCAAGGGCGTTGTGCATGGCCCCTTGGTGCGTGGAAACAACAGCACGTTGAGTCCCTCGGTCGGGTTGTGCGGGTGGTGCGCGAAGTTTAGCACCTATGGGTGCGGGAGACTCGATCTTGAAAAGAGAGTCGGTAACAATATGTTCAACTTTCTTAGTCTTTTCAAAGACGGCACACACAGCATGACATTACTGGTGCTCGAACCCAGGTCCCAAGGGATGATAAACATCTACCTTTGCCACCAGGACACAAGGGGATGAGCATTTCAAAAATAATTTTAAGTCCAAACAACTTGAAAATAAGATTGAGATGTTTTCATAAGATTTTGGAAGTGTTTAAAAGTAGCCAAACTCTTATTTTCAACACGATTGTACTGATACGGTATACATCATATCGATACCTTTTAGAGTTTTAGCTACATTATTTTTCCAGTAGTCAAAAACTGTTCCGGTATAATTTAGGCGTACCGATACGAATAGGGTCGTACAAATACGCTATGTGGCGTACCGATACCGTATGTTTTAAATGCCCAACAATTATTTTCAAAAACTCCCAACGGCTAGTTCCCTGTAGCTTAGCGAACCTCGTACTGATACTGTAAAAAGGCGTACTGATCTCAGGTACCGATACGCACCAAAGCGTAACGACACACAAAGTTGCATCAGACTTCAACGGCTAGTTCCCTATGTTTGAGAGTGTGCCCACGGCTCGGTTTGTGAGCTTTGGATGCTAGACTTGGTGAGTGAGTCTAGGTTGTAAAAGGTTTCCTCCTAAGCCTTGAAAAGGGGAAAATTTCTTATTGAATTGGTGAAATTCTTAGTAGGAAGCTAAGGTAGTGGATGTAGACTTTGGTTAGAAAGCTTAACAACTCTAAATCTTGTGTAAAATTTTTTCTATCTTTTTACTTCCACAACAATCACCCAAAATACAACTTCTCCACCACTTGGCAAGCAAATCGATTGTGTTTATCGGGCTCCACAATTGGTATCAGAGCGAGGCTCAATTGAGAGAGATTAATATCCTATTGAGAAGATTTGGCAAGCTCGATCAACAAACAATCAACCATATTCATGACACAATCAATCGACAAGTCACCATTCTTCAACTGTGAACATTATGCCTATTGGAAGAATAGGATGATGTACTTCATCAGGGGCAAAGACAACCGTCTTTGCGACATTGTTGAAGACGGACCGTTCGTGCCACAATGAAAAAGGCAAGATTAGAGTGCGGATGACAAGAAGAAGATGGAGCTAAATTGCAAAGCCTTGCACATTCTATTGTGTGAATTAAGCCCTGATGAATACGCAAAAGTCTCTTCTTGTGAAGATGCCAAGGGGGTTTGGGACAAACCTGAAGTGATCCATGAAGGTACAAACGAGGTGAAGGAGACAAAGATCGGTTTACTCAACCTCGAATATGAAAACTTCAAGATGGACCCGAATGAAGACATCAAGAGGATGTTCAACTGTTTCTCCACAATCGTCAACCAACTTAAAGGTTTCAGAGAAGAGATTTTGAAAGACAAACTCATTCGAAAGTTGATTTATTCACTTCCTGAATCATTAGAGTCCAAAAAGACGACAATTATAGAAGCAAAGAACTTGAAGGAGCTCAATCTTGATGAGCTTATTGATTCCTTGCTCACTCATGAGATGATGTCTATACCCTTAAAAAGAGAGAAAGAGAAGAAAATCAAAGTGCAAGGAGTTGATGTAAACAACATTGCTCTTAAATCTTCTACATGCCATCTAGAAGATTCAAGTGAAGAGGAAAGTGAGGATGAAGAGATGACCAAGCTCTTCAATAAATTCATCCGATTCATGAAGAAAGAAAAGAGAGAATTAAGACAATAATTGATGATGAAGAAAAAGAGGTCATGTTCTTCAAGCCATAAGAATAAGGCATATGCGGCTACATAGAGTGATGAAGAGGACTCCATCGATAGTAAGGTAGCTCACCTTTGTCTCATGGCCATCAAAGAAGATTCAAAGGTAACTTCTAATTCATCTACTTCTTGTTCATATTTTTATTGATGAATTACAAGATGCTAATGATGATTTAGTTTTAGAGTTTAAAAACCACATTCTGAAAAACAAAAAATTGGTTTCAAATTTAAAAATTTAAAATGATTTGATTTCTAAAATCAAGAATGAACTTGAAAAAAAATTCAATGAATTTGAGAAAAAGAATGTCAATTTACAAATTTTGCTTCAAATTTTAGAAAAAGATCATCAAAGATAAGTGGATGATCTTAAGAAAGAAAAAAATTGATTTTCAAAGAACTTGAAAAGAAAAACAATTTTGGATAATCAATTTTTTTATCAAAGGTAATCTAGTGCCCATAGATTTGTAAGTGAAAAATGTTTTAGAAGTATTTTGGTCCCAAAAGGACTTATTACTTCAACTAAAAAGGATGAAATTAAAAAATAGATTCCTAAGGGGACTAAATTATGTGCTATTAATGCCTATGGATCCAAAGCAATTTGGATACCAAAACATTTGTGATTGTCTTGTTGTAGGTGTGATGGAGAATGGTTAACAAGGTATGATATTAAGGGGAACTCCATACACACAAGAAAGAACACTTGAAGAAGGAAGGCTTCAAATCCTACCTTTGGTTCAAGTGGTAAAATTCTAGTTGAAGTTATTTATTTTAATTTGATTTATTTATTTGAATTTAACTAGTTAATTATATATTTGTTGAACTAACCATTCTATAATGTTTTGAGTAAGGGGAGCCAAATTTTAAACAAAAATCTTATTTTTTTTAAATCATTTTAACTCTCTATTGTTATGGACTTAAAATTTTTTCAAACTTTGGTTTGAACCATTTTTGACATAACAAAAAGGGGAGAATGTTTTGAAAAATTGAATTTTCAAGTGAATAAGGCGGAGTTATAAACTTTTTGAATCTATAATCTTTTTTTAAAAAATTATTCTACTAAGGGGAGCAATCTCAAAAATAAATTTTCAAGTTAGTTTTATTATATCAAAAAGGGGGAAATTGTTAGGATATTTGTTTTGATATAATAATTGAAAAATAGTTTTGGACTAAATTGAAAAGATTTTAAAAATGATTTTAAGTCCAAACAACTTGAAAATAAGATTGAGATGTTTTTATAAGGTTTTGGAAGTGTTTAAAAGGTTTTAAAGTAGCCAAACTCTTGTTTTCAACACGACTGTACCGATACGGTATACATCGTATCGATACCTTTTAGGGTTTCAACTACAATATTTTTTCAGTAGCCAAAAACTATATCGATACAGCTTAGGCGTAACGATACGGATAGGGTCGTACCGATATGCTATGTAGCGTACCGATATCCTATGTTTTAAATGTCCAACGACTATTTTCAACAACCCCAATGGCTAGTTCCCTACAACTTAACAAACCTTGTACCGATACAGTACAAAGGCGTACTGATCCTAGGCACCGATATGCACCAAGGCATATTGATACACAAAGCTGCATCAGACTTCAACGGCTAGTTTTTGAAGAACCCGTACCGATATAGCTACACACGTATCGGTACGGACAACTCCAGAACTACATTTATTGCGGGAAATAAAGGCCCCAACGGCTCCAATTTAATCCCAACGGTGTCCCACGGCTACAAACTCAATTGAGAGTATAAAAGGGACCTCCAAGCATCTATGAAAGACTAATGATCCACAAGTCAACAATCATATGATCAAAATATGTCTTAGAGCTTAAATTCACATTGTATAGACTACACTTGTTGAGCTTAATTGTCGATATATGCTCAAGTGTACTAGGATTTGTGTGAGTGCTTAAGAGTTCAAACTATTACCTTTTAGAGGGATTTTCAGTTTGCTAATTATTCTCTTATTTAAGAGTGTTCTCAAGGCTCGGTTTGTGACTTTGGATACTAGACTTGGTTAGTGAGTCTAGGTTGTAAAAGGTTTCCTCCTATGCCTTGAAAAGGGGAAGAATTCTTAGTGAATTGGTGAAATCCTTAGTAGGAAGCTATGATAGTGGATGTATGCTTTGGTTAGAAAGCCGAACTATTCTAAATCTTGTGTCAATTTTTTTTCTATCTTTTTGCTTCCACAACAATCACCCAAAATACCACTTCTCCACCACTTGGCAAGTAATTCGATTGTGTTTATCGGGCTCCACATCTTTGTTCTTTTTAATTTTAATAGGAATAACTCTGTCTTTATGACACATTTTCTTCTGCCTTTGTGGCACGTTTATCTTTTTCTTTTGACACGTCTTTCCTCTTTCTCAGTCGCTTGCTTGTTCTTTTTATTTTATGTTTTCTCAGGACTAGACTTATCGACGCTGCGACTGATCAAGACGATACTTTTTTGTTATCCTGTTAATCTTTCCTGCTTTGAATTTCAGATTGAATTTGGATATACGATTTGTGTTCATGGATAGTTTTCTCAAGACGCTCGGCTCTAATTTGCGGTTCTAAGTAGTCTTTTAATAGCTTGATCCCCTTTTGTAGTTCGTTTGCCGATGCTGTCAGATTTGTTTGTATTTATATTTCATTCTAGTATTTTGGTTGAGTTTTTAACCTTTTTTCATGTATGGTCGTTGTATTTTCTAAAGTGGCTAGTTTCTTGTTTTAATGTTATAGGAAAATGTCCAAATTATATATTTAGTTTATGATGATAGTTGTATACCTTAATTGTAATTTTGAATATTTTCTCTTTTTAATAAATTGGTGGCTTCTATTAAAATAAGTAATTTATAAAATAAGGTATATCGATATTTCACTCCTCAAAAACATATTTAATTTGACTTTTTGTAATTTTTTTGTAATTATAAATCTAATGCTACTATTTATCTAAACTCAGTTCATTAATATTAGTTTATTTCTTTTCATTTTACTTGTTAATTCTTTTTATTAATGGAAATATCAAAATAAAATTACATAGTATTTTTTATTTTCTTAATAAAAGTATATAGGCAAATAATTTGATTATTTTATAGGGATTTGTGTTAATTATATTGAAATATCAAAATTTTGTATCAATCATATAGAGGTAGGCGACGTTTTAAGCTAATCTTGACTAAAACGAATCGAAAGACACCAAAACAAATGAAACATGTCGAAATTTTAACCAAAAAATAAAACATCGTTTAAAGACTGAAATGAAACTTAGTTCGATACCGATACAATATCAACAACAATGATTTACAGAAATCTTTAATACTGACCCCTTGTCATTATTCCTAAATTCGTCCCTCGCTAAAAACCATTACAATTTTTGGAAATTAAAATTTAATCTCTTAAATTTCTTAAAATTTTAATTTGGCCCATCAAGATTTAAAAAAAATCATATTAAGCTTCCAAAATTTAAAATATTTTTAACCAAAATTTCCTCCCAAAATTTCTAAAAGTTCTCATTAAACTTCTTAACGTTTCAAAAAATTTAATTAGACCCCATTTAAAAAAAATCACGAAACATTCAAAAAAATTGAAAATTTAAATTTAAACCTCTAATTCTTTTTTAAAATTTTAAGTTTGCCTCCAAAAATTCTTCCATCAAATTCCGCCACGGATGTTGAAGTTAGTCTCAGATTTTTACTGTTCTTTCCCCCAACATTGTTAAAACCTAACGACCGTTATTACCCTTACAAGTTCCTTCAACTCATCCAACATTTTTATCTTTAAATCCATTCGGAATAAGTAACATAGATTAATGTAATCATATTTTAATAAAATTGTGTTTAGTAACAGATAAGGTTATCTAATTCTAAACAAGAAAACAAAGTGATGGATTGGTAACCACATCTCTAGTGTGGGTAATGTGAAAATTTTGCATGGATGGTCCCCAAGGCCTCTTCATGTGTAAATAGCTACTAATCATAGCAGCATCATGGCAATATTTGTCCTAATCTCTGTAACCACATTGCTTGTCTTTTGGTCCTCACCAGGAAAAATGAATGTAGATATGTGTTGTGTTAGGTCACACTCACTGCGTTTTGCTCGCTTCACAAGTCTGCTTCACTTTTATCTGGTTGGTTACCCATTCTTATTTTTCCCCCCTACAAGAATAATATCACCATTATTTATAAGAGTAGTATCTTCAAAAGCATGTTTTTCTTTTAACATAGTACTAATTGAGCTTGTTGGTTAAATTATGGCGTGTTTAAACATGTTTTTCTGTAAAATTATGTATGTGAAAAAGGGTTTTGTTTTTGTTTGTGAATGAAATTATACATGAAGAGGGCTTTGTTGGCATGCAATTTTACAGAAGATGAAATGTATATATCTCATTGTGTTGTGCAAAAAGCCTGCAGTTTTCTCAGCCATTTAAGAACAATAATGTGGAATGGAACACAACCATATGTATGTATGTATAGGTAGAAACAAAGTTTCTTTCTCTGTGTGGTCCCCCAAACTCAATTATTCAAACAATAAAACCCAGCTATTTTGGAACATCATATCTCTCTACGGTTGAAAGGAATCCAGAAAGATACAAGTCGATGTTGGGTGTGGTTTCGGTTTGATTTTTATTAAAATCATTAAGTACTTAAGCATGCTCAATATCTCGAGTGGTTTGTATACTATATGGTTTTGGTTTCCAATTCATAGATAAAAAAATGGATCAAATTTCGGTTTTTATTTAATTGATAAGGTCCAATATCTTTTTATAATTATAATATAAGAAAGAATATATGAGAAGCACATAGTAAGAGATAGATAAGCCTGTTTAGAATAGAGATGAAGAGCCAACCCCAGCAAAAGTAGGCAGCTGAAACACAAGACATGGAGTTGAAGAGAATCTGAAGAAATCAGATCAACAACAGTGTTGTTGTCCCTTCGTTTTCTCTTGTCGGTGCTGAAAAGATTGCTATCATTACAAATTAGTCATTCATATTTCATACCATATTGTGCTTCCGATTGATTTAAATACTAGTACTTGTTTTTAAGCATTTAATATGACATATGGAGTTATGACTAATTATACAACTCACGCTTACAATTACATGAAAGTTTTTTTATTAAGTAAAAAAATATTTACATTATCGCAAGTATCGGTATTCAAATCATATAAGATAAGATAACATAAGTATTCTTGGCCACACAGCCAATTAATATATTTATATATGATTTCCCATAAATAATTTATAATCAAAATAGGTGGTTATTCTGAGATCTACTAATTGACTTAGTGACTAAAAATGCTCATATTATTTTATCTTGTATAGGTTGTAATCTCAATATAAAAATATAATCTCTATTTAATAAAAAAAAATGGTGATTCAAGTTTTGATAATAAATCAACACCAAGAAGTATGATAGCCGTTTCTCACACTTAAACAAAATGAAAGCCGAACCCAAACCTCTAAGGATAGGAATGATGGGAATATATATTGCTTTCAATTATAGTTATAAATATATGGCCTAATAACATTTTTTGCGCTAGAACTTTTTAAAAAATCACTTTAGCCCTTAAATTCTTTTTTCACATCTTTTGATGCTCTGACTTTTTTTTTATCAAATTGAATCTACTAATGAAAGAAATAATTGATTTTAATAATTTTTGTGTACTTTTTACAATTTATCATATATTTTATTTTTATTAATTTCTAATAATGTGAATATATATATATTAAAAAATTTTAATGTATATTTCTTTAAAAAAAATTGATTAAATATTTCTCTTCAACTTTTTAATACTTGAAGAGTTATAATTTTATACTGGTATTGAAATACTGGTTGCACAGGGTTTGAAATATGAAAGAGTTATATCCCCGATGTGAATGGGTTAGAGCCATAAAGCCCAATCTGGAGCTACAAGCCTACAACTCAATAAATCCATAAAGCCTGCTACGATTTGAACCCAACACTTGACTATGACAGCATGAAATACTACACTCCCATGGCAACATCATGCAAGAGTAATTAATCTAGTATTTTTCTTTGGTAAAGTACATGTTCATTTTATGGTTTATGTTCGATATTTATGACTCTTTCTCCAGATAATGTTGTTTCTAAGGTTTAAACTTAAATTCTCTTATTGGGCGAGCAATGTACTTTGCCATTGCACTTAACCATTGTTAGTAGTAATTAATCTAGTATTTACTCTTACACTGTAAATTAATAATATTTAAACTTCTTAGGCAGTAAAAAGTAATGGAAATTAAATTTATGAGCAAGAAAAAGGATCTAATTTGTTAACTTTGGCAATTGAGAGACGGTAAAGAAATTAAGGATATATGAAAATGTAATGGCTTACATCAATTGCATTGGTTGGTAAAGGGATTGGCCATCACGCTACACACTACATAGTATCACACACACACACACAAATATATATATATATATATATAATGAGGAACAATATCATTTAGATTCATTAACGGAGTTAAAAATATATTGAGGTGGACATACATAAAAATGTATTTAGTTGGTCTTTAATTATAATATGTATATGTGTGAGCACAAATAAAATTTTAAAGTGGGTGTTGAAGTTTTAACTCGTATATTTGACAGAGCAAGTCAATTGATAAAAGAAAAACAAATGAACTTTTATTATTATTTCACATTAAGAAATACATAGGTTATATATACTAATAAAGAATTAGTTATCAAGACTCCTAACAAACTAAATGCAATCCATAACGGTTAATACAAATTTACATTATAATAGCCCTTTAAGTTGAAGTATACAAATTCTGAATCCCAACTTGGATATTTATCCTCGAAATGATGAAGATTGGAGAGCCTTGGTGAAACAATCGACAATTTGATTATGTGTTGACACATGCAAATACTACAGCAAAACAGGTTTTTAGCGGCGTTTTTAGTCCTATAGCGGCGTTTTTTAGCGTCGCAAAAAACATTTTCGGCGCTTAAAAAAGCGTCGCGAGAAGTGCCGCTTAAACCAGCGCCGCAACAGTTCGCGGCGTTTCTTAGCAAAAAACGCTGCAAAAGGGCAAGACCACAAACGCCGCGAAAAAATGTTATTTAGTGGCGTTTGTAAACACAAACGCCGCAAAAAATTGTTCTTTAATGGCGTTTGTAAGTACAAACGCCGCATAAAGGGCAAGACCTTTAGTGGCGTTTATTTTTACAAACGCCGCGAGTAGCAACATGCTTCCAAAAAAATTCAAATAAAAATAATACTAATATTATATAATAATCAATCAACGATGGCATCTTACTTTAATCTATTTACAAATGTTGCACCAAGTTAATTTATGGTTCTGAAAAAATTTTACGAGATAATCTCGTTGAAAGTACGGATGTGTCTCAATCTAGTTTACAACATGCTTCACTTTGGAGTAAGCTAGGCAATCTATGGTTAAAATGATGTCATAGTTGCTGCAAACACAAATTTTGTAGCAGTAGAACCGAGAAGCCCAAGAAGTAGCTCAAGTCCTGCATGAAAATAGAGCACAACCAACTTCTCAAAGCAATATGCTAATTCAACTAATGTCCTATAGTAGACTGATTACTAGGCCTATCAACTAATGTCCCAACATTACTTCTCTCAAATTAATTAACTCTTCTTGCATAACCATAATCCAAAAATCATCTTTTAATGCTTCTTTTATATTCTTAGGCTCTATGCATGAGATAAATGCAACATGGTTCATAAGCTTAAGAGAAGATCTAGTGGTTACCCCCTTGAATGGATCACCCAAGATTTCACCATCTTTGACATAGTTGAACTCCCTTGGGTAGCTCACTTCATTTTCCTCAAGAGCCAAGTCCTTTAAGGCTTCAAGAGGTGGATCTTGTGTATCCTCTTCTTTTGATGGAATCTCATCCTCCTTTGAAAGAAGTTTTTCATCGAATACAACATGTATAGATTCTTCTACTACTAAAGTTCTCTTGTTAAATACATGATAGGATTTAAAGGTTAAAGAATATCCTATGAAAATAGCTTCATCACTTCTTGCATCAAATTTACCTAACTTGTCTTTTCCATTATTTAAAACAAAACACTTGCAACCAAATGGATGAAAATAGCTAATGTTAGGCTTTTTAGATTTTAAAATCTCATATGATGTTTTCTTTAAAATTGGTCTAATCATTACTCGATTTACAATGTAGCAAGCGGTGCGGTGTTTGTGGCTTCCGCCCAAAAATATTTAGGTAAATTGTTTTCACAAAGCATGGTTCTAGCCATTTCTTGTAAAGTTCTATTTTTCCTCTCAACTACCCTATTTTGTTGAGGAGTTCGAGGAGCCGAAAAATTGTGGCTAATACCATTTTCATTTAAAAACTCTTCAAACCCTAAGTTTTGAAATTCGGTTCCATGATCACTTCTAATATGAGAAATTCCAAGTTCAAGATCATTTTGGATTAGTTTTGAAAATGTGATGAATTTTTCTAAAGCCTCATCTTTAGTACTTAAAAATAGAACCCAAGTAAATCTAGAAAAATCATCTACAAGAACGAATGCATAAGATTTACCACCCAAGCTCATATTCCTAATTGGCCCAAATAAATCCATGTGGATAAGTTGTAAACACCTACTTGTAGAAACATTATTAATGGATTTAAATGATGACTTATGTTGTTTACCCTTAGAGCATGCATCACAAATTTTATCGTTTGAGAACTTAATCTTGGATAAATCTCTAACTAGATCAAGGGAAACTAATTTTTCTAAAACATTAATGCTAGGATGTCCTAGTTTCCTATGCCATAGCCATGCATCATTTTCATTTTGAGCTACTAAACATGCATGAGATGTATGTATGTCATCTAAATGCACCATGTAAATGTTAACTATGCGATGACCTATGAGCATAATATTATTAGATTTAATGTAAACAATTTTGCACCCAATTTTATCAAATAAAACATTAAATCCTTTATCACATAATTGGCTTATGCTCAACAAATTATGTTTAAGACCATCGACATACAAGACATTTTCAATAAGAATGGTAGAGTGATTACCTATGAAGCCAATACCTTTAATGTGGCCTTTGGAGTTGTCACCAAATGTCACCACTCTTCCACTTTTTGGCTTTAAATCCATGAATCTACTCTTGTCTCCAGTCATATGCCTCGAGCATCCACTATCAAGGTACAAAGAGTTTTGACTTTGTGCTTTGGCCTTGTAGCAATGCTCCCCCTACAAACAAAGATATTAAACTTTTGCTTTTGGTACCCAAATCATTTTGGGTCCACGAGTGTTAGCTCCCAATAGCTAGGTTCCCTTAGGAATCCAAGGTGATATAGCAACAATATTATTAGATTTTACAAGTTCCTTAGGAACCCATACACTTCTAATCCTTTTAGTTCTATTATGTCTAGGGAAGCTACTTTGTTTGTAGTTATTAGTCTTTCTCCTAGGTTGGTTTGTTTTAGAAGATTCACTTTTTTCATGCTTCACACTACCAACACATTTAAAAGACTCTTTGAGCTTGTTAAGCTCACCTAACACCTTTTGGTGTTCACTATTGCATTGAGAAAGAAGATTATTTAGGTCTACATTTTCATCTTGGAAAAACTTAAGTTCATCTTTTAAACCTAAAATCTTTTTCTCAAATTTTAAGTTAGCTTGAGAAAGTGAGTCATTTTTATCATTTAATTCCGAAATAATTTTCTTATTTCTAATGACCGACTCCTTGTATTTCTCAACTAACTCATCATAAACCTCTTGCAACTCATCATATGCATCATTTAATTCATCAAATGTAAAATCAAAAGATGATGAGTTAGAGGTTACCATGGAGGAATCCTCCTCAAGTGCCATGAGGCAAAGGTTGGTCACTTCTTGTTCGTCATCCTCGGATGACTCCTCATCACTCCAAGTAGCAAGCTTGGCTTTGAGCTTCTTCTTCTTCTCAAAGTCCTTCTTCTTGAGTTGAGGGCATTCCGAACGAATGTGACCGAGCTTATTGCACTCGAAGCAAATGATTTGATCCCTCTCTTCTTCTTTGCTTTTACCTTTGAAGTCCATCTTTCTTTGAATTTTCCTTCCACGGTTGGACCTCATGAGTTGAGAGAACTTTTTGGCTATCATAGCCAATTCTTCAAGGTCATCCTCCTCACTAGAAGAGCTCTTCTCAAGTAATGAAGCTTTGAGAGCCACTCCCATTTTCTTCTTCTTTTCCACCTCTATCTTCTCCACTCTTTTCTCTTTCTTCTTTTTTTTCTTCTTCCCTTCCTTGCTTCATAATCTCATGAGTAAGGAGAGAACCCACTAGCTCATCAAGTTTTAGAGTCTTCAAGTTTTTGACCTCGATGATGGCGGTTCTCTTCCCATCCCAAGATTCAGGAAGTGTGTAGAGTAGCTTCCGGACAAGCTTGTCTTCCAGAATAGTCTCTCTAAATCCTTTAAGCTCGGTGACTATGGTAGAGAAGCGATCAAACATCTTGGACACCGTTTCGTCGGGCTCCATCTTGAAATTCTCATAGCTAAGATTGAGAATTCCAATCTTGGTTTCCTTCATATCATTGGTTCCTTCATAGGTGGTCTCAAGAGTATCCCACACTTCCTTGACACTCTCAATGGAGGAGACTTTGGAGTAGATGTCGGGGCCGAAGGAGCAAAACTGCAAAAGAGCATGTGAAGAGCTTTGTCATTTATTTGGATCTTCTTCCTCTCATCTTCACTCATCTCTATCTTCTTCTTTAGGACAATCTTTCCATCATCATCTCTCTTCAAAGGAATGCAGGGACCATCTTTGTAACCCCCTCGTCCCGGTCTGGCCGGATGACCGGTCCGAGTGAGCTACACGGGGAAAACCGAGTGAAAACTCCCTAAGGAACTCTCCCTCGGTTAGCAACCCTATATATTTTTTTTCATTTTAATCTTGCCTAGATGAGAATTACATCCTAAGTGATCATACAGCGGAACAATATTTACGAAGCAATCGATCGAACCCAAACTAACACTTAAAAGCCCATGTTTAAAGTTAAACTGCAGGCGGTATCGATACCCTTGAGGGGGGGTATCGATACCCCTTGACTAAGTCAACAGGGTTTGGTCAACCTGAGGAGACAGTATCGATACCCCCAATGAGGGTATCGATACCCTCCCCTAAAGTTGACTTCCCACGGTCAAAGCTAAGACAACGGTATCGATACCCTAGAGGCCAGTATCGATACCGAAATCGACAGTGGCTCCAGTGGCCAAAAAGGTATCGATACTCTCCTCGAGTATCGATACACGAGGCCTGAAACCAAAGGGGCAGTATCGATACCAGACCAACGGTATCGATACCCCAGCTACGAATCTGCAGGTTTGAGCTGATTTAGAGCACAAGGAGGCCCCTAAATCCCTCTAACAACCCCAACCAGCACACTATCATCAACCCTAATGCAAACCAACCATAAAAGCATGCTTTAACATGAATCAAAGGCACAATCCAACCCATGATGATACACGAACCATACAAGCAACATAAGCTTTCAAGCATGACATTCCAACAAATGGCATTCCAACATTCAAAGCTCATACTTCAATATTCTAACATGAAGGCAACCTCAAAGGCACGTGACCAACACACAAGGTAAACAATTTAAACATGGTTACAATCCAAACATAGCATCATTAAGCCAATCAAAAACAACATAAGAAGGGAGTCTAAACATGCTCCTACACAACCAACACTAGCACAAAACAACAACACCTATCCCATTGCTTTACTATTACAATCTTTAAATTTAACTATCATACTTGAGCTAACCGTAAGCATCACTTGGAGACCTTTTTCTTGCCCTTGCCACCCACAAGCTATTTATCTGCATTGTCGAACAAAAGAGAGCGTAAGCATAAAAGCTTAGTGAGGGTAGCTCATAAAACAAACTTTCGACAATGCAGGGTCCAAGCACGAGCAATTTCCATATTGAAATGCATGATCTTACCTCCGGTCCGCAAAGCCAAAATGAACATGATGCATGAACATATAGTCAACATTATGACATGCTCAACACCCATAAGCTCAACTTACCATGATACATAATTCAAGCATTAACCACATCATATATCAATTCATGAAGGCATCACATTCGTATCATATAAGCATGTATACATAATCTCATATTAGTATATTCATACGATCTCATATTGGCACCTAGCTATGACCCGAATACGCGGATAACTCGTTGGAACGCATTTCCAACAACAACATTACCTCGGTGGGATTCCACTCATCACCGGTCCTTGCATGTGCGGGATTCCACTCATCGCCACATGCCCTAAGGATGGGATTCCACTCATCATCACGTAGAAATATATAAAAGCTTCCGGTGGAATATTACATCACCGTACTCCTCCTTGGTGCCTTAACGCCACCAAGGCCACGTACGTTTTGACTCAATTTGTGTGCACACTCATCCTAATGATCGATCATTGTACCCAAGCATACTAGTGCCAATATAAATCAAACCACACAACTTGTTACAATATCAATTTCAATATAAATTTCGTGCCTAACACGTACTCACCATGATTCTCCACAATCATGCCATCCACAACATAACCTCATTTCACAAACCAACACCACATGTATGTCAACCGAACAATCATCTCATCATATATCCACATTTTATTTATCATCAACATGCATATAAAATCAATACATTAAGCCATACTTTCGCATACATGTGTATCACATTATACATACTCATCATGAGGCATAACAATGATTAAATAGTACATCCAAGGTCTCTATCTAAAGCTTAGGATTAGGCTACCACCCTAATCCTAACTCTAGGTGGGTCTACCAAGCCCAACCTAGTCCACATGCTTGAACCAATGTTTAAAACCATTTAAAAACAATAACCACTCACCTCCACCTCCAAGCTCAAGTACTAAGCAACCATGGTCTTCAATTTTCCGGATTTGTTCCCAAGGCTTCACCGACCCAAAACCAAGCCTCTAAACACCTCAACACAAGCAAAACAACCTCAAATCAACTCAAACATCAAGGTAACTAACCCGGAATACAAATTCAAATATCAACTCAACATTTCAAGTCATGACCAAACCCCAACTTTATCTAATTCAAGCAGCCCATAATCCTTGATGAAAACCCAAGTTTCCCACACATTTTATACTCACAAATGATCACTAAATTCAGCCACAACATCAACCTATAGGTGCAAGCCAAGCTCCAACAATTTTCAACCCAAACAATCATCAAAATTCTCATTTTCGTACTCCCATTTTACCCAGCAGAAAATTTCATTTTCAAACACCCAAATGACCTCTAAAGCATCCCAAATCACCCTCCTATTATACCCTAACCATCAGCCCTTTGTTTCCAACCTAAAACCCACCAAAAATGGTGTTTTTGACAACTCAAAAATGGGTATAAGGGCTCACTTCGGATTTTTACCAAAACTTAACCAAATTAACATATCATGTGTATTTCAACTTGGCTAAACAAAGCCCCAACTCAATTTATTAAAACAAAATGGAAAACCCCTTAAAAACCCAAACTTTGACATAAACCCTAATTTTCGAAAGTTCATATTTTTAAAATCTAAGACAATGTATGAATAGGAAATGGAAAGGGGAGTTCAAATATGGGATTACCTTTCAAAAGCCCCTTGAATTGATGAAGAAATCAAAGGGAAAAGTAGCTTGAAAGTTATGAGAGTTTTGAAGATGGGGAAAGGGGTTTCATGTTGGAATTAATGGGAAAAGGGGAGAAGATGACAACTTTCAAAAGTTGTCATCCTTTTAAAATCTTTTGGGGAAAATTGCAACATAGGTCCCTCCCTCTTTAATAAAGCTCGATTACATCACAATTTAAGTTGAATTTATTTTAATAAATTTCATTGACCCGGACTACAACCCGACTAACTCCTAGCCCCAAAACACCTGTGTTACAACTCTCCCCCACTTAAGGAAATTTCGTCCCCGAAATTCATCGATCACGGAGGGCCACTGAAACATGCACCTCCACGCCTTCCCCTCTCACCACAACGTACTAACCAACTCGAAAGACTTACCACACAACACTTTCTATCTTACACTAAGATCTCAACTGATTCTGCAAGGCATGCCAATTTCAAACTCAACTCAATCTCTTCAACAAGTATAGCACGGAACAGATCTGACTAACATTTCTGAATCATAGATACATGTAACACATCTCAAACCCCTTTCTAACTTTGGTGGTAACCGCAACAGATAACAACAGAACTAGCCTGATTCACAAACTCATACAATACTGCTTGAACACGTGACTCATATCTTTCTCTGACTGATCCTCTGTCTTCATCAATTAACCAAACACTATACAGACGTCTTCAAAATTACTCTAGTTGAAATCTCGGATCTTTATTACTCACTTTTACTACGAATCTTCCACAGATGTAACAAACTAGAAGAAAACTGAAGCTCAGTCTTGACGCGCTGGCAAATTACATACTTACTCTCATACTGAACCACATTATTCATCCATTCAATTCAGAAGCATTCATCTTAAACCCACAATACGTCTTCATACTACTCAGATGCAATACAAATGAACCACCGTGCGCTTCAGCCAAAACAATACATCCCAAAACACTAGGTCAGTCGGTACAACTATTCTGTCTCTGAAATGCAAAACTCTATCATCTCTAAAACTGTATTCTGAAGGTCTTCTTTCCGCTATGTCTTGCACGTGAGGTGCCAAGTACCTGTCTTGCAACTGTTTCTCATCAAACATTCTGACTCAAAGTAGTCTCAACCCGAAACTCGGCCACAAAACTACTATCATTTGATATACGGAATTCGGCAATTGCAACTCGTAACTCAACTACTAATCTAACAGCAAATACAACTCGGAACTCGGTTGCTACGTAGACTCTCTTCAGATAGTACTCAATCTTGAGATCACAGTCTTCAAGCAATTCTAACTACCCATGTTGTTCAAGTTTCAACCCTTCCTAAGTTGTCTAACAATTCAAGTTCTAATAATATGTACGTACACATTGTGCATTTCTTACTATACCAGCTTTGTCTCTAAGTCTTCGGAGCAGCACAACTGTAATTAACTCTGTGTCTCATATCGGATAACTCTTCTCACGGTCTTTCAACTATCTTGATGAACAAGTCACAATCTTCTGTCTTGCATAATCACACAACCTAACTCTACACGTAATGCATCACTGTGGTTCACAACTCTTTCTCTGACATAAGTTGATTCAAGGTCGAAGCTCTCTTCAAAGTTTCTTTCAGTTTCTCAAGGGCTCATTAACTCGCATCTAACCTCACAACTGAACAGTCTTGTGTAGCAATCTGACAAAAGAGCAGCTATCTTCGAACGACTATTTACAATTCTCTGAAAGTGACAATGCTAGACCTAGGATCTATAGATATCTGTCATAGTCTTCAATTTCCTCAACCTCATATCTTCTTTCGCCTACTCGGGATTTGCTCTAATACACTCAGCTGGTCTACATGTCCTAGGTGAACATCTTCATTAACTCGAAGTTCGTGTTGCACAACTTGATATACAATTAATTCTCTAATAGAATCTACCACACTAACTTCCAAGCTTGTCATGGTCTTCTTCGGTACTTGAATATGCTCATGTGTCAACTATGAGAACTACTACGACTGATCAAGGAACTCTGAAATTATTCTGCTCAACATCTCTATGAAGGTAACTACTACACTAGTCAAACAAAACGGCATAACTCGGAACTCAAAGCGATCATATCTTGCCTCGAAAGATGTCTTCGATACTTCAACTTTTCTCACTTTCAACTGGTACTAATCGAATCCAAATTAATCTTCAATTTGACTGGAGCACACACTAACTGATCAACAAATCACTGACACCTGTTTCGACTGTATGTAATCTAAACACATTCTCGTACTGTCACTCTTTCTTCGACACAAGTTACACTGTAGAACTCTGAGATGATGCACTAGGCCTAATGAATCTAAGGTCTAACAAGTCTCGAAGTTAATTCTTCAACATTCTCAATTCTTCCGGAATTCATAAGTTACAGAGCAACAAAACTGAAGCAACCTCGAAGACGGTCTCAACAACGAACTTATCTTCTCTATCAAGAGATAAACCGGCAATTCTTCCAAATACTTCTACGAATAGAAAACACAAACTATCCCAACATTCTGCGGTCTAATCTTCATTCAAATTCAAATCCATCACAATTGCTTAGCAAGCCTGTCAACTAAACTCAATCGACCTTTGATCTCTAAAACTGGATCAACATTCAATAAGAAGCTCACACCCTCACCTACCACTACAGTCTCACAAAAATCTGTGTCTTCAAAGCAACTCTCTCTTTGTCTCAACGTATACACTAATTCTGTGCTCTTCAAGTCAAACCTTGACAAAAGGTACATCAAAACCGTAGGAAGGCGATCGCTTCACACCTACTAGAAACTAGTAACTCTAAACCACCAACAAACATCTTCTGTACATCTTTCTGATCACTATTGTCTCCCAAAGGGGGCTAGTCACATGTGTCCCTACATCTAAGGTCTCAACAAGGATATCTAATTTCTTACATGCTCACACAAAAGGAGGTATCCGCAGAAATTGCAACTTCACATGTACACAACTGATAGTCTTCGGTCCTCTTGTCTTCAGACTGGTTCTTCAACAGAATCTGACTCTTCTAAACTGTTCTTAGAGCATCTCGTAACTTCAAGACTCAATTCTGATCGCACATAAACAGTCTTGCTGGACTTGTTCTACCCCTACCAAACAATCCTAAAGTCAAAGCTCAAGGCTCCCTTCTCGGCTCAACTATATCGGAAGTGACTTCATCTCTTCCGCTTGCTGGAAAACAACTCAACGTACACTGACCCAATTACACAAACTAGCTCCCATTCTCAGACACTGACCGGCTGTCTTGCATTAAAATCATAGGCCGAACCCCAACGGTCACCAACTAACATTTCCGAAATTTCAGATTACTCACGTGAGACCCCTACCTTGATCTTGCTAAAAGAACCAAGGCACTCGCACCTACCTCTAACACTTCACCGGGCATATTCAAACTTGCGTACTTGCTGACGATATAAGAAAGCACGGATTTAGAATCAACTAGAGGAAGCAACTTAACACTGTACCAAGGGCTTATATGTTACAACATCGACACCAATCTAACTCCCACTCATATGCCTTCACTTCTTTTTAACAACTGATGCCAGTGTTGATCACATCGCCCCTCATACACACCGTCTCAAACGGACAAATTGTACCTCAATTCCGGTACAACCATACCTCCCTAACTAATATGATGGACTCCCTCAACATCGTCCACCTTTTCAGAAACTACAACTTCTACTTACCAAAAAGCAATAAATCAACAACATCAACAACAACAGTAAAACATACAAGGTTGGGTTAGCAAGGCAAGGCTTCCAAGTGGCTCAAGTATGTTCCCCTCACTTAAAAATCTCCTTTTCGATGTAATAGTAGCAATGGGACTCTACTAAACATGTTTCAAACGACTCAACACACATACATGCTCAAACAAGCATATAACAAGGCTTACTTGCTAAACAAACATACATATGCGTACAATCAAACAACATATATTCTCAATCAAGCAATCATACATCACAGCATTCACGGTTAACAAGCAACATGCTTACATGGCAAGCAAACACCGTGCAATTTCAATGCAAGAACTTAACTTACCTCACTTACCTGCCCAAGGTCTCGGTAACCTTAGGCTCTGATACCAACAAATGTAACCCCCTCGTCCCGGTCTGGCCGGATGACCGGTCCGAGTGAGCTACACGGGGAAAACCGAGTGAAAACTCCCTAAGGAACTCTCCCTCGGTTAGCAACCCTATATATTTTTTTTCATTTTAATCTTGCCTAGATGAGAATTACATCCTAAGTGATCATACAGCGGAACAATATTTACGAAGCAATCGATCGAACCCAAACTAACACTTAAAAGCCCATGTTTAAAGTTAAACTGCAGGCGGTATCGATACCCTTGAGGGGGGTATCGATACCCCTTGACTAAGTCAACAGGGTTTGGTCAACCTGAGGAGACAGTATCGATACCCCCAATGAGGGTATCGATACCCTCCCCTAAAGTTGACTTCCCACGGTCAAAGCTAAGACAACGGTATCGATACCCTAGAGGCCAGTATCGATACCGAAATCGACAGTGGCTCCAGTGGCCAAAAAGGTATCGATACTCTCCTCGAGTATCGATACACGAGGCCTGAAACCAAAGGGGCAGTATCGATACCAGACCAACGGTATCGATACCCCAGCTACGAATCTGCAGGTTTGAGCTGATTTAGAGCACAAGGAGGCCCCTAAATCCCTCTAACAACCCCAACCAGCACACTATCATCAACCCTAATGCAAACCAACCATAAAAGCATGCTTTAACATGAATCAAAGGCACAATCCAACCCATGATGATACACGAACCATACAAGCAACATAAGCTTTCAAGCATGACATTCCAACAAATGGCATTCCAACATTCAAAGCTCATACTTCAATATTCTAACATGAAGGCAACCTCAAAGGCACGTGACCAACACACAAGGTAAACAATTTAAACATGGTTACAATCCAAACATAGCATCATTAAGCCAATCAAAAACAACATAAGAAGGGAGTCTAAACATGCTCCTACACAACCAACACTAGCACAAAACAACAACACCTATCCCATTGCTTTACTATTACAATCTTTAAATTTAACTATCATACTTGAGCTAACCGTAAGCATCACTTGGAGACCTTTTTCTTGCCCTTGCCACCCACAAGCTATTTATCTGCATTGTCGAACAAAAGAGAGCGTAAGCATAAAAGCTTAGTGAGGGTAGCTCATAAAACAAACTTTCGACAATGCAGGGTCCAAGCACGAGCAATTTCCATATTGAAATGCATGATCTTACCTCCGGTCCGCAAAGCCAAAATGAACATGATGCATGAACATATAGTCAACATTATGACATGCTCAACACCCATAAGCTCAACTTACCATGATACATAATTCAAGCATTAACCACATCATATATCAATTCATGAAGGCATCACATTCGTATCATATAAGCATGTATACATAATCTCATATTAGTATATTCATACGATCTCATATTGGCACCTAGCTATGACCCGAATACGCGGATAACTCGTTGGAACGCATTTCCAACAACAACATTACCTCGGTGGGATTCCACTCATCACCGGTCCTTGCATGTGCGGGATTCCACTCATCGCCACATGCCCTACGGATGGGATTCCACTCATCATCACGTAGAAATATATAAAAGCTTCCGGTGGAATATTACATCACCGTACTCCTCCTTGGTGCCTTAACGCCACCAAGGCCACGTACGTTTTGACTCAATTTGTGTGCACACTCATCCTAATGATCGATCATTGTACCCAAGCATACTAGTGCCAATATAAATCAAACCACACAACTTGTTACAATATCAATTTCAATATAAATTTCGTGCCTAACACGTACTCACCATGATTCTCCACAATCATGCCATCCACAACATAACCTCATTTCACAAACCAACACCACATGTATGTCAACCGAACAATCATCTCATCATATATCCACATTTTATTTATCATCAACATGCATATAAAATCAATACATTAAGCCATACTTTCGCATACATGTGTATCACATTATACATACTCATCATGAGGCATAACAATGATTAAATAGTACATCCAAGGTCTCTATCTAAAGCTTAGGATTAGGCTACCACCCTAATCCTAACTCTAGGTGGGTCTACCAAGCCCAACCTAGTCCACATGCTTGAACCAATGTTTAAAACCATTTAAAAACAATAACCACTCACCTCCACCTCCAAGCTCAAGTACTAAGCAACCATGGTCTTCAATTTTCCGGATTTGTTCCCAAGGCTTCACCGACCCAAAACCAAGCCTCTAAACACCTCAACACAAGCAAAACAACCTCAAATCAACTCAAACATCAAGGTAACTAACCCGGAATACAAATTCAAATATCAACTCAACATTTCAAGTCATGACCAAACCCCAACTTTATCTAATTCAAGCAGCCCATAATCCTTGATGAAAACCCAAGTTTCCCACACATTTTATACTCACAAATGATCACTAAATTCAGCCACAACATCAACCTATAGGTGCAAGCCAAGCTCCAACAATTTTCAACCCAAACAATCATCAAAATTCTCATTTTCGTACTCCCATTTTACCCAGCAGAAAATTCCATTTTCAAACACCCAAATGACCTCTAAAGCATCCCAAATCACCCTCCTATTATACCCTAACCATCAGCCCTTTGTTTCCAACCTAAAACCCACCAAAAATGGTGTTTTTGACAACTCAAAAATGGGTATAAGGGCTCACTTCGGATTTTTACCAAAACTTAACCAAATTAACATATCATGTGTATTTCAACTTGGCTAAACAAAGCCCCAACTCAATTTATCAAAACAAAATGGAAAACCCCTTAAAAACCCAAACTTTGACATAAACCCTAATTTTCGAAAGTTCATATTTTTAAAATCTAAGACAATGTATGAATAGGAAATGGAAAGGGGAGTTCAAATATGGGATTACCTTTCAAAAGCCCCTTGAATTGATGAAGAAATCAAAGGGAAAAGTAGCTTGAAAGTTATGAGAGTTTTGAAGATGGGGAAAGGGGTTTCATGTTGGAATTAATGGGAAAAGGGGAGAAGATGACAACTTTCAAAAGTTGTCATCCTTTTAAAATCTTTTGGGGAAAATTGCAACATAGGTCCCTCCCTCTTTAATAAAGCTCGATTACATCACAATTTAAGTTGAATTTATTTTAATAAATTTCATTGACCCGGACTACAACCCGACTAACTCCTAGCCCCAAAACACGGGTGTTACAATCTTCAATGACGTCCCAAACCAAGTAATCGTTGGTCTTGATGAAGAGGCGCATCCGATTCTTCCAAAAAGGATAGTTGTCACCATTGAAGAATGGTGGCTTTGTGGTGGATTGTGACCCGTACATACTCGATCCGGAGGTAGATGTCATGGCTTGATTTTTTAGTTGATCACACTCTTCCTAGGAACTTCTCTTGTGGTTGTGAATCCTTCAAAGAGGTAGGCTCTGATACCAATTGTTGAGTGGATCGATTGAATGATCAAGACCAAGAGGGGGTGAATTGGGATTTTAAAACTCTGTGGGAGTGAATGGACAATTAAAAATGAAGAATAAAGAATTTTAGAGTGGTTCAAGTTCCAAATGAACTCTACATCCACTATCTTAGCTACCACTAAGGATTTGCAACAATTCACTAATTTGTTCTTCCCCTTTTCAAGGCTTAGAAGGTAACCTTTACACAACCGGTCAAATTTTCTACCCAAAATTTGACCAAACCCTCACAAATAAACAAAGAAGAAATTGGATAAGAAATATGTCTCTCAAATACAATTTTGTCCCTTGAAGTACAACACTCACCCAAATTTGAAGATAGAATAAGAATTGAATACAACTCAATTTGGGGTTTACAAGAAATTGGAAAATAGGCACACTTGAGGTTAGATTTTTGCTTGAATGTTTGTCTTTAATGCAACAATTGTTGCTGGTCTTCAAAGAGCTTCAATTTATACCTTCTCTATCAATTCTAGTCGTTTGGGTGGTTAGGGAATTGATTATAGCCGTTGGGACTCTCTCTTTCCACCATAAATGCACTTCTGCAGCTATCCGTATCGCTACACAGGAAGCCGTATCGATACATGTCTCAAAACAGAAAGAGTCGTTGTACATAATAAAAAGGGCGTATCGAAACACACGTAAGCGTATCGGTACGGGACAAACTGTTTCGATAAGGAAGAGACCGTATCGATACCTTTTTCTCAACTTAGCTCACTGGAAGTCTTTGTTTCGATACGAGGGTTCATCGTATCAATACGGGTCAACTGCCACTTTAAATGTTAGTTACCTAACGACTAACACCAACGGTCGAAAACATTTAAAATACTTCGAATTAAAAATTCAATTAAAACCATATCGATACGGGTTAAGCCGTATCGATACACCATTCAAACTCCTTCAGTTTTACAGAGGGGCGTATCGATACAGATTGAATCTGTTTCGATACAGTTAAGAGCGTATCGAAACGCGTCTTTCTAGTAGCCAACTTTGTAAAAAATGTATCGATACGACTGGAAGCGTGTCGATACACCTGATTGATTTTCAATACTTTGGCCTTGGAACACTTAGAAAATATTTGGAATTTGAGTTTTTCAAATCAATTTTAAAATGTTGGTGATTTATAAATTATTAAAGGTACTTAGAAATCAATTTCAAGTTTTTAATTTAATCCTTAACAATTTAATTATATCAAAATCAAGCATAGGTTTTACAACCTCCTCTGCCACCTCCACCTGGTGTTGATGAGCGTGCACAACCAGAGAGGGTTGGACCCGTGTTGGGTGAGTTGACGCCTTTGGTATAGGTGATGACTGGGGAATTCCAGGCTGCTATTGCTGGAGTACAAGTACAAGCACATGCTGCTGGGCAATTGGGATTGCCGTTGGAATGCTTGCGAAGTTTGGGTGGTGTTGAGTACTATGGTTTGTCTCCCGAGGCAACCGAGGCTTGGATGGCCAGTACGATCAGAATCTTGGATCAGATGGGGTGCGGTGATGCACGAAAGTTTGGATGCTCTATCTCACTATTACAAGGTGATGCTTACAGTTGGTGGACAACTATGATTGCAGCTATGGAGTCGAATGGTGTAGATTAGGAGTTCTTCCAATCGGCTTTTAAGAGGAAGTATCTAGGAGTTAGATACTTGGACGACAAGAAACACGAGTTCATATCTTTAGTGCAAGGTAGCATGTATGTGACCGAGTACGAGGTTTAGTTTGTTCGTTTGAGCCAGTATACCCCTGAGTTGGTGCCGAGTGAGAGGCATCGTTGTGATCGTTTCTAATATGGCATAGTGCAGGAGGTGAAGACTTTCATGTTGGCTTTTGACTACACGAACTTTGATGTGTTGGTGACGCTAGTGAAGGACATGAATTTGGAGGAGTATCATTACACCACTTGCTTCTCAAGACCCATACTTCATTGTTAATATCAAATTCATTCTATGGGATGGTAAGAGAATTTCTTTTTGGTCTGATCTGTGGGCTGGCTATATTGTTCTGAAAATAGTTTTTCTTCAGGTTTTTGCTCTTGCGATAAAAAAATTGGTGTTACGTGGAATTAGGAGGTCCTTCTTCGTAGGAACCTTTTTGATTGGGAAGTAGCAGTCTGGAATGATTTTGTTTTGGTTATTAATGATAGCCGCTATGAAAATTTGCAATTTGATAGTATCAGTTGGACTACTTTTTCTCAAGGTATATACACCCCTAACTCTTTCAAGAAGATTTGTGTCACCTTTCGACTTGTGATGATATTGTTTGGAAGTTTGTTAGGGCTAATCTTGCGCCTCTGAAGGTGGAATTATTTGTGTGGAAAGCAATCCTTGGTAGAATTCCTACAAAATCTGAGTTGTACAAACGTGGTTGTCTTCGCTTGCAATCTTTGCTATGCCCTCTGTGTTCGATTAAGGAGGAATTGATTTTTCATCGCATTTATCACTGCTTTATTTCATGAAATATTTGACAGCGATGGTTTTATCTTTGGGGAATCTCCATGGTCATGCCTAAAGATCTAAGGGCCTTATTATATATCTGAAACTCAATTTCACACTCGTTTAAATCTAATAGAGTGTGGAAGTTGTTTTTTTCAGCATAGTCCGGACAATTTGGACTTTCAGAAATGAGGTGGTCTTTAATAATAAAGCGGTCGATACTTGCCAGTTATTTGATATACGCATTATTCGGTTGATATGGCTGTGTAAAGCTAAATGGGCAGGTGCTATTTGATGTTATATTGATTTTATTCGTGACCCTAAGCTTACTGAGCATACGAGGACGGCCAGGTGGTTAGAGCACGCTCACCTGCTTCACTCCTTTATCCTTAGGTCTTGGGTTCAAGACCCCTCAGGAGCGTTGTCTTCACCTAAATTTTTCTCCTCCCCCTCTAGGTAGAAGTAGAATAGGTTTTAAAAAAAGTAGTATAGACACTAGTGTTGCTCTCGCGTTTCTAGCGCTTGGTCCCCTCCTCTAATGGGATAAAAATTCTCTGCCTTTTTTCGTGCCTCTTTTTATACCTCAACACTAAAAAATTAAATTTCAAGCCATAACCTTATATTCTAAATTCTAGACCCTACACCCTATACTCTAAAAATCACTCTACCCCCAAATTCTCTAAACCCTAACCACAAACCATAAATCCTAAATTTAATTTTTAGTGTTGGGAGGTATAAATAAGGACACCAAAGAGAAGCAGAGAATTTTTATTCCCTTTTATGTGTGTGTTAAAATTTAATATTGACGGAACGGTTAAAAAAAGTTATGGTGAAGCTGGAATTGGAGTCATCCATCGGAATCATCTTGGTAAGTTTCTCATTTGCTTTTCCAAACCTGTAGGTTTTGATGATGTTATGACTGTTAAATTATTAACGATTAAAGAGGCGTGCTGGCTATTCCATTCGTCTTGTTGGTCTCGGACGTTCAAACTCATTCTTGAAAGCGATAGCAAAATCGCTGTTGATTGGTTACGTCAACCATGGGTTGTCCCCTATGTCTTCAAATCCCTGGTCGAGGATATCTTAACGTTGTGTGGTAATGTTAATTGGTCTATTCAATTAGAGTCATTTGTGTTATTTTAGTGGCCCAAAGGTTAGACCCATAATAACAAGTATTAGGAAAAATAAGGTTTCTAATAAAAAATATTAGAAAAGAATTAAATTTTAAGAGTATATTCCTAATAACAAATATTGAAAAAAATCATGTCCCTATTAGACCCCTATTAACAAATATAAAAAATTAAAATTTAAGAGAATGTCCCTAATAACAAATATGGGAAAATTGGGCCCCTAATTATAAGTATTATAAAAAATCGGGTCTAATAACAAGTATTGAAAAAAAATTAAGAGTATGTCATTAATAATAAATATTAGGAAAAATAGGCCCTTAATAATAATTATTGAAAAAATTGGACCCCTTATAACAAATATTGAGAAAAATTAAATTTTAAGAGTAGACCCCTAATAACAAATGTTAAAAAAATAGAGTCCTAGTCATAAGTGTTAAAAAAATAAATTTTAAGAGTACACTCCTAATAATAAATATTAAAAAATTAAGTCTTAATATAAAATATTATAAAAAATATGGCCCTGGGCGGGCGCTCTTCCTGTCATGCCCAAAAACGACACTGCATTCAATATGTTTCAAGAGAATTTAATAGCGTTGGCTAAAAAGGGAATTGTGCGAGTATCCGATATGATTCTATTTGGTAATGCCTTATGAGTGTTTTGTGTATGGCTCTGATGTGTATAGCTATGCTCCTTGGATTTTGAGGCATGATGGAGTTGTCTTGAGGTGTAAAAATTTGAGTTTTGTTCATATCGGTGGTAAACACTTCAGCGAATGGTTCCATCTTGCTGGTTCTTGCAGTGTGTGGCTTGTGGACTGGTCTTTCTCTTGGGGTTCTTCTTTCTGGAGTGGTTTCTTCTCAAGAGTGTTGTAGGGCGGATGGCTCTCCTCAAGTGTAATTGTGATTTTGTTTTCTAGTTTGTTGTACGTGTATGGGAGTTTTGGTGTACTGATCATGGCACCACTTGTATGGCTGTAGAATGTGGCATTATGTTTTGTTGTTTAGGGGCTTGTCCATGTAATGGCTGAGTTCTTATCGGTCATAAATATGGTGTACTATTTTTTCTTCATTTAGGATTAGGAAAGTTCTTAAGGATGCTCATATTTTTGTCTGGTACTGTATGTTCTCGTTAATATAATCATACAATATTTATCTTTCAAAAAAAAGTTTAGAGACCATTTTGAATTTTTTTTTAAGATAATTTAATAATCATTTGTGTACTTTACCTTATTAAAAATATCAAATTTCATAAAATCGAATATGTTAATAAATGACATGAAAAACCACGTACTAAGCCAAAACTATTAACACAAATATAATAGTAGAAAACAATTTTATTGTGATAAAAGTAACTATTGATTTCTTAATTGTGTTGTACGAGTTGCATCTCTAGTCAATCAACAATAATCATCTTTGTTTTATTTACCCTAAATCTTTGAAATCTATTACAAGTCAAAAAAAATTATAAGTGTGAATATTTGCAAAAAAAAGATTTACAAGTATTTATAAATTTACCACTTGTCACTCAATATTTTCCAATTCCTCAATTTGTTTCTCTCTGGACTGATACAATGGAAAATTTTATCCAAGTTTGTAATGATTTTTAGAGGTAAAGAACTTTGGAATGGTCTAGCAGGTCACGACCTCCAATGTTAAAAGTAGATTGTGAAGCAACCATACACACACGGCTGACTAAAAATATCTCGAGCCATCAAATAAAGTATAGGTCAAGTTTTTTTTTTCTTTCTACGACCCATCTCATCAAATTTATTATTTTCTACCACCCATCTCATCAAATTTATTATCATTGTGTTCTACTTTGTCCTTCAAATACTTTTTAAGTTCAAATTTACCTCCATTATATACACTTCCAACTATCTTAACTCTCAAAACGCAGGTTCGAATTTTGCCCCTAGAAATGTCTTAATTCTTTTAATGAGGTACTAACATGTGTCATAACATGATTGAATGATTAAATTAT
The DNA here is from genome assembly GCA_958450335.1 of Hibiscus tridactylites. Classification (NCBI taxonomy): domain Eukaryota; kingdom Viridiplantae; phylum Streptophyta; class Magnoliopsida; order Malvales; family Malvaceae; genus Hibiscus; species Hibiscus tridactylites. Next base: position 51,816,797 of record OY288287.1, on the reverse strand, counting down.
TGAATTAAATAATTTATGATCAAATTGATAGAATGTGTAAATAACATGGGCCAAATATATAATTATATAAATTTATATTAATTGTCATGTCACTCTCTCCGTTAAGTGGCTTGATTAATACCATTTAAATAATTAAGTAGTCATAGTAACACAATTGAAAGTATGGTGGTTATATAACACCACCTAATAATTAGGTAGTCATTTAAGTAGTTTGCCCTTATTTTATAGGTTGATTTACTTTGATAAAAAATATAAATTTAAAATTTAAGAATAAAAAATGCCATTAAGTTTTAAAATTGAGTAACCATATTGTAAGCGTCCTAAAAATTTAGAGACTACTAGTGTAATTTACGCTTTTTAGTATTGAAAAGCAAATTGATTCTAACTTGAACTTTATGAAATTTTCGGAACCCAATTCAATGAATAACTTGGAACTTTGGGTAGGTCCATAAGATCTCTTACTCTTACATTCAGGTGCATAGGATACAATAATCCAGTCTCAATCGAATTTAATGAATGGTCTCAATAATAAAAAATAATAATATTCACCTTAAAAAATTCGAATTCGAACAATTTTCTTCCTTTTCTCGGCCTCTCCCTCCTCCCTTTCATTTATGCTTTAATTTTATCCTAACATAAATTTAAGTTTGATTTCATTGCTGGGATGGTTTGTTCATACCTTCTAGTGTGTTATATATTAGTGATTATATTAGAAAATATTAGATCTATAATCAAATATTTGATATAATCCAATAGTTTAATTATTAAAAATGTAAAATTAAATCGGATTAATAAAATTAAATCTTAACATTCTATCAATAATGAAATGAGGGATAATTCTACAGTAAATGACATGCACTCAATATATCACTATTCATATGTACCGCAATGTATCATTAATTATTTTAATTAGTTTTAAAATTCTAAAGACCGAAACTGTTATTTTCTCTTTTTAGAATAAAATCTTAAAATAATTTTATATTATATTTTCAGATTTTCTTTTATTTTTTAATTTAAAAAATAATTAAACTTGTATTACTATAATAATTCTTACATTCACTTTAATTTAATGGTAAAGTTCACAAATGATCACTAAATTTTGATCAAGTATTCAATTTAATAACCAAACTTCCAATTGCTTCAATGTTACCATTAAACTTTTAGTTTTGTTTCAATTTGGCCATTGACCCATTAACAACTATTAAAAGAGTGATGTGGCTGTTAAAATATTTTGTATAATAACACATTTAGTCCTTAATGTTTACACATTCAAATAATTTAGTCATAATTTGAAAGAAATAATAAATTATCCCTCATTATTTCAATTTGACCCTATTTTTAATTAGAGATAATTTAATATTTTATTTTGATCCCTCAATTATAACTATTATTATCTTGTCCCTTTTAATCCTAACCATTCCCAATCCATCCTTTAAAAATTGAAATGAATTACTTTATTACTAAATTAAGATTTAGAGTTGGATTACTGGATGTTTTTTTAAAGAAGAGATTTATTGATTTGGTTAAAAATAAAAACACCAGCCTCATTAAAAAATTCACTCAAACCTAAATGGGGAAAAACACACATTGTTATTGCTTATTGTAACCCTTACAACTCTAAATAACAGCATGCAAAAACATTCAAAGGATTCGAATAAAGCTATAGGACCACTGGATCAGCACAGAAAGAAACCAATCCAAAATCTACCAAAGGACAAATTTGTAACGCAATAACAAAAAAAAAAAACCACATTGTAACTTGTTATTGTGTTAAATTTTTAACGCTATTGACCAATTTGTTATTTTTTAAGTTGAGAGATCATTTTATAACTTGTTACAGTTGGAGGACTAACAAAAAAAACACTCAATAACCGGAGGATTATCTACACAATTCATCCATTAAAAAGTACTCGTTTAAATCAGTGTGTGATAGAGTTTTCCTCGTATATAAACTTTATTTAAGAGTTTTATTTCTTCTAGTTTACTATGAATCTAATTTATTATTATTTTATTACATTCATACTTTATGTAAAATTTGATACATTATTTTATTATCATTTTTAGTTATTCCTGATTATGAATAAATTTTCTTTTTTAACATGAACATGACATTATTTTTTTGATAAATTTTAAATTTAATCTTAATTTTAATTAGATTATAAATATTTAGTACCTATATATGTATCAAATTATGAAAATAATTAATTTTTAATATAATATTATTAAGTATGTTTGAAGGATGCATATATTAATTTCTATTAATAAAATTATATTTTTAATATATTTTTATTATTTATTAAATTTAGATATGTATATATTAATTTTTTATTTATAATTTTTTAATTTTATTAGTTATTTAAATTTATGTTATTTGAAGAACATCTTTATAATTTCAAATATTTATAACTTTTATATTTTTTTGAAAGGTTATAACTTTTATATTCAATTCTCTAAACCAAAAGGCTCTGAGAATATATTTCAAAAATCAGAAGATTCATCCAAGTCCGCTATTACAATCATTGTTTATTAAATTTAAATTAATTAATTTAACTAATTAAACCCCTAAAAATAATTTAATCCTCTAATTTTAATTGAAAACGTTGTTTACCAACCATTGTACTATAACGTTTAGAAGCTTGCCAAGAACATGAATACTCTGGCTTTTTGTGTACTCACTTATACTTTAACATTAAAAATTAAAATTTAGGGTTTATAATTTAGAGTAAGAATATAATATTATATTTTAGAGTAAACTACATGAGTGGTCACCCAACTATTACCTTTTTCTTATTTTTGTCATTCAACTAATTTTTTCGTCAAAACCGTCACTAACGTGGAGAGCATCAAAATAAATCATCAAATATATGGGTCAAACTTAAATTTTCTGTTTTCTTTCTTCTTCCTCTGCACTGCAGTACCAGATGTCAAGCATCATCGAATTGCATTTCTACTCAGTGGAGAGCTCTGTTACATTGAAAGAAAGCTATGAAGTTTTTAGTACAAAGGAAAGTTCCATATAATCCAAGACCAACACAAAAAAGAGAGAGCAGCAAACTCATTTATGCATTACTGCACTGCACCATTAATTAACTCATTTCACTGTTAAGTTGGGAAAATAAATCATGTATGAACCAAATGCTTAGTTTTATTACATGGATCAAAGCAAATGCCACAAAAAACAATTAGTTGTCTGGGAGCATGAGCTTCTTGTCATTGTTCTCTGGAAAATCAATACCAACAATCATAGATTGGGAAGCCACTTGAAATGTTTTATCAATTCATACAACAACTGCAATTTTGCAAGGAAGAACAACAGCAGATGCATGCAGCAATGTCTGACACAATTGCTGCTGCCTTGCTGGTGTGGAACATAAGTGTTAGAATTACATGAAGATTGAATATTTTCTAAACCTACGTATAGAATTGAATAAATGTATATTTTTTAAACCTACGTATAGAATTGAATAAATGTGGATTTTTTTTACCAAAGGAATAGAATTTCTGATAATTCAATAATTAGTAGCTTGCCTCTCTATCCGAAAGCTCTGAAATCAACGGTTGGATAGAATAAAGAAAACTGGAATTTTGGGGTTTGACCCATATATTTGATGAGTTATTTTGAATTATGACCTAATTAATAGAATATACAAGTTTTAGGATTAAAAGTGTTATTATACCATGACACTTCATCATCCCCGTTAATTTTTTAACGTCCGGTGACCAAAATGACAACGAAACGAAACATTAGTGACGGTTTTGACGAAAAAGTTAGTTGAGTGACCAAAATAAAAAAAGGTGATAGTTAAGTGACCACCCGTGTAATTTACCCTATATTTTATGATATAGGGTATAATTTTCAGAGTTTAAATTTTAAATTTTAAATTAATGGTTGCAATTTAATTTTTTAGTATTAGAACATAAATAAAAAAATAAAAAAACAACTATTGATTTTTGTTCGCTAAACATTGAGAGGGGACTGTCTCCACTGAATCTATAATAAATTTTTAAGTAAAATTGTGATTAGGCCAAAAAAGTGAAGGATGTGAGATTTGACAGCTGCAGCAAACTTGTGAACAAAGTTACAATTTAATAGTAGGGTAAACTATGTTAGGTACAGCCGAACATTTGGGGTGACCTGTTTTTATTATTAACCTTTCAATTGGTCTATTTTTGACTCGTTTATATCATCTTATCATTAAATCGTTAATTCCGTGATGACATGGACACTGGAGATTTGAATCTAGGACCTTAAGTATTTAAGACAATCTCCTAACCACCAAGCTAACATAATATCTTTGAATTATTTCTAACACAAATAATATATATTCTAAATTGTAGTTTGTCATATAAATAATATTACTTTACCTGAATAATAAAAATATATTATTTCTAATATAAAAATATTCAAATATTGGTATACATATACTAATACATAAATAATAAATAAAATGAAAATATATAAATATTTTTTTATTATAAATAATATTAAATATATAAATAGATAAATATATTATTATAAAAACTAAAAGACTAATTTTCAAAATAAAATTTGTTTAAAAAATCCAAAATTGGACAAAACCTTAATCCCTAAACCCATAAACTATAACCCTAAACTATAAATTTTAAACCCTAAAATTTTATTCATAAACAAATAATATTAAAATATATAAACAAATAATATATTATTATAAAAATTAAAAAACTAATTTAAAAAATATAAAATTTTCAAAATTTACGAAAAGACCCAAAAATTCACCAAAATCTTAAAGCTTAACCTCAAAATTCATCCATCTATTTTGATTGCTAATGGGTTTATGGTTTTAGGGTTTAATGGTTAGAAATAAATTAAATATATTAGGTTGACTTAGTGGTTAGGAGGTTGACTTTAATGCTTAAGGTCTCAGGTTCAAATCCCATTAAGTGCAAAACTTTATATATTTTCTTCAGCAAAACAACGTTGTTTTGGGCCATTTAGTATCAAAATAGCGGCACCAAAATGACGCTGTTTTAGTGTAGCGTCTATGTCATCACGGAATTAACGATTTAACGGCAGGGTGGTATAAACGAGTCGAAAAATAAAATTTGATGATAAGTTTAGACCAATTAAAATGTTTGTGGTAAAAACATATCACCCCTTATAATTCAGTAGTACCCGACATAATTTACCTTAATAATATAATGTTTAGAGGGTGGGGGAGAGAAAGATTCCAACATTTAAAGGAACTTCTACCAAACCCACTTCAAAACTTCATTTCTTTCCTCTACTTTATATCATAAAATTGAGTTGAAACGAATTATGGGACGAGTTTAGGGTGTGGTATGTTTAAGGTGTAATTAAAAAATGATAAATTTTGAAATTGGTTAAGAAACATAAAATATTAAACTTTTTGATAATATTTTAAGTTGATTTTTTCGTGATTTTTATTAAGTTTTAAATTTTAGAAAAAAAATTCGAAATTTGTTGAATAAAAAATAACCTAAAATGATATAAAAAGTACATTTTAAGTTACTTAAGCAAGTTTCAAAAATTATCTTTTAACCGCGCTCTAAACCTGTAGTTGTTTAGATTAACCGAACTTTAAAACAAAATCATCAGTGATCACGTGATCAAATGACAATTTCGATAATGTATCCAAAGTTTTACATTACAAAAATGGAAACCAAATTAATTATTGGACTTGATTTTTAAACTTTCCTCAAATGGAAATTCGTGGTTTGCGTGTTATGTCTAATAAGAGAAAGAACAAGTAATTAACGTAGAAAAAAATATGTATGGCTGGACCACCAAAAACCCTTCTCTCACGAGAAATTATATCATAGGTCCGGCTCGTCACGTCATCCATGATTTCAACCAATAAAAATTACACATTTCATTAAAAAAATTTATATTATCTTTTTACCAAGTGAATTTACAATTGGTAAAAAGTGAGTTTTAATTTTATTTACAGTAAATTTGTGTGAAGATTCACTTGGTAAAAAGATGACAAGAATTTTTTTAATAAAACAAATATTTTTTATTGGTTGGGACCATATATAACGTGGCGAGCCGGACCTAAGATATAATTTTTCCTTCTCCCACATTAAGAAAATCAGACTATAAGCATCAATCACTTCCATTCAATCCAACCCATGTGGACTTCCCCCTCCCTAAACACTACCACCGCTAGACCCGTTCATATGAATCCAATCTTTGATAATATATTTTGACAAAGTTATTATCCGATTGTAAAAGAATATTTTATCTTCATTATTAGGTGTATTAGTATCAAGACAAATGTATTTTAAAACCTTAAATCGGTCTGTTTTATCTTAGGAATTTAATTAAAAAAACACTAAAACCATGTTTGAAATAATGTACTAAACAAATTTAAATGTTCTCACTTGGTATGTTTGGATGTAAAATAATAGGAGTATTTGTGTTATATAGATGTTGAGTTATTCTAAAATGGAGTGTAGGTGATTGGTTGAGGAATAAAGTTGTAGGGAGGAGTTTGAGGAAAGTTAGGTAAGGTGTGAAAGGTAGAGGGACATCCGAACAAGCCACCAAAGGATTGCAATATAAAACTCCATAAAAGTTTCAATAACTACAAGTACGAAGGTGTAAGCCCTGCCGGATCGCATAAACCCAACCCTGCAGTTCCGCAAGTTTACTTTAATGCACAACAACATTGTGACTGAAACCGGTGCCGGCCAACGGGGTTGTTCCTTGGCCTTTGCCTGCAGTTTATTTGGTCTTGGATGTGAAGTAAGAATCATAAGTTTCTTTACTTTTCGAATTCTTCCAATTGTAAAGCTATGGAATTTTGTACAGGTGTGGCAAGTTCGTGCATCTTATAATCAGAAATTGATGATGCAAACATGGGGTGCAAAGGTTCATCCTTCAGCAGGTCGTAAAATACTTCAAATGGGTCCTCCTGCCCAGGAAGTTTAGGGGTAGCTATTTCGGAAGCTGCAAATGATGATACAAAGTACTGCCTGTGGGTAGTATTGGCATGATCATCACAATGAAGCTCCAAACTAGGATTTCAATGACCAAGTCGTTATTATTTTTATTTAAACACCTCTAAAACAATCCATCACCTAATATTTAACACCAACCATTTCAATAGTGAAACAGGAAAACCAAGCATGAAAAATAATAACCACAACACAGTATGAGGCAGAGATGAAGTCGTGCCTTGTGCTGAGTTGTGATTATTATTCGTCATACTTGAATTTCCAGTTTTACTATTGAAACGGTTGGTGTTAAGTATTAGGAGATCGACTGTTTTTTAGTGTTTGATTTTGGTCAGTGATTTAAAAATAATAATGAGTTGGTCATTTATGTTATGGATTTATAACATTTTGTTCATTAAATCCTTAACTTTAGTTAATAAAATGATTATGACCATTAAATTCCGTTGTTAAATGTGGATGTTTCATATCAGATCATAAATTTGTATTTTTATAATATTTTAATATGATTTTGCTAAAAAAATAATTTTACAGTAAATGATATATATCGTAATGTACCACTATTTATTGTACCGCAATTTACCATTAATTATTTTAATTAGTTTTAAAATTCTAAGGATAAAAAGTATTATTATCATCTTTTAGAATAAAATCTTAAAAAACAATTTTTATAATATTTTTTCCAGATTTTTTTATTTTTTAATTCAAAAAATAATTAAATTTTTATTACTATAATAATCTCACGTTCACTTTAATTTAAGGATAAAGTTTACAAATGATGATTAAACTTTAATCAATTATTCAATTTGGTAACCAAACTTCCAATTGCTTCAATGTTACCATTAATCTTTTAGTTAGAGATAATTCAATATTTTATTTTGATCCCTTAGTTATAACTAATATTATCTTATCCCTCTCAATCCCCACCATACTCAATCCATCCTTTAAAATTTCATAAAAATTAATTAAATTAGTACTATAAAAAGGGAAAATTAAGTATATATATTTTTAAAATTGATACTTGAATTTTTTAAATTTTTTAGGCCATCAAACACACACATATTTATTATTATGCGTATTCAATTTTAGATAATAAAAAGAGAAAATTAAGTATATTTTTTAAAATTGATACTTAGTTTTTTTATGAAAATAATTTAATTAATTTATATAGAATCCATTAACATCCAGTAATTTAACTCTAAATTTTAAGGTTAAACTATTGGAATGGTCACTTACGTTTAGTAAATGTACACTTTTGGTCACCGATTTTGAAAATTGACAGTTATGGTCACTTACGTTTTCGTTTTTTAAAAATTTAGTCACCCGGGTGTTAATTGTCGTTACACACTAACAATGTGCTGAATTGGCACAATAAAAAAAAAGAATAAATTCACCCTTCATTAGAAGAGGAACAAAGGTATATCGTGCAACCATAGACAAAGAATATAGAACTTGCTCATAAACAGGGTCGGATGGTCGAAGATACTATCCATCTTGTATGTACAACATTCCAGGAAAAAAATAACATATATGAGATGAACATCATTCCATAAGGGCAAAATCACCCTTCATTAATTGAAAGAAGGCCATCAAATTAATCGATAATGGCATACTTTGGTAATACGTTACATCTAAAGTTGCCCAAAAAAGGCAGCCTCTCTATCCAACATTTCAACTCTTGCTCCCCATTATATATTATCTTTTTTTATTGTGTCAAGTCAGCACACTGTTAGTTTCTAACAACTATTAACATCCGAGTGACCAAATGTTTAAAAAATGAAAATGTAAGTGACCATAACAGTCAATTTTCAAAATTGGTGACCAAAAGTTTACAGTTACTAAACGTAAATGACCATTCCAGTAGTTTACCCTTAAATATTAGAGTTGGATTACTGGATGTTAATGGATGTTATATAAATTAATTAAATTATTTTCATAAAAAAACTCAAGTATCAATTTTAAAAAATATACTTAATTTTCTCTTTTTAATATCTATAATTGAATATGCATAATAACAAATATATGTGTGTTTGGTGGTCTAATAAAAAATTAAAAAATTCAAGTATAAATTTTAAAAGATATACTTAATTTTCCCTTTTTTTATAATAATAATTTAATTAATCTTTATGAAAATTTAAAGGATAAATTGGGTATGGTTGGGATTGAGAGAGATAAGATAATATTAGTCATAATTAAGGGATCAAAATAAAATATTGAATTGTCTCTAATTAAAAATAGGATCAAATTGAAATAATGATGGTCAAACTTATTATTTTTTCGAATTAGGACTAAATGGTTTGAATGTGTAAGTCTGGAGGAATAAATTTGTTATTATAAAAAATATTTTAACAGCTACATCACCCTTTTAACAGTTTTTAATGGGTTAGTGGCCAAATTGAAACAAAACTAAAATATTAATAGTAACATTGAAGCAATTGAAAGTTTGGTTACCGAATTGAATAATTTGATCAAAGTTTAATGATCATTTGTGAAATTTACCCTTAAATTAAAGTGAATGTGGGATTATTATAGTAATAAAATTTTAATTATTTTTTGAATTAATAAATAAAAGAAAATCTGAAAAAATAATATAAAAATTATTTTTAAGATTTTATTCTAAAAGGAGATAATAACACTTTCGATCTTTAGGATTTTAAAACTAATTAAAATAGTTAATAATACATTGCGGTACATATGAATAACGGTACATTTTGATACATGTCATTCACCGTAATGCTAAAATATCTTAAAATCTGAATTTGTTGAAAGCTCTTATTAAATTTTAGCACCATCATTCAAATTTTTAAATAACATTATCATTTTAAGGGATTTTTTCTCTAACTTTGTATGATTTGGGTCAATATCTAACAATCTTCCATTAACACAAATTTTGTCAAAAAAAAATTATCTATAAGTCTTTAATATCTTCGATTCTTTTGTAAATAAAAAATCTGTCAAATTATAAAATATAACTCTGATAACGTAGGTGACCATAACATAATTTTTTTTTTAAAATAACTATCAAAATCAAATAACTAGAAAACAAAAGGGATCAACCCTATAATTTACTTTGATATCTAAAGAATTTAGATAGTTGTCTCTTCAAATATTGAATTTTTGATAGCTCTTTTTTTTCGATTGAGAGTTCAAATACATCATTCATCGGTATATATACTGGGAGACAACCAAGTTACAGTTACACGGGCTGTTACCAAAAGAAAATTAAGAAAAAAAAAAAAAACACATGGAATCTGCTGGTTTCATTTCTAGGTATCCAAACAAGCAGCCAAACCAACTAGACTACGTGTTTAGTTTTGTAAAATTCACAAATAATCACTATATTTTGATCAATTATTCAATATTTTGGTAATTAAATTTTTAATTGCTTCAATATTATCATAAATTTTTAGTTTTGTTCCAATTTGATCACTGAGCCGATAACAACCGTTAAATGGGCGACCTTACAATTTAAATATTTTGTATAATAACACATTTAATCGCCCATATTTGCACATTCGAATAATTTAGTCCAAATTTGAAAGAGATAATAAATTTAACCCTATTATTTTCACACAATTTGACCCTATTTTTAATTAAAAATAAATTAGAATTTCCATGAAAAATCAAGAAAATTCAGAAAAGGGTGCACGAGGAAGTTCTAGGAAAAGAAGAAGTTGAATTTAAACTCCAAGAAAATGGCTTTGTTTGATGTTATGTAGGGCAAGACACTGACCTTTGTTTGATATTGGAGTTTCTAACAAATAGCCCTTTCAAAACATCCAAGATGAGTGGATATGGCGGGAGCCTAGTGTTCTGGTACTTTTACCTACCAGGGATTAGCTAAACAGGTATCGAGAATGAAGCTAATTCTCTAGATATGAGATTCTTTGAAAACGCTCTTATTTTTTCCTCTGAAGTTTATGATTTTAACACTCAGTTTCTAAGTTTTTGAGGACTTTGAAGTTTATGGTGAGGTGTTGGGGCTGAAATCATGCTGTTTGTTTGCCCCTTTGAGGCCCTATGCTAAGTAAGCATCTTCGCAATTGATTCCAGATATTATTCGTTGTTATAGCAGGTTGGTTTTTAGTTTTAAAATAATATTGTTGCACAATTCATATTCCATTTGATTTGTGTTAGAAAATAGGCGTTAATCCAAGAATAAATAATAAAATAAATAATATAATTTAAACGGACAGTACAAAATTAAGAACAATACAACAATATATAAATTAAACCGATTTGGAACCAAAAGAAACGTGTTGAGGCCTGCATGAACGCAGTTTCCTTAAGACAGATTTTCGGCCACTCCTATGGTGCTCGAGTTCATTGGTCGTCTGTCTCCCAGGATACAACAACATAAGATCAACCACAGTTGCACTACTGTGGAGATCACGAACTAACCCTTGCCTTCGCCTATCACCGAAAACCACTTGTAAAATCCACAGAGTAAAACAATAAAAATTTTCTGTGGTTTTGAGTTGTGTAAAACTTAGAAGGTTTACTCCCTATTTATAGGAGTGTCATGAGGGTATAAGTGGAAATTTTGACCTAATGGAGCATTCAATACTGAGAATCAATTGATGATCAATCGGAATCACTACCTTTGATTCACAACAATTTGGAATCTTCCATTTATGGTCCAACGACCCTCTCGATTCTTTAGCCATTTTTAAACACTGTGCACTTCATAGCATGCATCAGAATAGGCTTTAAGAATTTAATTTTGACATAGAGAATCAAGTTCTTCTATGCTTTGATTCGAGACCTCAGTCATAATCAACGCTCTAAATTTGATAACCAATGTTACTTTCCGAAATAAATTCACCAATTTATTTCCAAAATAAAATCATACTTGATAATAAATTTGAGTTATTTTTTTTCAAAATAAATTCACCAATTTATTTCAAGGTTGAATCATTCTAGATTCTCACGAAATTAAATCCAACGATTTATTTCCCTTAACAAGTTAGAATCAACACATGATTCTAGTACAGAAAATAAATTTAATAATTTATTTCCTTTTACACAAATTTAATCATATTTGATTCTTACGGAAATAAATTCCATGATTTATTTTTCTTAACAAGTTAGAATCAACGCATGATTCTAGCATAGAAATAAATTTAATGATTTATTTCCTTTTACAAAAATTGAATCATACTTGATTCTTACGGAAATAAATTCAATGATTTATTTTCCTTGCAACGTTAGAATCATACAAGATTCTCTTGAAAATAAATTCAATGATTTATTTCCTTTTCCAAAATTAGAATCAACACAAGAATCTAACGAAGAAATAAATTCAGTGATTTATTTCTAATATATCTTTTGTTAAATATTGGGATTAGTAGCACTAAAACCCAAACCAAAGATATCAAGGCAACAAAATCAAAGGAATTGATCCTTTAATTTTTTTTATTCTTGTTTTGGAAAGATCACGTAAATCCGTTAAAACGACATAAATTAATTCCTGAAACGAATTATTTACGAGATCTTTGGTTCCACAACAATCACGATTTCGCTTGAATATTCTGTTCGTTTCTATAAAATTTCTCAAAGAAATTGTTAGTACAAAATAAAATCCACATAATTTCCAAAAATACAAAGGATCATAATTAAGACAAAAAATGTGACAAAGTATAATTTATATACATGTCATATTTAAAATGTCCATATTATAAGGTAACACTATCATAATAATATTACTAAAAATATTACCAAATTTTAAACTTTATCTTAACAATGTTATAAAAAAGTTTAATTATGGCATAAATCATACCATATTAGAAGTCAAAATTTAATATGGAATATTAACTTATTAATACCATAATTTATCGTTTTAAAAATGTCATATAAACAAGAAAACTTATTAAGGAATATTTAAATTACCTTACTAATCGAATATCCAAATGTTCTATCTCAAGAAATATCGCTTGCATCATGTTGAATCCGTAGTATTGGTGATCTCAACGTTTCTTGTCTTTGGGCATTCACTTTTTCTATGCGTGAAAAATTTCCTCATCGTGTGAATCATTGTTTTAGATACAATAATCTGTTCGTCTTGGATTAAAACTGAGAATCTGTCTTAAGATTGTTAGAAAATAGGCGTTAATCCAAGAATAAATAATAAAATAAATAATATAATTTAAATGAACAGTACAAAATTAAGAACAATACAACAATATATAAATCAAACCGATTTGGAACCAAAAGAAACGTGTTGAGGCCTGCATGAACGCAGTTTCCTTAAGACAGATTTTCGGCCACTCCTATGGTGCTCGAGTTCATTGGTCGTCTGTCTCCCAGGATACAACAACATAAGATCAACCACAGTTGAACTACTGTGGAGATCACGAACTAACCCCTGCCTTCGCCTATCACCGAAAACCACTTGTAAAATCCACAGAGTAAAACAATAAAAATTTTCTGTGGTTTTGAGTTGTGTAAAACTTAGAAGGTTTACTCCCTATTTATAGGAGTGTCATGAGGGTATAAGTGGAAATTTTGACCTAATGGAGCATTCAATATTGAGAATCAATTGATTCTCCTATAAAGCAATTTCCAAAATTATTATCTGAATTAAAGGTAACTTATAATATTTATCCTTTTAATTCCAAGATAAAATTTGGCAAATTTATGCTTTTATTTGAGGAACATTCATTTTAAATTTGGGTCAAAATATCTGCAAGCCCACGAAGGACCAGACCGGTTCAGACATTTGCGTTACCCATGTCGTGCACGTCTGCACATTTACGAACCAACAATTGGTTCCACATTTTCCTCAACAACATTTGAATCAATTTCTTATTCAAAGCTCCAAAATTATCAAATTTTTCCAACAATCCCCCACATGAATGAAATTGATTTAATCAAAAACATTTTGACTCGATGTGGTGATAGATTCTACGATCGATAGCTGCATAGGATAGGTAGGTGTCCACCCTTGAACCTTCCCTTGTGAAAGTATATTTACTTTACTAGTTGACTAGTAGACGTAATGTCCTTGAACTGTTCTGCCGTTTGTGTAAACGATGATATACTTCACACAACTACCTCTCTGACAAGAGTATTAGTTCTCATGGGTATGTCCATATGGCCGTGGACATCGCCTGGTTCTGCAAGAGTTTAAAAGAACTATGCCCAATAGTCTCATTGAAGCGGCCCCACTTCACTCTCACATAAGTGACTTATGTTGCTTGACTCACAAAAGCACACGATGGTCATTAAAAGCATTGCTTAGCCTAAACCACTTTGATCACCGTTTACATCATAGGAATGAACTTGGGGATAAGAGCCCCTACAGTGACCGCACAGGTCTATGCAATTAGGTTGTCCCTTTGAACCTAGATCTTGGGATCTCCAGTCAACTAGGTAGGGTTTTCCTTCACATAGCACCTTAAATTTACATGGGCTTTAGTCTCATTCCTTTAGATGTTTTCTCAACTTGATCTCAATTTAACCCTTTGGTTAATGGATTCACAACGTTATTCTTTGATTTCAAAAAAATCAATAGAGATAATTTCATTTGAGATCAGTTGTCTAACGGTATTATGTCGACAATGCATATGTCTCGACTTACCATTATACACAAAGCTCTATGTCCTACCTATTGTGGGCATTGGCTTTGGTCGTTCAGGAATATCCTCCAAGAAATTTCTAAAGCCATTCGACTTCTTTTTTAGACTTGTCTAGAACTTCAAAATCAGATTCTATTATGAATTTGATTATAACCATTTTTCTTGAGGATTTCCATGACACGGTTCCTCCTCCTAAAGTGAAGACATATCCTCTTATGCCTTTGATATCTTGAATATCAGATATCCAATCGCATCGGAGTATCCTTCTAAATAGAAGAATCTTTGGAATAATGCAATTCATAATCTCGAGTATATCTAAGATATCTCAATGCCACAATTGCTTTCCAGTGATTTTCACTTGAATTGCTTGTGAATCTACTTGAACTGCTCACAGTAGAAACAATATCTGGTATATTGAATCTACTTGGTCAACACTTTGGTCTTTGTTCTAGGACAAAAGTTGGCATGTATTTATTGGAGTTCTGGCTATGCCGGAAACATCCTTGCCAAACTTCTCTTGTCTGCGTAGTGTGACTACGTCAATATGAGACCTTCAAGTGATCGTTTGATTTGGATGCCCAAATTCAAATATGTTAATCTCATATTTTTTCATGTCAATCTTGAATTTGACAAGTCTTCGGTACGTTTACCATTTTATTGTTGCTTCCAACAATGAATATGTTATTAACATACAAACATAGAATAATATATCCAATGTTAGTAGTTTTGACATATACACATTTGTCACACTCAATTATCTTGAAGTCGTTTGTCATCATGACATTATCGAACTTCTCATGTCTTTACTTTGGTGCTTGTTTAAGTCTATACAAGGACTTCACCAATCTACATACTTTTCTCTCTTGACTTGAAACTACATAACCCTCAGGTTGTTTCATGTATATTTCTTCATCAAGATCTTCATTTAGAAAATCTCTTTTAACATCTATTCGATGTACGTCTAGATTTCGCAAAGCGACAATTGTAAGTATCATACTTATGGAGGTTATCCTTGATACATGAGATTATGTATCGAAATAGTCAAGACATTTGGTAACCTTTTATTACCAATCTGGCCTTATACTTATCAATTGTTCCATCTATTTTCATTTTACGTTTGAAAATTCATTCAAAATTTAGTGGTTTAATTCACGGAGAAAGATCCACTAATTCCCCACGTATAGTTTTGCATGATGGAATTAATTCACTCTTAATGGCATCCTTCCATAAGGTGCCTTCAGATGAATGTATAACATCATCACACGTTTGAGATTCAACCTCTAGCATAAAGTTTAGAAAAATGATCAAAAGAATTTTTCTACCCTTGCTCGTTTACTTCTTTGTGGCTCTATTTCAAGCTCAAACCCTTGTTGATCATTTGAGTCATCTTTATCGATAATCTCCGAAGTTCGTTTCATTGAACTTTGACCAACTTCCCTAGCTTTACAAGGGAATACATTTTCAAAGAAAAGACATCCTTTGCTTCCATTATCGTATGCTTGTGAATCTTAGAGTTCTTCGATTCATACACAAGAAATCGATATACATTGCTATATTTTATATAGCCAATGAAAATACAATCGACCATATTTAGGGAGTTATTCTTAGTTGCTTTAGTAATGAGGTCATTACCTTTGCAAGACACCCCTACATTTTCAAGTAGTTGTAGGAAAGTTTAATTACCTTCCATAACTTATATGGTGTCTAGTCTCTTTAATTATGGGGAATCTTGTTTAAAAAGTAATTAGCTTATAGAACAGCTTCCCCCACATGTTAGGCACATTATAGTACCAACGTTACTCATATAGAGCTTCTCCCCATCTTAAACCTTTAATTAAGTTTGGGATTCAACATCATGCTCATAGAGAACAATTTTCACTATAGCTTCATCTTTACATTGTTTTTGTGCTATCATCAATGAAGGTAATAAACATATTCCTTCAACCAATATGTTATCATATCAATTGTTATGGCAATAACATTGCCCTCGTTTAAAAGTCTATAGTCCGAAGACTTGTTCCTCATCTTATGGCAATTGAAGCATTTTTTCCATAAAATTTTGCTTCTTGAACACACCGTCCAATTTACGGTTTGAAGTCGTTTTTGACTTCTACTACGTTTGCCATGATAATATTTATCTTAGCAATATTTACCTTAGTAACATTTGAAGGTGGTAACAATATTTACCTTATCCTCTCTAATAATAGGAGGATCATCCTTCAGATATTTAACTAGGTTTATCATGGTCAATTATGCAATATCTTTTGTTACAATGTATGAAATTTTTTCTTAATAAATTTCACTGATTTTTTCCATTGTCACGTAGACACAATCCAGAACCAAAAATTATGAATCTATTAAACGTTAGGAATTTAGTCAAAGACTAAAACCAGAAACAGAAACATAATTTCTAACTTTTGTTAGACGACGTAGATTTAGTAAACTAAACCCCAAACAAAAGTTCACACGGTATTAATAGAAAGAACAATAATAAACAATGCACCAGGTAGGTAACTTATGAAAGAGAGGTGGTGCACTAGGCACGCTTAAATACCAAGTCTCTCAAAGAACAAATCCTAGACATGCATTTTTAAATTTTCTTTCAATCACCGTTTATGAATTTTATTCTTGAAATTATTCCAAGCATGGATGATCAATCGGAATCACTACCTTTGATTCACAACAATTTGGAATCTTCCATTTATGGTCCAACGACCCTCTCGATTCTTTAGCCATTTTTAAACACTGTGCACTTCATAGCATGCATCAGAATAGGCTTTAAGAATTTAATTTTGACATAGAGAATCAAGTTCTTCTATGCTTTGATTCGAGACCTCAGTCATAATCAACGCTCTAAATTTGATAACCAATGTTACTTTCCGAAATAAATTCACCAATTTATTTCCAAAATAAAATCATACTTGATAATAAATTTGAGTTATTTTTTTTCAAAATAAATTCACCAATTTATTTCAAGGTTGAATCATTCTAGATTCTCACGAAATTAAATCCAACGATTTATTTCCCTTAACAAGTTAGAATCAACACATGATTCTAGTACAGAAAATAAATTTAATAATTTATTTCCTTTTACACAAATTTAATCATATTTGATTCTTACGGAAATAAATTCCATGATTTATTTTTCTTAACAAGTTAGAATCAACGCATGATTCTAGCATAGAAATAAATTTAATGATTTATTTCCTTTTACAAAAATTGAATCATACTTGATTCTTACGGAAATAAATTCAATGATTTATTTTCCTTGCAACGTTAGAATCATACAAGATTCTCTTGAAAATAAATTCAATGATTTATTTCCTTTTCCAAAATTAGAATCAACACAAGATTCTAACGAAGAAATAAATTCAGTGATTTATTTCTCATATATCTTTTGTTAAATATTGGGATTAGTAGCACTAAAACCCAAACCAAAGATATCAAGGCAACAAAATCAAAGGAATTGATCCTTTAATTTTTTTTTATTCTTGTTTTGGAAAGATCACGTAAATCCGTTAAAACGGCATAAATTAATTCCTGAAACGAATTATTTACGAGATCTTTGGTTCCACAACAATCACGATTTCGCTTGAATATTCTGTTCGTTTCTATAAAATTTCTCAAAGAAATTGTTAGTACAAAATAAAATCCACATAATTTCCAAAAATACAAAGGATCATAATTAAGACAAAAAATGTGACAAAGTATAATTTATATACATGTCATATTTAAAATGTCCACATTATAAGGTAACACTATCATAATAATATTACTAAAAATATTACCAAATTTTAAACTTTATCTTAACAATGTTATAAAAAAGTTTAATTATGGCATAAATCATACCATATTAGAAGTCAAAATTTAATATGGAATATTAACTTATTAATACCATAATTTATCGTTTTAAAAATGTCATATAAACAAGAAAACTTATTAAGGAATATTTAAATTACCTTACTAATCGAATATCCAAATGTTCTATCTCAAGAAATATCGCTTGCATCATGTTGAATCCGTAGTATTGGTGATCTCAACGTTTCTTGTCTTTGAGCATTCACTTTTTCTATGCGTGAAAAATTTCCTCATCGTGTGAATCATTGTTTTAGATACAATAATCTGTTCGTCTTGGATTAAAACTAAGAATCTGTCTTAAGATTGTTAGAAAATAGGCGTTAATCCAAGAATAAATAATAAAATAAATAATATAATTTAAACGAACAGTACAAAATTAAGAACAATACAACAATATATAAATCAAACCGATTTGGAACCAAAAGAAACGTGTTGAGGCCTGCATGAACGCAGTTTCCTTAAGACAGATTTTCGGCCACTCCTATGGTGCTCGAGTTCATTGGTCGTCTGTCTCCCAGGATACAACAACATAAGATCAACCACAGTTGCACTACTGTGGAGATCACGAACTAACCCTTGCCTTCGCCTATCACCGAAAACCACTTGTAAAATCCACAGAGTAAAACAATAAAAATTTTCTGTGGTTTTGAGTTGTGTAAAACTTAGAAGGTTTACTCCCTATTTATAGGAGTGTCATGAGGGTATAAGTGGAAATTTTGACCTAATGGAGCATTCAATATTAGAATCAATTGATTCTCCTATAAATCAATTTCCAAAATTATTATCTGAATTAAAGGTAACTTCTAATATTTATCCTTTTAATTCCAAGATAAAATTTGGCAAATTTATGCTTTTATTTGAGGAACATTCATTTTAAATTTGGGTCAAAATATCTGCAAGCCCACGAAGGACCAGACCGGTTCAGACATTTGCGTTACCCATGTCGTGCACGTCTGCACATTTACGAACCAACAATTGGTTCCACATTTTCCTCAACAATATTTGAATCAATTTCTTATTCAAAGCTCCAAAATTATCAAATTTTTCCAACAATTTGTTGAGTCAATTTCTTTATTTCTTGTTTGTGGATATGGATTTGATTCATATTAGTTTAGGGTTTATAGTTTTTTTTTGAAAGGAAAGAAAAGGGCCTCTTTAAAAACTACTGCCTAAATTGGGTAAAAAGAGTACCTTACTTTATTTATATTAATCTGAGTTTAAAAGTACAACCAATATACATCAGTCATGACATTCCAAAATCCCCACATTACACTCTACACATAGCACGTGACAACTCCCCAAACTGTTACATATATGTATCCCCCGCAATAGCTAATACCCCATATCAAAACATAAAACATGGACATTACAACAAGTCTACGTTTCTACTCGAAATCAAGCAGATCAACTTTCCGACCGATCCCATGTTGTGATAGCAAATGAGCTTCGCAGTTTGATTTGTGATAGACAAACTGGAATTTTCAACCCTGATCTCTAATTATAGAATTACAATGTTTAACGAGGCATTGAAAAGGGGCTGGAGCAGTATGTGGTTTGTTAATCCAGGTTGTTGCCAATAAACTATCTAATTCAATAATTAGAGAGTGATCTCTAGCCCACAAAGCTGAAGAGAAAATTGAGCACGCTTCTGAAATGCCTCTTAGTTATGCCTAAGTTGGATTTGAAAATCCAATTGATTTTGAGAAACGAGCAAAACACTTGCCTCTGTGATCACGTAAAATACCTCTAATGCCGACATTCCCGAAACTCCCTCGAACAACTGCGTCAACATTGAACTTTCGGTAATCAAGTAATGGGGCCACCTATGAGTTCGACACCGGTCTGTTTGTTTTGGCAGGTAACACAATAGTATTATGGGGATGTTGGATGAAATCCTAGATAAGACAAAATGGAATGAGGCTAGTTGCAATTTACCTAGTGATCGATTCTTAAAAGAGCTAACTCATAAATTTGTGACTCAGAGATAGGTTTAGGGTTTATAGTTAAATTATTTTTAAATAAAAATAGGGCTAAATTGAAATAATGTGTAAATAATAAGGGTTAAATTCATTAGTTCTTTTGAATTAGGACTAAATTGTTTAAATATGCAAACATGAAGGAATAAATATGTTATTATACAAAATATTTTAACGGTTGATAACGAACCAGTGTCCAAATTAAAGCAAAACTAAAAGTTTAATGGTAACATTAAAATAATTGAAAGTTTAGTCATCAAACTGAATAATTGATCAAAACTTAGTGACCATTTGTGAAGTTTACCCTTAT
Source organism: Hibiscus tridactylites (assembly GCA_958450335.1). Lineage (NCBI taxonomy): Eukaryota > Viridiplantae > Streptophyta > Magnoliopsida > Malvales > Malvaceae > Hibiscus > Hibiscus tridactylites. The sequence goes on along the minus strand of OY288287.1, from coordinate 51,796,122 downwards.
TTTTGAAAAGTCAACTAAACCACATTACATAGTTAAGTATATTTGGAAACGGAGTGAGACAAGTTTCTGGTTGCCCCAATTCTAACCCAAAGTATACTTGTTTGTTTTAATCAGAACCCGTCTTACCCCCAGGAAGAATTATATTTTTATCCGACCCAAATTCGACCTAAGATTTGACATGCAAATCCGCTCTGATTCGTCCCGAATTCGACCTGAGATTTGACATGCAAACTCGCTCCTATCCGTCCCGAGATTTTACAAATTTTATTACACTTTCTCATTGGTCCCAAATTTTCTCATCAAAATCCCAAACTTTTTTTATCATCAAACAAAATGACAAGAACTGAAACATCTCATAGAATAATATGAAAAAATACTTCTTTTTCTCCATGAAAAATACTAGTAAAATATCCAGAACAAGAAGAAAAAAGTATAAAAAAATACTCATAAAATATCTATTTTATGACCAAGTACTGCCTGTGGGTAGTATTGGCATGCCCATCACAATGAAGCTCCAAACTAGGATTTCAATGACCAAGTCGTTATCTTTTTTTTAATTGACGAGCAAAATCAAACACTTCAAAAACAATCCATCGAAATTGATTGTCTTTTAGTGTTTGATTTTAATCAACGATTTCGTTGGGTTTTATGGTGCTCGATTTCTTTCAACCGATGTGTTTGCAAGTTTGGAGAAGATTGAATTTTTGGGTGTAAAAGTGGAAGCTAAAATATTGGAATTAGACACAAGGATTTATAGTGGTTCGACCTTCTAACAAGCACCTACATCCACTACCTTAGCTCCCACTATGGATTTCAACCAAATTCACTAAGAATTTTGTCCCCTTTTCTAGGCTAAGGAGGCAACCTTTACAACCCTCAAAGCTTTCTACCCAAAGCTTGAGTAAGCCCTATTTACAAGAGAAATTCTAAGCAAACTTGAAATCCCTCTAATATGTGTTTTTTGCACTATTTAGCGCTCACCCAAAACCTAAACACTTCAGCAAACTTAACAATGTTTAGCTCACTAGTGTTGTCTATACAAGAAATGGACAATTGAAGAATTAGCCTTCTCTTGATGATTGGAGGTCCCTTTTATACTCCTAATTGAGTTTGTAGCCGTTACTAGACGTTAGGGTTGAATTAGAGCCGTTGGAGACTTTATTTCCCACATTTATTGCAATTCTGGTGCCTATCGTATCGGTACACGGGGACCCGTATTGGTACGCTCTTCTTCAGAACTGGCTGTTGGGCTCTTGCCAGCCTAAGCGTATCGATACGCTAGGGAGCGTATCGGTACGGTCTGCACTTTAAAAGTCCGTTGAGAAATAACTGTTGGGAGTTGTTAAAACAGGGATCGGTACGCTTTAAAGGCGTATCGGTACAACCCATATCCGTATCGATACGGGCAAGCCTGTATCGGTACAGGTTTTGGAAAAATCAAAACTGAAGTAAAAAGATATCGATACAAGGTATACCGTATCGGTACGGTAGAGCTGAAAAATCAGTTTTGAGTACTTTAAAACATTTAAAATCTTGCCAAAAATCTTTTTAAATATCTCAAACTTATTTTCAAGTTGTTTGGACTTAAAGACATGTTTTAAATTCTTTTCAAATTAATTCAAAATATTTTTCAATTATTATATCAAAACATTTAGTTCTTCAATCTCCCCCTTTTTGATATAATAAAACCAACTTGAAAAATTGTTTGAGATTCTTCCCCTTTAACTTTAAAAATGTGAATAAGAGATAAATATAGAAATGTAATAAAAACTCCCCCTTATTCATTTGAAAAACACAAATTTTCAAACCAATCTCTCCTTTTTTTTGTTATATCAAAAAGAATTTAAATTACTTTTAGGCTCAAAATAACAATGGAGATTTAAATTTTGAAACTATTAAAATGTTTGGTTTTAAAAGTGGCTCCTCTTTACTAAAAGAATCATCAAAAGATGTTAGTCCAACACATGATAATCTAGTTGAATTAAGGAAACAAATTGAATTAAACAAATAAAAAACTAGATTTTACCAACACTTGAACTTCAAGGGAGGATGTTAATCTAATGGGCATAGTGTGTTCCGTCGAAGAATGAAGGCTTGCCGATGGATTGCGCCAGTTGATCGGTTGGTTGATATGTTGTATCAAGCTTCCCCGATCACCTCAATAGGATGTTAATCCTCTTCGACTGAGCCTCGCTCCGATACCAATTGTTGGGTTTTATGGTGCTCGATTTCCTTCAACCGATGTGTTTGCCAAGTTTGGAGAAGATTGGATTTTTGGGTGTAAAAGTGGAAGCTAAAAGATTGGAATTGGACACAAGGATTTATAGTGGTTCGACCTTCAAACAAGCACCTAAATCCACTACCTTAGTGTTGAGTGTGTAAAAGTTCTATTATTTACACCCTTTTTAACCCATATTTCTGCTGCATTCGAGCATCATTTCATTGCATTTAGGTTAGTTTACAGCAAAACATCACAAATATATAAAAGGCACATAATCTACTAAAAATGGTTGTTTTTGGCAGGTTGCCGCCGTCGCAGACGGTGAAGGCAGGCGCAAGGCAGATAAGCAGAAGAGCTGAATTGAACAAGCAGACAAAGAAGACGATGCTGCCATAGTGCTGCCGTGACAGCAGAGGACGACAACAAGTTAATGGAGAAAAAGTAAAGTGGACCTCGATAGATAGAGAAAATTCTGCTCGTCTGTCGTGTGAAAACCAAATATTTTTCCAAGCCCCGGATCAAAAGATATGTCAAGCCCAAAGCTCAAGGAGAGAGAATCCCAAGAAACAAGGAGGACGGCTGGAAAGTAGATTCCTTGGAGATTAAGTCTTTATTAGAATCATACTTTTAATTAAAGTTGTAATCCTTGTTAACTTAGATAACTTGAGCCCAAAGCTTATATAAGGGCATATATTTTAACCTAGGAATAGACCATAGCCGAATACCCCATAACCGACAACCAAAACCCTCCGCCGTTTACCTGCCGTCGATATGTTCTAAAACCCCCCTAGGGTCACGGGTTGATTTGTAAAGTAGTTGCAAGGGTTGTTTTGTTTTAGGAATTTTCAGTTCAATAAAATAAACTTCAAGTTATCTTATTTTGGTTATTAATATCTTGCAAGAGCATCGGGAGAGCATTGTGAGGTTATCTATTTACTTAGCATCGGGAGAGTTAAGTATACGAAAGAAATAAGAGCAAGTTCTCTAGTTTATAGTTGAACTATCTCGTGCCTAGAGATAGGGCGAGGTTAAGTGGCTAAAGAAGAATTCATACACATCGGTGTCCATCCTTCGATTCACGCCGGGAGGTATCATCAAGACGTGATCATCGACAGACTTGGACCTAGGGATAGGCCAAGGCAGATCTGGGATTCTTGCTAAACTTGAAGTACTGAGTTAGTGTGTTTGCTGCCGCGACAATCAACGGACTGCTGCCGCAACAGGTGCTGCCGCGACGGGCGCGACGACAGAACTGGATTTCTTAAACTCTGCAATACCTGCACTACTGAGCAATTCAATACCAACCCATTCTCTCTATCTTGATTTCTCTACTTTTATTTTCCAGTATTCTTTATTATTTTCGTGACAATATCTTAATCTATTCTTTTCCCCTTGTGCAGATAGCGAAGGAAAGGGTTAGCCCAGTCCCTGTGGAGACGATATCCGATACTCTAGTATCACTTTATTACTTGCGACGTGTACACTTGCACTCAATTGCGATAGACTATTTTACACGCAATACTTAGCTCATCACTAAGGATTTCAACCAAATTCACTAAGAATTTCATCCCCTTTTCTAGGCTAAGGAGGCAACCTTTACAACCCTCAAAGCTTTCTACCCAAAGCCTGAGTAAACCCTCTTTACAAGAGAAATTCTAAGCAAACTTGAAATCCCTCTAATAGGTGTTTGTTTGCACTATTTAGCTCTCACACAAAACCTAAACACTTGAGCAAATTTAACAATGTTTAGCTCACTAGTGTTGTCTATACAAGAAATGGACAATTTAAGCTCTAAGACAATTTCTTGATCATAGTGTTGTTGAAAATTGAAGAATTAGCCTTCTATTGATGCTTGAAGGTCCCTTTTATACTCCTAATTGAGTTTATAGCAGTTACTAGCCGTTAGGGTTGAATAGGAGCCGTCGGAGACTTTATTTCCCACATTTATTGCAGTTCTGGTTCCTATCGTATCGGTACACGGGGGCCTGTATCGGTACGCCCTTCTTCAGAACTAGCCGTTGGGCTCTTGCCAGCCTAAGCGTATCGATACGCTAGGGAGCGTATCGGTACGGTCTGTACTTTAAAAGTCCGTTGGAAAATAGTCGATGGGGGTTGTTAAAACAGGGATCAGTACGCTTTAAAGGCGTATCGGTACGACCCCTATTCGTATCAATATGGTCAAGCCGGTATCGGTACAAATTTTGTTAAAACGGGGTATACTGTATCGGTATGGTAGAGCTGAAAAATCAGTTTTGAGTACTTTAAAACATTTAAAATCTTACCAAAAACCTTTTTAAATACCAAAAACCTTTTTCAAATTAGTTTAAAATATTTTTCAATTATTATATCAAAACTCTTAGTTCTTCAGATTTTGAAAAAAAATAATGAGTTGGTCATTTATGTTATGGATTTATAACATTTTATTCATTAAGTTATTATCTTCGTTAATAAAATGATTATGGCCATTAAATTTTGTTGTTAAATGTGGATGGTTCACATCAGATCACATATTTGCATTTTTATAATATTTTAATATGATTTTGTTGAAATATCTTAAAATCTGAATTTGTTGAAAGTTCTTATTAAATTTTAGCACCATTATTCAGATTTTTAAATAACATTTTCCTTTTAAGGGATTTATTTCTGTAACTTTTTATCAATATCTAACGATATTGGTTAATATCTAACAATCTTCCATTAAAACACATTTTACCAAAAAAATTATCTTTTAACATTTTCAATTCTTTTGTAAATAAAAAATTGTTGAATTATGAAATATAACTTTGATAACGCAGGTGACCATAATATATATATTTTTAATTAGCGGTCAAAATCAAATAACTTGAAAATAAAAGGGATCAACCCTATAATTTACTTTGATATCTAAAGAATTTATATAGTTATCTCTTCAAATATTGAATTTTTCGATAGCTTTTTTTTTTCTTATAGAGAGTTCAAGTACATCAGTCATCAATATATTTAGTGGGAGACAACTAAGTTACACTTACACAAGCTGTTAAAAAAAAGGAAAAACATACGAAATATGTTGGTTTCATTCCTAGGTATCCAAGCAAGCATCCAAACCAAGGCTTGTCTAAAATACAACATGTTAGTGTACGACTAATAAACGGTGGGATGTTATTGCCGATGGAAAAATTTCTGATTTTGACCGTTAGATTTAGATTCCCATTAAAAACACGCGGAAACAGGAAGAGGTACTGGTAAGTATCAGAACGTTGTATGAAGTTTTGCAACTGTATGTGGAGAAAAATTGTGTTCCAACGTAAAAAGATAAAATGACGCATATGTTTCGAAACTACCAGAACCAATAGTTAATAGTTTAAACTCAAATTGTTAGTGAAGTATTTGATATTGAGTAATGAAACGGTTTGACATGAAAGTAACATTTAAGGGTTAACGCGTAATAATTGACATTTTTCTCCTCATATCAGTACTTTTGTACATGTTGCGGAACTTGTAGAAAAAGTGTAAACTTGAAATGCTTTAAGTGACTTTAAGAAAACAAGTTTGTGTAGTAAAATCCGGAACTCACGTATAAGTACCGAAACTGGAGAAAGGTATGTTGGATAGATAAAAGTTCCAAAACCGTAAAAGTGAAGGAAGTAGATAATATATTACTTAATCGCGGAGTATCAGGATCTGTCTACGAGTTTTGCAACCTTAAGTAGAAGAGATATTTTCGTTTTTGTAGGTTCTTAAAAAGCCCTCATTGGAATAAGAATCGAACCTTCTATTTCCCAACTGAAAACCTGCATAAACCTCTGAAGCTCCATTTCAGTTAGTGTAAAGGATCAAAACCTTAACTTAGGTCTGCAACTGAACTTGTGCAGTCGTCTCCATCGCGAAAGAAACAACCCAAAACCTTAAGGTTTGTTTATTTGCGAAATAGTTGAAATCTAGGGATTGTGTTTCGAAAATTTTGTATGTAATTGCATTTCGTGTTGGAGGAAATCTGTTTAAACTGAATATAGTCTAGGTTGAGTTTTTATATATTTGTTCTGAGAATGGTACAAAATCGGTTTGAACCAAAAAAGGCTAGATTTGTATGTAATGAGGATGGGTTTATTATGAGTGAGTTCGTTTGTTTTTGCACTGATTCATGTGAAGATTTAATTCTCAAGATGAGTACTGCAAATCTGAATCCCATTTTTGACGAAGATGCTGATAGAATTGGTAATGAATTTTCTAAAAAAGATGGTACTGATGAAGTTGGTAAAGAAGGTTCTGATGAAGTTGTTGATAAAGATTGTAATGCTAAAGAAGTTGGTCATAGAGACGGTAATGAAGTTGCTCCGTCTGAGATGCTAGCCATATATGATAAGGGGTACATGAAAAAATATGTCCTCCCTTCATGAAATTTTATTTTTAGTAAGTTGATATTGTTCTTATTGAAATGAAATGCAGAATGAATGAATGATTGAATGTATACCTTTATTTTTTTCTATTGTTTTATAGTAAAGGTGAATGTATAAGGATGAAGCAAAGAGAGGAAAAAGTGACTACTAAGGTAGGTTTCAGTTGATTATTATGTGTAATGAATGTTAAATTCATTTGAATTTGTCATTCGTAGGTTAGTAATGAGTTAAGCAAGAAAGCACGTAAAGTCAAGGAAACTGCGAAAGTCTTGGAAGCAGAAGAAGGCAACAGAGCTTTGATGAGACCTAAGGTAATACGTTATGAGTCATTATATTATGTGGAAGGTGAATCTTGAATATTTATTTAATTTGCAAAGTTGCTTTCGCGGAGTATGACGTTACGAGATGCAACGATGGTGGTACAACTAGGGAGATGAAGTCAGAGATACTTCAACAAAAAATGTCAGAGGTGGAAGGGATACAAGAGGTTGTCAATAGGGGAAAAGAGAAGCAAATTAAAGTTGAGGAGCAAATTATGTCCGAGGTGAATGGGCTAAAATAGGTTGTAAATATGGGAATTAAGAAGCAAATAAAAGTTGAGGAGAAATTAGACAGTATGAAGGGGTAGATGATAAGAAGTTTGGAGAGAAATTGAGTTTTCTTTCTAAATATGTCGCAGAAGTGTGAGCCAACATGACCTGCTTGAAGCAGAGCTTGGTAGAGAAGATAAACGATGTTGAAGTCAAAATCGACGGTGTTCATCAGGCTGTCGAAGCATATTTGTACGAAATGAAACGTAGTTTGCAGCAGATGTCAAGGGATATGGAGGCTGGTAGGGAAAATATTGTGAATGAATTTAATAAGATTTTTTCCTGTAATTTAATGGGGGAGATGTCACAGACAACAAAAAATACCATGTCTTCTAAATTCAAAACATCCGAAGGTGGAGCTAGGTGCTGGTTAAATTTAGATGGAAACAATGAATGTCTAGCGTCGATGAAGAATGAGGTAAAAGCAACTAACCTTATTTAAATAAAGATCATTATCTTCTTGTTCTTGTCTTGATGTTACATTGTAGGATATGCCACTTTTCCACCAAGTTAGTCAAAAATCCTCTAGAACTTGGAAAAGATAACTATGAAAGTTAATTTGGAATAATTATGTTGTGTAGTAATTACCATTCAATAGAATGGTAAGCGTTGGTTGTGTTTTAGTGTTGTAATAAAAAATGACAACCGCCATATGCATTGAACATGATTGGGCCTAGCCCATCAAAGTGAACATTAGAAATTAAACTATTTTTTTGCCATTAAATGGTGCACCTTAATGGTTATGCAATTATTATTTTTGGTGACATAATTTATGATTTTTGTTGTTGTCATCAAAGGCTGAGAATGAGTCAATAGAACTTTCGTATGTTGTACTACGTGATAGGCTTCACGACGAAGAATGGGCCTACTGTGATTATCTATGGAATACCCCGTTGACGCAAGAGTAAGCCTTCAATTCTAAAACTTGACGTTGTCATATTGTGAAATGTAAAATAAAAGACATAACAAAATGTTTGTATGTAGCTATGTGATCATTAAATTTGACAACATTTGTTGCACCGTTAGAGAAATTGATACGTTACGACCCAATCAACAATCCGATGAAATGGTTAGTGTAATAAATAGCGCGTATGGCTTGAAATTATATGAAACATTTGTCGCCTATTTTGTTAAGTTGTCATTATTGTTTTGTATATTTTCAAGATTATTGACATGGTGTCCGTATGCGAGGCTCGCAAGGAGGCGATGGAAAAAAATAAATGTCGGGCCTTTATGCCTTGTTTTCTTGATGTATATTTTTTTGTTACAATCTTATACATTGTTTATGCCATAGGTCATTTTTGATAAATTGTTTTCGATTGTAAAAATAACAAACGTTATTAATTGTTGCGTACCCAGAAACAAGAGGCATTGCATGTCACATCGTCATCGTTTGCATAGTCTTATGCTGGTACAATGAAGTATTATGGAAACTTTGCTGGCGCTGATATAGTAAGTAGAAATGGGGTAAAGGATTTAGTTGTTAAATGGGTTATATGTTTTACAATTTGTTTGAGGAATAGGTAAATTTTAATTTAGTTGAGGAGAAAACATTTTGCAGGTATTCATCCCCATGAAAGATTTACAGGATTGGTACTTATGTGTTTTGCATATGTCACGTGGGGAAGTTTGGATACTAGATAACCTACCGGATACTAATGAGAGGCAGCGTAGGGAGTAAGCAGTTAGGAAAATGGTGAGAACATATCCATTTTCCCTGTTACTTTGTTAGTTGTTAGCATTGTATGTTATTAACGTCTATGAATGAAATTTGTACTATGTTTTCATTATTGTTTAGGTAGGCACATTTGCAGAATTTGCTAAGCATGAAGACTTCGTGAAGGTGTTTGGAAAACTGAAGGTGGCATTCGAGAAGCTGAAATTTGAACGTCCCGGAGTAAAAAAAGAATGAAGGTATTCAGCTTTCCATATATCTTGTATTGTTATCATGAAATTAGTAATTAAATGAGTGGAACCGCATCGAACTTGATAGAGAGGACAATGGTATGCTCGTCATTGCATGGATTAAAAGCATACGAAAAGGTACCCAAATCAGTGATCTGTCGCATATCGTAAGTGAATGACTATTAATCCTGTTTTATTTATAATCAAACATTGAATGCTTAAGATGAAAGAGAATTTTGTACAATCATAATTACTTATTTCCAAGTATAGGGACTTAGAGAATGTGACAGGATGCAGCTGCTATACTAGCTATGTGTACATGAAGAAAACACGAACATATTTGCGCTGCACCGTGATACGAAAGAACATAAGAAATCGATACAGGGAAATGACTTGGGAAAGAATGCAAAACATCCGAGAAGTATTACTTGACTTTATTATTCGCACGAAACCATAGAGGAATGCATCAAGTTCTTATCTAAAGCATTATCTCTGCACAATTATATCATATTAATTTGGTATGCAATCATAGTTATTGATTTCTATTATGGACTAACAAAAGTGGGTTTTTGGATAATTTATAATATGAGTTATGCGACCTGGTCCCCATTTCCGCTTGGATTGACACCATATTTTGCATCTATTTGTAACCCTCGGACAACCTTTTGTGAGAAATTTTCATTGGTTTCATCTTGACGGATGATAAGTTTAAATTTTAAAAAAATGTTAGTGTCAACTAATCGTACTTAATTCAGGTGATCTTATGCTTGCAAGTAGGTTTGTGCAGATGTACATATTGTCAGTGGTCGATCTTGGTTTTGTGCAGATCTGGCAGCGTCCCCCTTTTTGTGAGAAAAATATTGTTGTATTGTACATCCCGTATAAAGGTTTTATGTATTTTTACACTAGTTTCAAACTCTTCACCCCACATTTAACATATTATGACTTTAAATGTTCGAAACTATGGATGCGGGTATGAAAAGTTGTAAAGCAAAA